>JAWMAG010000015.1:4807500-6007500 GCA_037013455.1 Ceratitis rosa | reverse complement strand
CCCAAATTCTGTTGCAGTTCGGGAAAAACATGAGCAATGAGATCCACATCATTTTCTACTAAATTACAAAATTCTCTTGAAAGTGATACGCAACCTTCAGCATCAACATCTAAACGACCATCACCAATTTTCAATAACATTTCAGCACAAAGTCCTGAATCCACGTCATTATGAAGATGCACTCTCATATTTGTTTTTAGGCTCAGCTTTTCAACTCTCGACCATAAGCTCGATGATTTTAAGCATACTTGAATTTCATCTGCTGGTGTTCCCCTCTGAATAACTGGAAGGGTTTGACGAAAATCACCAGCCAGTAAAACTACCATTCCTCCCATTATATCTGTACTATCCCGCAGGTCCTGAAGAGTCCGGTTTAAAGCTTCTATAGCCTTTTTGTGAGACATTGTACATTCATCCCACACTAAAAGCTTACATTCTCGCAGCATCCTACCTCGAGAACTATTTTTACTGAAATTACCGATGGGCGAATCTTCATGTGCAAGGTTCAATGGTAATTTCAAAACGGAATGTGCCGTACGGGAGCCGTTTAAAAGCGTCGCGGCAATACCCGACGAAGCTACTGCAACTGCTATTTTTCTGTTTTTTTCTGATGTACATTAATAATAAGTTGAGCATAAACGTCTTTCCGGTTCCACCTGGTGCATCGAGAAAGAATAGTCCACCTTTACCGTATTCTATTCTACGCAAAACTTGATGAAGAACATGAGCCTGCTCTGGAAGTAACAAAGGGATTAATTCCTCTACTTGTCGCTGCAGTGCTATGAAATCATAATCTAACTCTCGAGCAATTTCATTGTTGAAATCATCCTCATTATCTCTTTGAGGGCTTTACATCCCAAAATCATCTAATTTTTTCCAACCATTGTGAAAACCTTGTTTTCAATTAGAATTAGCGTTTGGTTGTAAATATGTTCATTGAAAGTCATATCTGTATGTACTTGCTGAAGTCGATGTAAAATATCTTCAGCCATGTATTCTTTGTACTTATCCCAAAGAGTTTGAGGGTTAGAAAGACCGCAAGAAGATAAAAGTGTAGCGTACAGTTCCCTGATTTTATCTGGCGATCGACATTGTACGGCTTCCTCCATAGTTTCGTCCCAATGATTATCATTTTCCAATAATCGTCGAGCCTCACATGCTTCTCTGTATGTTTGACATCTCTGACCATTAAAAGCATCACAATACTGACATTTTTTATCCATCGAGCCAATATCAATTAAAGGATGATTATGATACGCAACTGAAGGATCATATTGAAACCCAGTACCATTAAATACAGACCAATCCTTAGCCATGAAATTTCGACGACGCGTGGTCGTTACTTCTGCATTATGAATTCTTCTGGTCTGCAATGGTTCTGGCGTTTCCGCCGCTATTCTAGCTGCATGCTGCATAGCTTGTCTTTCTGAACGAACTTGTGTCTGAAGAGGAGTTTCAGCTGCTCTCAAAACACGTTGCCGCTCTGCTTGCTGTTGTCTTCTCAGCTCTGCGTGAACTTCAGATTCTTGATTTCGTGCAACTTTAGATGCACGGGCTGACGAAGAATTTCTTGATAGTGCAGATTTCCGCTTTCGAGGCATTTTTAGATTAGATAAGAAACTAAATATATGTTTAGATAAGAAGAACAGAGGAACAATTATTCTCAAATAATAAAGTGGCATCCATACGCATATAGTGACAGAAGAAATAACAACGAAGAAAAATTCAAAATAGCTGAAGGTTATATAGTGTTTAGTCTCCCACCATACATGTAGATATGTATGCTGTATTTTCAAAGTGAGTTAACTCACTTTCGGTAACTGAACAGAAAATGTTATGTTAACAGTCGATGCTCTCATTACTAATGTAAACATTTCGGACGTTTCGGTATATTTGTTGCCAGAGTCGTGTATTTTCGGATTTAATGAGGGGCCAGACTTTTATTTTGCATGCTGAATTTTTTTCTGCATTAATATTGTCATAAAAACATATATTAAGTAATTGGCGAAGATAATGATTCTCCTCATTAAAAAATAAAATTAAAAAAGAATAAAAAACAAACAAAAACCAATTGTGGAATAGAAAACGATCCCCTCAACATAAAAATACACGCGACCCTGGCAACTATCATCTGAATGCGCAAAACAAAAAATTATGTATGTATATATAATTGGCGCAAAACAAATATTTATGTATATATAATGTGCGCTTTGTAACCGGTTAAGGGGCATTCATACTGTACGTACGCGTCACTTCATGCATGCGTGGTGTATGTATGTATGTATGCTGTACCATTTAGCTGGAATAACGAAATTATTGGAACTAAATGTATATCATATCTGTATGTACTTGCTGAAGTCGATGTAAAATATCTTCAGATTTTACCCGCTAGATGGCGTTAACGTAGCTCCATAAGGCGGCTATTGGACAAAAAAGTTTCTTTATTTTATTTAAAAAATAATTTTTTTTATTAAATAAAAAGTAGCCTATGTTCATCCTGATACCTCCAAGAGTATGTGTACAAAGTTTCATGATGATCGGTTAAGTAGTTTTTGCGTGAAAGCGCAGCAAACGAAACGACTTTCGCATTTATAATATTAGTATAGATATTAAACTATTGATCTAACTACTTATTTGCATGTGTGTGTTCATTCTTCCCTGCTCAAAGTTTTTCACGAAAATTTTAGTATGAACGGAAATACCTATAAGAATAGCTTATAACCCGCAGCCGCGTAACAATAAAAATGCGAAGCGAACATACCTCCGCCCGATCTATGATTATATCCAAATCATTCTCTGAATAAAACTTTCCGTGATTCATTGAAATAATCGGACATAATTTCAAGTCAATCAATCGCTAACTTTTCGAGACATTCTAATTTTTACAAACGAAAATAAATTTTTTAACTAAAATATGTTATATACTTAAATAAGATTTAATTACAATTTTTGGGGTTTCCTTGTATCCAACCTTTCACTTACTTCCTCCACCTTTGAATTTCCAATTCATCTATTAAACTTTAGTACAAATTAAGTTCATAAAAAAGTTAAAGTTTATATATATTACATACTCGTATGTGTTGTACCTACAAAATTTATACATATTTAAAAAAGTTATGGTTATAGAAAATAAGTTTATATATAAAATTAAGATAAATTTTCTAATTGTGGTCGTCCCTCGGCAGGAATGTCACACCTCCGAGTGTACTTTTGACATGAAATAGAGGCTCCTCATAAAAAACCATCAGCCGTTCGGAGGTGGCTTAGTATAAACTGAAGGTCCCTCCATTTGTTGGTAAACCATCAAGACGTAAAACCACAAATTGCAGTAGGAGCTCGGCCGAAAACCGTTTCAGCGGTTACAAAGCGCCAATTATATTATTTTATATATTATATTTATAATTCAACATAATATGTACATACACGTATGCATTGGTGCAAGACCTTTTTCTACAAAACATAGAATTACTATGGCTTAGGGTTAAAAGAAAGAATAATAACTAAAAAATTTAAATAGGGACTTACGTATTTTTATCTTCGTTTACAAGTAAGTGTGTTTTTTAGGTGGTACATGCACGAGGTGTGATCAGAAAATAACCGTTATTTTAACAGTTTTATAACAGTTTGCTTTTTCAAAATGAAAACCTTTGCGGAACATGTCCTCCGGTGAAGGGCATTTTAGCCATGGCTCCTGTGTGAAATAAAAAAGACGTATTTTAGATATTAGCACGTTTTGTTTAAAGAGGCTATAAATTTATAAAGTAGAATATTTCCCTCACCCGTCAAAGCATTTTAAAAATTTGGGAAGAGCTTGAGGACATCTTTTCCATCTGTATTATCCACATTTATATCCCTTAGCGAGTTCTTTTTAAGAAGCAGCTTGATGGTTTTTAACTTGTTGCAATAAATTGGCGAAATCGTAGATTCCTATAAAGTTTACATACTTATACAGTATTGCAAACTACGTGATTACATCTCTATTAGCGATGATTTCAAGTTCCTTGTAACAGAAAAGAATCTTCGTAACAATTGATGACTCTTTTTCGAAAATTATAATTAAAATAAAATTATTCCACGCTCAAAATAGAAATAACAAAACGATGTTGAACAGGCTTGGCAAAATTTGTGATTACAAATTTGCGATTAAACTTCTTAATACCATCTCTGTATTCATCTCCTCCTATATCGGCGTATACACCGCATAGGTGATTATAGCTGTCTTCCCAACTGAGTGTTCAGTTCATGGTTCCATCGGCTGTAGTATTCGCTATTGCCATCGCGTGAAGAACCATAGATTTTACACAAGACATCATGTAGCACGACGGTAATGATGATTGACTGGTAGAGTTTGGAGTTTACTTTTCAATTTCCTACAAGTTCAAAGTGGCACCTGCTGACAACATTAATTCTGCGTTGGGCTTCAATGCTGATATTGTAGTTGGTGTTAATCCAAGATAGACGAAATTATCTACGACTTCAATGTTATGACTGCTAACAGTGACGTGGGAGCGTAGATACAGCTTCTTTTCGCGCTTTAAAATCTGTGTCGACAATACGCTCGATATTAGATTATACGTGCTATTTAGCAGGCTTATCCCACGGCGGCCGCGATAGCCGAGTGGTTAGCATTGCGTACTGACATTCGGAAGGCTCGGGTTCATATCCCAGTGCCAGCAACATCCAAAAGTTATGGAAAATTAATTTAAATAAAAATTAAGTTAAATTTTCTAATTGCTGTCGCCCCTCGGCAGGGAATGTCCACCCCTCCGAGTGTATTTCGGACATAAAATAAAAAAAAAGGCTCCTCGTAAAAAAACCATCAGCCGTTCGGAGGCGGCTTAGTATAAACTGTAGGTCCCTCCATTTGTTGGAAAAACATCAAGACGCAAAAACCACAAATTGGAGGAGGAGCTCGGCCGAAAATCGCTTAAGTGGTTACAAAGCGCCAATTATATATATGTATATATCCCACGGTAATTGAAGCAGACTGTGGGGTTAGCCTTTTTGTGGATTGGACAGAGCATACTTAGATTCCAGTCGGGCAAGCTTTCATCGGACCATATTTTGCAAAGGAGCTGATGCATGCTTCTTGATTTCTGCCACCGTAATTGAATAGCTCTATCGACCTACGGGCGATTGCTATGTATTCGCTGTATTGTTTAATATTAATCAGGCATTCTTGCAAATTCGTCAAAGCAAAAACAATAAATGGATAAATAGTTACGTCTGGATAGAAATGTTGATATGTCACTTACTGTCATTTTAAAATATTTTTCGGAATCTTAAATATTTCAGTGAAAATGTTCAGGGAAATGAACTGAATGCATATAAAAAAAAACAAATGATAATATAAAATAAATTTACTCCCACTCAATAGGACCCATCCCTAAAACTAACTAATCTCCAAACCTAACCGTTTGATTAGGGCCGAAATGATTAATTTTGAATTACTCTCTTTAGAGCATCTCGCACTATTTTTGGCGGGGAAATTACGACTGTATTTACAAATGTACATAGATGATACTTTTAAAGAAGAACGTCGTTAGAATAGAAATAACAAAATTGAAACAGGAACTTTTGTAAAATAAGCGGTTTTAATAAACTTACTTACTTACCTTACTGACGTAGACACCGCTTGCGCAATTGTAGCCGCATTTATAACATTGCGCCATTCATTCCTTTTTTTCGCTGTTTGACGCCAATTGGAGATACCAAGTAGAGCCAGGTGCCACTTTACCTGGTATTTTCAACGGAGTAGCCGCTGTTTCTTGAATTGCTGAACTACGTCAATGGCGTCGTATATCTAATACATCTCATCCTTCCATCGGCTGCGGAATTCGCCGTTGCCAATGCGCAAAAGACCATAAATCGTTCGCAAAACTTTTCTCTCGAAGACTCCTAACACCGACTCTTCTGATGTCGTCCATGCCTCCGCACGATATAGCAATTGCCTACTTAGTCCAAAGTTGCACCTGTTGGCAAGAATGATTCTGCGTTGGATTTGCATTGTTGTTGGTATAAATACTGGTTCCAAGACATATCTACGACTTCAAAGTTATGACTGTCAACAGTGACATGGGAGCCAAGTCGCGATGTGATTTTGTGTGCCCTCGTTCATTACCAGACCTATATCCTTTGCTTCCTTATACAGTCCGGAGAAAGCAGAACTGGTGACCAAGATGTTGAGGACAGTAATGTCAATATCATCGGCGTACGCCAGCAGCTGTACACTCTTGTAGAAGATTTTACTTTCTTTATTCAGCTCTGCTGCTCGTATTATTTTCTCCAGCAATAAGTTGAAAAATTCACACGATATGGAGTCACCCTGTCTGAAACCTCGATTGGTATCGAACGGCTCGAAGTGGTCCTTCCCGACCCTGTTGGAGCTTTTGAGGTTGCTTAAAGTCAGTTTACTTAGGCGTATACGTTTTAAGGGGATACCAAATTCAGACTTAGCGGCGTAAAAGCAGCTAATATTCATGCTGTCGAAGGCTGCTTTAAAATCGGCAAAAAGGTGGTGTGTGTCGATCCCCTTTTCACGGTTATTTTCCAACATTTAGCGTGTGATGAATATCTGCTTAATGGTTGACTTACTAGGTCTAAAGCCACATTGATAAGGTCTAATCAGTTTTTTGATGGTGGACTTTAGTATTTCACGTAATACGCTGGATAAGACCTTATATGCGATATTAAGGAGGCTTATCCCACGGTAATTGGCGCAGACTGTGGTGTCGCATTTAAATTCCAATCGTCAGGCATGCCTTCGTCTCACCATATTCTGCAAAGTAGCTGATGCATGCACCTTGTCAGCTCTTCACCGCCATGATTGAATAGTTCGGACGGTAGGCCGTCAGCTCCAGCCGCTTTGTTGTATTTTAAGAGGGCGATTGCTATTCCAACTTCTTCATAGTCAGATAATGGGGTTTCGGGCTCATCGTTTCCGGGTGTACCATTTTCACTGCCATTCAGCAGGTTAGAAAAGTGTTTCCTCCATAAATTCAATATGCTTTGGGCATCGGTCACCTCTTTTTGTCCAACAATCGACGTATCTTTTCTTAGAACTTTCGAGCATTACCCTTGTCGGCCAGCTTCTCAAGCTCTTCATACACACACGTCTCGGCCTGTTTCCTTTTTGTCTACACGTGCGTCTCGTTTCCTTCTACAGTTCTTGGTATCTATCCAATCCCGCACGTGTAGGGGTCGATCGCAACGTTGCGAGGTGGGCAGTCTGTTTTTTCTCCACTGCGACACGGCAGTCCTCAACGTACCAGCTGTTTTTGCTATCAGAAATCCAAAAGTTTCGTTTGCAGCTGTATGTCCGGAGCTTGAAATTCCGTTCCACAGTTCCCGTATACGCAGTTTCAGATGAGTGCTCTCAGAGAACAGGAGTGCAAATCTAGTAGAAAACCGTTCGGCAGTCTGTTGCGATTACAGCTTTTCGACGTCGAACTTTCTTTGTGTTTGTTGACGGGCGTTCTTCGATACTCAGAGTTGCATGCGTATCTTCGCTGCAACAAGATAGTAGTCCGAGTCAATGTTGTGTCCTCGGAGTGCTCGCACGTCAAAAACACTGGAGACATGTCTTCCATTTATCACAACATGATCGATTTGGTTGAGAGTTTTTCGATCAGGGGACAACCATGTAGCTTGATATATTTTTAGGTTCTGGAATCTAGTACTACAAACAACAATATTTCGGGTCCCGACGAAGTCTATAAGCCTCAACCCATTAGGATATGTTTCGTTGTGGATGCATTTTCCGACAGTTCTACTACCCTGGCATCGCCAAACACGATTTCCACATAGTTTCGTGTTGGTGAGCGTGGTTATATCAAAATTAAGTACAAAGAAACAGCGATATGTACATATATAAGAAATTTTATACGTTTCTTCCGTTTTGGAGGGATTTTTGCTGAAAATGAGCTGACAACTATTTATGGCCAATATTATATGTGTTAATCGTGCACATTTTGAGTTCTAAACAAAAATATGCATATGTAAAAAAAAAAGCTAGATTAATATTTTAGATGCTATGATATTCAGATAAATTATTCGATTAGATATCTGCTAAAGATAGTGTTGATATAACATTATCAATAAATAATTTAATTCAGATAAATTATTCGATTAGATATCTTCTAAAGATAGTGTTGATATAACATTATCAATAAATAATTTATTTCCAAAAGCACTTTCTAATGAATTTTCAACATCGTAGTAAAATATACTGCAAGGTAACCCTCTTCACTTTATGCTGCCTATAATGCGAATACACACACATATCTACAATATAACTGCTTTTACAATACATACCTATTTGCTATAATATAAAAAGCACAAATTTACCAATCGCATACATACATGTTTATATAATAATTTTGACCATTAATTTATTTGCCTATTTAGTCAAAAATTTGTAGTGTAGTAAGTGTAAGTGTAAACAAAGGAAAAGTTGAACGTACTTATAATACTTTAATTTGCCATCTTTTTTTTATTTCTTTGTTAGTTTACCTTTCGTATAAGCGAATAAATATTTGTTGGCCTAGTTAAATACTTATTAAACTCGCACAATATATTTATTACCATAAATTATTCTAATATATTATTTATGTTGTTCCTTGATATACATATGTGTGCCCTCTGTCGATCATCCAAATTTGTGTATATATAATGCTTTTATGTGGAATAAACAGCGTCGTGGAACATCAATTGATGTACGTCGGCCCTGTGTTCAGGATCTTGAAGACTTAATTAACAAGGCATCGACACCGTTACGAGAAGTCGGTGATGGTGGCCCACCGCAAATTATTGATGTACAAGAGTCATATTCAATGGTTGAAGGTGAGTTGGTTTTGCTATTTTATACGTTTTGTATATAGGTATTTCAATGTACATATACAAAACATACATTCATACACGAGGTAAAATGCAATTGTTGCTTTCCCCTGCAGAAACTCTTCAAATAATACATTTTGTACAATAATCTTTCTTTCTCTTTTTTCGATTGCCTATTTAATTAAAAATTATATTATTAAGGGGAGAATTACGCCCCAGTTGTACAATGAAAAATGGTACTATGTGAACATGTAATGGTATATTCCGTTTGCTCCAAAGTGTGCAACCACCAGAACTAAAGAGACAGGCCAGTCAAAGTTTATACCGATATGGTAAGATTGTACAATATATGAGCTGAGTTTCTAAATATAGCGTTCTTCAATTTGCATAGTATCATCAGAATCAGAATGCTCATTTTTACAAACATACGAGTAAGTACATATACACTTTTTCCCAATTTTTTTTTTTTATTTTGTTTAACTCTGTTTAAAAAATCCATGTTTGTTGTTAAAAATAATATGGTGTCCCAAAATTAAAACGAGATTGGAATTTTATATAAAACAGTTTTTATTTTTCGATTTTGCATAAAAGTGGCTGAATTTCTTTGATGCAACGTTGAATCTCTTCCTTTAAAGCACGCGTGGTTTTATGCTTGTTGCAAAAGACCTGTGATTTTAAATAGCATGACACCATCTTGTTAAAACCATATATTGGCCACATCATATCATCCAATTTTTTCCAATAACTATCATGTCGAGGTATCAAGCACCAGTAACACTTACTGCTCTCTTTAAAAAAAAAAAGTATTGTTCAATTATGTATCCAGCCCAAAACACCACAGTGACACGATATGGATGCATTTTTTTTTTTCGGTGATCACCTGTGGGTTCTCAGAACCCCAAAAGCTTCAATTTCGGCGATTAGGCATCAGTTGCTGTGCTAATTAAATTTTGTAAGAATGGAGATGCAGATATTTAATGAATATACGCTGTAAAGAGCTTCATGTAATTTAAAACACTCTCACACACTGCTTCGACAACCAGAGTGTTTGACGTCTACAAAGGGGCCTGTCTCGAGAAATTTTTCAATGAATCTGTTCACAGTTAACGAAGTTGAGACCCTATTCCGACCATATTTTGTATAAAATTTACGAACTACAGCAGCCAAGTTTTCATTATTTTTGCAATATTGTTCATTAATGAAGACACGTTGATTTATCGCCTAAGGCTTCAGTTTTACCAAACTTAAGCTGTCAGCTGTCAATTTGTAATTATTTTAGGGTTGTCAAAACTTTTCTACATAATTGGCGGAAAATTGAAATCTTGCGTTAACTTTACGACACTCTTTATAAGTGCACATTAGACTTTTTTCATTATTATTGAAAAAAAAAGATGTTAAATCATTTCATTATATTTTGTAAGTAAGTATACATATGTACTAAATACTTATGTTCATATATTTACGATACATCACTGCGTTTGTATATGTATTTATGTACCAACGTATGTTTAACTCTTACCATTATTTGTTCATCTTAACCACCCTCCCCCACCCAAAACATATACGTACGAATGTAGACTCGACGGCTTATATGACAGTCGGCGTTGAAGCCAATCCACCGACATTTAGATTCTATAAAGGTGCCAGCGAAATTATCGAAGGTGGTCGATTTAAATTCCTCACCGATGGTCAAACAAATTCCATTACACTCTGTATGCGGAAGTGAAAACCCAATGATGAGGTAAAGTATAAAGTGGTTGTTGCGAATATACACGGCGAAGATTCGGCTGAAATGCAATTATATGTGTCTGATTCTTGTGGCATGGATTTCCGTGCTATGCTAAAAAAAACGTCGTTATCAAAAATGGGACAAAGAAGAAGAAGATCCCGATTGGGGTGAATTAAAACAAACAGAAAAACCGTTGCCAACACTAAAAAAAGTTGAGAGGGTAAGAAAGTATTTCATAAATACATACGGCAACTGCATATTAATTGTAACAATTTACTAAAATATTCTATTAACCATTATATATTAAGTACTAATAGCTTTGAAAATACGATAAGTAAATTTGTATATATGTATATACATATAGCGTATAAAGCAAAATGTAGAAATATTATATACATACACAATAATAATAGCTTGAAGTGTGAAACAATTGCCTCAGTTTTGGAGCGATTACTAAAAGGATTTGAAAATGTAAATTCAAAACAAATGAACAAGTTTTTAATACACAAAAAAGAATCATTATCGACTGGTCAGACAGCATGTCAAAAATTAAATAGAAAAAATTTAACAATAACTAAGTTCCATTGCAATTATGAAAAATTTCTAACACAGGCAATGAATGACATTTTAAATATAATTATTTATTCTTTCACCCAGATTTCTATATATTTGGATATTCAAAGCGTGACACATACGGTTCAATCTTGAACTAAGGCTACTGTCAGACTCACCAATTTTAAACCTGAATCTAGTGTCTGCTATTCAAATTCATATAATTGAAGAAATAAAAGTTGCAGCGAGTGACTGCACTCATTTATCAACATTTTTTTTCCTTGGAATTACTATCAAAGACTTTGAATATTGTCAAAGAAAATATTTGATCAACTATTGTGACCATTTTTATGTTACTAGTGACTTTGCTTAATCATGCTCTGCAATCCTATCGGAGTTAATTTATCGGAATTTCTGTATACCGTATCTCAATCGAAAAAATCCAACGAAGTTTTAGTTGGAGGATTGAGTCCTTTTTTCTTCGGACTTTTAATTTATGAAGCATATAAATCTAAGAAGTATTGGTAAATTATTTGCATTGTATCATTAAGTAAAGGCGCAAACATAATAATTTTGGAAAAAAAAATCGCTGTTTTAACTCGAAGGCCACAGTATGAGCAGAGACCAGACTGTAAAGACGTCCGCTATGTAAACGAGTGGCTTAGGTGGACCTAGTGCTGAGTGAACAAAAGTGCTTATTCTATGCGGGTGGTTACAATTACTTATTTATTTAAATATGGTCCGACTTTGGTGGTTATAAAGCGTAAATTATATTGCAATTTTAATGCAAATAAAAATGCTCATAATGCATATTATACATACACACATACATTCTTTGGCAGATTAAGCCACACTTCTTTTCAATTATTTTATTTCTTAGTTAGTGGTCAGTTGCCCAGAGAGTAAAAACTAAGCATATGAAGGGAGGCACAGCTATATAGTCAAAAAATATATACAAAGATATAGACCCTGCAGAAACAATTAAGGACCTGATGAATTTTCAACGTAGATCGTACTGTAAGCCAAAAAATTACTAGCTCTAATCAGAAAAGTCTTCTTGTAGGCGTAGGGCATCTACTTCTACAATGTACACACAACATGCCACATAAGGTAGCGATGCCAGTTCGTACATGATGTTCCCAGATGTAGCCCTACAGAGATGGGTACATATGGGTGGAAGAAATTAGAACTATTCGAATC
The DNA here is from genome assembly GCA_037013455.1 of Ceratitis rosa. Taxonomy (NCBI): domain Eukaryota; kingdom Metazoa; phylum Arthropoda; class Insecta; order Diptera; family Tephritidae; genus Ceratitis; species Ceratitis rosa. The sequence goes on along the minus strand of JAWMAG010000015.1, from coordinate 5,995,184 downwards.
GAGGGGATTGTTCCTAACAGTTGCGAGTTGGTGCATAGTTGTGATAAGCATGGAATCACAAAAAACCTACTAAATAGTTCGGCCGCTAGCGGTCAAGTTTGCAAACTTCTCTTTCATTAAGAATATGAAATTATTGAGCGAAAATATATGACCAAATTTATAAATTTACTTCCTACATAGTTTTTATCAATACTCTTATGAATACATAACTAAAACTCATTACGCATATATACATGAAAAAATTTGAAGACAAACTAAAAATGTAAACTTTTCAATGTGTATTATTGTCTATTAAATAAAATGTTGTATATGTACATACCTATAGGCAACACGATCACGTAGACCGTCTTTAGCCGAATTGATACCCGATTGGCCGACATTACATCCGTTTCGTCGCGAGGAGATTCGACTACCGGTACCAGCCCCAAATCTTGAACTATTACGACACTTTTTGTTTACATTTCTTCCAAGGCAATTTTGGCATTCAATCTGAATATTTTCTACCGCTACATCGATGTTGTTTTATTTAAACTATCTATTTCACATTTCCGAAACAGTATTCATTAATAATATTTTTTATAACAAAAATGTTAATTTTATTTGTAATCAAACACCAACAAAAACCTACAAAAGGCAAAAAGATCTCAATTCTACTTATATGGTACATACACTATACGAGTATACGTGTTTGTATGTACATATATCTGTGAGTGTACTCTATTTGTGTATAATTTCCACGTGGTGCTGCAACGTTTTTAAAGCACTTGGTTAATAAGCGCAACTGAATGTATGCCAACTTTGCTTAAAGTAATATGGTATTTTTGTGTGTACCATTTTGCAGACTGTACGACTCTATCTCTTTCCAACATTGACTTTATCCATTATATTTAACTTCTTTTTCAAAATGTGTTTGTATTGTGTAATAGTCGAACGCTTCATTGCACAAAGTCCACCAAAATTTTGCACCACATAAATCTTTTTCTGCGCTAATAACCCAAAAAATGGAAAATTTTGCAATATCTACCACTTTGTATTTCTGAAAAAAAGTGTAATCGTTTGAATAAAACGCTTAAATAACCAATAAATTACTGTTGTTTATTGTTTTTTTAGATGTTGTGCTAAGATTGTTTATATTTTTTTGAGAGGGAGTATCTAAAATATCATACTGTTAACACTCTTAGCAATTGGCGTTATGCCTAATGTGCTTCTGAAGCTTTAATTACAGCGGCGCGTCGTGGGATTGGAGCGCACCGGTGTATACTAAGTGGATATAAAAATAAACCAATAGAAAAATAAAAGATCAGTTTTTCTGTTGATAATGAATTTGAACTAAGTCTTGTATTAATTCTAATATGGGTTTTTACCTGTACAATGGTATGTGGTTGATGAGGGTGATGGCTGGTGGTTCGCTGTTTAGGACACGTCCGTTCACTTTTACTAATAAAATCGCAGTAGTGTATAAGAATAATGAGTTCTTACCGTTTGCCATCAATTCGGTAAACTGTTCATGTTAATATTTAACGAAAGATTTTTATTGGAAATATTAGGTTGGTACATAAGGAGGGGTAATTTAGGTTTTTGTCCTAAACATGCCGGCTCCCTTGCGGTAAGCAAGACCTGGTTAAGAGGCGAATCCAACCATCACTCCCATTTACATGAATATCTTGGTATCGGCGTTTGGAATCCTGAAGAAAATTAATGTCCTCATGTGCGTCAACCTGTGGTTGTCTGTAGAAATAGAGTTAATAAAACATACGTGGTTGAAATTCATTTGTGCTTTATTGAATTCATTATGCTTATGGCTAGATATTATATTAAGATATTATTAATTTTTGCACACGCCCGAGAGGACCCATCCAAAGACTGTGTTTTGCCCTATAAGCGGGCCAAAGGAGGTGGGTAGTGTTCCTGGCAGCAATATGTCGGCGTATACATCCGCGCCGATCACGAGCCGTACCGAACTGGACCGATCAAAATGCGGATCGGCGAGTTTAATGTGCACATATGCGCTCGCGATTCCAGGGTCCAGCGATGTGCTGGGACAAACGCGCCGTAAGTCAATAACCGCGACCGCATGCGTCATTATGCGTGTCGCTGTCCCGTGCTTTCCCCGGAAGCGCAGCATGCAACATCTTTGGCTCCCTATTTGTACCGGCGGCAGCTTCAGCTCGTCCATTGACCCCGTCGAAATTAAAGTCGTTGATACGCATACGTCAATCAGCGCACGTACCAAATGGAGGCAACCTCCTGCCTCTATCTTGATTAATGCTTTTTGGGCCACGGCTATTATCGGGCGGAGTGCTTGCCCCAGTTAATTTTGGGCGCCGAGTTGCCCACTTCTAAAATGGTGAGGTAGCTGGCGAGGCCTGGTCACCAGTCTACCTTCGTCTTGTTGCTGGTGTGATTGGTGCGGTCGGAAAGTACGAGTTTCTGATCTGTGTTGCTTGTTCTGGCGTGGTCGGAGAGTCCTGGTCTCCGCTCCAGAGGCCTTCTTCTTCTCATGCAGAAGTGGGGGTCGGAAAGTCTGAGTCTCCGTTACCCCTTGATTTGTGGCGCGGAAAGGCCGTGTTTCCGCTGCGGGCTCTGTCGTTACCAGTGATTTGTCACCCGATTCACTCGCATGAATAGAGATGGCGTCGCTTTCTTCATTGGCGACAGTCAGTCCAGGATCTCGCTCTCGGCTTTGGTTTGGGTTTAGTTGCCCTTGTGTCGTCTATGTGAAGGGTCGTGTGATGCCTCTCATTACATTTTCGGCACCTGAATTGACTCGTGCAATTCTTTTCCCTATGGGCCATTGATAGGCAGTTGACGCAAAATTGGCCCAGGAGCGCTTCGGGAAGCCTCTCTTCTGGCGACTTTCCCCGGAAGACCAGACATAGGCGTATCGGATGTCTCCCTTCACACAGACGACATGCGCTTGCATACCGATGCCCTTGTCGCTCTGCCTTTTTAAGCATTTTGCCGTAGCGAGTCATTTTTCCTACTGAAATAATTTTAAAAATTTTAATTGTAAATGCTTGGCCAAAAAAAATAATGTTGGGTGGCGAGAATTGTTAGAACAGTATGCTTTTATTGTGGTAGAAGCTTAAGTGAGGGGTCGTTTGTGGTTCTTGCTTTAGATCAGTATGACCAGCTTTAAAAATCCGCCAGCTGACTTACATTCTACTCAAGAAATGCTACTTGGTGCTACAAGCATACATAGTCGGGACACAAACCATTCGAAGCTATGTAGGTGAATGCACACTCGATGATTGATATTATTATTATTAATATTTATTTTTTTTTGCTTTTGCTCCACTTTCGAGAGCTCGGCAGTCACTATATATTATTAATTATTATATCAAATACTTTTGACCCTCCGCGCCGTAGAAAAGACGAAAGAAGTAGTTAATCCGTTGTCGAACAATATGTTGGACTTAATGTGTTTAAATTATGATTCAAATTCAAACTCAGTTTGTTTAGTTATTTGAACTTATTTATTAGGTTTTGTAATTATTGTGTATAGATAGATAAATAAATTTTTTTTTTTTTGTATATAATGTTTTATTGAATCTTTCCTGTTGGGAAACTAACAATAATTTCGAAAATCTTATTCCTAGAACAAGTTAATCATTACCACTGTATAGATTAACAAAGTAAGCAAAGTACAATAAATTACGAATATATCTTAGATTTATCAAAGAATGTGTTTATATAGATATCATTGGGTATGCCAAACACTTATAACAAAAGATATATCATAAAGGATAATTTAAAGTAAATTATAATATAATGAAGAATATATGCGGAGCACAACTCCGATTTAGAATAATTGGATGCGGCAGAGCCCTTAGTCACAGTTCAAACGTAAATCCTTTCTCTTTAATCGCTTAGGGTAGTTAATGAGTAATTTTTAAGCAGTTTCTCTATTTCCTAGATCTTTGTGAATTGCGGAGTTTTTTACATACCAAGGGGCTTTGCATATTGATCTTAAGGTTTTAGACTGCAGTCTTTGAATTCTATCCAGGCTAGATTTAGATGCTGAGCCCAAAATTTGGATCCCGTACGTCAAAGATGGCTTTATTAGCATATTAAAAAGTGAAACTTTGTTTTCTAGACTTAGTTTGGACTTAGGGCCTACAATCCAATGCAAGTTCGCAGTTTTCAATTTGGTTTGAGTAATCTTTTTGTCTATATGGTTTTACCAGGTGAGTCTTTTATCCAATGTAACTCCCAGGTAGGTAACGAATTCTTTCTGAGGTATTGTATTCCCATTTATAGAGATTGAAGGACATGTGTCTTTTTTTAGGGTAAATGTTACGTGTATACACTTAGACTCATTGACTTTAATTCTCCAAGTTGTTAGCCACTCTTCTATTACTTTTAAATGTTCTTGTAATCTGTAACTGGCTGTCATGGGGTTTGAATGGACACTAAGTATTGCAGTATCATCCGCAAAAGTTGATGTGATGAGGTTTCGGTTTGTGTGAAGATCGTTCGTATAAATTAAATATAAGACGGGCCCTAAAACACTTCCTTGTGGAAATTTTCTGCCAATAAGAAAGCTTTCTAAGACTTCATAAATTTTTACGGGAAGCGGAACTTTCAGCTTGTATAATAGACCATCTAACCAAAACTTTATCAAATGCCTGAGCAACATCGAGGAATACTGCTGTACAATATTGCTTGTTTTCAAACGCTAATCTTATGTGTGCTACGATTCTATGCACCTGCTCTATTGTGCTGTGTTTTTCTCTAAGCCCGAATTGGTGGCATGGTATGGTCTGTTTCGATTCCAAAATCGGTAATATTTTTTTTAATCAAAGTTTTTCGAAGATTTTTGAGAATACCGTAATTAAGCTAATAGGCCTATAGGAGCCCACCAAAGATGGATCTTTACCAGGTTTAGGGATCATAATAATCTCCGAGAGCTTCCAGGATTTAGGAAAATAGTGTAGTCTCAATATATTATTAAATATACAAAGCATGTGTTTAATTGGCACATTTGGAAGCTCTTTTATCATATCACCCGTTATCCTGTCGTATTCAGGAGCCTTCTTTTTCTTTATGTCGTTAGTAATAACATCTTTAAGTGATTTAAAATTAAATTGAATAAAATTTTTATCTGGATCTGCAGAAATATGATTTCATGATCGTTTGTTAATGAGAGGGGAAAAAACAATTATGGCATCGCGCACCTTGATGTTTCATAATCTCGTGCTAATATCGTAAAATTTTGCTGCTTTACCACTATATCCACAAAACTATTTTTTCCTTCTTATAGGCAGTTTCTGTAGTAAGACGAGTACCATATATCGATAACGATTGTCTAGTACATTAGAAAGAAATGTATGTATACACATTTTCAAATATGGCCTTTGAAAATTTCCGCCATTTACTTTTTCAACCGAAGACGCTGAGAGGTGAGATGTGTTTTTTTATAAAATATAAATAAATTTGTAAATAATAATTAATTACTTGTTTTTTAATAATATATACGTTTTATTTTTGGCTTTATGAGAATAACAATATTGTTTATTTCAGCGTTGTTCCTCGGATCAGCCACCACAACACAGCATTTTATTTGGAAAAAACGCAAGCTTCAAGTGTATTGATACGAATATCAAGAATTATCATCGGAAAACGTCCTTCATAAATAATCAAAACGTAAGTTTTTCATTTATTAATGTATATGTATATAACTTAGTGCGAAAGTGTTAAAATTAAATTTAAAAGAAAGTTTGTTCAATTGTCTTTAAGTTTAATCAAACTTATTTTAAAAAAATTGGTTTTTTTGTGAAAATTTGGCATTTTTGTTTTGCATGTGCCAGTCATACACATATGCGGGTGTACAAATTTAGCAGTGCAACAAAAGTAAATTTTTTGTTTAAACATTATACTTAAATTAGTTGAAATCAAATTTAAAATAAAGTTTATTTAAATATCTTTTAGTTTGTGGTAATTTATTTTAAAAAAATTTTATTTTATTGTGAAAATTTTACATTTTTCTTGTGCATGTGCCAGTCATTCATATATTCGTATGTACAAATTGGCAATGTTGTAACAGAAGTTCTGTTTTTGTTTAAAAAAATTAACTTAAATTAATTAAAATGAATTTTAAATTAAAGTTTATTTAATTGTCTATTAGTTTGAGGAAATTCATTTTAAAAAAATTGATATTTTTTGTGAAAATTTGGCATTTTTGTATTGCATGTGCCAGTCATACACATATGCGGGTGTACAAATTTAGCAGTGCAACAAAAGTAAATTTTTGTTTAAACATTATACTTAAATTAGTCAAAATCAAATTTAAAATAAAGTTTATTTAATTGTCTTTAAGTTTAATCAAACTTATTTAAAAAAAAGTTGGTTTTTTTGTGAAAATTTGGCATTTTTGTATTGCATGTTCGTCCGGATCGGCGAGTTTAATGTGCACATATGCGCTCGCGATTCCAGGGTCCAGCGATGTGCTGGGACAAACGCGCCGTAAGTCAATAACCGCGACCGCATGCGTCATTATGCGTGTCGCTGTCCCGTGCTTTCCCCGGAAGCGCAGCATGCAACCTCTTTGGCTCCCTATTTGTACCGGCGGCAGCTTCAGCTCGTCCATTGACCCCGTCGAAATTAAAGTCGTTGATACGCATACGTCAATCAGCGCACGTACTAAATGGAGGCAACCTCCTGCCTCTATCTTGATTAATGCTTTTTGGGCCACGGCTATTATCGGGCGGAGTGCTTGCCCCAGTTAATTTTGGGCGCCGAGTTGCCCACTTCTAAAATGGTGAGGTAGCTGGCGAGGCCTGGTCACCAGTCTACCTTCGTCTTGTTGCTGGTGTGATTGGTGCGGTCGGAAAGTACGAGTTTCCGATCTGTGTTGCTTGTTCTGGCGTGGTCGGAAAGTCCTGGTCTCCGCTCCAGAGGCCTTCTTCTTCTCATGCAGAAGTGGGGGTCGGAAAGTCTGAGTCTCCGTTACCCCTTGATTTGTGGCGCGGAAAGGCCGTGTTTCCGCTGCGGGCTCTGTCGTTACCAGTGATTTGTCACCCGATTCACTCGCATGAATAGAGATGGCGTCGCTTTCTTCATTGGCGACAGTCAGTCCAGGATCTCGCTCTCGGCTTTGGTTTGGGTTTAGTTGCCCTTGTGTCGTCTATGTGAAGGGTCGTGTGATGCCTCTCATTACATTTTCGGCACCTGAATTGACTCGTGCAATTCTTTTCCCTATGGGCCATTGATAGGCAGTTGACGCAAAATTGGCCCAGGAGCGCTTCGGGAAGCCTCTCTTCTGGCGACTTTCCCCGGAAGACCAGACATAGGCGTATCGGATGTCTCCCTTCACACAGACGACATGCGCTTGCATACCGATGCCCTTGTCGCTCTGCCTTTTTAAGCATTTTGCCGTAGCGAGTCATTTTTCCTACTGAAATAATTTTAAAAATTTTAATTGTAAATGCTTGGCCAAAAAAAATAATGTTGGGTGGCGAGAATTGTTAGAACAGTATGCTTTTATTGTGGTAGAAGCTTAAGTGAGGGGTCGTTTGTGGTTCTTGCTTTAGATCAGTATGACCAGCTTTAAAAATCCGCCAGCTGACTTACATTCTACTCAAGAAATGCTACTTGGTGCTACAAGCATACATAGTCGGGACACAAACCATTCGAAGCTATGTAGGTGAATGCACATTCGATGATTGATATTATTATTATTAATATTTATTTTTTTTTGCTTTTGCTCCACTTTCGAGAGCTCGGCAGTCACTATATATTATTAATTATTATATCAAATACTTTTGACCCTCCGCGCCGTAGAAAAGACGAAAGAAGTAGTTAATCCGTTGTCGAACAATATGTTGGACTTAATGTGTTTAAATTATGATTCAAATTCAAACTCAGTTTGTTTAGTTATTTGAACTTATTTATTAGGTTTTGTAATTATTGTGTATAGATAGATAAAGAAATTTTTTTTTTTTGTATATAATGTTTTATTGAATCTTTCCTGTTGGGAAACTAACAATAATTTCGAAAATCTTATTCCTAGAACAAGTTAATCATTACCACTGTATAGATTAACAAAGTAAGCAAAGTACAATAAATTACGAATATATCTTAGATTTATCAAAGAATGTGTTTATATAGATATCATTGGGTATGCCAAACACTTATAACAAAAGATATATCATAAAGGATAATTTAAAGTAAATTATAATATAATGAAGAATATATGCGGAGCGCAACTCCGATTTAGAATAATTGGATGCGGCAGAGCCCTTAGTCACAGTTCAAACGTAAATCCTTTCTCTTTAATCGCTTAGGGTAGTTCTGCTGCAGTAATTTTTTAGCTAGAAAGTTTGGGTGGTTAGATAACCTTAATGAGTAATTTTTAAGCAGTTTCTCTATTTCCTCGGTGACGGCTTTAATCCCGAGATCTTTGTGAATTGCGGAGTTTTTTACATACCAAGGGGCTTTGCATATTGATCTTAAGGTTTTAGACTGCAGTCTTTGAATTCTATCCAGGCTAGATTTAGATGCTGAGCCCAAAATTTGGATCCCGTACGTCAAAGATGGCTTTATTAGCATATTAAAAAGTGAAACTTTGTTTTCTAGACTTAGTTTGGACTTAGGGCCTACAATCCAATGCAAGTTCGCAGTTTTCAATTTGGTTTGAGTAATCTTTTTGTCTATATGGTTTTACCAGGTGAGTCTTTTATCCAATGTAACTCCCAGGTAGGTAACGAATTCTTTCTGAGGTATTGTATTCCCATTTATAGAGATTGAAGGACATGTGTCTTTTTTTAGGGTAAATGTTACGTGTATACACTTAGACTCATTGACTTTAATTCTCCAAGTTGTTAGCCACTCTTCTATTACTTTTAAATGTTCTTGTAATCTGTAACTGGCTGTCATGGGGTTTGAATGGACACTAAGTATTGCAGTATCATCCGCAAAAGTTGATGTGATGAGGTTTCGGTTTGTGTGAAGATCGTTCGTATAAATTAAATATAAGACGGGCCCTAAAACACTTCCTTGTGGAACACCGGCAAATATTTCATAGGATTCGGTGGTGTAACTTTTTTGCCTAACACGAAATTTTCTGCCAATAAGAAAGCTTTCTAAGACTTCATAAATTTTTACGGGAAGCGGAACTTTCAGCTTGTATAATAGACCATCTAACCAAAACTTTATCAAATGCCTGAGCAACATCGAGGAATACTGCTGTACAATATTGCTTGTTTTCAAACGCTAATCTTATGTGTGCTACGATTCTATGCACCTGCTCTATTGTGCTGTGTTTTTCTCTAAGCCCGAATTGGTGGCATGGTATGGTCTGTTTCGATTCCAAAATCGGTAATATTTTTTTTAATCAAAGTTTTTCGAAGATTTTTGAGAATACCGTAATTAAGCTAATAGGCCTATAGGAGCCCACCAAAGATGGATCTTTACCAGGTTTAGGGATCATAATAATCTCCGAGAGCTTCCAGGATTTAGGAAAATAGTGTAGTCTCAATATATTATTAAATATACAAAGCATGTGTTTAATTGGCACATTTGGAAGCTCTTTTATCATATCACCCGTTATCCTGTCGTATTCAGGAGCCTTCTTTTTCTTTATGTCGTTAGTAATAACATCTTTAAGTGATTTAAAATTAAATTGAATAAAATTTTTATCTGGATCTGCAGAAATATGATTTCATGATCGTTTGTTAATGAGAGGGGAAAAAACAATTATGGCATCGCGCACCTTGATGTTTCATAATCTCGTGCGTGTGAGCGTAGTATTATAAAGTGGAAAATACCCTGCAAGACGGAGGTAACCCTGCGAGACGGAGGTAACCATTTCGGAACTAATATCGTAAAATTTTGCTGCTTTACCACTACATCCACAAAACTATTTTTTCCTTCTTATAGGCAGTTTCTGTAGTAAGACGAGTACCATATATCGATAACGATTGTCTAGTACATTAGAAAGAAATGTATGTATACACATTTTCAAATATGGCCTTTGAAAATTTCCGCCATTTACTTTTTCAACCGAAGACGCTGAGAGGTGAGATGTGTTTTTTTATAAAATATAAATAAATTTGTAAATAATAATTAATTACTTGTTTTTTAATAATATATACGTTTTATTTTTGGCTTTATGAGAATAACAATATTGTTTATTTCAGCGTTGTTCCTCGGATCAGCCACCACAACACAGCATTTTATTTGGAAAAAACGCAAGCTTCAAGTGTATTAATACGAATATCAAGGATTATCATCGGAAAACGTCCTTCATAAATAATCAAAACGTAAGTTTTTCATTTATTAATGTATATGTATATAACTTAGTGCGAAAGTGTTAAAATTAAATTTAAAAGAAAGTTTGTTCAATTGTCTTTAAGTTTAATCAAACTTATTTTAAAAAAATTGGTTTTTTTGTGAAAATTTGGCATTTTTGTATTGCATGTGCCAGTCATACACATATGCGGGTGTACAAATTTAGCAGTGCAACAAAAGTAAATTTTTTGTTTAAACATTATACTTAAATTAGTTGAAATCAAATTTAAAATAAAGTTTATTTAAATATCTTTTAGTTTGTGGTAATTTATTTTAAAAAAATTTTATTTTATTGTGGAAATTTTACATTTTTCTTGTGCATGTGCCAGTCATTCATATATTCGTATGTACAAATTGGCAATGTTGTAACAGAAGTTCTGTTTTTGTTTAAAAAAATTAACTTAAATTAATTAAAATGAATTTTAAATTAAAGTTTATTTAATTGTCTATTAGTTTGAGGAAATTCATTTTAAAAAAATTGATATTTTTTGTGAAAATTTGGCATTTTTGTATTGCATGTGCCAGTCATACACATATGCGGGTGTACAAATTTAGCAGTGCAACAAAAGTAAATTTTTGTTTAAACATTATACTTAAATTAGTTAAAATCAAATTTAAAATAAAGTTTATTTAATTGTCTTTAAGTTTAATCAAACTTATTTAAAAAAAAGTTGGTTTTTTTGTGAAAATTTGGCATTTTTGTATTGCATGTTCCAGTCATTCATATATTCGTATGTATGTACAGATTGGCAATGTTGTAACAGAAGTTCTGTTTTTGTTTAAAAAAATTAACTTAAATTAATTAAAATGAATTTTAAATTAAAGTTTATTTAATTGTCTATTAGTTTGAGGAAGTTCATTTTAAAAAAATTGATTTTTTTTTGTAAAAATTTTGCACTTTTGTATTGCATGTGCCAGTCATACACATATGAGGGTATACAAATTTGGCAATGTAACAAAAGTTAATTTTTTTTTAAACATTTAACTAAAATTTGATTAAATAAGTTTTAAAATAAAGTTTATTTAATTATCTTTTAGTTTGATGAAATTTATTTTAAAAAAATTTAATTTTTTTGTGAAAATTTTGCACTTTTGTATTGCATGTGCCCGTCCTACATATATCCGGGTGTAGAAAAGCAATGATGTAACAAAAGTTCTTTTTTTGTTTGAATATTTAACTCAAATTTGTTTAAATGAGTTTTGGAAGGTAGTTTATTTAATTATCTTTTATTTCACGTTATATATTATTAAACAAAATTTATTTTTTCGTAAAAATTTTACAATTTTGTTACGTATGTACCAAGCATACACAAATAATGTATGCAAATAGCTATGTTCGTTGTAAAGCTTTTATTGCGATTAATAGTATTATATTAACCGATCGTATATGCTAGCAATAAAGATAAGAAAATCAATAAAATAAATAAATAATGTACAATTAATTTTGTTAAGCATATGTATATGTAAAAAGAAGTTAAATTAACAATTTTAATTTAATTATTTGATAAAAACAAACTAAATTTTTAAATCAAACTTGTAAATATGTATATTTTATTATTTATATTTTCAATAAACAAAAATAAACTTAAAAAATGCTATTTTTCATTTTAAAGGAAATATATAGGTAAAAGGTCAATAGTCAATATGGGTAACACGTCGGGTAACAAAGACATCTGTTTTCAATAACTAATGAGTAGCCCGTCCGATAACAAAGACATTTGTTTTAAATAAGTCACCGGTGACAGGTCCGCTAACAAATGCATTTGTTTTGAATAAGTCACCGCCCATAGATATGCTAACAAATGATAATGTTTCCAACAACACATGGGTAGCAGATACGATATCATGTACATTTGTTTTCAATAGCCAGTTGCTGCCAGATCGAGTAACATACGTGCTTGTTTTGAATAACAGATGTATTACAAATACGGTAACAAAAATATACGAAAATTAAAAAAGGCGAATATATGTCGCATACCGATAAATACAATGCGAGTGAATGAAAAAGAGAATCACACGTACGTGAAACAAAGCGGGGAAATTTGTTATTTTTTTCCCACGGCTAGAAGAAAAGTAACAATTCAAATAACAAATGCACGTATGTAAAGTAACAGGCGGATAACATGTTAGGCAACAGCTACCCGTCTTGCAGGGAACCATTTCGGAACTAATATCGTAAAATTTTGCTGCTTTACCGCTACATCCACAAAACTATTTTTTCCTTCCCATAGGCAGTTTCTGTAGTAAGACGAGTACCATATATCGATAACGATTGTCTAGTATATTAGAAAGAAATGTGCGCATACACATTTTCTAATGTGGCGTTTGAAAATTTTCCGCCTTACTTTTTCAACCGAAGACGCTGAGAGGGGAGATGTGTTATTTTATAAAATATAAATAAATTTATTAATAATAATTAATTATTTGTTTCTTAATAATTTCTTTATTAGCTGTAGCAGAGTGGGAGCAACATTAGATAAAAAAATAAGGTAAGATAACAACATATGCATATCTACATACGTATGTGCATAAAGACGAATGTGCGCATATGTACATATGATATTTACGTTTTATTTTTGGTTTTATGAGAATAACAATATTGTTTATTTCAGCGTTGTTCATCGAATCAATAGCCATCACATCACAGCATTTTATTTGGATTATCAACGCAAGCTTCAAGTGAATTAATACGAATATCATCGACAGGATTATCATCGCAAAAAGTCCTTCATAAATAATCAAAAAGTAAGTTTTTCATTTATTAATGTTTGAAGCTACAGCAAAAATCGTATATAACTTAGTGCGAAAGTGTGTATCCATTTGGCCGTAGTTGCAGTGTAAAGAAATTGTTTTGTATAAAATCTGCATTTGTTGTTTATGTGCCAAGCATACATATATGTACATGTAAGCATGTACCAAACGTATATGCACATAGCAAGGTCTTCGAAAACCTTTTATTGTGATAAATTGTTTAACTTAAATTAGTTAAAATCAAATTTAAAATAAAGTTTATTTAATTATCTTTTAGTTTGATGAAATTTATTTTAAAAAAATTTTATTTTATTTTGAAAATTTTGCATTTTTGTTGTGCATGTGCCAGTCATTCATATATTCGTATGTATGTACAAATTGGCAACGTTGTAACAAAAGTTCTGTTTTTGTTAAAAAAAATTAACTTAAATTAATTAAAATGAATTTTAAATTAAAGTTTATTTAATTGTCTATTAGTTTGAGGAAATTTATTTTAAAAAAATTAATTTTTTTGTGAAAATTTTGCACTTTTGTATTGCATGTGCCCGTCCTACATATGTATATCCGGGTGTAGAAAAGCAATGGTGTAACAAAAGTTCTTTTTTTGTTTGAATATTTAACTCAAATTTGTTTAAATGAGTTTTGGAAGATAGTTTATTTAATTATCTTTTATTTCATGATATATATTATAAAAAAAATTTTATTTTTTCGTAAAAATTTTACAATTTTGTTACGTATGTACCAAGCATACACAAATAATGTATGCTAATAGCTATGTTCTTTGTAAAGCTTTTATTGCGATTAATTGTATTATATTAACCGGTCGTATATGCTACCAATAAAGATAAAAAATCAATAAAATACATCATAATAATTATTTTTTGTATATTTCAGATTCCATTGGTATACTTCTTCTTTACTGGCGTAGATAGCTGTCACGAATAAAACCGAGTTAACAACATTGTTGGTTCAACTAGGTCCTACTCCACATGATATTTCCAACGGAGTGGAGTTTTTCCGCCGGAGCAGCTGTCTTAATATTTTAATTACTCTTAAACTTATTTTTAGTTAGACAAAATTTCAGTACCATTGTCTATTGAGTATTACAAATGAATGTCCCATTAAATTTGTTGAGCATATATGTAAAAATAATTTAAATTAACAATTTTCATTTAATTATTTAATAAAAAAACTATAACTTTTTAAATCAAAAATGTAAATATGTAAATTTTTATTATTTATATTTTCAATAAACAAAAATAAACTTAAAAAATGCTATTTTTCATTTAAATGAAATATTGGTGAAAGTCATTAGCCTATGGGTAACAAATCGGGTAATCAAGACATCTGTTTTCAATAACTAATGAGTAACACGTCGGATAACAAAGCCATTTGTTTTTAATGACTAATCAGTAACCCGCTCAATAACAAAGACATTTGTTTTGAATAACTCACCGGTGACAAGTCTGGTGACAAATGTATTTGTTTTGAATAAGTCACCGCCCGGCTTGAAGATAAGTAACAATTTAAATAACAAATGCACGTATGTAAAGTAACAAGCGGATAACATGTTAGGCAACAGGTACCCGTCTTGCAGGGTAAGTTGATCTGGCAACTTACATTTCCTTTCTAAGAATGGCCATCGTGAATGAATGAAATGGCCATCTTCTTTTCTATGCTGCATGTGACGAGGGTAAGTACTCTAATCGTTTAGTCTATTTCTAATTAAATATTCTTAATAAATATTTGAATTCTTTTCAGATTTTTGATTAGCATTCGAAATGGCGTTCGAGCATTCTTATGGCGATGTTTTGCGTGATAAAATTTTTTTTAAATTCCTAATACGCGAGTTAGCAACACTTGTTATCACCTGTTTCGGTTTGGCGCTTGCCATACCACGTGTCATCGCTCACTCCATAATACCATTGTTCTTTAAGAACGATGTTATTCGTTTCGAGATTTCACGCATTGTCTATCCAGTATTCCTTAACATTGTCATGGTGATTGCCTACATATATTTTGAAGTTAAATATTCAAAAAAAATATATGCTGAAGCGACTACTGCAGTTTCATCAACCACAGGCAATGCAGGGGCCGATTAGCATTCGAATTGGAAATGTGGAGGAGAGAAGCTGCGTTGCTGGAAGATCTGGTCCGGGGTGATTTGTTATAATGTCAGCAACAGCTTTAGCAGGTACGTTGTTAAATTTTGTATTTCGTGGCTACAAATATCTTCAATTGCATAAAACGTTGCGAACGTGAGGCAAGGGCAACGTAAATTGAACGCGCATCCAAGGAAAAGCTGGTGCTTGGGGGATATTTTTCTCGATTCTCCAGATTTATGTCGAATATATGCATACATATATTTTCCCAGAAACATGTTGTGGGTGCGGTAAGTTTTAAGCAAATTCCATATATTAAGAAAATATATTGAAATATATTAATAGAAAGAAGTCGCCGTTGTTATGACAACGTTTTAACAAAATTTTTAATTTAAATAATTTGCAATTTAAATAATTTGTAAAATTTTTGAAATCATCTATTGTGAACCGACCCAGCAAATGCAAGCAGCTGAGTTTGACATTTGAATGTATGTGTTATTGTTTTGATTTTTTTGTGGCACTAAGTCGGTGCCAACAATTGCTCAACACATTTCTTGAAAAACAAAAAGATCAGAAAATCGAGGAGCAAATAATAAAAATGCTGGTGGAGGAAGCGGCAGGAGCAACCCCGGAAATTCGCACTGCTCCTTCGTGAGCATGTAGAGAGCGAACGCGGGGCACGAAATGAAGGTGCAAGAAAAACAGTTGGAGACAATTTTGCGTGAAAAGGAAAATTTACAACGTGAATATAACAAAAGTGTACTGATGCGTGATAAGCTTATTTAATCAGTAAAAAATGAGATCATGCAGTCATTAACTAAAAACAATGAGGAAAATTTGAAATGTGACCA
This sequence comes from Ceratitis rosa, assembly GCA_037013455.1. Classification (NCBI taxonomy): domain Eukaryota; kingdom Metazoa; phylum Arthropoda; class Insecta; order Diptera; family Tephritidae; genus Ceratitis; species Ceratitis rosa. Next base: position 5,979,190 of record JAWMAG010000015.1, on the reverse strand, counting down.
TAATTTGGAAATGACAAAAAAAAACTAAAAATGTTGACGGAGCAACATTTCTCATTTGGTTCATTGTTCCCGTCTCGATAATAGTTTGCAACGATGTAATGGCCTATATGTTTGGCTTCTTCTTCGGTCGCTCTCCGCTAATTAAATTAAGTCCGAAAAAGACATAGGAGAGCTTCATTGGTGTTCAATTCTTTATTAATGAATTTATTAGTTAATAGCAAAAATCATTAACAAAACAGTGACCTCCACTATAAGTGCTGACTTTGTATAAGTGTATGTATAAACACAATTACACATTGACAAGTTGTTTAATGGGAGGCTTTTCATGACGATATATATAAAGTGGTTCATATTCGCAAATTTTCGTAAATTATCAATTATGCGTTACCACAAAAAAATACTATTTTAAAGACTCAAAGGGTGATATCGCTTTTTCGTCATTTTACAACGAACAGCCATTTGCAGTTTATACGTGTACATATAGAACACTGATTCAATCAAATGTGTACTTTTCCATTTGTTGAATAAAAAATGTTAATAAAAATAATTTATTAACAATTGTTGATTATTAGTCCTAATTTAATTAGAATTTTGTTGGGGTGAGATGAATATGGGTTAGTTTCTTATTGTTTAGTAATTTATTTTCAAAATGTTAAATCTTATAATGTTGGAATATTAACTGTTTTATCAAATCGAATTGGAGATGTTGCTTTTTTGTTGGATATTGCTTGAATATTAAATTATGGGGGATGAAATTATATTTTTTATTTAGAATCAATAAAAAATATAATTGAAATAAAAATTATTGGGGTATTATTTATATTAGCAGCTATCCAGTTCCCTTAAAATTTTACTAAATAATACAAAAGAAAAAAGATACATTTCGAAAAACTTAAATGACTACAAAAGATTCAATTTAAATATATGAATCAATGTTTTGCATATGACGTTTGAATTTTGGTTAAGTTAGAAAAAATAAGAGTTTCATCCTATTAAATATATATGTTTTTTATTTACCCCTTTTAAGACTTCTGTTAAGTTTGTGTTGTGGGGTTTCAAAATTAGACTTGTAAAATTGAACAAACCGTCATTTATTTATAGAAAGCATTACACAGTCAAGCTTAAAGGCTAGAATTCCACTTTTTTATTATTTTTTATTATTTGATTATGAGGTCACAGAAGTTGATGTCGCAGATTATGAAGCTTGGTAATTAGATTAGATGAATCTTGAAAAACTCAGTCAATGATGTAGATGAACTAGTCTTTTCAGTGTGTTCGTGTGTACTCATCGCCACCGGTAGACACCACAGCTCGCTGCTGCTGTTGCGTCTGATGTGCGTCATATGAACTTTTCATGCCAACCTGCGTACAATTGTTATTTGCATCATTTTTATCATGGTCAGGATTGCTATGACTGTGAGTTTCTGTGTGATCATCATGCGATTTCGCCGATGATGATGGTTGCTGGCCGCTCTCGCTGAGACTGAGGATCTGTTTCCAAAGAATTTGACGTCTCATTTGTTGGTGGTACAACAAAGCTTCCAACGTTTGTAAATTTACACGGGAATGAACGTCGTCGATTAATTGACATATTGCTACTATTGTTACCATAATTCGAATTTCGATACACACCGGCGCCACTATGATTTGATTGCGATTCCATTGAATGGAAAACATTAGTGAAGCTACTTTTAGATGGAACACCATCTATCGAGTCCACTTTGCTATTTGAATCATTAAAAAGATTCTGCAATGCCTGTAGCCTCCGATTGTCGTTGCCCTTAGTTGCATGATTTTTTGTTGATGCATCTGCTGGCATGCTACTGTACGCTGTTAGCTGTGCGTGCTGCTTCTGCTGATGATGCTGCAGCCGTAGCCCTGCTTTAATTGCAATAACTTTTGCATACCCAATATATTTGTTTGTTGTTCTTCAAATTTTCGTTTTGCTAAGGTATTTTGCATGATTATTTTGGTATGCTTTTGCGATTCCTCGGTTGTCATTGGTTGTAATAAAATGGAGAGCGTTGATTGTTGCGCTGCTAATGTTTGCTGAACCATTGCCAAGTTGTGTAGATTTTGCAAATGAATCATAACCAAATTGTTTGAGAACGAATCAAATGTATGAGTTTGTGAATTTGTAAACGAATGTTGCTGTTGATTATGCGCTTGAGCGAATTGACTTTGTAATCCATGCGATTGCTGCGTCGATGTGATAAGTACCGCAGTTATCGTCTCACGATCCCGCTGGGCCAAACGCGGATTGGATAGCTGAACAAGTAGGCTATGCTTGGAAATCTCGCCTTCAGCCAAACCCAGTAGGAGATATTGCGCTTCGGGTCGACTCAAAATCGTTTTCATATGTAAATTTGCCAGCAATAGTTGTTGCTGTTGATATTGCTGTTGCTTAAATATAAAATTTGAGCTATTTTTCTTACAAAATTGGCCAGGCATTTGTTGTTGTGAATTTAAGGCTGCTGAATGTTGTCCATCACCCTTGCCATTTATTTTGTGAGCCTGTTTATTGTAATCTTTTTCATACGATGGCGAATTATCTGTTGCAATCGTATTAGCCCATTTAACTTTTTGTGACTTTTTGGTTTGTTATAATAGCAGAATTCTTAAGCTCTGGCTGCGGCGGTTGACCTTCTATGATTAACTCATCCAATACGTTTTTATTTCTCGACAATGCACGCATCATATCATTATGCCGTGCCCGTTGATTTTTACGAGTATTAATATTTTCATCTTGATTTAGGGATTTCCATATATTATCGTAGTTCGATGACATCGCAATCGACAATATTTGATACATTAAGTTCTATCGAAAGTTGTTGTTTTTGTTGCGAATGAAACACATTTAGTAGATGGTTGCGTATATGTTTTAAATTTGCGCGACTAAAGTGAAGAAAACAATTCGATCTTTCCATTGACTTTGATTTACAAAGATTTGTATCATCAGTTCGCCCGCTAATACCGAGCGCTGATTTTGAAATCGAAAGCGCATTACGTTGAGTTTTGGTTTGCTGTTGTTGATTTATGAACTCAAGTCATAAAGGAAGTAAGTAAAGCTGTATTCGTACAGCGGTCTTTCTAACAAGGGTACAAACAATTTAAAAAAAAAAAAATCAGATTTCAGTTAGGCATTTGTATTGGATTTAGAGGCGATCGTATTGTTTTCGCTGTTTTCATTGTTTGCCGGAAGGAGGACTAATTTGACAAGAGGTCTTGTCACCTGTCCTCTTTCAGTCCTAATATCTACTACTCTTACTCGGTTATCTGAACCTGGGTGAAGTAGAATTCTTCCCAGTCGCCATTCGTTAGGTGGTAGGTTATCTTCCTTGATAACCACTAAGTCTCCTTCTTTAATGTTTTGTTGAGGGTATTTCCATTTGATGCGTTTTTGCACCTCCATTAAATATTCATTTCTCCATCGTCTGCAAAACGAGTGGTGTAACGCCTTTAGCTTATGCCATCTTTTAACAACAGATGCGGGATTTTCGTTGACATCAGGCTCTGGTGGAGCTAACGAATGCCCACCAATCAGAAAATGACCTAGTCATTTGCATTATTTGAGGAAGGACAAAGTGGTCGCGAGTTGAGACAGGATTCAACTCGGCACAATAACGTACTTAGTTCTTCAAACGTATATTTACAATTCGATACGATTTTTTTAAAATGATTTTTGAAGGTTTTTACTCCAGCTTCCCACAGTCCTCCCATATGAGGAGCTGAAGCTGGAATAAAGTGCCAAGTTAAAGCTTGAAACGCATATTTAGAAACGATGCTATTGCGAGCATCTGCCATAAAGGCCTTAAATTCTGATCTTAATGATCTTGAGGCTCCTACAAAGTTAGTGCCAATATCAGAATGGACGTTTTTTGGACACCCTCTCCTAGCGACGAACCTGGCAAATGCTACCAGAAAGGATTGAGTGCTCAAGTCACTAGTGGATGGCTTTGGTTGAGAAGCAAACAAATAGGTTGACATAACCCTTGGTCATTCGACAACCTCTGCCCCTATAACTTTTGATTTCGAACGGACCTGCAAAATCTACACCTGTATTGGTAAAGGCACGTGAGAACGTGCTGCTTTCTTGGGGGAGGTTACCCATAAGATGGATTTGCATTCGTTTTTTATAAATCGTACAGACTTTACAATTATGTATAATGGACCGGATCATGTTCTTCCCTCGTGGAATCCAAAACTGCGTTCGGATGAGGCGTAACATCAACTGATTTTCTTCATGTAAGGAGATTTCATGAATGAACTGGGCAATAGGGCGTGACAATCTGCAATTATAGGACAGTATTATTGGATGACGCTCGCTATACGCGAGATCGCGAGATGCGCTCAGGCGACCACCGGTTCTCATAACACCGTAATTATCTATGAAGGGGTGTAAAGAAAGTAATTCACTTTTTGAACCTAGTCGATTTTTTGAGGTCATTCTATTATATTCCGCATTATAATAGTGCTTTTGACTTAATTTTATTAAGCACAATGTCGTTGCTTTAATTTCACCACCTGAAATTAGACAAGACTTGGCTTTGAAAAAAGCTTTTTTTTTTTGGTGGGTTCTTTGAAATAATCTCATAACATATGATAGAACTCTCAAAGCCCGCGGTAAAATTGAAAAACGGTCGAGAATATCGAATTTATCTAATTTTGTGATTGCATGTACATGCACTCTTTTTTCCTTTTCTGTAGTGTTGCATAGTATCTCCTGTTTAGGCCATTTCGAGGAATCTCCTTCAAGCCATGTAGGTCCTTTCCATCACAGGTTATTGTTGATTAACTCGGATGCTGAAAGTCCTCTGCTTGCTAAATTGCTAATTGCACATTATTTGATTGTCGAGCGTTTAGGTTCTGACGTGCTTGTACGGAGGTGGATGGCGTATAGTCACTGTTGGTTTGTGGTCTCCTGTGAATTGTTTGCTTTTGCATAGGCTTTATATGCAGGAGTGTATGATGCCGTAAATTGCAAATAGAGCATATGTAAACACTAGGACATTTGGTAATGAGGTGTTTTTCGGACAGACAAATTATACAAACTTGGTGGCGTTTGACTATCTCCAAACGTTCCTTTGGAGTTAATTTTCCAAAGTTTGAGCATAAACGAATTTTATGCTCGCTAGTGTTACACATCGGACAGAGTGGTTTGACGACACTCATTTGATATGAGGCAAGCCTTTTACGGGGTGTTTCCTGATTGTGCCAATATCTATTAGCATGCGGCTTAAACGGCTGTGCGTTCTTTGACTCATTTTTCCCTGTCACTGCTTCGAGGGCCTGAAAACGGTTCGTGAGGAAGTCATCAAGCTCTTCCCAGGTGGGAATCTCCGTTCTGTCCTTTCTTAGCTGTTCCCATAGAGCTAAACTGGCATCTAGTAATTTAGTTGTACAAAAGTATGTAACTATTGACAACCAATAAATTTTATGATTCTTTAAAAATGATACGCAGCTATTTATTTTCCTCTGCAATTGCATCAGAGAATTACAATCCTCTTCTTTGACGGACGGTAGACTAAACAAAATTTTAAATTGTGCCTTAACTAATTGATATCTATTTTCGTACCTATTGCAGAGATTTTTCCAAGCGGTATCGAAGCCTTCATTTGTTAATGAACAATTTTGTACTATTTCTTTGGCTTTCCCTTCAGTTTTTGCCAGAAGGTGAAATAATTTTTCCACTGGAGAAAGGCGCTTGTTGCTGATATATATAGCCGTAAAAAGATCACGGAATGTTGGCCACGATGAATAATCACCCCGGAATACCTCAGTATCGCAAGGAGGTAGTTGTATATTACATTCCCGTGAGTGCATGTCTTCGATTTGTATGTCCGCCTTTTCCAACTTATCAACTGAGTTGCTCATCGATTCCATGCAACGATTGTAAATCTGATAACAACCCTTATATTTCTTTTTTATCTTGATAAATCTTTGGCCGAAAACTGGTCCGTCGACACTTGGTATTCATCATATAAATGTTTCACCTTGTCCCACAGTGCCCGAAATTCTTCTTGATGAATCTTCAACGAATATCTTGACATATCTCATGAAGATATGCTGTTGTAATCAGATTCAAACTCTGATACTGCCTCAACTAGGTGAACAAAAATATCAATTTGTGACATTGCAAAGTTTTTTATACATATGTATGTAGTTATGTAAATGTACTTGCAGCAGATGCCGATGAAAGTGAAAAAGTGGAGCAAAAATGAAAAAAAGAAAAACCAAAGTGATTTGAACGAATGTAATTATATCGCGAGTTAGAACAAATATCACGCAGATAAATTTCAATAAACCAGTAAAACAACGAATAAAATACTCTGAGAAAAATAGTTTTGTGAAAATAATTTATTTTTTAATATAAAAATTGCACACACCAAGTGGTTTTATGTACGTATGTGTGTTTTTAGGTATACACGTATGTAAAAGCGACTCGCCACCCAACAATTAAATGTGCAAAAGTGATGTGATATATGTATGTACGTGTATGTGTATGGGCGTATAACACAATAATCAAACAAATATAAATGGGTAAATATTTTTTTTTCTTTTAAATAAACTGAATTGGTTTAATAACCTCGAAAGTGATTTGTGAATAATGGAATAATTCCGGTTTATAGATAAATCAACTGGTGCCAATGAAGTGCGGTTAGATTCTCCGTTAACAAGAAGCGGTGTTAATATGGCAATAAATTGCAACACAATGGTGATAAGAAATTGAAAGCTGGTATTTAGTCAACCGAGACTTTGCAAGTGGAAAAAAAAAGTAAAATTATAATAAGCAAAAGTTTTATTAAGACACCAAAAACTATGTTAATTTCCTTGAATATATATATATTTATATATATATAGATGTATATGTTTATGACACAAAAAAAAAACACAAACCAAATCCGTTTCTATATTAATATATTGCGTTAAATATTCACAATGTCACTTCGATTCAAACGATATTTACGATTGGTTTTAATATCACAAAATTTTCTCTTAGCACAAATGAAAAAAAACCACGTACCCTGTGAATTTGTTTGATATAATTCAGTGACGACTTTGATGGTTGATGATAAAATATATTTTGTGGTGATGGTGTTTATGAAAACTCATGTAGCAAGATGATGCTTATGAACAGCTTGATGGTTCGGGATGTAGAATCCAGTAGTGCTGGTTCTGTACAATGGTATTATACTTTAAATTGCCTTATCCGGCTCGAAGGACTATTAATTACAGGGGCGCGTCGTGGGATTGGAGCGCATCGGTGTATATTTAGTGGATATAAAAATAAACCAATAGAAAAATAAAAGATCAGTTTTTCTGTTGATAATGAATTTGAACTAAGTCTTTTATTAATTTTAATATGGGTTTCTACCTGTACAATGGTATGTGGTTGATGAGGGTGATGGCTGGTGGTTCGCTGTTTAGGACACGTCCGTTCACCTTTACCAATAAAATCGCAGTAGTGTATAAGAATAATGAGTTCTTACCGTTTGCCATCAATTCTGTAAACTGTTCATGTTAATATTTAACGAAAGATTTTTATTGGAAATATTAGGGTGGTACATATTCCAGAAAAAAAGTTAATTATAAAAAGTTTCTTCGAAAAAAGCGCTACGTTGATTATTTTTAAACTAAGGTATAAATAGCGGTAATTAGTGAAATTGTGAAAGGCATCTCCCATAGATAGATAGCTACGTGTATGCACGTAACAAGACATATGAAATGAATAATAGTGCATAAATTTAATCATGTTCAAACCGAACACTGGCATCCGCTATGTTCCCGGACAAGATTGATGAAAATTATCCATAAATAGCTTAAATGATGCCGTGCTAAGCAATAAATTAAACCAATAGGGGTTTGTTTTGAGTTTTTTCCGAACAATGGTGGCGCATTAATATGTATTCATCACTTTAATACTTAGGAATATATCAGGTTATACCTACATATTTTTTTTGCTGATGGTGTAACTTTTTTTTTAAAATGTGCATTCTCATTAAAAATGTATTTTCTCTTTTTACCCTTTTTTATGTGTATCGTTCACACATTATAAATTTGGTTATACCTAAAAGTAACAAAATTTGATTGAAACAAGTATAAGTGTATTATTGAAGTAAAAAACTAAAAAAACTGTTCACCAAAAACAATCTTTTTTTGTCATGTTTATGTATAACATTTTTAATTTTAATAAGTTTTACGTTTTTTATAAATCACATACTTCAAGTTTTTTATTTTTTCGTAAACATTTGAATTAGAAAAATGTCACTTTTGTAGAACATCGATGTATAATAATATTATAGTTGTCTGCTTTTGATTTACGATTTTTCCAAATGCTTAAGTACTAATACGTTTTTTTTTTCTTATCTGCTAGGAAAAAATTTGTGCTTGTTATGAATATATACCTATGTGCCGCAAACAAATGCATGAACAAAAGAACTACTTTTTTAATCCATGTTAAACATCCAACTAAATGTAACTCCGCCCAACTCAAAACAAAAAAAATAATAATTCAATTAATTTGGTGTATGTATATGAACAAGTGTACGGACGTGTTTTTTTGATCGGCTCCGTAATTTCACTTAAAGTCTAAGAAAGCGTACATATTAATTCGATTAAACTTATACACCGACTGCAGTGGGTGTATAGCCACTTAAGTTGGCAATAAGCAAATAAAATAATTAATAATATAAAAAAAAAAAAACAAAATAAAATAAAAAAAATAAAAAATAAATAAACAGAGAAACGAAAACGATAAGTAACAAGTGAACCGGCGATGTAATGAGCGATCAATGCTCAAATCAGAAAGAGCGTCGACATTCAGTCGCGACGACAGAGCGAAATGCTTATTTCACTGTTGTTGCGAGCAAATCACCACCTAACAGCAGTGCAAAGGCAAGCAGTTCAACTCTAAAGGCGCCAACGCAGACCTTAGCAACAACAGAGAAATCAAAGAGTGAAAAAACTCTCTTTCCAACAGAAAAACAAACAGCTATGCAGTCAAGCAGCGCAGCAGCAGCAGCAACTCCAGTGCGGGCGACTAATACTGAGCAAGGTGAGACAGCCAAAATGAAAAAAGGGTCGGCAGTGCAGACAGGACAGAAATCTAGTCCTCCCAAAAAAGTGATGAATGCCAAGAAGTTTAATACCGTTGGCTCCACTATCGATGCTGATGGTAATGCACTAAAAGGGAACAGATTTGCCCCGTTAACTGAGGAAGAGCCTATAGCAGACCCGAAGGGTATTTCCAAAGTCGTCAGTACTAAACCTCCACCAATCTACTTGCGGGAGCGCAGCTCCAATTCGCTAGTTACGAACATAGCTAAGATAATAGGTACCAACAATTTTCACATTGTACCTCTTAAAAAAGGTAACATAGACGAGACAAAAATAGAAGTAAACAGTGAAAAAGACTTTCGTGAAGTCGTTGTGTTTCTCTCTGCAAACAACAAGAATTATTACTCTTACCAGTTGAAGAGTGCGAAAGGTCTGATTGTTGTAATTAAGGGAATTGAAGCGACTGTTGACTCAGGCGACATAAAAGAAGCTCTAGAGGAGCAAGGGTTTGAAATTAGGGCGGTTGTTAACATAATTAACAGAAATAAAGTGCCGCAGCCTATGTTTAAAGTGTTCTAATCGCTAAGCTTAGCTCAACTTAAGAAAAACGAAACGCATCCAATTTACGGTTTAAAATACCTTTTACACCGAAGAATCACGGTGGAAGAAGCGCTTAAGCGTAATGGTCCCGTGCAATGCACAAACTGTCAGGAATTTGGTCACACAAAATCCTATTGTACTTTACGTACCGTTTGCGTAGCATGTGGTGATCTTCACCATTCTACCAAATGCCCCTTGAATAAAACGGATGCAACACAAAAAAAGTGTAGCAACTGTGTCGGCAATCACACCGCTAATTATAGAGGATGTCCGGTTTACAAAGATTTAAAATCTAAACTTTCTCAGGGTATACAAGCCAAACGGAACCAACATACTACTTCCATTCCGAGCCTTTCCAACATACCCAGCTAAAATATTGGTCAAATGTCCTATGCCAACGTAGTAAAAGCCAATGTACAGGCCCCACCAGTCACCCCATCCAGTACTGACCTAATAAAGGCGCAAAACCAAATGCTCCAAACCCTGTTGACCAAAAAATGAGTGAACTCAGGATTTGCTTATAGAATGCTAATGGTGTAAACCAGCATAAATTAGCACTCAAATTATTTTTACAGACCCACGAAATTGATGTTATGCTTATATCTGAAACACATCTCACCCAGAAGTATAATTTTTACATCCCTGGGTTTAAGCTGTACAACACTAATCACCCAGATGGCAAAGCACATGGTGGCACAGCTATACTCATAAGGAACCGTTTAAAGCATAACTTTCTTAATTCTTTTTCAACAAATTGGTTGCAGTCAACCTCGATCACACTTAAAAATAGGGGGGTTGACCTTACTTTAGCTGTAATTTACTGTCCGCCACGTTTCGTAATAACAGAAAAACAATTTAGCGACTTTTTTATGACTCTAGGAGATAGGTTCCTAGCTGGAGGTGATTACAATGCGAAGCATACTCATTGGGGATCGAGGCTAATTAACCCGAAAGGTCGTCAGTTATATAACACGATCATAAGTACAAAAAATAGTTACGATTTTATCTCCCCAAGACAACCAACTTACTGGCCTACGGACTCAAGGAAATTACCTGATCTGATTGACTTTGCAGTCACTAAAAACGTAGATAGGAGTTTAGTATTTGCTGAAACCTGTGCTGACTTATCTTCTGATCATTCCTCAATAATCATTAAGTTGAACGAACAACCAATTGAAAGTGAGCATGCTTTTCGACTTACTACATCAAGAACTAACTGGCTTAAATATAAAAAATGCAGTCATATACAGACCAATCCGCAAGTAGAGGGAGGAACTGACGTTGAAAATGAGTTACTTGTATTTAACAGTATACTAGCAACAGCAGCAACTATAGCCACACCAGAGCAGAATACAAAAGCAAAGGCATTGATAACTAATAGTGGAATAGAATTATTGGTCCGAAATAAGCGACGTTTGCGTCGCGAATGGCAAGCCTGCCGATCTCCCGATGCAAAAATTCGTCTTAAGGTGGCAGAAAACAAACTAAAAAAGGCATTAGTATACGAAGAAGAAAGAAATATCAAACATCTTATCACGTCTTTGTCTCCCAACGTTTCTAATAAAAAATCTCTATGGAAAGCTAGCAAAAACCTTAAGCCGCCAGTAAGAACTGAAGTACCGTTGAGAATGCGTAATGGTTCATGGGCAAGAACGGATGAAGTGAAGGCGTTTTGTTTCGCAGAGCACCTCAGCACAGTATTTCAACCAAATACTGCTACATATAGTGCACCTTTGTCACCGACCCATACTGCTCCTAGATACACTGTTACTTGCGGAGCATCTGTGTCTGAACTAAAAGACACTATTGCCGCCTTAAATCCAAAAAAATCTCCAGGAGACGATCATATCTCACCAAAAATGCTAAAAGAATTGCCAAACATTGCTCTCGTTTTTCTTGCAAAGCTTTTCAGTGCCATTTTGATGCTAGGATATTATCCTCAACTCTGGAAAAAGTCGCAGATAATTATGGTAGTTAAACCAGGTAAAGACGCAACCCTGCCGTCATCATATGGACCAATCAGCCTGTTGCCTTGCCTATCAAAACTTTTCGAAAAAGTGCTGCTATCAAAAATTACTCCTTTTCTCCATCAAAATGATATTATTCCTACACATCAATTTGGTTTTCGGGAAAAACACGGCACAATTGAACAAGTAAATCGTGTAACAAATGAAATAAGGAAAGCTTTCGAAATGCGAGAGTATTGCTCGGCTGTTTTTCTTGATGTGGCGCAAGCATTTGACAAAGTGTGGTATGATGGCCTCATTCATAAAATTAAAAAATCATTACCTAATACGTTCCACAAAATCCTTGAATCCTACTTATCCAACAGGCGATTCACAGTAAAAGTAAATGATTACATAACAGAAGAGTGTCCGATTACGGCAGGTGTTCCGCAGGGTAGTGTTCTTGGACCAATATTGTACATACTGTTTACCGCAGATATCCCTACAAGTGACGAAGTAATTACGTCAACATTTGCGGATGATACTGCTATACTAAGTCGACATAAATGTCCCATTACAGCCACAAAAGTGTTACAGCAGCATCTTAAACAAATTGAAGAATGGCTAGCGAAATGGCGTATAAAAGTTAATGAAAACAAGTGCAAACACATAACTTTTACATTAAGGCCAAAAACGTGTCCTACTGTTAAGCTCAACAATGTATCAATACCGCAAGCTGACGAAATTACATACCTCGGAATCCACTTGGACAGGCGCTTAACCTGGAGACGACACATTGCAGCTAAAAAGCTGTAGCTTAAACTCAAATCTGCTAGTTTACATTGGCTTTTAAACAAGAAATCTGGACTAAGCCTAAGCAACAAAGTCCTCTTATATAATGCAATAATAAAACCGATATGGATGTATGGGATCCAGTTATGGGGCACAGCTTGCGCGACGAATATAGATATAATTCAAAGATTCCAATCGAAAACGTTAAGAGTAGTAACGGGTGCACCATTGTACATGCGTAATGAAAATATTCACAGAGATCTAAATATACCTACCATCAAGGAAGAAATTGAAATCGCAGCAAAAAAATACTTAACAAAACTGCGTAACCATCCGAACCCTTTGGCTAACACCTTGGCCCATGCAACAAGTCAAACCCGCCTGCGGAGAAGAGACAAAGCAGCCTTCTAAAGAGCAACGTCAAGCCAGCAGAACATTCGTACTAATGGGCTTTATGTTTTAATTTAGTTTAAGATTTTATTACTTATTGTTAGGCTTCCGAAGTCGAAGTAGATTCAATAAATAAATATTAATGTTTAAAAAAAAAAAAAAAAGTTATTTGCGGTACATAAATGCTCGTACGTACATACACAGGCACAGTCAGAATAAAAAGAACGAACTACTATTACATGTATTCTGCTTATGCTTAGCGATCAGCAGAATATGCACTTGTTTTCAATTGATGTGCACACACACGTTCAAATCAGTTGGTTGGCGCTGGTATATATTTTGCTAATTTTTGAGCGCAAAATTTTGGCATTGTTCTGAAATACAGCCAAAAACTACAAAAAATTATATTAATTATGATTGAAAAAAAACAAATAATTTTACAAACTATGTTTCTTTTCCCTTTTTTGACAATGCAAACCTTAATTTCGCCCCAATAATAAAAAATAGTGACAAATATCCAAAACTACAAAATCAACGAAATTATTCAAAAAATGCCGACCACCTGCATTTCATGCTTTCTAAAACTACTACAAAAATAAATAATGAATTGGATAAAAAATCGATACAATTAAAAATAAAATTATAAACACTAAAATATTTATTAATAACATAATAACATGGGGAATATTTTATTGAAAAAATATGCATGACTCAAAATAAAAATGATATAATAATAAACAGAAACAAGAATCCTTCCTCAGCCCAATAATTGATCAGTTTGCCAAGGAAGGTAAAGACAAGAAGGTTGTGTTTGAAGCTCGTTCCAGTAAACCAAATTGTAAGACCAAATGGATGTTGCGGAAAGATGTAAGTATATATTGTATATACATAAATATATATTATTATTCATACACACATTTGTATGTATAAACCTATAAGTATATAAATCAAGATGAGCTTATACAGACGACCATAAAGTAGGGTTAAAAATACAATACAATAAGGGAGCTTCTAGAAACCACATACCTTGGCTTTTTAAGATGAAAAGTTTCTAAACAAACTATTTATTTTGGCCACATAGACATTAACTTTCCAGAAGGAACTATGAATACATTTGTTGAAGAATAATGAACTCTTAATAAATTGATGTATTTAAAAGTATATAAGTATGTAACAAAAAATTAAATCAAAAAATTAGATGTATAGGAAATTAAAAGTTTTGTGAATGAAGGAGAATATATAATATTTATAACCACGTGAAGTATGGACGATTTGTAAGCATACCTCCTGCTAGCCTTTATCGATTATAAATTACATGATCATGATTGTAAGCAAAAACCGTTTAAGAGACCTTTTTCATAAACTCGCCACCTGAACTCTTGAACGCCTATAATTCTCTTTTATAAATTGACCCAATGAAACCATCCTATTTATTTGCTCTTTTGTACTCCTGACCATGGTTTCGCATTAATTTGTCTCTAAAAAGTAAAGAGCTAAAGATAAATACTTACATTTTCTACAATTTCATCTCACTACGCCATCGAAAGCAAAATTCCGTCCGACAAAAAATTTACACTTTGAAAATGTAGAAATCTAATCTTACGTAAATACTTCTTTTTATCTTCAATAAAAAACAGAAAAAATCGCTTAATAAATTTCAAGCATCTTACATTGGTCCTGCCAGGAATCTGTTGTGTTGTCTACCGGGCAAACTATTTTTTGGTTATCCTGTGAATATATTATATACATATTTTATTACTGATAGAGTATAATCATAATCACTCTATAAATGTTATAAATGTTATTGGGTTAAACATTTGTGATATTTCTTCTTAATCAGATTCAGCGTAGAATGGGCTTCGTTTAATTTTCAAACATTTGTACGCTCTTCCTTTATTTCTATAGCTCATTTTTAATACCATAAAAATAACTGAAGTCCTTAACAAAAATTTCTAGACGCCTTGTTGTTAAGTTACTTTTATTGTTTCTTGTTTTTGTTCAGTTAACGGTTTCTCATTAAAAACGTATTATCTCACAAAAAGGAACTTTTCACTGGAAGCAAATACAAATTCAAAAATGAAAATGACACGTACCAATTGATTGTGATGAATCCCAAAGTGGAAGATGGTGGAAAGTATACGATTGAAATTGGTGAAGTTCCTAGCACAGCTTTTTTAAATGTCGAAGAAGCTATACGTTTACTGAGCCTCTCAAGAAGAAGATGGAAAGTTTTACGAAACACGAGACAACGTTGGAGTGCGCTGTTAGCAGTAGCATGGTTAATGTCACCTGGTTCAAAGATAATAAGAAAATGGAATCTTATGATCCACGCTATCTTATATCCAAAGATATTAATGACAACCTTAAGCTTGTTATCAGGGAGTCTCTTTTTGAAGATACTGGTCAGTATCGCAGTTGTCGAATATCCATATAAGTTTGTGAAAGTATTGAAATCCCTACAATGTATTAAAAAGGACAATATAACACTGGCATGTGAAATTGATGATGCCACTGGTGAAGTGCAATGTTGGCGTGGCGATGAAGAAATCAAGGGTGACAAGCGCATGCAAATCGTTAAGGATGGGCGAAAATGGAAGCTTATAATTAAAGATTGTAAAGTTAGCGATACGGGACAATTTAGATGTACAACAAATGCTGATAAAACAGAAGCAGAAATTATCATCAATTGTAAGTAGTACTAAAACTATATTCAAACTTAAATTATACATGTAAAAAATACGCCAAACTCCAATAACATTTATGCATTGCCGTTTTTATTTTGCCATCATAAAAATAGATCAGAATCGTTTCCATAAGAAGCTTAAGGACACCGATGCCATGGAGCGAGAAAAATTGGTACTTGATGTTGAATTACAAGATCAAACTGCACCGTGCGAATGGAAGATTAACGGTAATCCCAAATGAACGCATCGAAATTAAAAATATCGGTGGTGGCAAGCATCAACTGATTTTCCAAAATCTCGAACTCAGCGATGAAGGCGAAATAACTTGCGAATCTGTAAACTAGCGGTACGCAAGGGCGAAAGCAGACCTAATATTGACTGCCCTGATGAGTTCGCTGGTTCAATTAGTGCTCCTGTAGTTTTAGAAGTGTCATACCAAGGTGAGTGGTTTACTAGTTTTGTTACTTTATATTTCAGAATTCTGCCATAAACTATAATGAAATAGCTCAAGTACTTACGAAATTTGTAATTTTACAAGAAATGTAATAATACAATACTTGAATAAGAAACAATAACCTTTTCTTTCTTTATGTCCCTTCAAAGTAATCCCCCTGAGTTATAATACGCTCTTGCTTGCGTTTTCTATAACACTCGAAACTTTTTAATGTGCTCTTTTTGGTATGTTCCTTAAGTAAGCGACAAACACCGTCTTCTCAACTCCCGCAAAGCACTGCGCGTCAATGGGTCTCTTCAATTTTGGAAACCGGAAAATGTCGCAGGCCACCAATTCAGCAACAGAAAATCGCGAGGAATGTAAAACAGTTCTAGACTACCATATACATATGTCTCTCACAATTAAACTAAATGTTAGCGACAGTTATGTGATCCAAGTGCTTTCTGTTTCATGTTATTACTTAACCACTTACTTAAACCTGCTTGGTGTTAATACAGTTACAAAGAAATACCAGCAAGCAAAAATATGTTTAAAGAATATAGTTACTTTTTGCACCCTCTATCAATATTACTATTCAGGGTAATTTAGTGCTTGACTGAATTACTATATATAGCTAGTGTATTCATTGAAATTCTGCAAAAAGTGGCTATACGAAAACGTGTGAAATATGAAAATTAAAGAACAAACAAAATATGTTTACAGAGGGATGCACCACAAAACAGTGCAAAATTGCAAATAATTGCACTCCAAAGTGCTCCTTAAAACAAAAGAGTTAGGCCGCTAGTAATCGCATGCTCGCTATCTTGCGAACTTGATTAAAAGTTCAATACCAATGCACGTCAGTTGGCAGCTATGCGCTCGAAAAGTAGACCATCGTCGGCTACATTTAACAATGCAATTAAATCTTTCTTCCGCAGTATGTTTTGATTTCAATTTGCTTTCAACTTAAACCTAAGATTAAGAATACAAATCTTAAAGCTAAATTAAAACCGTGTTAGCTCGATTCAGAACTGCATTGTAAATGAGTACTTTGTAATTTAGTTTTAACCCAGAACTCTTATGTAAAAGCCAATTTAAGCTGGCTACTTTTAATTTCATATGTTATTTTTTGGCATCAACATTTGTGTTTTTCCCAGGTAAGCTTTAAATCTAAGTGTATATCGAGATAAAAATATTAAATTATTTGCAAGGGGAGTATTTGTATCATTTATGTTAATTTCCGGACATGTTTGTGGGAGTTATACAAAGGTAATGTGTTTAAACTTTAGTCATTGACTTTGTTTCGCTTCGGGGTTATTTCGGGGCCGGAAATCTTCTTGAATTCCGCCAACGGGGATCGAGGGAGGCGCCGAACCTTCAGGAAGCTAAAAAATCCCTACACCTTCTCAAATAAAAACAAGACAAGAGTCTTTTAAGTTAAATAATTCAATAAATTTTATTGAAATAGTTGGGAAAAATATAAATATATGTACGTGTGAAAAAATATATATAAAGGAACACACTCACCAAAGATGTTGCGGCTGTGGCTGTTGAAGAAAAAAGAGGCGGAAGACCGGCAAAAATGGCCTTTTAAAGATTTCCACAGAAGGTGGAAATCTGAAACGAGGCTAACAAGAGTATTCCCATGTTATTGCGCCTTATTGATGAGGCACTTCTTTCTGCTGGTGCGTGTGGCCGCTGAACCACTGACCGGATACCCGACAGAAGCGGTCTGAGTACTGGAGGTTTGGGGTGCTAGTCGATTCATTGTTCCAACACTTCATCGTCATTGGCGTCGATTTCCAGCACCTCGTCATCACTGGAGTCACCTGGTAAGGCTTGGGCCCGGTAAGGACAGTGCCGTCTCTTACTCCGGTGATCTACCGCGTCTACGACCAGCGGCACGTCTTCCTAGCTCCTGTCTGTCTCCCACAGATGCAGGAGGCTGTGGTGCCGCTCCTGACAGCGGTCGCAGTTCTTCGTGGACGGACAGTTGTTGGGGTTCGTGGACAAGCAATTGGCGCAATGCCGTTGGAGGAGGACAGCCCTCAGTCTCTCCGCTGGCTCCAGTCGATTTAAGGCTTACCTGGGAAAAACACAAATGTAGATGCCAAAAAATTACATATGAAATTAAAAGTAGCCAGCTTAAATTGGCTTTTGCATAAGAGCTCTGGGTTAAAACTAAATTACAAAGTGATTGTGGTTACATACAGGGCACCGGTGTTGTTTCTTCGGTTGTTGTTGGAACGTACCATGTTGAAAATCCCTGGAATTATAGATATCATTAGTGTTTTTTACGACGGGAAGCATAATTAATTTCACAATTGGACGTGTAATTATGCCTCGCGTCGTAAGTAGATCAACAACTCTAACTCTGTTATCGTGACCTAAGAAAACCCTAACCACTCTGCCAAGTCGCCACTCGTTCGGGTGTAGATTGTCCTCTTTGACAACTACGAAATCGTCAACCTCTAGGTTTCGGTGAGGAAACTGTCACTTTACTCTCTTGTGCAGTTCCTTTAGATACTCCACCTTCCATCGCTGACTGGTGAAGTGCTTTCAGTTTCTGCCATCGGTTGATGACTGTCATCGCGTTTCCGCTGATTTCGGGTTCAGCCATCGCGAGCAGTAGACTTCCAATTAGAAAATTACCCGAAGTTAGAGGTTTAATTGACTGAGGATTATCGGAGAGTTGACTAATTGGCTGGGAGTTAAGACAGGCTGTAACGTCGAAAATTCCTCCATGCTAAAGCGCATGGAACTTGCTACTCTTCGAAAGTGCGTTTTGAAGCTCTTCACTCCTGCCTCCCATAATCCTCCCATGTGAGGAGCCCTTGGAGGTATGAAGTGCCAGTTGATTTCCTCATGCGCATATGACCGTATGGTGAGCTGAGACGCTTCAGTCATGAATTTCCTGAAATCATGCTTCAACGCCTTGTTGGCTCCAACGAAGTTCGTGCCATTGTCCGAACACATATGAAGCGGACAACCACGTCTTGCTAAAAACCTTACGAACGCAGCCAGAAATGTTGACGTCGATAAGTCCCTTGTCGCCTGTAGATGAATTGCCTTTGTAGCGAAACACACAAATACGCAGACGTATCCTTTTGTTATTAGGCATGCTCGGCCTGTGTAGTTTTTAATGTCAAACGGGCCGGTGAAATTCACGCCAGTATTTGTAAAGAGCCTGGATACCTCCGTTCTTTCCGGTGGAAGCGCAGCCATTAATTGTTCTCGTGCCTCTTTCCTATGAATGAGACAAACTTAACAATTAAACATTTTTATTAAATTTTTTAACCGTACTACCCAATATTCTGACCTCATGAGCCTCAGCGTGATCTGATTTTCACCATGTAATGATGCGCTAGTCGACCGCCTACTCTCATGATTCCATTCTTATCAAGAAATGGATTGAGAGTACGGATGGAGCTATTAGCGCTCACTGAGTTTGCTGAAGCTAGTGCATCGTATTCACCCGCAAGACAACGCTTTTGGGTCAATAGAATTAATCGCGTTTTTACATATAGAATTTCATCTGCTGTAATTTCCGCAGATTCGTGCTGATTTAATAATTTAAAAACCGGATGTATTTTCCTATAAAATTATAAAATTCGTGCAACTACCCTCAACGCGCGTGAAAAATCGGAGAATCGTTCCACGATGCCTTTTCTATCTATGATTCGTGCTGCGTGAGTCCTAACGCTTTTTTGCTCCAGTTCCGTTTCCAATGGCTCACTTTGCCTTTGAGGCCCCTCAAACGGTTGCTCCTTTAACCAGCTTGGACCGTGCCACCACAGGGTGCTCTCCGCAAGTTCTTGGAGGGATACGCCGCGGCTACCAAGATCTGCTGGATTTTCCTTTGAATCCCCGTGATTCCATCCAGTCGATCCGACGAGTTCCTCGATCTTCGTGACTCTATTCGCCACGAAGGTAGTCCAGCAGCACCGGGGCTTTTGCAGCCATGAGAGTACAATAGTGGAGTCTGTCCATTTGTATATCACTGGTTGGGCAACATCGAACTGTGGAAGCAAAGCGTTAATTGATTCTGCCAGAAGTAGTGCCCCACATAACTCTATTGTTTTTGCTGGCGCTACTTTGGTCTTTCTTACCAGCAGATTTACGTTTGGAACGATATTTGAATTTCGTTGTCGGACTATTATATAAAATGCCGCAGCATAGGCCTTCTCGGAGGCATCACAAAACCCATGAAATTAAATTTCATTCCATGGGGAATACCTAACCCACCTTGGAATTCGGATTTTCGAGAAAATTCTCCCATCTCACATAAATACTTCTTGATATTGTCATCCCAGTCTGCCTTAGTCAGCCAAATATCCTGCATCAGGATTTTTGCCTTTATGACGATTGGTCCTAGCCAGCCAGCGGGATCAAGTTTTGCTACACACGATAATACCTCTCTCTTGGTGTAGCCTGGTTTTACGTTCATCTCCTGGACGTTGAAATGAAACCTATCTTGTGCAGCATTCCATCTGATGCCTAACATCCTTGCCTCGCTTACATCGTCAATCTCCAAGAAATCTTCCTTGAGAATATGCTCCTTTGGTATGTCGACTAAAATATCCTTGGAGTTTGAGGTCCACTTTCGTAGGGGAAATTCTGAACTGTTGAGTGCCTCGACCACCCCTTTCCGTGTACGAGTGGCTGTCTCGCAATCGTGTGCACCTGCGGGGACGTCATCAACTTACATATGTTGCTTTAAAACCCTGAATGCTGAAGGGTATTTTAGGTTGATGTCCTCTGCCAGCTGTAGTAACGTCCTTATCGCTAGGTATGGGCCACAATTAACTCCGAAAGTCACTGTTTGGAGTTCATAATCCACAATCTCCTCTTCGGATGATTCCCTGAAAAGTATCCTATGAAACCGTGCGTCATTTGGATGTAGCAATATTTGCCGATACATCTTCTCAATATCTGCGTTGAATACATATTTGAACAATCTCCATTTAAGTAGCAACGCAATGAGATCGGTTTGGAGAACTGGACCAGGATGTAGTAAATCGTTTAAACTTACCCCATTAGATGTTGGGTTAGATGCATTAAACACTACACGAACCTTTGTAGTAGTGCTGTCGGGTTTTATTGCTGCATGATGTGGCAGATTATAAGATCCTGCTCCTTTGTTTCCAAGCCTGCTGTCTATTGGTTTCATATGACCGAAAGTTATATATTCTCGGAGTACCCGATGGTATTCTACCTTAAGCTCCGACTTTCGCACCATGGCTGCTTCATTCCACAAAAATTGCTGCAATGCACCGGTCCGTGAATATCCGAGATATATGTCTACTGGGAATTCCTGCCGAAATGGAAGTATCAACATATATTTTCCATTTTCTGTTCTGGTCGTTGTATTTGCATACTGCTCGCAGAATGTATCCTCAGGAGTGATCTGTTTTTTACTTGCGACTTGCTCTAGCTCCGAGTGAGCTCAGAGCTCGAAATTTCGGTGTACATAGAGACATATGTTTGTGTGATTATATTGGGGGGGGGGGGGGGGGTGAGGGGTTGGACCTGTTAAGATCCAACCAAAGACTGTCTCCTGCACCAGAAGGGAGCCAAAAACGTTTTTCTTAACGTTTCTCATCATTATTTGCGGGTACAAGTCCGCACCAATTACCAAGTCAACCTGCTGACTTTTATTAAAGTTGGCATCGGCCAAGTGAATTGGGGCAGTAGGCCAAAAACTATTTGGTCTATGAAAACTGGGGGAGGTTTCATGTCAGTTGGGGGAGAATCAGGTCTCTTGCCTCAATTCTAAACTGGGGGTTGACAAGAGAGCCCAAAACGAATTGTGGGACTTCTCGCACCTTAGCCGATGTCGACGCATTAACACCACATATCTGCATGTCAGCCGGTTGAGTAGGCAATTTGATGATCCGTTGCAACGCTTCCTGATAAAAGTGCCTTATGATCCCGAATCAAGAGGGGCTTTTGGTTCATAAACGTTGGCCATGCCATGTAATCAGCGTAAAAAATTCCATTGTCACATGGAGGGAGATTCTTACTTGAGCGTGGGACAGGTTCAGGTTCCCACGTTGCAGGGTTTACCTGGTTTTTGCCCATGGCTATGCTACCTGCTTCGTCAGTCGATAAATTCCGCGAATAGACATCGAATGACTTCTTCACTTTCATCCACAACGCTTTCAGTTCTCCCTTTTGTATTTCAAGGGAAAAGACTGAGTGATTTGCACTTGGAGTGTTGTTATACAACTCTTCAAACTAGAGCAGTGCATCACAGGCGCGGAGAAAATCATTAGCGTGAGTCATTACGAAAAATTATAGTCGAAGTAAACATTAACCGAATGCTTATTTATCGGAACGTATCCGTCAGTCTGCCAAAGCTGATACTCGTAGTACCAGTGCGAAAAATTAGAAGATTTAAGTTCTCCGAAAACAAGAATTAAAATCTGATACTTCCGATGTACCAGCTCGAAACGTGTAATTAATTTTATTTGCTGAATTTAAATATCTGAAAATCCTTGGTATATCCACAGATTTCAACAAAGCAACAATTCAATGAGAAAAAATTCAACTTTAAAGTTTTGTAAAATTAAATTGTATCGATATATGCTGTTAAACACAAAAAATACAAAAAAGAAGTCCCACCGATGCAGCCGTTTACTTGGTTTCTGATGGATCCAATATTCCATTCCTTCAATCGTTGGGCCTTTTGTGCGGGCCTTGTTGACATCGTTGGGCCGTTGGAGAAGGCCTTGTCGCTATATTAGGGGGGGCGGGGGTGAGGTCAAATGTCCAGAAATTTTATATAAAATATAAAAGCCACAAATTTTTTTTTTTTAGTTTTTTTGAGAAATATATTTATATTGAATATAACGCGTGAAATGGGTAGAGGCTTAAAAAGCTTCGAGAATAGGAGCGCGTTATTGTACAATATTAAATTGCTTCAATTTCAATACGTATTCTTAGCATACACGTGTGAACTTGGTACTTTCGCTTTACCAGTTCGCCACCGTATTTATATTTAAATTTGTCCGGAAAATTCAAAAATTTGTCGGTAAACAATTGGAAATCTGAAGACTTACCTTGGTTGGACCTCACTGCTTGGTGAGCAGTATCTGGAGGTCTTGTTGCACAGCGTTGGCCTTTGCTGGTGGCCTTGCCGCGAAAATATTGGGCCTTGTTGGCCTTGCCGAATACATTGGGCCTGTTGTTGGCCTTGTTGTTTGTGTTGGGCGTTTGTTGGTCTCGACCCCAACATTGGGCCTTGGTGGTGGCCTTGTTGCCTGAATACACGCGCCTCACCTTATGGCTTAACAGCCGGCGCTTATTCGCAACACTTTTGTTTTTTTTTATAAGCCTGAGCCGTTTTTTTATTTTCCCAATTGTTGGCCATTTTTTATTAATTTGGCCTTTTTTCGTTTTTTCACTGCTTCACAATTTAGACCTTTTTTTTGTTTTTTTTACGGTTTTTCTAATTTTTTCACAGCTTTTCTAAATTTTCACAGTTTGGGCCTTTTTCTATTAATTTTTTAGGCCGCGGCCGCGGTAGCCGAGTGGTTAGCATTGCGTGCTGCCATTCGGAAGGCTCGGGCTCAAATCCCGGTGCCACCAACATCCAAAAGTTATGGAAAATTAATTTAAATAAAAAATTAAGTTAAATTTTCTAATTGCGGTCGCCCCTCGGCAGGGAATGTCAACCTCTCCGAGTGTATTTCTGACATGAAATAAAGCTCCTCATAAAAAAAAACCCGTCAAAACCTCAAATTGGAGGAGGAGCTCGGCCTAAAATTGCTTCAACGGTTACAAAGCGCCAATTATTTATTATTTATTTTTCACAATTATGGCCTTTTTCACTATTTTTGCCCTGTTTTTTACAATTTTGGCCTTTTTTGCAAAGTTCAACAATTTCGGCTTTTTACTTTTTTTTTTAATTTTTCGGCCTTTTCCTAAACTGATACTCTTTTTGGCCTTTTTATAAATTTTTTCACACTTTTGGCCTTTATTCAATTTTATCGCTGTTTTTCAAACTCTTTTTCTTGCAGCAAATTTGCAACCGGAATTTTTCACCAATTTAAGGTTGCTGGCAAAAAAACCACCGCAGTTGCTTACCTAAAACCTTCGGCTGTCTCCTGGTGATGGGTTTGCACCAGCCAGTCCTCCTGCTGCCCACCAGTGAAAATTCCGCACCATTTCGTCCACCTGGTGCTCCGATGCGGTCGGATGAAGATAGTGTCCCACCTACGTTTTTCTCCACAGTCCGATGTAAAAAAGAAAGAAATTTGCCGGAAATGGCCGCATCTTTCCTTGTTGTTTTCCACTGGATGCGATGGTGCGCAGAGTTGTTTTTTGGTGTTATAAAAATAAGGTTACGCCACATAAAGCAAAGATTGCGCCAATTTTTTTTTTGCTTTTTTTTATTCGAGTGACTTGGCAGAGGTTAAATTTAGTTTCTTATTCTTTTGTATTAGTGGCGACTTGGCAGAGGTCAAATTTAGTTTCTTATTCTTTTGTAAAATAACTATTTTACAGACGAATAATGAATTTTTCCTCAAAAAAAAAAAAAAAACGATTGTTACTTCCTGAAATAGATCCGGCTCGAAGGACCATGTTTCGCTTCGGGTTTGTTCGGGGGCCGGAATTCATCTTGAATTCCGCCAACTGGGATCGAGGAGGCGCCGGACCTTCAGGCAGCTTTAAAAATACCCACACCTTCTCAAATAAAAACAAGACAAGAGTCTTTTAAATTAAATAATTCAATAAAATTTATTGAAACATGTGGGAAAAATAGAAATATATATACGTGTGAAAAAATATATATATGTATAGAGAAAGACTCAATGATGTTGCTGCTGTGGCTGTTAAAGAAAAAAGAGGCGGAGGATCGGTAAAAATGGCCTTTTAAAGATTTACACAGAAGGTGGAAATCTGAAACGGGGCTAACAGGACTCTTCCCATAACTTTGTAGAGTCATGTATTAACGAACACAGCAGCGCCACCTGTTGGCGAATCTTATGGATGCTGCCCAGGGTTGTACGCATAAATAGAGATAATTGATTTTTTCTCTGGCTATAACCCCATAGAGAAGTATAGGCCTAACAAGTGCGACATAGCGCCAATACACTATTTTCCGGTTTATCGCACCTTTTCAGGTATAGAAGGCAATGGACCCCTCACGCACCCTGTCCTCTGAGATTTGTGACCAGTTCAATTTTCTGTCCAAGATGAGTCCCAGGTTTTTTGCAGACTCAGAAATGCGCAGGTCCGTTCCTGAGAGCGTTGGTGCTGAGAATTAAGAATTTTATACTTCCTGGTGAAAAGAACGAGTTTAGTTTTCTGTGGGTAGATGCCCAACCCAGCATCAATAGCCCACTATTCTATCTGCCTGAGTCCGTTTTGCACAATATCACACAAAGTTTGTGGGAATTTGCCATTCTCTATAACCGCCAGATCGTTTGCATACGCTATGATTCTGCAGCCCCCCTCCTCCATTTATCTCAGCAGTTGGTTCACTGCCATAACCCATAGAAGAGGCGAGAGGACTCCACCCTGTGGGGTTCGTCTGCTGACATACCGAAGTGCCGACACCCCAGCCATCTCTGATTTTACTACCCTGCATCTGAGCATTTGGCGTATAACAGAAGTCACCCGAGGATCGACGCCCAGACAACTCAGGGCAGAAGTAACTGCAGTCGGCGCTATATTTTTGAAAGCCCCTAAATATCCAGAAAAGCCACTAGGCTGTATTCTTTGACCGAAAGAGATTTTTCAATTTGTAATACCACTGTCTTCATTGACCTGCCTTTCATACAGGCATGTTGGTTTATCGACAGATCGTGATCCATAGTAGACCTAATGTGAATCTCCATCAATCATTCCGCTGTCTTAAGTAAAAAGGATGTCAGACTTATGGGTCTGAAATCCTTCGGCTTACTGTGAGACAGCTTTCCACATTTGGGAATGAAACTAATTTTTGATTCCCTTCATAATTTGGGTATGTTGTTTAGATTGAATATTCCTTTCAGTATAGCAAACAGCCAGTTAACGCTGATATCCAAAGACTGCTGTAATTGAATAGGTGAAATTTCGTCAGGTCCTGGACTTTTATAAGGTTTAAACGTACCAATCGCCCACTTGATATTGCTTTCTGTTGAGAGATCTTTTAGTATGGGCACCGTTTCCGATGCCATTCTGGGAGTGCTTTTTGAGCCGTCACTGTGAACAGACGCGATAATAACTTTGTCGTAAAGTCAAAAGTGTGTGAAACTTATAAGGGTACAATTTTTTCTAATTTATTCTCAAGTAATTAATTATAAATTACAATATGAGTGATAAAGACAATAAGAAAGACCATAACGATAACATTGATATTAATCATGTACAAATTGTGGAAGTGATGAGTGAATACATTAAAAATAGTGCAAGTGGTTCAAGAGAATGTGAAGTGACCGCTGGAAACCAGAGGCCAGCATCAAAGAAAAGGCGCAAAAAGTCCAGAAACTCGGAATCAGCAGATTCTTTAAAATATTACGTTGCAATCGTTAGTTTCTCAAATGGAAGAATTAAAAAAAGCAATATCTCAACTACAAATGGACAAAGATGTTCAAAAAATAATTTACGAACCAAAACTCTTAACTCTGCGTGAAGAGAATGTCTCATTGCGAAACAAGTTAGATAATGCAATCAATGAACCAACTCATAATTTAGTGTATAATAGCGAAAACAACAACTCAAATGAAATCGAGAGTTTAAGTGAGGCCAGCCCAATGATCATTGAAAATACTGGAATTACAAGGGATTCCATCATCTATAGCAACAATACAATGCCTGCACATGAAGGAGAGAATGATTTACAAAATTTACCATTCAATAACGGAGAATCTCTAACAGAAGTAATGAGACAGGAAATTCTCTCATCCAGCTCAGTAAAGCCATCCGCTCAAACATCTAAGAAAACTTACCACAACAATAAATCAACTAAAACAAAGAGTAGACCACCAATATTTGTGTGTTTTAACTTAACACAAAAAGAAACGACGAATAAATTGTTTCATTTACTAGGCCATAAAAACTTTGTGTATAATATAATTAATACTAATTCCTTACATAGAAACCGATATCTATTGTAATCAAAAAGCTATGTTAAACTTATGAACGTGAAGAAATACTGCAATATATTAATGAACTAAATTTGAATGTTGAAATTATAAATCTGTCTAAATTTAAAAATAACAATTGGCTAATTCAACTAAGTAAAACGTCTGATATTGAAGAGTTTTACAAAATTAAATATATTCTTAATTGTAAAATAAATTTAGAAAAACTTAAGCCACTAATACCCACTCAATGTAAAAATTGCCAGAGGTACTCACATGTAGCGAGTAATTGTCATATGCCCTACAGGTGTGTAAAATGTGCACAATCACACGACCCGGGGAAATGCACAATACCAATTAAAGAAAATAATAATCAAGATTATATATATACAGATCAAGCAAATGGGAAAATTATGAAGCGAATAGGCATTCCTTTGAAATGTGCCAATTGTGGAACAGAAGGGCACTCTGCCAATTCTAATGTCTGTCCAGTTCGAATAGAAGTTATTAAACGAAAAGAAATTCGTAAAAAAGAGAAAGAAAGATTGCATTTACCAACTCATACACAAAATATGATACAAGAGTCTAGTCGTAGAAATACAATCTCTTATGCCGCTAAGGTTAAAGAGAATACAATGAAAACAAAAGTAGTTAATGCAAGAGAAGTATGGCGAGTTTCCTTTAAACTATTGTAAACTTAGAAATGATGAAGGAAAAGCTTCAGCTTTGTTTAATTTATTTATTGATTTAAAATTAAATAACAATAACCATGGACAGACGTCAATTAAAATGTATATTTATAAATGTAAATTCTTTAATATCCAAACAAAAACGACATTATTTTAACTTATTCTTACAACAGCATAAGCCTGATGTAGTTTTAGCGGCTGAGCTTCGGCTGAGCCATAAACATAACATCTCTTTTCGAAATTACAGCTATATTCCTCACCTAATGAAGACTCACACTGACAAAAAAAATAGTCAATCCACTGGCATATTCATTAAAGAAAATTTTCAATACAATAGGATCGAAGTTGAAAGAACTACATACCTGGAAACTACGGCAATAGAACTACTTACCTCAGACGGAAATCGTATAGCAATCGCGGCATTGTATAATAGATTAAGTAAAACAGACAAATTGTGCACTAGTGATCTATTAAAGGTCCTAAATGCACTTAGTGCAAGAACAAATGAAATTATCTTGGGTGAAGACTTAAATGCACGTCATCCCAGCTGGGGCGATAATCACACAAACCCAAACGGAAGAGTGTTGTTTAATTGGATCTCTGAATGCCCCTTACTTAAAGTATTACCCACTGCTAATCCAACTAGAATATCTGGTGGGTGTAATTCGTTTATAGACTAATTTATAGTGTATCCTTTTGTTAACGTTTGCTTTAGCAATGATAGTGAGCCCTATGGTAAGCTACGGACACATCATTTTGAGTCCGATTACAAGGCAATAGAACTCTGTTTAGACAGAACACAAATATTAACATTGATGAATTAAATCAACAGCTATTTGCAATGTTAAAAAACAACTGTTTGGCATTAGACCGTATTGTATTCACGACTGAAATAGACAACTGCATATCTCATTTGAATGTTGCCTGGGAAAAAGTCATAAATTCGCAAGCAGTTCCTAAAATAGAAGTACGTAGTAGAGGTTTAATTTCACTACCACCAATAATATTAGACCTTATCAATGAAAAAAAGAAATTGCGTCTTGCAGCGTTCAGATGTATAGATCCAAGACGCAAGAAAATACTTATAGCAACAGTTCGTAACCTTAGCAAGATTATATCTGATCGAATTCATATAAATGAAGAGAGTTATTGGAAAAAATATTTTGAGAAAATACGTATGAACAACAAGACTTATAAAAAAATTAAAAATTTGTGTGGGCTTAATAACAGATTAAAATTACCAGATATCGTAGTAGATGATGCAAATCTTTTAGACTTCGAAGGGGGTATCCATGAATCAGATTGCTCTGTTGTTATGAAGAGTGAAATTGATAAGGTGAACGCATTAGCTTGGAGATTTGAACAAGTGCACAAACAAGACTTAAATGCTGGGGAGAACGATTTTCATGAACAGATCACACAGTCAATTTCTGATATTGCTAATCACAGGTTACCAATAAACAGATTTAGAAAATACCTTACAGCTGACGGAGAGACCATTATAAGTCGGGTTAACAAAGCGAGCGTACCTCACACTGAATTAGAGTTTAACAGTTACAAGCAATTTACAAATGCGGATGAAATCGAAACAACAATATATTTACTTAACAACAAGAAGAGTGCAGGAGATGATCAAATATCAAATTTTATGCTTCGCAAAACAGACTCCTATTTTTGGCGTTATTTAGCTATTCTATTTAATCATGCATATAATATAGGATATTTTCCACAAGTCTGGAAATGTGCTAAAGTTGTAGCAATCCAGAAACCACAATCTGATCCAAAATCCGTCCGTAGCTACCGTCCAATTTCCTAATTATCTAATATTGGAAAATTATTCGAAAAATTCCTATTACAAAAAATTAAAACACATGCAACCAAAAACAAAATCTTTAAAGACACACAATTTGGCTTTCGCAACTTTCATTCAACAAATCACGCATTAACTCTATTGAGTGATTTTGTATGCTCTAACCTTAATCGCCGCTGGGCCACTATAGCAGTCAGCCTTGATATAGAAAAAGCTTTTGATACGGCATGGAAAGAGGGTATCATATACAAAATGTACAAACTATTTAAATTTGATATAAATATAAATCGTATTATCTACAATTACTTAAGTGACAGAACTTTTTTTTGTAAGTATGAATGATAACTGCTCAATGACAAGGGATGTAGCAGCAGGAGTCCCACAGGGGTCTCTATTAGGTCCGGTTCTTTATAATATATTACTAGCTGACCTACCCGATCCACCAAGTGACAACACAAATATGATTGCCCTTTCGTATGCTGACGATATTATGATATTAGGGTCTCTACAGAATGCAAAGAAAGCGAATAATATGATAAACAATTATTTAACTATATCATCTAATTTTTTCTCCAAATGGAAATTGAAAATTAATGTCTCAAAATGTGAATGCACTACTTTCAAAGGGGTTCATAAATATCTCTATCCAAATGCGAGAACTTTTATAGCAAATATTCAAATAAATGGAAATAGTATCCCGGTTAAAGAAAATATTAAATACCTAGGCGTTATACTGCAAAGTAAATTCAATTTCAAACCCCACCTGGACTATGTAATTAATAAGGCAAAAAATATGTTCTTTTCATATATAAGACTTATAAAGCGTGCAAAAGATTTAAAATCGACTATAAAAATTAATATCTACAAACAAATAATTCGACCAATCTTAACATATGCTTTCCCAGTATGGTTTACTATCTCTTCAGCCCAAATGGAAAGATTACGAATTTTCGAACGATACATTCTAAGAATTTGTTCTGGTGTAAACCGTGAACCCTATCGTGGCAGAGATTTATTTAGAAAAAGAACATCAAACCAAATTCTATATAAAAAATGTAATATAACTCGTATAGACAAATATCTTATGGATAATGCACTACGGTTCTTAAATAAACTGAATCTATTAGATAAAGAAAGCAATAAAACATACATTAATAAGAACGAGAATATTGAATATCCTCTAACTGAACAATATTTGTCACCTATATATATAAGTATCCTAAGCCGTAATGATATGTTGTACAAAGATAAAAAATTGTTATTCTATCACAGAAAGTACAAATCTTCTTTTCATGCCCTGTCCGATGTCATTCTTGTGGATGCATCAGGAAAGTGAGTATTTATAAGAAGGTCAAGGGATTCCTCCGCCGATACCTCCCACGTTCCGTCGGGCCTCTGCAAGCATCACGGCACCGAACGAGGGGTACATGAGAGTACTTTCCTGAGCCTGCTCCCTTCTGACGTTGTCTCCACTTTGCTGCAGAAGTTTCTCCAAGAGCTTCTTTTTGTCTTCCTTAGGGCCTTCTTATAGTCGCTTAAGTTTTACTTATATTTTTCCCGTAGCTTCTCCTCAGAGGATGCTGAAGCTGCGTTAGAGAGTTTTCTGCAGACCTTCCTTCATTTCACTTCGGTTTTATTTTGCCCCTAGGAAACCTAGTTGGACAGGCTATATCCAGAGCCGTGGTTCTGATGTGTTTGCAAGAGTTGATGATTTCGGGGTTACCAGAAGAATTGACTATAACTTTTGCCTATATAATTGTCAGTTAGTATTTCTCAAATTCCTCGTGGGTTTGACTTCAGAGACTACCCCATCTAGATCAAATTGTATGTAACGATGATCGGAAAAAAAGCTCTCCCTAAGAACCCTTCAATTCCTAACTGCCGTCTCGGCTTCTGCTTCTTTGAGCTTGCAAGAATGCAGGCCATTGGCTTGCCATTTGTAACACCACTTACCAATAGGTGCTTGCTGTATTTCAACCCGCCTTTTTTGTGCCGAACCACCCCGGGCTCCTGGATGAAGGCTATGTCTGCTGCCCCTGATGACATTTGGAGCAGCAGTGCAGCAAGCAGTTGCTGCTCTACAATGTTGAAGGTTTATTTGTAGCACCCTGGCCATCAAGGCATCTTCTCCCATGCACCTCCCTCATAGTGGGGTTTGCTGCACAGTCAGATATCAGCTCCTCTTCCGTATACTGTCTGAACGTAAGGTCCAGACCCCGGGATGCAGTGGATGAGGCGTAGCCATTATAAAATACGTAGAATTTCTAATATACATATTACTCAGAAAAAAAAAGAAATATACCATATATATTTTTAAACGGTCCAACAACTCAACGACACAGTAACACCAACAGCAAAAGAACGAAGACGACGCGACAACGCAAGTAGCCAAGACCGACAACAAACACCATCAAAGAGGCTAAATCCCACATTTACACACTACGTAAGGGCTTGTACGAAAAAAGGGAAATGCCAAAGTGAGTAAAGCCTTTACTTGTCTCATTTATTTACATACATATACGTATATACATCCCACCGTATACATTATAACAAAAATTGGACCAGTGTGATTATATATCACTATCCACAGCTACCCATACCACAACTCCAACAGCGAAGTTTCCGCTACTTAACAGCCCAGAAACCATACATAAACCCAACATACATACATGTTATACACAGCAGTCTACATAGAGCACCCCAAGCTATCGAATGCGCAAAATTTGTTCTACCTAAAGACGAAGACACGAGGAGAAGCAGCACGGGTAATTCAACAGTATTCAGTCGTCCTAAATCTCGAGCTTTCATGGCAAGCGCTCTCATCTCGATATGAAAATCTTCGGTTATTAGTAGATAACCAGGTAGATACCCTACAAGATCTAAAAAAAATCCCAACTACTGGTGTATGCCGATGATATTAATATCATAGGCCTTAACAACCGCGCCGCTATTTCTGCTTTCTCCATCCTACTATACGGCACAGAGGCGTGGACGATGCCAACAACTGATAAATTGGCTCTAGGAGTCTTCGAGAGAAAAGTTTTGCGAACGATTTATGGTCCTTTGCGCAATGGCAACGGTGAATACCGCAACAGATGTAGCGATGAGCTGTAAGAGCTATACTATGATATGAATGAAGAGACAGCAGCTACGCTGGCTAGGTCATGTCGTCCGAATAGATGAAAGCACTCCAATTACTCCAATTTACTCTATAGTAAAAGATCTGTATGAAAAAAATATTCAAAATAAATTTCTTCACACAAAATTATTTCGAAGAGACAGCAGTTACGCTGGCTAGGTCATGTCGTCCGAATAGATGAAAAGACTCCAATTACTCCAATTTACTTTATAGTAGAAGATCTGTATGAAAAAAATATTCAAAATAAATTTCTTCAGACAAAATTTTTAATGGATATAGAAAACCAAAGAAGCAGAAAAAATTGAATAAACTCAGAAAATGGCACATCGCAATTATACTGAAAATATCAAACACAAGAAAGAATGTATTATTGACCTGAACTATGCTAGGAACAGCATAATACGTAAGATAAATAGATATGATTGTCATCTCAAATATATTCCTATAGGTAAATCAATTACGAGGGGATTAACAAAAGTTCGATAAGTTGACCAGAAAAAAAAACTTTTTGTATTTTTTCGTAAACTTTATCCTTTTTTTCTTAAGCCTATAGAACCACTTCTAAGTCTTCAAAGTCTTGCATTTTAAGCTTATCAAGTTCAGCATTAGCCACATTAATTAGGTATATCCTTGTTGCTATTAAAGACCTTTCCTTTTAAAAACGAATTGTTAGTCACCAACTGACCGAGCTAGTGTTAATCCCCGTATTTCGGATAAAGAAATTGCATATTGATATTTTATATGCACAAAAATTTAAAATTATTAGATATTGAAGATAAGTCCAATATTGAAGACAAGGTTGTAGAACTTCTTCAAACTTTCCCAGATGTGAAGCGAATTACGTTATATAATGAACCATGTTTTACAACACCCCAATTTAAATCATTGATGCAAAGTATACATAGTTATTTTTGCGATCCAAGACATAGTACAACAGATGGAGAAATAGAAAGAGTCCGCCCGACAATAATTGAAATAGGAACATGCATACATATTTAGATGCATAAAAGAAAAATATAATATAATAAGTGACTTGGGAACAATACAATAAATGATTAAACAATCAGTAACAGAATTTAAGCCGACAGAGATGTTTCATAACCAAATAAGTCAGTATAATGTTTATATCAAACTCAAATAGACACAAGAAAATGCGACTCGTAACAAAAACAGAAAAAAAAACAAAAAGATTTTAACCATATTGTAAACTGAACCATAACAAATTATTATTTTCTATAATTGTAAAAAATATTTCAAATAAATATATATATAAATTTGAAATATTCCACAAAAATATAAAAAATGTTAAAGTCTGAAACGAAAAAACGGGAAACTGAAAAAACAAAATGGGGAGAAATGTCAAAATACTTAACAAATTTAAAAATGTTTTATTAACCAATCTGTGAAAAGTAAGGACTTCTATTTTGAAAACAATGAAATAATTTGATTTTTATATAAATTATTCATATAAAAATATTAATATTCAGGAAAATACATAAATATCACAAAAAAATGTTAAACATAAAATTATATTGAATAGAGGACGATTAATTTTAGAAAGGAGGGAATTAAACAATACCATGGCAATAGATACTCAACAGTAAATGTAAGAATAATGCTAAGAATTATATTGCACATTTTTTCACTCAAGTAAACTCAATCTAAGTTTATTTTGCATTTTCTAGACTTTCCAAAAGAATGAAGGTGCAACAGCGGATCCTGCATCGAAAACTTTCAAGGCTGAAGTATTCTTATCCATCCTGACTACATGACTACTCCAGCGCAGCTGTTGTTTCTTGATTCCCTGAACTATGTAAATGTTGCGGTATATCTCGTACAGCTCATGTTGCTATTGTTGTAACCGCAAAAATATTCCCCAAAGTCGTTCCGTTATGAAGACCCGACTGTCGCGGTAACTATTGGATTTTAGTCATCTCTTACGACAGGCATGCCTTACCGCGGGTAAATTCTTGAACCTCTAACCCGAAGGGGGTCTCGTACAGCTCATCGTTCCAACGACTGCTGTATTCTCCGTTCTCATTTCGCAAAGTACCATAAATTTTATACAAAAGTTTTCTCTGTAAACTATTGTAGAAGATTGTACCTTTTCTATTTATCTCTGTATCTCGAATTATTTTCGCCAGCAATAAATTAAAAAAACCACCCGATAAAGGTTCGCCTTGTCTAAAACCTAGTTTGGTATCGAACGGCTCGGGGAGATCTCTTACGATCCTGATGGAGCTTTTGGTTTTGCTTAAGGTCAGTCATAAAGGCGTTTGAATTTTGCAGGGATACCGAGTTCAGACAATGCATCGGCTCCCGCCGCTTTGTTGTTTATCAAGCGGGCGGTTACTATTCGAAATTCTTTAGAGTTGGGCAATGAAACAATCATTCCATAGTCATCGATTGGGGATAGGTGTTCGCATTCTCATTGTTGCAGCACTTTCACTGCCAGGAGGGAGAAGTGTTCTCTCCATAAATTCAGTATATTCTGGAGTCAATAGACTACATCTCTGTGACCTATAAGGGTATGCTCCGGTTTTTAAACCTGTAAATCACCATGTCTTTTCGTCGAATTTGCGAGTATTACCCTTGTCGGGCAGCTTCTCATATTCTTCATACTGATCCATCGAGTGTCTTTCTTTTTTGTTTGCACCGCACGTTTGGTGGCCGATCGGACTGCAGCATGGCAACCCTTATCATACCATTGGTTCTTGCGGCCTTTCCGAAAACCAATAGGTGCGTTTGCAGGTGTTCATACGTGCATTTGTTTTTTTAAAAACTCCATAAAGCAGAAGTGATTAGTCTCATTCTGTACTTGTAGTTGTGATGACATGCGTGCATCCAGTTGTGACATTGCGGTTAATACGGATTCATGTAAACCCCAGTATTTGAACCAGTAGCCTTTCCATCAAGCTGATTTGGTGGTTGCTACAAGCTCTTCACAGAACCATCAGCTGGCTCCTTTCCTACATCATTTGTGGATGTTTCTTCGACCTCCTGATGGACTTAGCATTTGCCCAAGTCAATTTGCCGTGATTGTAGCTCTTCTTTTTTTTCCAGTTGTAGATAATCATCACTTTACCGATCTTTTTTTAGTGGTAATAGCTAGTACTCAGCTCTGTTTAATTATGTTGATATGTTCTCGTAAAAGAAGATTCCATATTCGCGTTTTAGAACATACTGAAATTAGCTGTATCTTTTTTTCATCGATCATTTCTGTTTAGCTTTTCGCTACAATATATAATATAATCTTCAGAAGGGTACCAGATACAACGAAACCATTTGGTGCATAACATGTGCGGCGACATTGACATTTGTAGCTCAACGAATTGTGAGACTGCTGGCACGCTGGCTAGGTCATAGGCTACCATATAGGCGACATCTTTGTAAAGTTTTTAAAGCAGTACCCACCGGTGGTAAAAGAAGGGGAAGGGGAAGAAGGAGAAATAAGGTGGATAAGGCCGTATTTTGTGTTTCCAATTAGCGCCGATCTGTTAGGAAAAGAAACAGATGGCGCCTGTTATTAACTCGACTATAATCGCGTAGGTGCCGCTTTGTAACCGCCGAAACGATTTTCGGCAGAGCTCCTCCTCCAATTTGTGGTGTGCGGCTCAATGTGTTTCCCACAAATTGGGACTGATGGTTTTTTTAAATTTAAATTAAAATCTATATTTTTTAGATGTTGGTCGGTGCTAATGCTTTACCTTAATACCTAACTACCTTAAATACCATACGTTAGGTATGTCGGGGTCAAGTCTCGATATGTAGGAATTTAGTAGACAACAATACCCAGATCTTAATTCTGACAATATTACTCGGGTTTCTTCTGGCAGTTTGGGGTTTCCTCTGCAATGGATATTGGTTTCCAATATCGCCGTGAAAAAATAATTAAAATTAAAAATACATACGTGCGCTGAAAAAGTGAAAAATACATAAACTAAAAAAAAATTAAATAAAAAAAAAATTAAAAATACATACATACATATGTACATACAAATGCTTACCGTTCGCTGAAAAGGTGAAAAATACATAAAATTAAAAAAATATTAAAAATACACACATATGTACATATGTATGTACATACATACAAATGCATACCGTTCGCTGAAAAAGAAAAAAATACATAATATTACATAAAAATAAAAAATACATATATATGTACATACAAATGCATACCGTTCGCTGAAAATGTGAAAAAAATTAAAAAACTACGTAGAATTTCTAATATGCATATTACTCAGGAAAAAAATATATATTTTTAAACGGCCCAACAACTCAACGACACAGTAACACCGACAGCCAAAGAACGAAGTCAACGCGACAACGCAAGGAGCCAAGACCCGCAACAAACACCATCAAAGAAGCTAAATCCCACATTTACGCACTACATAAGGGCTTGTACGAAAAAAGGAAAATGCCAAAGTGAGTACAGCCTTTACTTGTTTGATTTATTTACATACATATGTATATACATCCCACCGTATACATTATAATTATATATCACTATCCACAGCTACCCATACCACAACTCCAATAGCAAAGTGTCCGCTACCCAACAGCCGAGAAAACATACATAAACCCAACATACATACATGTAGAAAGATAAGTTTATTCCAAGTAATGTTTACAATAGAAATGAAATTAGTTGTATGTAATTTGAATTATGTATTATTAAAATAAAAATGATGAATGTACTGAATGTATGAATAAGCTTCGTTCAACTTCCGATTTATTCAGGCGCTTCCTTCGTCTGTTCCCTACTGTTGTTCAACTTCGACTCACTCGTTTTTATCTTGACAATTCTTTACGCTGCTTTATAGTTGTGTAGAGGGTGCTGCCACCCTTTCACACTCGGTCATCCTGATCTTCATCGGACTCCGATGATACGTCATCTTCATGGCTTTCGACATATCTCCATAATTTCATATTATCGGCGCTCGTTGATGTTCGATTTGGACCCAGAAATTCGGCTGCTTTTTCAACGTCGTATCGGCAGTTGCGCTTAACTTTAACGATTTTATACGGTCCTATATATTTACTTGCCAGCTTTCTTCCTGCAACGAACTGTGTATACTTTATTGCTACAAGATCTGATGTTCGGTACTCATTGCTACTCTTTCGTTTCTTGTCAAATTGTTTTTTGTAGATTGCTTGCGCTTTCGCAATTTGCTCTTTAGCTGACTGTCTTAATGTACTGCGATCTGCATTAAACGATTCAATAAATTCGTCTTCGAGAATTTTTACCAGGTCAGCGTTAAACTCATGTCTCATTTTAACTCCGAAAAGAACTTCGAACGGTGTAGATTTTGTTTCTGAATGAACGTGTCCGTCGATTTTCTTTTGAACCGGACATGTATATTTGTACCACTTCGATGGCTCCGACTCAGCTCTCTTATGCTCAGTTGATCCGCAATTGAAACAGTGTTGTTTATGTGCACTTGTTCTCTCATCGTGTTTTATAATATTTTTCCCTGTCTCCTTTAACATTGTTTCTTTGTCCGCCGAAATATTGTATTTTTTGTATTTTGCCATATCTATAATCTCATGCCTCTGTCATAATTCGTTAAAAGTGGTTGCACTATACAAAGGAAATGTCAACTCTGGTTTCCATTTTAGCCCATCTACAATATATTATATATATATATATTGTGAACTGCTCTTCAATATTACCCATATTCGCAAGTTTTCGCATATGCAACACATATTCATGAAAGCTCTCATTTTCTCGTTTTTTCCGCTCCATCAGCAGCTTATGAACATCTGCACTACTCATTTTTTTATGGAATTCTTCTACCAGAGCATTTTGCAACTCTTCGAATGTAGAAACAGTAACGGAGTCCAAAAACAATTTCGCTAATTCTGTCACTTTATTTCGAGCGTTAACATACATCTGATTTTCGTTTAGTTCGTACGCTGCTGCATTTTGTTCAAAGTTGTCGAACCACTGACGTACTGACATCGTAGAACCATCGTAATCTGGAATTATTTTTCCGAAGCTTTCAACTGTAATGTAATTTCTATTCACTTCATCTTTATCTAATTTCGCCGCAAAAAGTTTTATGAGCTCGCTTAAATTATTCATGTCTCCTTCGTGCAATTTCGTGCTACCTTCTATCAACTCTTCTTCTCTGCTTTCGCTCTCTGATCTTGTTTTTTCATCTGCGCCAGCTTCTGCTGTATTTTTTCCGTTTTTTACCACGTCTTCCCTGCTTTCGCTTTCCTGTGTTTTTTTCGCTCTAGTTTTCATAGGTATTCCGAGCACACTTCTTTTTTCTTCACACTTACGCAACTTTTGTACTTTTCGCCTCTTTTTCTAGATTTTTCTGCTGTCTGCTGCTACTTCTTATAATGACTCTTGAGGTTGAGCCCCCAAATGTAGAAAGATAAGTTTATTCCAAGTAATGTTTACAATAGAAATGAAATTAGTTGTATGTAATTTGAATTATGTATTATTAAAATAAAAATGATGAATGTACTGAATGTATGAATAAGTTTCGTTCAACTTCCGATTTATTCACGCGCTTCCTTCGTCTGCTCCCTACTGTTGTTCAACTTCGACTCACTCGTTTTTATCTTGACAATTCTTTACGCTGCTTTATAGTCGTGTAGAGGGTGCTGCCACCCTTCCACATACATGCTATACCTACAAACATATTTGCAGTGCGCAGTAATTCCCCCTTTTTTGCATTCCGGCTATACCCGCTCCTTCGCTATTCGCAATAGCCAGTGGACAATAGGTGTATATAAGCTCCCTACGGCAGAACATTTGCATATACGGCATATACCTATACATAGGTATGTACATAGGTACACTCACCCACTATACATGTATACATACACACCTGTACTCAGAAACGCTGAAACAGCGCATAATGTGGGAATGTGCTCCCGCAAAATAAAGTAAATAAATAAAAATTATTTTAAGCAATAATAAATAATTTTAATATTTAATAATATTACATTGTAACAAAATAATATTATAAATAAAATAATATTACAATGTAATATTATAATAAAATAATAATATAACAAATATTTATTTTAAAAAAATTTCTGGATTCCACGACTCCAACTTTAAGACGATGCCAGACGATAAGCCGGAAAAACCACAAACCCCTAACGGAACCACGTACACGGCCCAAATATCAAGCGGAAGAGGAGATATCACTATTACATTCATGAACTCTCAACAATGGAAAAATTCTGCGAGAAGTGGTGGATCGACTGTTGCACCCTTCAAACGGCAGTAGCAGTCAGACATTACAAAGACCATCTGGACAAGCTAACTTATAAGGTGGACACAACACAAAACTCACAACATCATGCAGCCAAGCGATACAGTGGATGACAAAACTCGGGCGATGTGCGCAGATGAATACGAGACATCATTCAACAACGCGTTGCTGAGCACCCCATGCTATCGAATGCGCAAAAGTTGCTTTACCGAAAGACGAAGACACGAGGAGAAGCAGCACGGGTAATTCAACAGTATTCAGTAAGCGATCTAAATTTCGACCTTTCATGGCAACCACTCTCATCTCGATATGAAAATCTTCGGTTATTAGTAGATAACCAGGTATATACCCTACTAGATCTAAGAAAATCCCGGAGCTAACACAAAAACTCCAGCTGACGATAACAAACAGCCTCTCCATTTTTAAATACCACCGAATTTCCACACCCGACTGGAGCTCACTCTTGGTGCGTATATGCACTTACAGATTACATCGAGAATTCCTGTCCCTATGGGAACAGCAAGTTTGCACCAGAAGAGACCTACCCCTCTGGTTTAAAAGGTCAGTATCGTGCAAACTTTGTAATTTAAATCACTCTATAATGATGTGCGTTAAATTATTGTAAGGATTGTTTGGCGTGCTCTCACACAGAAAGAGTTTGCAAGAGCAATTTGACATGCGTCTACTGCCAAAAAACGCATCACTCACTCCTCCATTACTCCAATTATAGCCAAACGGCAAACGATCAAAGATTCTAACGAAAAACTGTCGCATCAAAAGTGGCACATGACGATGAAAGGTCCTGTACCTTTCAACAGGCAGCAAAAACGTCAAATCCTACTCAAAAAGAGGATGATAAAATTCTTTCACACTTCTCCAGTTGTAGAGCAAAAACATTGCTTCCCACAGCAATCAAGCCGATTCTCTATAGAGAAGAAGTAACTCAAATAAGGGCACACAAAAACTCATTACGAGATTCTAGGAATGGGCGGACACACGGTACAAGACTCAAGTATAACTTGCTCATTTACAATATGCTCCAACTATCGCAAAAATCAAAATCGCAGCTCAAGCGATTATACTCCCACAGCTAACCAAATTTTTGCCGCCATTCAAGATCACATATCTTGATATCCAACGATATGCCTCACTCCCCTTTAAACCTGAATTTCCCAACTCGATAGCTTCAGGACACTCTAGCCCCGCAGCACAGCAGCAGTACCTCAGCATCGAATGAAACCTTTAGAAAAAACCGGATCTCTAAAAAACATACGCAGAGGTCCTAGAATAATATAGGACCCTTGATCATATGCAGCGAACGAATTCCTAAGAAATTATACGGAACGGCAAATACTACTCATTTTATCTCCCACATCAAGCAGTAATACAAGTAAAACCCGGTAGCAAAACAACTAAAGTCTGAGTGGTATTTAACGAGTCTAAACTCTCTCAGTCAGGTCTATACCTCAATGACGTACTGCATACAGCCCCCATACTGCAAAATGATCTTATGCTCATAATAATCAGGTAGCGGTTATATAAGTATGTTTTTAACGGCGATATTGAAATAATGTATCGCCATATATATGTCCACAAGGAAGATCAAGACTTCCAACGAATTCTCGTTCGTAAATCACCAAGTAGCCCAATAGAAGACTACAAGCTAAAAACAGTAACGTTTGGTGTGAACTGCGCACCATACTTCGCCATAAGAACTCTCCATCAGCTTGCAGAAGACTCCCAAACAAAATTCCATAAAGTCTCAAAAATGTTAGTCAACAAAACTTATGTTGACGATATACTCTCTGGCGGACACGACCTCAACTCAGAAAAAAACATTAATATCGCAGACAATCGAAGTTCTCAAATCCACCGGATTACCGCTCAGGAAAATCACTGCAAATCACAGTCACTGTTCAACGAAATCCCCGAAACATGTCTTCAAGAATCATACTTTCTGCAATTTTATGACACAAGCACTACTAAAACTCTCGGAATTAGATGGAATGCGTTGACAGACACATTCTCATGTTCCATTGACCCCCTTCTTGACACAAACACTGCCACAAAAAGGCTATCGCCTATAATGATAACTGCCAAAACCCTACTCCAACAGCTCTGGATGGAAGGGACAGACTGGGACGAAACAGTCAAGCCACTCTCGCTTTTCAAATTAAACTCGTTTCGGAAACATCTCATAGCTATCACCGAAATAAGGATACCACGTTGGGTACAATTCTCCCCGGAAGGCGTAATCCAAATCCATGGATTTTCTGACGCCTCCGGAAAAGCGTATACCTATCTACGCGCTAAGCACAACGGATCGACAACATTACTTACTCGCTGGCAAAAGCAAAGTTGCGCCCCTTAAAATGGTTTCTCTCCCCGAGACTGGAAATCTGTGGGGCAGTACTCCTTACAAAGTTAGTAAAGCAGATACAAACTCAACTCGATCTGCCACCTCACGAGCTAACTTTATGGAGTGATTTCTCCATCGTACTAGTTTGGCTGGAGAAACCTCCATGGACATGGAAAACATATGAATCCAATAGAATCTCCGAAATTCTACAAAATGTGAATAATGCTACTTGGGTACACGTTTCCACCTCCCATAACCCAGCTGATTTAGGTACGCGTGGTATTAAACCTTAAGAGCTTGTCAACTCATCCCTGTGGTGGATCGGTCCAGAATGGCTAACCAAACCGTCCGAATTCTGGCCAAAGACGGTCTCCACGCACTCTTCTCCTCCAGAGCAACGGCAAGCAACTGCACACCATGCAACCGAAAACGCCGATCTGTTGGAACGTCTGTCATCCTACACAAGGGCACTCAAAATAGTAGGTTACATGCTACGATTCGTCAAAAAGGCAAAAAGAATGCCTGTCCCCTCCTCACGCTGTATGACCCAAGGTGAAATGAATCAAGCATAAACATTGCTCATTCGGGACGTTCAACTTCAACACCATGGGAATACGATCTCCACTCTCTCAGTATCCAAGCCAATCACCAAGAAAGACCCTCTCTTAACACGTTTTTAGACAAGGGAGGTGTGCCCTGCCTAATTTCAAATTGCACCCAGTGGATGATTCACAAAAGGCCACGAAATGGGACAGATCGACAGAGGTGCCGGTGAATAAGCCTAAACGAGTGGGAACTCAAGGAATAGTCGACGACATAAAGATTGTAG
This sequence comes from Ceratitis rosa, assembly GCA_037013455.1. Classification (NCBI taxonomy): domain Eukaryota; kingdom Metazoa; phylum Arthropoda; class Insecta; order Diptera; family Tephritidae; genus Ceratitis; species Ceratitis rosa. The sequence goes on along the minus strand of JAWMAG010000015.1, from coordinate 5,936,152 downwards.
CGTGCGACGACGCTTGGTCTATAATGCTCTATAAGTAAGTCGTGAGCAGTCTGGGAGAAGTTTACCTCTGTGCAAGATTGAGAGTAGTAGACTTCATGGATCTGCCATCCAGACCGAGAGCCAGAGTCTGGCTCCCTGCTAAGCCGGAAGAGCCTGTCCACATAATAAAAATGATAAGGCTCTTCAATCCACAATTGCCCACCACCGACTGGAAGGTGATAAAAATCAAGCAGTGCTAACACTGAACAGGGAGTCTCTTCCAGCACTGGAAAGAACGGGGGGCAAAATCAAATTTGGATTCGACACCGTTACGGTCAAGATATATAACAACGACCTTAAAGCGGCGAAAAACCTTCTGGTCGATGTAGAGCCGGAAGAAGTTGATGTTGAAGAAGAAGTCGAAGATGAAAGCGAAAGGGACGATCCTATGTATCCCATTGATGGCTACGTCTCATCCACTGCATCCCGGGGTCTGGACCTTACGTTCAGACAGTATACGGACGAGGAGCTGATGTCTGATTGTGCAGCAAACCCCACTATGAGGAAGGTGCATGGGAGATGGTGCCTTGATGGCCAGGGTGCTACAAATAAACCTTCAACATTGTAGAGCAGCAACTGCTTGCTGCACTGCTGCTCCAAATGTCATCAGGGGCAGCAGACATAGCCTTCATCCAGGAGCCCGGGGTGGTTCGGCACAAAAAAGGCGGGTTGAAATACAGCAAGCACCTATTGGTAAGTGGTGTTACAAATGGCAAGCCAATGGCCTGCATTCTTGCAAGCTCAAAGAAGCAGAAGCCGAGACGGCAGTTAGGAATTGAAGGGTTCTTAGGGAGAGCTTTTTTTCCGATCATCGTTACATACAATTTGATCTAGATGGGGTAGTCTCTGAAGTCAAACCCACGAGGAATTTGAGAAATACTAACTGACAATTATATAGGCAAAAGTTATAGTCAATTCTTCTGGTAACCCCGAAATCATCAACTCTTGCAAACACATCAGAACCACGGCTCTGGATATAGCCTGTCCAACTAGGTTTCCTAGGGGCAAAATAAAACCGAAGTGAAATGAAGGAAGGTCTGCAGAAAACTCTCTAACGCAGCTTCAGCATCCTCTGAGGAGAAGCTACGGGAAAAATATAAGTAAAACTTAAGCGACTATAAGAAGGCCCTAAGGAAGACAAAAAGAAGCTCTTGGAGAAACTTCTGCAGCAAAGTGGAGACAACGTCAGAAGGGAGCAGGCTCAGGAAAGTACTCTCATGTACCCCTCGTTCGGTGCCGTGATGCTTGCAGAGGCCCGACGGAACGTGGGAGGTATCGGCGGAGGAATCCCTTGACCTTCTTATAAATACTCACTTTCCTGATGCATCCACAAGAATGACATCGGACAGGGCATGAAAAGAAGATTTGTACTTTCTGTGATAGAATAACAATTTTTTATCTTTGTACAACATATCATTACGGCTTAGGATACTTATATATATAGGTGACAAATATTGTTCAGTTAGAGGATATTCAATATTCTCGTTCTTATTAATGTATGTTTTATTGCTTTCTTTATCTAATAGATTCAGTTTATTTAAGAACCGTAGTGCATTATCCATAAGATATTTGTCTATACGAGTTATATTACATTTTTTATATAGAATTTGGTTTGATGTTCTTTTTCTAAATAAATCTCTGCCACGATAGGGTTCACGGTTTACACCAGAACAAATTCTTAGAATGTATCGTTCGAAAATTCGTAATCTTTCCATTTGGGCTGAAGAGATAGTAAACCATACTGGGAAAGCATATGTTAAGATTGGTCGAATTATTTGTTTGTAGATATTAATTTTTATAGTCGATTTTAAATCTTTTGCACGCTTTATAAGTCTTATATATGAAAAGAACATATTTTTTGCCTTATTAATTACATAGTCCAGGTGGGGTTTGAAATTGAATTTACTTTGCAGTATAACGCCTAGGTATTTAATATTTTCTTTAACCGGGATACTATTTCCATTTATTTGAATATTTGCTATAAAAGTTCTCGCATTTGGATAGAGATATTTATGAACCCCTTTGAAAGTAGTGCATTCACATTTTGAGACATTAATTTTCAATTTCCATTTGGAGAAAAAATTAGATGATATAGTTAAATAATTGTTTATCATATTATTCGCTTTCTTTGCATTCTGTAGAGACCCTAATATCATAATATCGTCAGCATACGAAAGGGCAATCATATTTGTGTTGTCACTTGGTGGATCGGGTAGGTCAGCTAGTAATATATTATAAAGAACCGGACCTAATAGAGACCCCTGTGGGACTCCTGCTGCTACATCCCTTGTCATTGAGCAGTTATCATTCATACTTACAAAAAAAGTTCTGTCACTTAAGTAATTGTAGATAATACGATTTATATTTATATCAAATTTAAATAGTTTGCACATTTTGTATATGATACCCTCTTTCCATGCCGTATCAAAAGCTTTTTCTATATCAAGGCTGACTGCTATAGTGGCCCAGCGGCGATTAAGGTTAGAGCATACAAAATCACTCAATAGAGTTAATGCGTGATTTGTTGAATGAAAGTTGCGAAAGCCAAATTGTGTGTCTTTAAAGATTTTGTTTTTGGTTGCATGTGTTTTAATTTTTTGTAATAGGAATTTTTCGAATAATTTTCCAATATTAGATAATTAGGAAATTGGACGGTAGCTACGGACGGATTTTGGATCAGATTGTGGTTTCTGGATTGCTACAACTTTAGCACATTTCCAGACTTGTGGAAAATATCCTATATTATATGCATGATTAAATAGAATAGCTAAATAACGCCAAAAATAGGAGTCTGTTTTGCGAAGCATAAAATTTGATATTTGATCATCTCCTGCACTCTTCTTGTTGTTAAGTAAATATATTGTTGTTTCGATTTCATCCGCATTTGTAAATTGCTTGTAACTGTTAAACTCTAATTCAGTGTGAGGTACGCTCGCTTTGTTAACCCGACTTATAATGGTCTCTCCGTCAGCTGTAAGGTATTTTCTAAATCTGTTTATTGGTAACCTGTGATTAGCAATATCAGAAATTGACTGTGTGATCTGTTCATGAAAATCGTTCTCCCCAGCATTTAAGTCTTGTTTGTGCACTTGTTCAAATCTCCAAGCTAATGCGTTCACCTTATCAATTTCACTCTTCATAACAACAGAGCAATCTGATTCATGGATACCCCCTTCGAAGTCTAAAAGATTTGCATCATCTACTACGATATCTGGTAATTTTAATCTGTTATTAAGCCCACACAAATTTTTAATTTTTTTATAAGTCTTGTTGTTCATACGTATTTTCTCAAAATATTTTTTCCAATAACTCTCTTCATTTATATGAATTCGATCAGATATAATCTTGCTAAGGTTACGAACTGTTGCTATAAGTATTTTCTTGCGTCTTGGATCTATACATCTGAACGCTGCACGACGCAATTTCTTTTTTTCATTGATAAGGTCTAATATTATTGGTGGTAGTGAAATTAAACCTCTACTACGTACTTCTATTTTAGGAACTGCTTGCGAATTTATGACTTTTTCCCAGGCAACATTCAAATGAGATATGCAGTTGTCTATTTCAGTCGTGAATACAATACGGTCTAATGCCAAACAGTTGTTTTTTAACATTGCAAATAGCTGTTGATTTAATTCATCAATGTTAATATTTGTGTTCTGTCTAAACAGAGTTCTATTGCCTTGTGATCGGACTCAAAATGATGTGTCCGTAGCTTACCATAGGGCTCACTATCATTGCTAAAGCAAACGTTAACAAAAGGATACACTATAAATAAGTCTATAAACGAATTACACCCACCAGATATTCTAGTTGGATTAGCAGTGGGTAATACTTTAAGTAAGGGGCATTCAGAGATCCAATTAAACAACACTCTTCCGTTTGGGTTTGTGTGATTATCGCCCCAGCTGGGATGACGTGCATTTAAGTCTTCACCCAAGATAATTTCATTTGTTCTTGCACTAAGTGCATTTAGGACCTTTAATAGATCACTAGTGCACAATTTGTCTGTTTTACTTAATCTATTATACAATGCCGCGATTGCTATACGATTTCCGTCTGAGGTAAGTAGTTCTATTGCCGTAGTTTCCAGGTATGTAGTTCTTTCAACTTCGATCCTATTGTATTGAAAATTTTCTTTAATGAATATGCCAGTGGATTGACTATTTTTTTTGTCAGTGTGAGTCTTCATTAGGTGAGGAATATAGCTGTAATTTCGAAAAGAGATGTTATGTTTATGGCTCAGCCGAAGCTCAGCCGCTAAAACTACATCAGGCTTATGCTGTTGTAAGAATAGTTAAAATAATGTCGTTTTTGTTTGGATATTAAAGAATTTACATTTATAAATATACATTTTAATTGACGTCTGTCCATGGTTATTGTTATTTAATTTTAAATCAATAAATAAATTAAACAAAGCTGAAGCTTTTCCTTCATCATTTCTAAGTTTACAATAGTTTAAAGGAAACTCGCCATACTTCTCTTGCATTAACTACTTTTGTTTTCATTGTATTCTCTTTAACCTTAGCGGCATAAGAGATTGTATTTCTACGACTAGACTCTTGTATCATATTTTGTGTATGAGTTGGTAAATGCAATCTTTCTTTCTCTTTTTTACGAATTTCTTTTCGTTTAATAACTTCTATTCGAACTGGACAGACATTAGAATTGGCAGAGTGCCCTTCTGTTCCACAATTGGCACATTTCAAAGGAATGCCTATTCGCTTCATAATTTTCCCATTTGCTTTATCTGTATATATATAATCTTGATTATTATTTTCTTTAATTGGTATTGTGCATTTCCCCGGGTCGTGTGATTGTGCACATTTTACACACCTGTAGGGCATATGACAATTACTCGCTACATGTGAGTACCTCTGGCAATTTTTACATTGAGTGGGTATTAGTGGCTTAAGTTTTTCTAAATTTATTTTACAATTAAGAATATATTTAATTTTGTAAAACTCTTCAATATCAGACGTTTTACTTAGTTGAATTAGCCAATTGTTATTTTTAAATTTAGACAGATTTATAATTTCAACATTCAAATTTAGTTCATTAATATATTGCAGTATTTCTTCACGTTCATAAGTTTAACATAGCTTTTTGATTACAATAGATATCGGTTTCTCTTCAATTGGGGTATATGTGTAAAATTTAATACAATTTTCAATAAGATAAGCTTTAATTTTTTTATAATCATCGTAGATAAATGTAATAATATGTAAGGAATTAGTATTAATTATATTATACACAAAGTTTTTATGGCCTAGTAAATGAAACAATTTATTCGTCGTTTCTTTTTGTGTTAAGTTAAAACACACAAATATTGGTGGTCTACTCTTTGTTTTAGTTGATTTATTGTTGTGGTAAGTTTTCTTAGATGTTTGAGCGGATGGCTTTACTGAGCTGGATGAGAGAATTTCCTGTCTCATTACTTCTGTTAGAGATTCTCCGTTATTGAATGGTAAATTTTGTAAATCATTCTCTCCTTCATGTGCAGGCATTGTATTGTTGCTATAGATGATGGAATCCCTTGTAATTCCAGTATTTTCAATGATCATTGGGCTGGCCTCACTTAAACTCTCGATTTCATTTGAGTTGTTGTTTTCGCTATTATACACTAAATTATGAGTTGGTTCATTGATTGCATTATCTAACTTGTTTCGCAATGAGACATTCTCTTCACGCAGAGTTAAGAGTTTTGGTTCGTAAATTATTTTTTGAACATCTTTGTCCATTTGTAGTTGAGATATTGCTTTTTTTAATTCTTCCATTTGAGAAACTAACGATTGCAACGTAATATTTTAAAGAATCTGCTGATTCCGAGTTTCTGGACTTTTTGCGCCTTTTCTTTGATGCTGGCCTCTGGTTTCCAGCGGTCACTTCACATTCTCTTGAACCACTTGCACTATTTTTAATGTATTCACTCATCACTTCCACAATTTGTACATGATTAATATCAATGTTATCGTTATGGTCTTTCTTATTGTCTTTATCACTCATATTGTAATTTATAATTAATTACTTGAGAATAAATTAGAAAAAATTGTACCCTTATAAGTTTCACACACTTTTGACTTTACGACAAAGTTATTATCGCGTCTGTTCACAGTGACGGCTCAAAAAGCACTCCCAGAATGGCATCGGAAACGGTGCCCATACTAAAAGATCTCTCAACAGAAAGCAATATCAAGTGGGCGATTGGTACGTTTAAACCTTATAAAAGTCCAGGACCTGACGAAATTTCACCTATTCAATTACAGCAGTCTTTGGATATCAGCGTTAACTGGCTGTTTGCTATACTGAAAGGAATATTCAATCTAAACAACATACCCAAATTATGAAGGGAATCAAAAATTAGTTTCATTCCCAAATGTGGAAAGCTGTCTCACAGTAAGCCGAAGGATTTCAGACCCATAAGTCTGACATCCTTTTTACTTAAGACAGCGGAATGATTGATGGAGATTCACATTAGGTCTACTATGGATCACGATCTGTCGATAAACCAACATGCCTGTATGAAAGGCAGGTCAATGAAGACAGTGGTATTACAAATTGAAAAATCTCTTTCGGTCAAAGAATACAGCCTAGTGGCTTTTCTGGATATTTAGGGGCTTTCAAAAATATAGCGCCGACTGCAGTTACTTCTGCCCTGAGTTGTCTGGGCGTCGATCCTCGGGTGACTTCTGTTATACGCCAAATGCTCAGATGCAGGGTAGTAAAATCAGAGATGGCTGGGGTGTCGGCACTTCGGTATGTCAGCAGACGAACCCCACAGGGTGGAGTCCTCTCGCCTCTTCTATGGGTTATGGCAGTGAACCAACTGCTGAGATAAATGGAGGAGGGGGGCTGCAGAATCATAGCGTATGCAAACGATCTGGCGGTTATAGAGAATGGCGAATTCCCACAAACTTTGTGTGATATTGTGCAAAACGGACTCAGGCAGATAGAATAGTGGGCTATTGATGCTGGGTTGGGCATCTACCCACAGAAAACTAAACTCGTTCTTTTCACCAGGAAGTATAAAATTCTTAATTCTCAGCACCAACGCTCTCAGGAACGGACCTGCGCATTTCTGAGTCTGCAAAAAACCTGGGACTCATCTTGGACAGAAAATTGAACTGATCACAAATCTCAGAGGACAGGGTGCGTGAGGGGTCCATTGCCTTCTATACCTGTAAAGGTGCGATAAACCGGAAAATAGTGTATTGGCGCTATGTCGCACTTGTTAGGCCTATACTTCTCTATGGGGTTATAGCCAGAGAAAAAATCAATTATCTCTATTTATGCGTACAACCCTGGGCAGCATCCATAAGATTCGCCAACAGGTGGCGCTGCTGTGTTCGTTAATACATGACTCTACAAAGTTATGGGAAGAGTCCTGTTAGCCCCGTTTCAGATTTCCACCTTCTGTAAATTCAATAAATTTTATTGAATTATTTAATTTAAAAGACTCTTGTCTTGTTTTTATTTGAGAAGGTGTGGGTATTTTTAAAGCTTCCTGAAGGTCCGGCGCCTCCTCGATCCCAGTTGGCGGAATTCAAGAGGAATTCCGGCCCCCGAAAAACCCCGAAGCGAAACAAGGAAAAATTCATTATTCTTCTGTAAAATAGTTATTTTACAAAAGAATAAGAAACTAAATTTGACCTCTGCCAAGTCGCCACTAATACAAAAGAATAAGAAACTAAATTTAACCTCTGCCAAGTCATTTGAATAAAAAAAAAGCAAAAAAAAATTGGCGCAATCGCATCCAGTGGAAAACAACAAGGAAAGATGCGGCCATTTCCGGCAAATTTCTTTCTTTTTTACATCGGACTGTGGAGAAAAACGTAGGTGGGACACTATCTTCATCCGACCGCATCGGAGCACCAGGTGGACGAAATGGTGCGGAATTTTCACTGGTGGGCAGCAGGAAAAACAGGGTAAGTGTTAATATCAATATTTTTGAGCCGCAACCGGTTGCGAAATTTACAACAATTTATGGGCTGGACGGCAGCATAGAACACCAAGCAAAAAGAGTTGCAGAAATCCGGAGGCATCGGAGCAGCAGGAGGACTGGCTGGTGCAAACCCATCACCAGGAGACAGCCGAAGGTTTTAGGTAAGCAACTGCGGTGGTTTTTTTTTGCCAGCAACTGTGAATTGGTGAAAAAATCCGGTTGCAAATTTGCTAAAATATATGTCCTGGACGGCAGCACACCTGCAAGAAAAAAAGTTTGAAAAACAGCGAAAAAATTGAATAAAGGCCAAAAGTGTGAAAAAATTTATAAAAAGGCCAAAAATAGTATAAGTTAAGAAAAGGCCGAAAAATTTAAAAAAAAAAGAAAAAAGCCGAAATTGTGAAACTTTGCAAAAAAGGCCAAAATTGTAAAAAACAGGGCAAAAGTAGTGAAAAAGGCCATAGTTGTGAAAAATAAAATATAAATAATTGGCGCTTTGTAACCGCTGAAGCAATTTTAGGCCGAGCTCCTCCTTCAATTTGTGGTTTTGCGTCTTAAAGTTTTTCCAACAAATGGAGGGACCTAAACTAAGCCGCCTCCGAACGGCTGACGGGCTTTTTTTATGAGGAGCTTTATTTCATGTCAGAAATACACTCGGAGAGGTTGACATTCCCTGCCGAGGGGCGACCGCAATTAGAAAATTTAACTTAATTATTTATTTAAATTAATTTTCCATAATTTTTGGATGTTGGTGGCACTTGAACCCGAGCCTTCTGAATGGCAGCACGCAATGCTAACCACTCGGCTACCGCGGCCGCGTTCTAAAACAAAAATGGAAAAAGGCCCAAACTATGAAAATTTAGAAAAGCTGTGAAAAATTAGAAAAACTGTAAAAAAGGTCCAAATTATGAAACAGTGAAAAAATGAAAAAAGACCAAAAATAGTGCAAAATTAATAAAGTAAAAAAGGCCTAAAAAATTAATAGAAAAAGGCCCAGACTGTGAAAATTTAGAAAAGCTGAGAAAAATTAGAAAAGCCGTAAAAAAAAACAAAAAAAGGTATAAATTGTGAAGCAGTGAAAAAACGAAAAAAGGCCAAAAATAGTGCAAAATTAATAAAAAAGGCCAACATTTGGGAAAATAAAAAAACGGCTCAGGCTTATAAAAAAAACAAAAGTGTTGTGAATAAGGCCACCACGAAGGCCCAATGTTGGGGTCAAGACCAACAAACTCCCAACACAAACAACAAGGCCAACAACAGGCCCAATGTATTCGGCAAGGCCAACAAGGCCCAATATTTTCGCGGCAAGGCCACCAGCAAATGCCAACGCTGTGCAACAAGACCTCCAGATACTGCTCACCAAGCAGTGAGGTCCAACTAAGGTAAGTCTTCAGATTTCCAATTGTTTACCGACAAATTTTTGAATTTTCCGGACAAATTTAAATATAATTTCGGCTTGGTATTTCGGTTGCGATTTTAAAAATACGGTGGCGAACTGGTAAAGCGGAAGTACCAAGTTCACGAGTATATACTAAGAATACGTATTGAAATTGAAGCAGTTTAATATTGTACAATAACGCGCTCCTATTCTCAAAGCTTTTTAAGCCTCTACCCATTTCACGCGTTAAATTCAAATATAGTTCTGAAAAAAAAAAAAAAAAAAAAAAATTTGTGGCTTTTATATTTTATATAAAATTTCTGGACAATTGACCTCACCCCCGCTCCCCCTAATATAGCGACAAGGCCTTCTCCAACGGCCCAACGATGTCAACAAGGCCCGCACAAAAGGCCCAACGATTGAAGGAATGGAATATTGGATCCATCAGAAACCAAGTAAACGGCTGCATCGGTGGGACTTCTTTTTTGTATTTTTTGTGTTTAACAGCATATATCGATACAATTTAATTTTACAAAACTTTAAAGTTGAATTTTTTCTCATTGAATTGTTGCTTTGTTGAAATCTGTGGAGATACCCAGGATTTTCAGATATTTCAATTCAGCATATAAAATTAATGATTTTCTCCGCGCCTGTGATGCACTGCTCTAGTTTGAAGAGTTGTATAACAACACTCCAAGTGCAAATCACTCAGTCTTTTCCCTTGAAATACAAAAGGGAGAACTGAAAGCGTTGTGGATGAAAGTGAAGAAGTCATTCGATGTCTATTCGCGGAATTTATCGACTGACGAAGCAGGTAGCATAGCCATGGGCAAAAACCAGGTATCAGGATTGCTATTCAGCCTACCTGACATGTGCAGCACTGATGGGCGAGACAATGCGCAACCTGACTTTTGTTCAACAAAGCTCATTAACGGTTAACCCTGCAACGTGGGAACCTGAACCTGTCCCACGCTCAAGTAAGAATCTCCCTTCATGTGATAATGAAATTTTTTACGGTGATTACATGGCCTGGCCAACGTTCCGCGACTTATTCACAGCCATTTACATAAACAATTCTCGACTGACTTCAGTTGACCATCTAAACCATAAGACTCGTGGGGAAGGAAAGGACATCGTGAAGAAATCCCCATTGACCAATGATGGTTTCATAACCGCGTGGCAGAATTTTTCGGAGCGATATAAAAACAAACGGGGTGATGGTAAACAGTCAGTTGAAAACATTGTTCAACATACTAACTCTGACTGTCGAACGCGGCGCGGAAATAAAGAGTTTTCAACGAGCAGTAAGGAATTGCATCTCTGTGTTGCAGACGTATGGAATCGAGATAAGCAAATGGGATGTAATTTTTGTTTTTTTAATTTCCAGTATGTTGCCGGACACTACATTAGCTCTATGGGAGCAAGGAATCATGAAGAAGGCCGAAATTCCGAGGTGGGAGGAACTGTATAATTTTTTGACAAATAGGTTTCAGACGCTGGAAACGGTTTCGGAAATTCAAAGTACAAGAGTGTCTAGGACAATGCAGAGTCGCGCTCCAGCACCAACATTTGGGAAAAGGGTATCAACTCATCATGCTCAGTTTTCGCCACCTGCCCGCAGGCTGTGCCAACAGCAAATCCATGTGTTAAAAGCATGCCCAAAATTTCTAGCTATGAAAGTTGACGATCGCGTCAAAATAGCTACAAAATATAATTTGTGTATGAATTGCTTAGCACATTCGCACCTAACAAGAGATTGCAAGAGTACGTGTAGCTGCTTAAACTGCCATCATCTTTGCTGCATCGGAATCCAACTGTAAATCATCTGTCGACTCCAAATAATAGGCCGGCATCAGGAAATACGAAGACTAGGCCTGACCAACCCCCATCCACATCAAGGAATGTTAACGCACTTTTCACAAGAAATGCGAAAAATGTCATATTAGGCACGGCGATGGTACATATCTGCTACTCTGGAGTGAACAATGAACCAAAAGCCCCTCTTGATTCGGGATCAGAAGGCACTTTTATCAGGAAGCGTTGCAACGGATCATCAAATTGCCTACTCAACCGGCTGACATGCAGATATGTGGTGTTAATGCGTCGACATCGGCTAAGGTGCGAGAAGTCCCACAATTCGTTTTAGGCTCTCTTGTCAACCCCCAGTTTAGAATTGAGGCAAGAGACCTGATTTCAAAGACCAAGTAGTTTTTGGCCTACTGCCCCAATTAACTTGGCTGATGCCAAATTTAATAAAAGTCAGCAGGTTGACTTGGTAATTGGTGCGGACTTGTACCCGTAAATAATGATGAGAAACTTTAAGAAAAACGTTTTTGGCTCTTTTCTGGTGCAGGAGACAGTCTTTGGTTGGATCTTAACAGGTCCAACCCCTCACCCCCCCAATATGATCACACAAACATATGTCTCTATGTACACCGAAATTTCGAGCTCTGAGCTCACTCGGAGCTAGAGCAAGTCCCAAGTAAAAAACAGATCACTCCTGATGATACATTCTGCGAGCAGCAGTATGCAAATACAACGACTAGAACAGAAAATGGAAAATATATGGTGACACTTCCATTTCGGCAGGAATTCCCGGTAGACATATATCTTGGATATTCACGGACCGGTGCATTGCAGCAATTTTTGAGGAATGAAACAGCCATGGTGCGAAAGTCGGAGCTTAAGGTAGAATACCATCGGGTACTCCGAGAATATATAACTTTCGGTCAAATGAAACCAATAGACAGCAGGCTTGGAAACAAAGGACCAGGATCTTATAATCTGCCACATCATGCAGTAATAAAACCCGACAGCACTACTACAAAGGTTCGTGTAGAGTTTAATGCATCTAACCCAACATCTAATGGGGTAAGTTTAAACGATTTACTACATCCTGGTCCAGTTCTCCAAACCGATCTCATTGCGTTGCTACTTAAATGGAGATTGTTCAAATATGTATTCAACGCAGATATTGAGAAGATGTATCGGCAAATATTGCTACATCCAAATGACGCACGGTTTCATAGGATACTTTTCAGGGAATCATCCGAAGAGGAGATTGTGGATTATGAACTCCAAACAGTGACTTTCGGAGTTAATTGTGGCCCATACCTAGCGATAAGGACGTTACTACAGCTGGCAGAGGACATCAACCTAAAATACCCTTCAGCATTCAGGGTTTTAAAGCAACATATGTAAGTTGATGACGTCCCCGCAGGTGCACACGATTGCGAGACAGCCACTCGTACACGGAAAGAGGTGGGCGAGGCACTCAACGGTGCAGGATTTCCCCTACGAAAGTGGACTTCGAACTCCAAGGATATTTTATTCGACATACCAAAGGAGCATATTCTCAAGGAAGATTTCTTAGAGATTGACAACGCAAGCGATGCAAGGGTGTAAGGCATCAGATAAAATGCTGCACAAGATATGTTTCATTTCAACGTCCAGGAGATGCACGTAAATCCAGGCTACACCAAGAGAGAGGGATTATCGTGTGGAACCCATGGAATGAAATTTAATTTCATGGGTTTTGTGATGCCTCCGAGAAGGCATATGCTGCGGCATTATATATAATAGTCCGACAACGAAATTCAAATATCGTTCCAAACGTAAAGCTGGTAAGGAAGACCAAAGTACCGCCAGTAAAAACAATACCTCTACCACGGTTAGGGTTATGTGGGGCACTACTTCTGGCAGAATTAATTAACGCTTTGCTTCCACAGTTCGATGTTGCCCAACCAGTGATATACAAATGGACAGACTCTACTATTGTACTCTCATGGCTGTAGAAGCCCCTGTGCTGCTGGACTACCTTCGTGGCGAATAGAGTCTCGAAGATCGAGGACCTCGTCGGATCGACTGAGAGTAGTTGCACGAATTTTTCAATTCTATAGGAAAATACATCCGGTATTTAAATTATTAAATCACCACGAAATGCGGAAATTACAGCAGATGAAATTCTAGATGTAACAACGCGATTAATTCTATTGACCCAAAAGCGTTGTCTTGTGGGTGAATACGATGCACCAGCTTCTGCAAACTCAGTGAGCGCTAAGAGCTCTATCTGCACTCTCAATCCATTTCTTGATAAGAATGGAATCATGAGAGTATGCGGTCGACTAGCGCTAGCGTCGCTATCGTACACCGAACGATACCCGACAATCGTACCGTATGATTGCCAATTTCCTTGACTTTTAGCCATGTTCTCACCCCTGATTTCATTACATGGTGAAAATCAGCTCATGCTGAGGCTCATGAGGTCAGAATATTGGGTAGTACGGCTAACAAATTTAATAAAAATGGTTATTAATAATTGTAAAGTTTGTCTCATTCATAGGAAAAAGGCACCAGAACAATTAATGGCTGCGTTTCCCCCGGAAAGAGCGGAGGTATACAGGCCCTTTACAAATACTGGCGTGGAGTTCACCGGCCTGTTTTACATTAAAAACTACACATGCCGAGCATGCCTAATAACAAAAGGATACGTCTGCGTATTTGTGTGTTTCGCTGCAAAGGCAATTCATCTGGAGGCGACAAGGGACTTATCGACGTCAACATTTCTGGCTGCGTTCGCGAGGTTTGTAGCAAGACGAGGTTGTCCGCTTCATATGTATTCGGATAATGGCACGTACTTCCTTGGAACCAACGAGGCGTTAAAGCATGATTTCAGGAAATTCATGACTGAAGCGTCTCAGCTCACCATACGGTCATATGCGCATGAGGAAATCAACTGGCACTTCATACCTCCAAGGGCTCCTCACATGGGAGGATTATGGGAGGCAGGAGTGAAGAGCTTCAAAACGCACTTTCGAAGAGTAGCAAGTGCCATGCGCTTTAGCATGGAGGAATTTTCGACGTTACTGGCCAAAATCGAAGCCTGCCTCAACTCCCGGCCAATTAGTCAACTCTCCGATAATCCTGAGTCAATTAAACCTCTAACTCCGGATCATTTTCTGATTGGAAATCCGCGGTAACACGATGACAATCATCAACCGATGGCAGAAACTGAAAGCACTTCACCAGTCAGCGATGGAAGGTGGAGTATCTAAAGGAACTGCACAAGAGAGTAAAGTGGCAGTTGATGATTTCGTAGTTGTCAAAGAGGACAATCTACACCCGAACGAGTGGCGACTTGGCAGAGTGGTTAGGGTTTTCTTAGGTCACGATATCAGAGTTAGAGTTGTTGATCTACTTACGACGCGAGGCATAATTATACGTCCAATTGTGAAATTAATTATGCTTCCCGTGGTAAAAAACACTAATGATATCTATAATTCCAGAGATTTTCAACATGGTACGTGCCAACAACAACAACAAACAACAACCGAAGAAATAACACCGGTGCCCTGTATGCAACCACAATCACCGATTGCTGTTTTACCGACAGATACATCGACTGGAGCCAGCGGAGAGACTGAGGGCTGTCCTCCTCCAACGGCATTGCACCAATTGCTTGTCCACGAACCACATGGCTAACAACTGTCCGTCCACGAAGAACTGCGACCGCTGTCAGGAGCTGCACCACAATGTCCTGCATCTGTGGGAGACAGACAGGAGCGAGGAAGACATGCCGCCGGTCGTAGACGCGGTAGATCACCGGAGTAAGAGACGGCACTGTCCTTACCGGGCCCAAGCCTTACCAGATGACTCCAGTGATGACGAAGTGCTGGAGATCGACGCCAATGACGATGAAGTGCTGGAACAACCTCAAAATGAATCGACTAGCACCCCAAACCTCCGGTACTCAGACCGCCTCTGTCGGGTATCCGGTCAGTGGTTCAGCGGCCAAACGCACCAGCAGAAAGAAGTGCTTTATCAATAAGGCGCAATAACAAGCCGCAAAAGCGGCCACAGGCGTTAAGAGATGCCCGGGAGCGGATCAAAGGAGCCGCTCGAAGTGCACTGAGCATGCCTGTCCTCACGCCAACTGTGATGGTGAGAATGGTGGCAAGTGGCCGAAGATATCCTGTCCGTGCCTTGATCGACCCAGGGCAATCGAGGTCAGCTATATCACGAGCTTTGGCGAGACGACTGCACCTGCTGCCGCGCGAATCTGCGGATAATATAAACATGACGCTAAAAGGCTGGCGTGATCGCATCAGTCTGAATACCAAGGTAGTGTCAAGCCTCATGAAGACCGTACCAGCATGCACATTGGACGCAATGGTCGTCGACGAGCTCGAGTTGGCAGCTTCAGTTTCTACAAGTCCAGTTCGGTGTCGCTGATTCTCGGTGCCGATGTATACGGGATGATTTTGAGATCAGGACTTATGCCAAAAACCCTGACGCGACCGGCCGCCAAAAACACCTTATTTGGATGAGTGATTTCTGGATGTTCACCATATTAGATGGCAGGAAGGAGGGAAAAATTTTTAGCTATAAGTTGGAATTAAAATTTTGAATTGTAAATTAGAATTTTAAATTGTATTTAGATTAAGGTCTTGAACTTTAATACAACAACGAATTGTAAATTTTTAGAAATTGTAAAACTATTGTTTGGAGTGTTGCTGCAAGGCGGGTGGCATGTTTATGCGTGCAACCCTGCGCAGCATCCATGAGATTCACCAACAGATGGTGCTGCTGTGTTCGTTAATACATGACTCTTCAAAGTTATGGGACGAGTCCTGTTAGCCCCGTTTCAGATTTCCACCTTCTGTGGAAATCTTTAAACGGCCATTTTTACCGGTCTTCCGCCTCTTTTTTCTTTCACAGCCACAGCAGCAACATCATTGGTGAGTCTTCCTTTATACATATATATATTTTTTTACACGCATATATATTTCTATTTTTCCCACCTATTTCAATAAATTTTATTGAATTATAAGGTGTAGGTATTTTTATAGCTTCCTGAAGGTCCGGCGCCTCCAAGAGGAATTCCGGCCCCAAATAACCATGATGGGAAACAATCTCCAAACTCGAAAGAGCATCAGCGGAGCATTTCGTACCACACCAACTGAGGCTATGAATGTTCTCTTGGATCTACTCCCCATTGACATAATGGGTACACACAATGCCGCCTGCGCCGCAGTAAGGATACAAAAGGTGTCCGAATGGATCGTAATAAACCACGGGCACACTTACATCTTAGGACGACTCTGTCTTCCAGAAAAAACGGATTACTGCATATCCCAGAAGGAATCCTTTGGGACAGGATAATACCAGCAAGCGCCGGCAGGAATAATATTTACACGGATGGGTAAAAACTTGATAACAGGGTTGGTGGAGGAGTCTACTCAAAAGGGCTTGATATAGTGTTTTTCTAGCGGGATTGGTTGCTATACATAAGGTTGTCAACTGTCTAAGCACAAGGATAGTCTCGAACAATCGTATCCATATCTTTTCGGCTAGCCAGGCTGCATTGAGGACTGCCGCAGATCGCTTAACGCGACGGCCAAGCAATTCGCTCTGAACCTGGTTTGGATACCTGGACATAGTAAAATATCGGGTAATGAGAAGGCGAACAAGCTTGCAAGGAAGGGCACTTCCCTTCCGCTTTCGTCATCATGGAAGAGTCTGGGCATGCTGCTCTCCACTTGTAAGCTCAATATAAGAGAGTTATTCGCTAAAGATGCTAATTTAAGATCGAAAAGTCTAATTACATGTAATGTGGCTAAGACATTGTGGCCAGAATTGAGTGGAAGAAGGTCACGTGACCTCATCGAGCTGAAAATATAGAAAATATGTCTTTTTACAGTTCATATTTTAATCGGCAGGCACGCAGAGAGACTTGGCATACCAACCAACGATTTCTGCACAAGTTGCGGAGAAGAAGAAGAACCTGAAATCTTAAGGCACGTTCTATGCGAATGCCCTCACTTTGGAGGAGTAGGTTGAAGTATCTGGGGGCGACAACCTTTAGAGTCCTGAGCGAGATAGCGGGGGCCAAGATGCGGCTACTACTCAGCTTTGCAAACTCCACTCACTGGTTCGATTAGCGGGTAGAAGTCATTAGGATCCTCAGTGGTATCACAATGGGCCAGATTTGGCCCTAGGTTTGCTGATGCCCAGCAGCCACTTCAACCAACTAACCAACCAACCAGGTGTGTTACGCGTGAATGGACGTCTCATTTACGATGGCCTTAGCTACAGTTACCGCCACTGTACACTCATTCCCGTCTTCCTACACTCGACGTTACTTCATGCCGAAAAGCAACTGACGATCCGCATTATGCAGCAAGAATGCTATACGTATATATCCCGTTTGAAGCAGAAAATAAAAACCTGCATATTTCAGTGTAAAACATGCACCTTAAAAAAATAAACAAAACACGAAATCACAAATGATGGCACTCACTTCCATTTCAAACTACGAGCGTTAACTTCGCTCCACCCTTTCTTGTAAAAACGTCAACACTCCGAACAGCATCACACTCAAAGGCTAATGTTAGTGTGTTTGTATGTTTCGTCACAAAGGCCATACACCTTGAATTTGGTTCCGATTTAAGTACTGAAGCTTTCAAAGCCGCATTTGCTTGTTTCGGTGGCAGACGCGGTATACAACACAAAATGATGTCAGACAATAGTCGAAAATTTATTGAAGCAAAGCGTAGTCTTAATAAGGATCTCAATGCATTTCTCGGAGAAATATCCGATTACATCAGTATGAAATATGTAATTCACGGCTTCTGGTGGCAATTTATTCCACTATATCCATATGGGAGGTCTCTGGGAAGCAGCAGTGAAGTTCTTCAAAATATATTTCACGAAAATTGCGAATAATCATAAGTTCCTATTTGAGGAGTCTCCTCGTACGCATAGAAGCGGTCTTGAATTCCAGACCGATCTCCCCAATGTCACAAGACCCCGGCGACCTGAATGCTCTAATACCAGGCCGAGCATTCCTTGCGATGACGGATGAGCGATACCAGTCCGCCAAGGTGCATCGGTATTGCATCAACTATTTGTCAACTTCCCGCACAACTGGCGTGTGCAACTCTCATTATTTTTTAAATTTTACCAGGTGTGTTTGTTGAAGTGTGCCGGTTTTACTAGTAGATGTCGCTAGCAATATGTAAAAATTTCTATGATTTGGCATGTATGTAATTTTTTTCTATTGACATTAACCTACAAAAATACGTAAGTCACATTCCGCCAAAATAAAAGCGTCATATTTATTTACCTCAGTGAATATATCGAGTTTCGTTCCAAGTAAATCGCATTTGCGGCATTCGTTGCTTTTCTTATTTCATCAAAAGAAAAAAGCAGCTGAAGCTGGTAGAAACTTATGGTGAACATGCTCCAGTCATTAGAACATGTGAGACATGGTTTCGTCAATTTAAAAGTGGAGCTTTCGATTTGACAGACAATGAACATCCTGGTGCAGCGAAAAAGTTCGAAGACGAGGAATTGCATGTTGATCCAACCCAATCGCAACAAAAATTGGCAGAAACACTACATGTGACTCGAGAAGCAATTTGCCAACGTTTAAAAGCCATGGGAAAGAGAAAGAAGATCCAGAAGTATGGAAAATGGGTGCCACACCAGCTGAACGATAGACAAATGGAAAATCGAAAAACCGTTTGTGAAATGCTAATTCAACGATTCGAATGGAAATCTTTTCTGCATCGAATTGTCACGGGGGATGAAAAATGGATATTTTGAGAGCCCGAAGCGAAAAAAATCATAGCTTTCCCCTGGTGAAGCTGGCCCATAGACTGCAAGGCCAAATCGCTTTGGCCGGAAGACAATACTCTGTGTTTGGTGGGACCAGTGTGGTGTGGTGTACTACGAGTTGTTAAAACCTGATGAAACGGTGAACACGGATGGCTACCGACAACAAAAAATCAATTTGAATCATGCGTTGATCGAAAAACGGTAGGAATGAGCCCGAAGACATGGCAAAGTTATCTTGCAACATGACAACGCGCCGTCTCATACCGCTAAACTGGTGAAAGACACATTAAAAACACGTAATTGGGAAATATTATCGCACCCGCTGTACTCTCCAGACCTCACCCCGTCCGACTATCACCTTTTCGCATCGATGGGACACTACCTTGCAGAGCAGTACTTCGCTAATTTTGAAGAAGTCGAAAAATGGCTCGTCGAATGGTTTGCCTCGAAAGAGAAAAAGTTTTTTTGGAATGGTATCCATAATTTGCCTGAGAGATGGGCGAAAAGTGTAGAAACCAATGGTCAATACTTTGAATAAAAAAATTTTGAGATTCCTCTAAAAATTAACCGGCAAATTTCAACAAACAAACCTGGTATAATGCGATTCTGAAATAGTACTTAGTTGTGAAAGGTTGTAAAAGAAAGTTATAAAATTTAAAATAACTAAAACAAAATACATGTGTGTTTTAGAAAAAAATAAATTTAAAGAAAATAAAATAAATGAATGAATAGTCCTAAAAAATAAGTTCATACAATTACTTCTGAATTCAGATGCATATAGAGATATAGCAGATGAAATGGCTGATGTATCTGGATCACAGCAACTGTCACTAGGCTAGAGATATTTCCATGAAGGTAAAAACGAAGTCCAAGAATCGTTAGTCGGGTTTGTAGAAATAATGTGGATACAAAATCAATAGCATATGCTACATGGTCGGAGACAATTATTGACCCACGAAAAAATCAAAGATTTTCGGAAACCAGGCCCAAAAAAATTGCTAAATACTTGGCGATGCTGGAGCCGGTAGTCAATGTGCTCCAATCAACTTTAGATGCGATCCAGGCCTCGCTGCACAATAAACACATGATACAACTGTTAACTGAGATGATCCTGATTGTACAACGGATAAAATATTAAGAAATGAAACAGTCGTTGCAGGAGGATATGACATCACTTCCTCGTATAGTTGGCAAGAAATAATACCGAAAAAACCAACCAGCTGAGAATAGCTAAGAGTATTGGAGGCGGTCATTGATTACTTCTTACTTGAACTCAATTATTAGCTCACTCGAAAATCGATTTCCCGATGAGAATAATGTTTGTATTAACTTCTCTGTTCTAGGTACATCCGGCAAAAATGCAAATAATTTCACAGCTTTACCATTTACCAAGCCTTAAAAATGAGATTTAGCTTTAGCAACAAATGTTGCGCTGCAAATAAAAACAATGTGCCCGAGATGGCCGATCTTGATATAATTCAGGACGCCATCATTTTGCAGCTTAAGATTTGGCTGCAGAGTACAATGGCAGAAAGTCGTCTTAATGGCCTGGCTTTGACGAGTGTTCACCGACGTCTAAATATAGATGATTTGGAAGGATTTAGAAACAAAATTTTAGAAGAATTTAGTAAAAACCCGAGATAGTTATGTTTTGCTTAAACTTTGTTCCATTAAAAATAAAAATTTTAGTTTAAAAAATTATTCGTTTTTATACCCTTTATATAAAAAGTGAAAGAAGATATTGGGTTAGGTTCGCTCGGGACAGCCGAGGATACTTTCCCACATATTAAAAATTATAATTCTATTATCTCATATACATATTTGAAGCTCACGATCGCACCATAAAGGAGCATCCGTCTTACCACTGACGCGTAGATCCACCGGCAAATCCTGGGGCTTATACCCCATTATTACCTATTGCCCTTTTGTATGCACCAGGACAAAAGCAGCCTTTGAATAATATAATCTTTTCAGTTAAGCTTCTTGTCCAAGATGATTCCTAAAAATTTAGCTTTTGAACCCAAGCTAAGTTGAATGCCTTGCAGCACTGGCAGTTTGATAGCAGTGATCTTTTATCTCCTTGTAAATAGCACTAGTTCTACTTTGTTAGAGTTGACACAGACTACCCAATGTAGTCTAGGATGATACCTTTCTTAGTTTTTCCTGCATCAAGTCACAGAGGGCTTGTGGAAACTTGCCTCTGTATGCAATGGCAATGTCATCGACGTAGGCAATGGCTGTGCATCCACCCCATTCCGTTTGCGTTAATATCGAGTTTACTGTGAGATTCGAGAGCAATTTGGAGAGAACTCCACCGTGACTAGTGCCTCTGTTCACATATCTGGATACTTGATTTTCTTCTGATTGCGCTCTTATAACCCTGCTTGGTAGCAGTTGGTTGATGAAATCCACTAATATTTTATTGTATTGATTACCATTTCATCCGTGACGAGTAGATCGATAGCCCTTGACAAATGAGCTGAGCTCACAGGAGTATGCGAGTTGCCAGGAAGTGAGTATCTAGAAGTATATCTATCCAGAGGTAGTCTAGGTGTTGTCCTTTTTTTGAAGAAAACATATCGAATTAGGGGATTTAGACAAAACCACCCTGAGTCTTGTGGTTTCCGCCATCCCTTCAATATCACTGCAAAAATCTCTCAGGGGAAATCTCTTTGCCGACCTTATATCCTTTTGTAGACCCTGAGCTCTATTTGTTTTCAAGGGAGTGTCTTCATATAGTCTTAGCCTTATTGAAAAGCTTGGTACATAACCTCTGGAGTGTGTCCAGTTCTGTCAACCACGTATGCGGATTGAGCTTTCTTCACCGCATACGCAATTCTTCTGTAGAAGAAGAAAACTTTAATGTTCGACTGCCTAAAAGGTTTGTAATGGTAGTCTGATATGACTCCCAGTTAGGGTACTTGGGATTCCTTCTAGGAGTTGTTTTGACAATGGTATGATCCATGACTAACTCAATATGTCGATGGTCAGAAAAGGAATGTTTATCGAGAACTTGTCAGGTTGAAATATAGTCGTGAAGTAACTGCATAGTGTTAGATCTATGACATTTTCATTGGTGTTACTTATAAACGTTGGAGCCTTCCTTCTATTACAAATTACTAAACTTGTAAATGGGATAGTTGAAAAGTGACTAACCTCTTTCGTAGATGTTTGTGCTGCCCCATTGAGTGTGGTGGGCATTTTCATCGCCTCCTATAAATAGGAGCTCACTGCTGCGCTCTTCCACGAGTTTTTGAACAGTAATATGAGCAGGGTCGACGGCAAAGATTACAGGATACGAAACTCTTTATCTCGTGAGAGCATTTTTATGACATTTTCCAACAGTGCCACTTCGATGAAAAAGTTTCCTTTTGGGATTTGTGGAGAATTTTTTGGCCATTTTGTGCTAACAAATGTTGTGTAAATTAATATTTTTCACCATTTCCAGCTATATATTGCTTCAACAAATATAATTAATTCTTTCCCCTAAATTTAACATACAAATTTGGTGTGCTTTGTTTGTTGATTTATTTTTTTTTTTTTTAACATTAATATTTATTTATTGAATCTACTTCGACTTCGGAAGCCTAACAATAAGTAATAAAATCTTAAACTAAATTAAAACATAAAGCCCATTAGTACGAATGTTCTGCTGGCTTGACGTTGCTCTTTAGAAGGCTGCTTTGTCTCTTCTCCGCAGGCGGGTTTGACTTGTTGCATGGGCCAAGGTGTTAGCCAAAGGGTTCGGATGGTTACGCAGTTTTGTTAAGTATTTTTTTGCTGCGATTTCAATTTCTTCTTTGATGGTAGGTATATTTAGATCTCTGTGAATATTTTCATTACGCATGTACAATGGTGCACCCGTTACTACTCTGAACGTTTTCGATTGGAATCTTTGAATTATATCTATATTCGTAGCGCATGCTGTGCCCCATAACTGGATCCCATACATCCATATCGGTTTTATTGTTGCATTTTAAAAGAGGACTTTGTTGCTAAGGCTTAGTCCAGACTTCTTGTTTAAAAGCCAATGTAAACTGGAAGATTTGAGTTTAAGCTGCAATGTGTCGTCTCCAGGTTAAGCGCCTGTCCAAGTGGATTTCGAGGTATGTAATTTCGTCAGCTTGCGGTATTGATACATTGTTGAGCTTAACAGTAGGACACGTTTTTGGCCTTAATGTAAAATTTATGTGTTTGCATTTGTTTTCATTAACTTTTATACGCCATTTCGCTAGCCATTCTTCAATTTGTTTAAGATGCTGCTGTAACACTTTTGTGGCTGTAATGGGACATTTATGTCGACTTAGTATAGCAGTATCATCTTCGTCACTTGTAGGGATATCTGCGGTAAATAGTATGTACAATATTGGTCCAAGAATACTACCCTGCGGAACACCTGCCGTAATCGGACACTCTTCTGTTATGTAATCATTTACTTTTACTGTGAATCGCCTGTTGGATAAGTAGGATTCAAGGATATTGTGGAACGTATTAGGTAATGATTTTTTAATTTTATGAATGAGGCCATCATACCACACTTTGTCAAATGCTTGCGCCACATCAAGAAAAACAGCCGAGCAATACTCTCGCATTTCGAAAGCTTTCCTTAATTCGTTTGTTATACGATTTACTTGTTCAATTGTGCCGTGTTTTTCCCGAAAACCAAATTGATGTGTAGGAATAATATCATTTTGATGGAGAAAACGAGTAATTTTTGATAGAAGCACTTTTTCGAAAAGTTTTGATAGGCAAGGCAACAGGCTGATTGGTCTATATGATGACGGCAGGGTTGCGTCTTTACCTGGTTTAACTACCATAATTATCTGCGACTTTTTACAGAGTTGTGGATAATATCCTAGCATCAAAATGGCACTGAAAAGCTTTGCAAGAAAAACGAGAGCAATGTTTGGCAATTCTTTTAGCATTTTTGGTGAGATATGATCGTCTCCTGGAGATTTTTTTGGATTTAAGGCGGCAATAGTGTTTTTAGTTCAGACACAGATGCTCCGCAAGTAACAGTGTATCTAGGAGCAGTATGGGTCGTTGACAAAGGTGCACTATATGTAGCAGTATTTGGTTGAAATACTGTGCTGAGGTGCTCTGCGAAACAAGACGCCTTCTCTTCATCCGTTCTTGCCCATGAACCATTACGCATTCTCAACGGTACTTCAGTGCTTACTGGTGGCTTAAGGTTTTTGCTAGCTTTCCATAGAGATTTTTTATTAGAAACGTTGGGAGACAAAGACGTGATAAGATGTTTGATATTTCTTTCTTCTTCGTATACTAATGCCTTTTTTAGTTTGTTTTCTGCCACCTTAAGACGAATTTTTGCATCGGGAGATCGGCAGGCTTGCCATTCGCGACGCAAACGTCGCTTATTTCGGACCAGTAATTCTATTCCACTATTAGTTATCAATGCCTTTGCTTTTGTATTCTGCTCTGGTGTGGCTATAGTTGCTGCTGTTGCTAGTATACTGTTAAATACAAGTAACTCATTTTCAACGTCAGTTCCTCCCTGTATTTGCGGATTGGTCTGTATATGACTGCTAATGTATTTTTTATATTTGAGCCAGTTAGTTCTTGATGTCGTAAGTCGAAAAGCATGCTCACTTTCAATTGGTTGTTCGTTCAACTTAATGATTATTGAGGAATGATCAGAAGATAAGTCAGCACAGGTATCAGCAAATACTAAACTCCTATCTACGTTTTTAGTGACTGCAAAGTCAATCAGGTCAGGTAATTTCCTTGAGTCCGTAGGCCAGTAAGTTGGTTGTCTTTTTTGACGACCTTTCGGGTTAATTAGCTTCGATCCCCAATGAGTATGCTTCGCATTGTAATCACCTCCAGCTAGAAACCTATCTCCTAGAGTCATAAAAAAGTCGCTAAATTGTTTTTCTGTTATTACGAAACGTGGCGGACAGTAAATTGCAACTAAAGTAAGGTCAAACCCCCAATTTTTATGGGTGATCGAGGTTGACTGCAACCAATTTGTTGAAAAAGAATTAAGAAAGTTATGCTTTAAACGGTTCCTTATGAGTATAGCTGTGCCACCATGTGCTTTGCCATCTGGGTGATTAGTGTTGTACAGCTTAAACCCAGGGATGTAAAAATTATACTTCTGGGTGAGATGTGTTTCAGATATAAGCATAACATCAATTTCGTGGGTCTGTAAAAATAATTTGAGTGCTAATTTATGCTGATTTACACCATTAGCATTCCACAAACAAATCCTGAGTTCACTCATTTTTTGGTCAACAGGGTTTGGAGCATTTGGTTTTGCGCCTTTATTAGGTCTTGAACCATACTTTGCATGGTTGACATAAATTGTGTCATGCACTGGGTTAGATTAAGAATCATGGTCTCAACTCCAGTACTGGATGGGGTGACTGGTGGAGCCTGTACATTGGCTTTTACTACGTTGGCATAGGACATTTGACCAATATTTGAGCTGGGTATGTTGGAAAGGCTCGGAATGGAAGTAGTATATGGGAGTTGGTTCCGTTTGGCTTGTATACCCTGAGATAGTTTAGATTTTAAATCCTTGTAAACCGGACATCCTCTATAATTAGCGGTGTGATTGCCACCGCAGTTGCTACACTTTTTTTTGTGTTGCATCCGTTTTATTCAAGGGGCATTTGGTAGAATGGTGAAGATCACCACATGCTACGCAAACGGTACGTAAAGTACAATAGGATTTTGTGTGACCAAATTCCTGACAGTTTGCGCATTGCACGGGACCATTACGCTTAAGCGCTTCTTCCACCGTGATTCTTCGGTGTAAAAGGTATTTTAAACCGTAAATTGGATGCGTTTCGTTTTTCTTAAGTTGAGCTAATCTTGGCGACAAGAACACTTTAAACATAGGCTGCGGCACTTTATTTCTGTAAATTATGTTAACAACCGCCCTAATTTCAAACCCTTGCTCCTCTAGAGCTTCTTTTATGTCACCTGAGTCAGCAGTCGCTTCAATTCCCTTAATTACAACAATCAGACCTTTTGCACTCTTTAACTGGTAAGAGTAATAATTCTTGTTGTGTGCAGAGGGAAACACAACGACTTCACGAAAGTCTTTTTCACTGTGTACTTGTATTTTTGTCTCGTCTATGTTACCTTTTTTAATAGGTACAATGTGAAAATTGTTGGTACCTATTATCTTAGCTATGTTCGTAACTAGCGAATTGGAGCTGCGCTCCCGCAAGTAGATTGGTGGAGGTTTAGTACTGGCGACTGTGGAAATACCCTTCGGGTCTGTTATATGCTCTTCCTCATTTAACGAGGCAAATCTGTTCCCTTTTAGTGCATTACCATCAGCATCGATAGTGGAGCCAACGGTATTAAACTTCTTGGCATTAATCACTTTTTTGGGAGGACTAGACTTCCTCTTTTTGTTTACCACATTTATATACCGATCAATGCCTGTCTGCACTGCCGACCCTTTTTTCATTTTGGCTGTCTCACCTTGCTCAGTATTAGTCGCCCGCACTGGAGTTGCTGCTGCTGCTGCGCTGCTTGACTGCATAGCTGTTTGTTTTTCTGTTGGGAAGAGAGTTTTTTCACTCTTTGATTTCTCTGTTGTTGCTAACGTCTGCGTTGGCGCCTTTAGAGTTGAACTGCTTGCCTTTGCACTGCTGTTAGGTGGTGATTTGCTCGCAACAACAGTGAAATAAGCATTTCGCTCTATCGTCGCGACTGAATGCCGACGCTCTTTCTGATTTGAGCATTGATCGCTCATTACATCGCCGGTTCACTTGTTACTTATCGTTTTCGTTTCTCTGTTTATTTATTTATTTTTTTTTTATTTTATTTTGTTTTTTTTTTTTATATTATTTATTATTTTATTTGCTTATTGCCAACTTAAGTGGCTATACACCCACTACAGTCGGTGTATAAGTTTAAACGAATTAATATGTACTTTTTCTTAGACTTTAAGTGAAATTACGGAGCCGATCAAAAAACACGTCCGTACACTTGTGCATATACATACACTTTTGTTGATAGCATGAATTGCATTTCTGACGAAAACCGATTCGTTTCATTATTGACTAAGTGGTACTGAGGCTTCTTAACGATGTTCAAAGTTCTTTCATTTGGCTTTGTTAGCAGCCCGGAAAAAATAATCGAGGAACGCATTTATCTGAAATTTGTGATAGTTTCTCATCATGTTATCTTTGGTCGACGGCGTCATACGGCATATATACTGATCGTACCTCCCCCTATATTGACGGCAGTCCATAGTGCACTCTTCCCATTCTCGTCTACAGTAAGTCCTGGGACTTCTTGTTGAGTGAGAGGACTACTTGTCTTCTCGACCCATCTGCTTCTTCAACCTTGAATACCCTCAAATCTTTTGCAAGAAAGAAGGGATTCATGATTTTTAGCATTTTCAGAATGCTCTCTGGCTCCGATGGCGCAACCGGAACCCAAGTCCTTGCCCGAGGTCGGACCGGAGTGTTCTTCAATTCCACCTACCTCAAGCACACGACAACCTGAACGTTGCTGGAACTGCTCCGTATTCGCTTCTCCTGTCTAGAATTTCGATCGGAATACTCTCTTTGCGACTTCAGCAAAACTCAGCTTATAAGACGAGAGTGGTTTTTTCGATGGAGGCGATTCCACCTCTACCGATCTTTGTCTCTTAGACGAAATTGAACGTGTGTGCTGTGTGGTCACTTGTCGCCTGTATCCATGTCGTGAGTCGTACTTCTGTAGTGAAAAGCGAAAGACAGTCTTTTTAGCGTGCGAGATCTTTTCGGACTCTTTGTCCAGAGGGTGGGTGGCTCGAAATTGTCATCGCTGCCCACATTCGGTTGGTTTGTGTGGTCACTTGTTGCCTGTACTCCCTGTCGATTTCGTGACTGTGCCGGCGTGTCATGGGCCACCGCACTATCTGACTTAGCTTGATCCGTTGTTATCAACGCGATCTTCTCCGAAGTCCTACTTGAGCAGGGCCCCACCATAACGTACTTACTCACGGTATTTGCACCGACATTGCCCTTTTTGGGTAGAAAGACTCTTTCTTCGCTTACGCCTTCGTAAACCTTATCTGCCTTAACTAGGTTCAAAGCTTGTTTGTATTAGTTGGCTTGTCCATGTTATTTAGTTTCCCACTTGAAGTTGTTGGGGTATAGTCAAGCTTCTGGGTATGCAGTTACAATAGTGGGACTTCACTCCACGTAGTGCACCCTCGCAACGGGAGCAACCTTTGTTCAAGACGCGGAAACCAACCCGTGTGAAGCCTTGTGCCGCGACTAAAAGAGAGGAAGCTTTAGTGGAGCCACTCCGACTTATTCGGTTCAAAGGTTCGTTAAAGTCTAAATGCAGCTTCTGTTCACCAGAGGTGAGGCTGCGAGCGGCCGTCGGTATTGAAGCAAGCGGCTCGCTATATAAATGCAAAATAAATAAACTTACTCGCCGAGCGAAGTTGTGCGCTGGGTTTGGGACCCGCCACGTGCAAAACGGCTCCAGTGTAAAGTTATACAACGCCTCGGATGAGATACCAATTTTTTGATGACGACCACTGCACACGAAATAAAGATTACGATTTGAGGGCATGCACCTCGAATGTCCGGTCCTTTAATTTGTTGATGTCCTCGCTAAACTAAAAGCTGAAATCGCCGCCGTCGAAGAAGTACGATGGACGGGACAAGGCCAGAGTGAGTAGGCCCTTATGACATTTACTACAGCGGCCACATAAGGGAGCGCAAAGTTGGCGTCGGATACGTGGTGGGAGAGAAACTGACAT
The DNA here is from genome assembly GCA_037013455.1 of Ceratitis rosa. Taxonomy (NCBI): domain Eukaryota; kingdom Metazoa; phylum Arthropoda; class Insecta; order Diptera; family Tephritidae; genus Ceratitis; species Ceratitis rosa. Next base: position 5,907,433 of record JAWMAG010000015.1, on the reverse strand, counting down.
TCACCCCGGTGAGTGAACATCTCGGCATATCGTTGATTTGCGCCCACGCCCCGACAGAAGAGTAGGACGATTTCGCCAAAGATGTCCTTTACAAGCGCCTGGAGCATACACGTACTTATGAGCGCTGCCACCGCCACGATGCTAAAATCGTACTTGGCGATTTTAATGCCAGGGTGAGCAAAGAAGTTATCTTTGGTGCGACTGCAGGAAAATTCAGCCCCCGCAACGAAGAATTTCCGAATTGGTTGAGGCTGATCACCTCTGCCGGGGCCCGATATGCGGTTGTCTGTAGTACTAGATTCCAGCACAAAAAACTTCACCAAGCTACTTGGGTGTCCCCTGATCGAAAACTCAAAACCAGATATGAATCCAGTGTTCTTAACGTGCGGACACTTTAAGGACCTAACATGGATTCGGACCACTATCTTGTTGCAGTGAAGATACGCATCCACCTCTGTGTATCAAAGAATGCCCGTCATTAAACACAAGGAAAGTTCGACGTCGAAAAGCTGTAATCACAACAGACTGACAAGCGGTTTTCTACTCGACTTGCACTCCTGCTCTCTGGGAGAACCCATCAGCAATCTGGTATAAGGGAACTGCGGAACGAAATTTTCAACTCCCAACATACACCTGCAAACGAAACTATTGGATTTCGGAAATGACGCAAAAACACCTGGTACGATGAGGACTGCTTGGTCGTAGTGGAGATAAAACAAACTGCCCACCTCGCAACCTTACGACTGACCAAAACGCATGCCAGATGGGTTAAATATCAAAAGTTGAAGAGGGAAGCAAGACGCATTTGCCGACAAAAAAGGAAAGAGGTCGAGATGCGTTAGTATGAAAAGCTTGAAAAGCTGGCGGACAAGGGTAATGCTCAAAAATTTTAAGAAAAAGTACGCCGACTCACAGAAAGTTTCAAGACCGGAGCAAACTCTTGAAAGACACAGAGAGGGGATCACGAAACGGATGTCTAGAATATACTGAATTTATGGAGAGAACACTTCTCCAGTCTCTTGAAAGGCAGTAACAACGAACCACCTGCAGATAGTGAACCAGAAATCCCAGTCGAAGACCGCGGAAAAGACGTTTCGTTACCCGGCTGTGATGAAATTCGAATAGCAATCGCCCTTTTTAAAAAAGCACAAAGCGGTGGGAGCCGAGCTATTCAAATACGGCGGTGATGAACTGATAAGGTGCATGCATCAGCTTCTTTGCAAAATATGGTCAGATGCCCGGTGATAGCAATCTACATGTGCTCTGCCCAATCCACAGAAACGGCGACACCACAGTTTGCGCCAATTACCGTGAAATATACCTCCCTAATATCGCATACAAGGCCCTGTCGAGGGTATTGAGTGAAATACTAAAGCCCATCGTCAACAAACTGTTTGGACCATATCAGTGTGGCTTTAGACCTGGTAAGTCAACCATTGGCCAGATATTCACCGTGCGCCAAATCTTGGAAAAGACTCTGGAAAAAAATTCGACACACACCACCTTTTCGTCGATTTTAAAGCAGCCTTCGACAGCACGAAAAGGAATTGCCTCTACCGCGCTAAATCGGAATTTAGTATTCTAACAGATGTTATGTACGGCTATGTGAACTGACGTTAAGCAACACTAAAAGCTCCGTCAAGATCGGAAAGGACCTCTCTGAGCCGTTCGATACCAAACGAGGTTTCAGACAAGGCGATTTCACATCGTATGACTTCTTTAATTTATTGCTGGAGGAAGTAATACGAGCTGCATAGCTCAATAGTGAAGGTACAATCTTCTGAAAGAGTGACCAGCTGCTGACGTACGACGATGATATTGATATTATTGGCCTCACCAACCGCACCTTGAATTCTGATTCCTAAAGACTGGATAAGGAGGGGAAAATATGGGTCTGGTAGTGAGCGAGGGCAAGACGAAATATCTCCCACGTCACTGTTGACAGAAATAACTTCGAGGTCGTTGATAATTCCGTCTATCTAGGGACCAGGGTGTTGATACCATGTCATGTTGCCTATGAAATCATGGGAAAACAGGGAGGTCATGCGAGGATTGGCACCCTCCTTTTTGAGGTAACGTGCTCAGAGCTAGATCCAGTACAAACAATAGGAGTATTCTCAACTGTACCTACACCATCAACTCAATGACGACGAGATTGTTACGTACTACGAGGTGTGCCATAATTTTAGAGGGACGGAGGTAGTCATGACATTAACATGAAATTCATTTCTGCAGAGTATCACCCCTTTAGTAGTGAGAGGTGAAAAAGCATCACCTCTGTAGATCAGGCGTCGAACTGCACATCCCTACCCTTTATGGTACCATGTTTTCGCTTAGAAAATGTATAAAGTCTAATCTTGAAATCAGTGTTTAATAGTTCTGTTTGTTTATTGGCAAAAATTGTTACTGAGCCGCGTTCTTTCTGTCAAAAAAGCTGTTCCAGGATGCAACGAGATAGCACAATTTTGGAATTTCGACTAGAGTGGGAAGATTGCAGCCAGTAAAAATGAACATATCGGAGTGGTTATCTTTGCGTACTGCCAATCGGATTACCTTGTTCAAGTCATGTAAACCATGACATCCAAAATTATAGAAAATTGGGGTTGCTCCACGGCAGGGAATGTCAAGCCCTCCCAGTGCATTTCTGACATAAAATAGTAATTCGTCATGAAAAGCCATTGACCGTTTGGAGGCGGCTTAGAGTAAACTGTTGGCCCTTAAAATTGCTGGAAATTAAAAAAAAACAGCCAAATTACCAATTTTGAATCCTCCTGTAGTCTTTTGAGCTGCGAAGCTCCAAAATATCAAAACGAGTTCTTTCTAATGCCGGCCAGATGCAGAGGAGGTGCTCTAGCATATCACTCTTGCCTTTGCACTTCCCACATGTGTCACATCTCTCAGAAACTTCATTACAGATTTTTCTTAGTGAATTTCGAGTTTCCAGTATTGGTTCGCTAGCAAGACAAATGGTACTTTTGGCAGTCTCATCAGCTATTTCGTTACTCATAATACTCCTCTGGCCTGTAACTCATTATATATACAGCAGTCTACCTCGGGCGCCTTGTGTCTTAAATCACTGCTTCTAAACATATTTTTCGGCGCGATACGATAAGAGTTCCTCACTTACGCGATTATAGCCGAATCAGTAAAAGAGCGCCATTTTTCTCTTCTTTTCGCTGCCTGCCGCCAGTTGGAAATGCCAAGTGAACCCAGGTCACTCTCCACTTGATCCTTCCAACGGAGTGGAGGTCTTCCTCTTCCTCTGCTTCTACCGGTGTGTACTGCATCAAACACTTTTGAAGCTGGAGTGCTTTCATCCATTCGGGCGACATGGCCTAGCCAGCGTAGCCGCAGTCTCTTCATTCGCTAAACTATGTCAATATAATCGTATAGCTCGTATAGCTCATTGTTCCATCGTCTGCGGTATTCGTTGTTGCTAATGCGCAAAGGACCATAAATCGTTCGCAGAACTTTTCTCTCGAAGACTCCTAGAGCCGACTCATCAGATGTTGACATCGTCCACGCTTCTGCGCCATATAGTAGGACCGGTATGATGAGCGACTTGTAGAGTTTGGTTTTCTTTCGCCGAGAGAGGACTTTACTTTTCAATTGCTTATTCTATCCAAAGTAGCACCTGTTGGCAAGAGTGATTCTGCGTTGGATTTCCAGGCTGACATTGTTGTTGGTATTAATGCTGGTCCCTAGATAGACGAAATTATCTACGACCTCGAAGTTATGACTGTCAACAGTGACGTGGGAGCCGAGTCGCGAATGCAATGACTGTTTGTTTGATGACAGGAGACATTTCGTCTTGCCCTCATTCACTACCAGACCCATTCGTTTCGCTTCTTTATCAAGTCTGGAGAAAGCAGAACTCACGGCGTGGTTTTTGAGGCCAACAATGTCGATATCATCGGCGTACGCCAGCAGCTGTACACTCTTATAGAAGATTGTACCTTCTCTGTTTAACTCGGCAGCTCGTATTATTTTCTCCAGCCTTAAATTAAAAAAGTCAAACGATTAGGAATCACCATCGTTTGGTATCGAACGGCTCGGAGAGGTCCTTCCCGATCCTGACGGAGCTTTTATTGTTGCCTAACGTCAGTTCACAAAGCCGTATATAATATCTGTCAGAATACTAAATTCAGATTTAGCGCGGTAGAGGCAGCTACTTTTCGTGCTGTCGAAGGCGGCCTTAAAATCGGCGAAAAGGTGGTGGGTGTCGAATCTCTTTTCACAGGTCTTTTCCAAGATTTGGCGCATGGTGAATATCTGGTCAATGGTTGACTTACTGACTTAGCAGGTCTAAAGTCACACTGATAAGGTCCAATCAGTTTGTTGACTGTGGGCTTTAGTCTTTCACACAATAAGCTTGATAGGACCTTATATGCGATATTAGGGAGGTTTATTCTATGGGAATTGGAACAGACAGTGAGATCGCCGTTTCTGTGGCTTTGGCAGAGCACATGTAGATTCCAATCATCGGGCATCCGACCATATTTTGCAAAGAAGCTGATGTATGCACCATATCAGTTCTTCAGCGCCGTATTTGATTAGCTGGGCCGGTAATCCATCGGTTCCAGCCACTTTGTTGTTTTTTAGGCGGGCGACTGCTATTCGGACTTCTTCATTGTCGGGTAACGGATCAACTTTTCCATCGTCATCAATTAGAGTTTCGAGTTCACCATCTCCATGTGTTTCCTCTTCTCTGCCATTCAGCAGGCTGTAGAAGTGCTCCCTCCATAACTCCAGTATACTCTGGGCATCTGACACTAGCTCACCTGCCTCTCGGCCTGCCTCTTTTTTTGAATGCAGACGCGTCTTGTTTCTCTCTTCAGTTCACGGTATCTATCCCACCCCGCACGTGTTGTGGTCGATCGCAAGGCTGCGATGTAGGTAGCCTGTTTTCTCTCCACCGCGACACGACAGTCCTCATCGTACCAGCGGTTTGTGCAACCTTTCCGAAATCCATTAGTTTCGTTTGTAGCTATACTTAGTTAGTTTAAATGCCGTCCCACAGTTCCGTTATACCAGAAAGCAGGTGTGCAAGTCGAGTAGACAACCGCTTGTAGTCTGTTGTGATTGCAGCTTTTCAACGTCGAACCTTCCTTGTGTTTGTTGACAGGCGTTCTTCGATACACAGAGATAGCTTCACCGCTCCGAGCTCCGGGGATTCCAGCAGAAGGTTTTGTACGTTCTTGTGAAGAGTACCTCTAAGTTTTTTGATGTCGCCCATCGTGCACGACCCTTAACCTTTCCATTACATTACTGATGATGTCAAGGAATTTTTCCGTAACAATATGGCTATAATATCCGCATAGGCAATTAATTTTGGTGTTTTCACTTCGACATGCCACAGGAGTGTTAACAGAATACCACACTGAGGAGTTTGTCTATAAGCTAACCTGAGCAGTCTGGCTTCTTTCTATTAAATCGTCCAACATTTTTTCTGACTAACGAAAAAATCTATCATTTTCGAAAAGTAGGAACTGGACGTTTTGCTAGATCAAGTCGTTTATGGTTTTTAGGGGTGAAAACAACCCTAAATGTAAAGTTATTAATATTTTATGAGACTTAGTAGTCTACAGAGCTTTTTGTGACGGCCAAAAACTTAAAAAGTCATTAATTTTTGATAAAACTTGGTATCCAGGGGTTTATGGGGTTGCTGATTATGAATGTGATGTCAGAATTTCAAAAATCAAAATGGCGCCAATTGCTGAGATGTCTTGACGGAAACGTTCGCCATGCTTATCGCTGAACTTTCTAAGATTGGACGGAAAGAAGTCTAAATGATTGTGCAAAAAAGTGAATTTTTAATGACATGTGTCATTGCACCGTATGCGTAAATCATTTTTTTAACAGTTGTTTATTTCGGAAAAGGCCCAGCTTAGTGTGAAGAGGTGGCAAAATAATGTCGCATCCGTCTACATGCGGCTTATGATCAATGCTAAATTCAATTAATGTAAAATTTGTATGAGATCCCATTTAAAGTTGGTCTAATGTTGTTTCTTTTTGCGTCCCTCCCAAACACACAATACCACCATTCACAACAATTTAAAAAAAAACTTTTTTCTGTGTCTTCATGCATGAAAAAATGTTTACTAAATGGCTGTCTCTTTCGATATTTTCGTATCATGAACCAAATCGTTGAAACCCAATTTCGTTACAAAATGTAACGATGGCGGTGGGGATGAATTTTCGGATGACATTTTTTCCTCGGGAATAAAATCGAAGTTTAAGGCATTCTCTGACGGAGCTGTTGAAAATTGTTCCGAACGTATCTGTGCCTTTATTACAGATTCTACGTCAGTATAATCAATTTTTTCACGTGTTTGATACCGAAACCCAAAACTTTTTGAATGCGATAAGCAAAAATAACAACTTGCAGAAGAATGCTCAGTTCGCCGTATCCAAATAGTAGGATGAACATGTTTTAATTTATGCTTATCAGATTCAATATTCCATGCCAATAAACCATGACGACAGTACTCACAAACCACTTCTGGCACATACCATATGTTTGGGATAAATGCCAAACAAAAATAACTTTCATAAGCTTTAATAACACTTTTTGTTAAATTTCGTAAATGATCCGCGGTAGCAAAGAGTCCACATACGTAGCAAAAACAGTTACGTTTAGGACAATCCAGTTTTATTTAAGAGCACTACCGATTTTGAAGTGCAAAGTCCAAGCAAATTTTTTTTTTAAGTAGATTTTTATAAGTAGATTTTTTATTATCTTACTACAAAATTTGCAACATACAAAGAGCACATCTAGGGATAGGTTTAAATTGTTTACGATGTTCCAGCTTATCAGATTTATCATATTGAATTTTGAAAACTTGACAATAATCTAATAATAATCAGCGACCTTGAAACCCTCCAGATACCAAATTTTATGAAGTGTGTTTAATATTTTAACAATGATGAATATTATTTTCTTAATATATATACTTATATATATATTTATTTGTTTATTTATAAAGGAAACGCACCGGTTTATTTTTAATATAAATATATATTTATGTATAAATTTATTTATTTTTTATTTATAAAGATCTTTAAATTTCACACTTTAGGTTTTTTAGCGAATGCGAGAGAATACTTAAAACCGACTTTTCCTTAAACTTATATACATTTCTTCTTTACATGGTTGTTGGAATAAATAACGGAACGGAGTAGGGTTGCCGGTGAGTATGTTTGGAATGGGAGTAAATTCAGTATGGTGAGTATTTGGGCATGTATTCAGGTAGGTATTCAGGTAAGTATTCGGGTAAGTATTCAGGGGATTATTTATAAATTCATTTAATTAAAATTTCATTTGTTATATTATTCCGTAATTCATTTGATTAAAATATTTTTTTTCTTAAAGATATTACATATAGGATGAGGTCATTCTCATCCATGTCTTCAACATGCCGGCGGGCCTGCGGCGATGATACCTTGACAAGGTCCTCAAGCTGGTTCAGTGTTTCGCGGGATCTTTTCACCAAAGTGCGGATCATTTGTTGCATGGCAGGTGGATTACGGGAGACGGTTCTGCGAATAGTCTGTCGCGCTGTCCACCTTGATGATTTGGCTCTTCGTGGTGTTTGCGTTGGATTTGACGGTTGTTTGGGGCGACGAGTATTAGCAGGTCGGAAAGTGATCTTCCGCGTTCTCGGTTGGCCCTCGGGAACGTCATCTACTGACCGATGAAGCATTGTGTGATGAGCAGGGCCGCAACGGCCCGTGGTGTGCGATGTCGCTAAACAGTTTAGGCACTAGCGATGTACCTTGGCCGACTCGTATCGCGCTTCAGGGGTCATTGCTATAAAGGCTCGGCAGAAGCGCAATGAATGTGTGCAATGGCATATTCCGTTGTGGGTTTGTCCGAAACTTCCTCTAAGAAGGAGGATACATCTCTCTGCAGGTTCCGCTGTGCTCCTACGAAAGTTTTGCCGTTGTCGGACACTATCTTGTGGAGAATACCTCTTCGTCCTACAAATCGTGCGAATGCTGCCTTAAACGCTTCTGTTGTTAGGTCGGAGCATATTTCCAGATGAATGGCCTTTGTCGAGAAATATACGAATACACACACGTATGCTTTAGAATGGGATGCTCGGCGGTCGAGACTTTGACGAGGAATGGGCCGGCAAAATCTACACCGGTGGTATGGAATGCGCTGCCATCAATTGCGTGCTCATCTTCTGCTTGTATATCGTGCATCACTTGCACCGAAAAATGCAAGATTTTACCTTCCGTGTGTTTTCCATGCTAATACAATTAAGGAGTCTGTCCATAAAATTAGTTCATGAGATGGCAGATTTAGGGAGGGTCGGATCTGCTTTACGAATTTTGCTAGTAAAACTGCGCAGCAAAGTTCCAGCCTAGGGAGTGAGACGGTTTTTAAGGGGGCCACTTTACTCTTGGCTGCGAGTAAGTGGGATGTAGCAGCTTCACCTTGCTGGACTCGTAAATATACGCAAGCGCAGAATGCCTTCTCGGAAGCATCTGAGAATCCGTGTAGCTGAATGGAACTGTTTGGGCTGAAATGCACCCATCGAGGTATCCTTATCTCTTCGATTGCGGCGAAATTTTTCCTGAAAATGTTCCATTTGTGGAGTGAGATCGGCTTCACGGTTTCGTCCCAGTCTGTTCCTTCCATCCATAGTTGTTGAAGAAGAGTTTTCGCTGCTATCATTACGGGCGATAGCCATCCTGCCGGGTCGAAAATTTTCGCGACAGATGAGAGGATCTGTCATTTCGTGGCAGTGGCTGAGGATAACGGGGGGTCAACTGAGTACGAAAATGTATCAGTGAGAGTATTCCATTTTATTCCGAGGGTTTTTGTAGAACTTGCCTATTGGAATTGGAGAAATTCTTCATCTAAAAGATCAGACTGGGGGATGTCTTTCAACAGTGACTTGTTGTTTGCTGTAATCTTTTTATCGGGAATCCGGCTGACTTGAGTACTTCGATAACTTAATGTATCGATTCGCCGGCTGAGTCTAGATTGTGTCCGCCTGAGAGGATGTCATCTACGTATGTCTATCCTCTTAATTGGTGGAGTGTCCGTATTGCCAAGTATGGAGCGCAGTTGACACCGAATGTGACCGTTTTTAGTTTGAAGTCTTCTATCGGACTATTGGGGGTTCTACGGAATAGAACGCGTTGGAAGTGTTTGAGTTCCTTATGTACGGTACATTTTTTCAATGTCGCCGTTTTTGGGGGTGCACCCGAGGTGTGGTCCAACCAAACTGGTTACGAACCCACTCGCACTACTCCCGTGCTGCCGGGGGTAACTTTAACCCGCCTGTGTGACTGGGCTCTGTGTGCGGGATGCTAAAAGGATGGGTATGGGGAAAACGAAGGAAGCAACACTGTCGGCACGACAAAAAAAAACGTACGAAAACAATATAAAAGACAAAATGATACTTAAGTTTCTCAGTCGGGTGTGGGTACCCAACTTCGGTGCTCCTCCCGTGATGCCGCCAAACTTCGCTTCCGCCACGCGAAACCACTAAAAAACAACACTATTCCGCGAATAACTATATAACACTATGGGCTTCGACTGCCCTTACTTGGCTTCAACTGCCAACAAATATTTGCCTCGACTGGCACTATTAAAAAAAAATCTTAAATAAAATCTTGTTTTTATCTTTTTTTGTAACACACTGATCGCACGTCTGCGTCAAAAAAGATGTTGGCGCTTTCGTAGATTGCTAGAATCTGATCCGGCACGCACTTACGAGCCAGGCCGCAAGCTACGCGTCGGCCGTCAGAATTCTCAGGCGAGTGTGTATTGGTGCCCAATCATTTGGCGCCGCCCCCATTACCCAAAGGGACAGAGTTATATAGCGCACGCCACCATGGCACACCAAGTACACTGGGATAATTTTCCCCTCGCCATATAAAAAGAAAAGCGACACCCCTTTTTACGGAATACCCGCGCAAAGCATTCCGTTTCCCTAATATTTGTTAGTGGAGGAACCGTTTTGATGAACATCTCCTTTTGGAGACTTATACCACTGGGTAAGCACACACCGAGTACAACCGCGCCAACAATTCATGGCTTTGAATTATACAATTATTTGCCGACAGATGCCACTGCCAACGCTTGGAGTGAAAGGAATGTTAGGCATAACAAAGGAAATGAACAAACAAACACAAAAGAAGTTTTTGTTGCGGCCAGTACGCGACAATATGATCTCCATTTTGGAGAACGGGGCCCGTATGTAATACGTCGATGAGTGAGAGACCGGAATGCGAGGTTTTTGAGGCATTGAAAACTACCCGGACTTTAGTAGTTTTTCTTCCAGGTTTAATCACCGCGTGATGGGGTAGGTGAAAGGAGAAAAATTTACCGTCGCGTATGAATTCTCATGAATGAGTTGGTTCCATGTGATCTAACGTTAGGTATTCCTCCAGGACTTCTGAATAGGTGTTCCGAAGTTCATCTTTCTTTTCGTTGAGGTATTGCTGCTGTGCCGCAGGTCTGGAGTGTCCGAGTGCAATGGAGTCCGGGAATGCTGACTTGAAGGGCAATTTTACTGCATACCGACCATCTCCTCGTCGATGAGTGGTTTTTTTGTAGAGCGATTCCCAATATTCATCATCATCTGTGTATGTGGGGGCCGGTGGTACCTCTTCATGTTCCCAGAATTTCCCGAGAATTTTTCTAAGTGATTCTAAAGGGGTTTCAATCACCTGAGTAGAGATTTCTTCCACAACTGGTCCACTTAATATCCACCCAAATATTGTGCTTTGGGTTATTAAGTTGCCGCCTACATTCATTATGAGGCCTGGGGTGAGCATTTTTGGGATTATATCGCTACCAATAACCATGTATATTCTAGCTGGTGTAAAGCAGTTGGGGTCTGCTACTGGTAGTGAGAGATATTCTGTTAAATTTACTTCTTTTATTTTGAAGGATGGGAGAGTGTGCGTCAATTAAGGCAGTATTATCGCTTGTTTGATTAGCTGAGCATATCGTAATGGAGCATATTCTATTCGAGTTTTGGAATGTGTTACGCGCCCATGCCAAGAATTTGGTAGTTGGCTTTTATGGTGGGGAAACCAAGTAAGTTTTGTATACGGGATATTACAAAAATTTTTTGAGAGCCTTGGTCAATGAGAGCTCGGATGTGAGTTACTTCTCCTTTGTGAAGAATAGGAATATTTGATGCGGGAAGCCATGTCCTGTTTAGAGGTGCAGGGCTGTTCTTCCTCGACTGTTGAGAAGAAGTGAAGCTTCTTTGAGGTTTTGGGGGGTAAGGCGTTTGGTTGTTCGAAGTGTAATGGAGGAGGGAGTGGTGACGTCTTTGACAGTAAACGCACGTAAAGTTGCTTTTGCAATCTTTCTCCAAATGCGAGTACGCCAGGCAATTTTTGCAGTAGTTGTTGTCTTTAATGTACTTGTTCCGGTCTGAGACGGATAGTTCTCGAAATTTGACGCATGTTATCATGGAGTGGTTTGATTGGCATAGTTTACATGAAACTTACCTTTTGTTTTGAGTATGGAACGATTGGGTTTTGTTCCGATAATTGAGTGTTGGGGGAGAGACCGCTGGTGTCCGTTGGGGGTAGCTGGGCTGACTGATCTTCGGCATATTGGGTCTATATGCACTGAGTCGCTCCACAAACTCGTACCGAGCTGTCAGAAATTGGTCCATTTCTGACCATCGAGGTAACTCCTGCCTTGAGTTGAGTGATTGCTCCCAGAGAGCTAGTGTTTCATGCGGCAGTTTTGACGAGCAGAGGTAGACAAGCATTGGGTACCAACTTTCTGTTAATACTCCATTTGCCTGTAAGGTAGAAAGACAATTATTTATTGTTGTCTGGATCAGTTGACTCCGTATCTTTGCCTTTGGCTATTGTAAATAGCGAAGGAGTGGAAATTGCCGGAATGTGAAAAACCACTTTATGTATATGTGTATGTATATACATGTAAGGTTGGGTAGCGATGACTTGCTACGAGGTGGTGACTTTGGGTAGTGTAATATGTTTACACTGGTCCGGTTCCTGCTCCGTTGGAATGGGTTTCGGTCCAGTTGGGGTGTATATACCGAGAATATATATCTATAGTTGAGAGGATGTGTGGAGCGGAAACTGTTCTGATTCTGGGCCCTTTCGATGGTGTTTTTGGACCAGTTGGTGTATATAAAGGGGAAGTTTATACACGTGAGGGGATATATAATAAGCGGTTTTTTTGTATTAAAATATATACTTTTGAAAGGGAAAGCGCGCGTTTTTCATATATACGTATTAATATATTATATTTGACCGCTGTTATATTCGGTAAATGAAAAGTAGAGGATTTTCATTTATCGACTTTAGGGACCCGCTATGTATATTATATAATGTAAGTTATATCTTATTGTTTAGCGGATTTTGGAATTTTGCTCGAACTTTCCATAAGAAATTATAATTTAATTTATGAGGTTAGGTATGTGTATGTAAGAGTATCATACACAGCACGAGCAAAATCCGCTAAACAAATGGTATATAATGAGTGAGAATAGGTGGGACTTACTTTGGCATCCGGAGGGAGGAGGGGGATGACGTGCTGAGGTTCCTGTGATTTTTGTGGTTTTAAGTTTGGAGTGTCCACTTTGGTCTGATGTATTTATGATACGTGCTCGCTTTCGTTTTTTCGTTTTTTTTTTTATTAGTTAAAATAATTTATTTTATTTTTTTTTCATTTAAAACTTTATTTAATTTTGTGCACCTTTTGTATATGTGTGTGTTTTTATTTTCCACTTTTATTTTGTTTACTATATAGTTTTGTACGTACATATATTAGTTTTAATTATTATGTAGTTTTGTATGTACATAGATATGAATATATGTATGTATATGTGTATATTTTTTTCGATTATATTTTTTCCGATATGGTTTTAATTTGTATTTAAATTGATTATTTATGTATGGTAATTTGGTTTATTTTCTCGTGCACTTTATTTATTCAAACAATTCTTTTGTTTTACTTATAATTTTCATTTTAACTTGTGTATGTTTGTGTGTATACTTGCGAATTCACTTTTCTATTTACCTCACTTTGTTTTCCGTTTCGTCACTTGAGTTAAAAATTTTATTTTTATGTATTTAATGTTTCACCGGTTATTATTTATATTTATATCCTATATTTATATCCGATATTATTATATTTTTCCTTTATTGCTCACAGGTATGTGGAAAGTATATAATATATGTACATATGTATGTTTTATATACGAGTATACATATTTTTTTTCCAATTTTGTGGTTTTCTTCTTTCACCGCCCAAAGAATAAAGTGGTAAGTATTAGATAAAGTAAAGATTTCGTTCGGTTTTTATCTAAAAGATGGCGTTATTGTCCATTGTACTAGTGTTACGTGTCGCATCATGTCATACTATACGGCGCTGAAGCCGTGTTTATTCGCGCAAAAAGTTTGTCTTTGACATCTATTGATTGATTCAATACGTTGTGAGCGCTCGTCAAAGATGGACACCAGCAAAGAGAAAATTCGCTATATTTTACAATTTTTCTTCGATCAAGGCAAAAAAGCAGCCAAAACAACTGAAAAAATTAATTTAGTTTATGGGCCCGATACTGTAAACGAACTTGTAGCACAAAAGAGGTTTGCTAGGTTCCGTTCCGATAGTTTCGATGTCAAAGATGCACCACCCGTCGGTAGGCCTGCCGTCGAAAATTGCGATAAAATCATGGAAATAGTGGAAACAGACCGTCACGTGAGCACTTTTTTAATTGCTGAGGAACTAAAGATAAGCCGGAAAACCGTTTGGAACCATTTGCATAAAAAAAAACGAACGAACTTTTTACTTCACCTAATATTGGGTGTATGCATTAATTCATGCGGTTTTCTAAGAGAGGGCTCTACTAGTATTACTTCGCGTCGTGTTCATTTGTGGCTATATTCATTACAAAGGTACTGTCATTTCGTGTCGTTTTCAGTAGATGCCATTTGTTTTAGCGTGAACAACAATTTGTTTCATTCATTTGAAAATGTCGAAATTCGTACCAGATAAAGTGTTTTTGCGGGGAGTTTTTCTTCAGTATTTCAACATGAAGAAAAGTGCTACCGAAAGCCATCGTATTTTACTGGACGTTTATGGTTACCCTGCTTTAGCCGAACGAACGTGCCAAAAGTGGTTTGCACGGTTTAAAAGTGGCAATTTCGACTTAGACGACGGACAGCTAAAAAAATTGCAAAAGGATTAGGATTCATCCAGAAGCTTAGAAATGGGATGTCTTATGAATTAAAGCCGATTCTGCATGTCAGAAATGTTGCTTCAACGCCACAAAAAGAAGTCATATTTGCATTAGATTGTCACTGGCGACGAAAAATGGATTCATTATGATAACCCAAAGCGCAAGAGATCGTATCTGAAGCCCGGCCAACCATCGACATCCACGGCAAAGCCGAATATCCATGGTGCCAAGGTTATGCTATGTAGTTGGTGGAACCACAAGGGTGTGCTCTATTATGAGCTATTGAAATCGGGGACCTCTACCGAAAACAATTGATTCGTTTGAAAAACGCCATCGCGGAAAAACGACCAGAATATGCGACCCGACACGAATCAATAATTTTTCATCATAACAACGCTCGGCCACATGTTGCAAGGCCAGTTAAAAACTGTTTGGGAAACTGTGGGTGAGAAGTTCTACCTCACCCGCCTTATAGCCCTGACATAGCACCTTCCGATTACCACTGGTTCAGATCAATGCAGAATGCCCTCACCGAAGTACGCTTCACTTCAGAACAGGGTATAAGAAATTGGCTCGATTTTTTCTTGACCTCCAACCCGGAGAAGTTCTTTTGGGATGGGATCCATAAACTGCCAGAAAGATGGGCAAACATCGTAGCTTGCGATGGCCAATACTTTGAACATTAAATGTATAACAATTTTTTCAAAATAAACTCTTAATTTTCGAAAGAAACCGCACGAATTAATGCATACACCTTATATGTATATAAGCATATTTCTTTTTATTTACTGTCACCACCGACACTTAGTTTTTTGCTTTTGGAGTTTTTTTAAGTTTTGCGTTTTCGGTTGTAGTTTACAATTTTATTTATTTCTTAATTTTTTATGTACAAATAGTTCTTTTATATTGTTATTTAGGTTCACTTCGTAATTGGGTTTTCGGCACCATCTTTAATATTTCAACACTGATGAATATTATTTTCTTAATATATATATTTATATATACATATTTGTTTATTTATTTATTTTTATTTTTAAAGAAACGCCCGTTTTATTTTTAATATATATACTTATGTATATGTTTATTTATTTTTTATTTATAAAGATCTTTAAATTTCACACTTTAAGCTTTTTAGCGAATGCGAGCGAATACTTAAAACCGACTTTTCCTTGAACTTATATACATTTTTCCTTTACATGGTTATTGTAATAAATAACGGAACGAAGTAGGGTTGCCGGTGAGTATGTTTGGAATGGGAGTAAATTCAGTATGGTGAGTATTTGGGTATGTATTCAGATAAGTATTCAGGTAAGTATTCGGGTAAGTATTCGGGTAAGTATTCAGGGGATTATTTATAAATTCATTTAATTAAAATTTCATTTGTTATATTATTCCGTAATTCATTTGATTAAAATATTTTTTTTCTTAAAGATATTACAGATATGTAGGATTATGAGGTCATCCTCATCCATGTCTTAAACATGCCGGCGGGCCTGCGGCGACGATTCCTCGACAAGGTCCTCAAGCTGGTTCAGTGTTTCGCGGGCTATTTTCACCAAACCGCGGATCCTTTGTTGCATGGCAGTTGTATTACGGGAGACGGTACTGCGAATAGTCTGTCTCGCTGTCCACCTTGATGTTTTGGCGCTTCGTGGTTGTTGCCTTGGCTTTGACGGTTGTTTGGTGCGCCGGGTATTAACAGGTCGGAAAGTGACCTTCCGCGTTCTCGGTTTGCCCTCGGGAACATCATGTTCTGACCGATGAAGCGTTGTGTGGTAAGCTAGGCCGCAATGGCGGCAGCTGTCGGGCTATCACACGCTCCCGTGATGTGCGATGTCGCTAAACAGTTTAGGCAATAGTTTTATAGTTTTTTTGAAGGTGGTGGAGATATTCAGTTTTCCAGCGCTTGCTGAACTGATGATGGAGTACTCTTAATTTTTGCCATTTATTAATAAGTGAAAGTGTGGTAAACTCATCGAAGGTAAACTTTTGATTTCCACCGACTTTAGTGAAGTGAGTTTTGAAGCTTTTCACTGCCGCTTCTCAAAGTCCTCCCGTATGTGGAGCGTAAGGAGGTATAAATTGCCATGTAAGTCCGTGAATGGCATATTCCGTTGTGGGTTTGTCCGAAAATTCTTCTAAGAAGGAGGATACTTCTCTTTGCCGGCTTCGCTGTGCTCCTACGAAAGTTTTGCCGTTGTCGGACACTATCTTGTAGGGAATGCCTCTTCGTCCTACAAATCGTGCGAATGCTGCCTTAAACGATTCCGTTGTTAAGTCGGAGCATACCTCCAGGTGAATGGCCTTTGGCGAGAAACATACGAATGCACACACGTATGCTTTGGAATGGGATGCTCGGCACCGAAAAATGCAAGATTTTACCTTCCGTATGTTTTCCGTGCTAATACAATTGAGGAGTCTGTCCATAAAATTAGTTCATGAGATGGCAGATTTAGGGAGGAGCGGATCTGCTTTACTAATTTAGCTAGTAAAACTGCGCCGCAAAGTTCCAGCCTAGGGAGTCAGACGGTTTTTAAGGGGGCCACTTTACTCTTGGCTGCGAGTAAGTGGGATGTAGCAGCTTCACCTTGCTGGACTCGTAAATATACGCAAGCGCAGAATGCCTTCTCGGAAGCATCTGAGAATCCGTGTATCTGAATGGAACTGTTTGGGCTGAAATGCACCCATCGAGGTATCCTTATCTCTTCGATTGCGGCGAAATTTTTCCTGAAAATGTTCCATTTGTGGAGTGAGATCGGCTTCACGATTTCGTCCCAGTCTGTTCCTTCCATCCATAGTTGTTGAAGAAGAGTTTTCGCTGCTATCATTACGGGCGATAGCCATCCTGCCGGGTCGAAAATTTTCGCGACAGATGAGAGGATCTGTCATTTCGTGGCAGTGGCTGAGGATAACGGGGGGTCAACTGAGTACGAAAATGTATCAGTGAGAGTATTCCATTTTATTCCGAGGGTTTTTGTAGAACTTGCCTCTTGGAATTGGAGAAATTCTTCATCTAAAAGATCAGACTGGGGGATGACTTTCAACAGTGACTTGTTGTTTGCTGTGATCTTTTTAACGGGAATCCGGCTGACTTGAGTACTTCGATAACTTAATGTATCGATTCGCCGGCTGAGTCTAGATTGTGTCCGCCTGAGAGGCGTATGTCTATCCTCTTAACATTTTTGATATATGGGGGTATGTCTCCTTAGAGTAATCGGCTAATTGGTGGAGTGTCCTTATTGCCAAATATGGAGCGCAGTTGACACCGAATGTGACCGTTTTTAGTTTGAAGTCTTCTATCGGACTATTGGGGGTTCTACGGAATAGAACGCGTTGGAAGTCTTGGTCTTCCTTATGTACGTATATTTGGCGGAATATTTTTTCAATGTCGCCGTTAAATACATACTCATATAATCTCCATTTAAGAATAATGCGCATTAAGTCACTTTTGAAGAACGGGGCCCGTATGTAATACGTCGATGAGTGAGAGACCGGAATTCGAGGTTTTTGAGGCATTGAAAACAATCCGGATTTTAGTAGTCTTACTTCCAGGTTTAATCACCGCAAGATGAGGTAGGTAAAAGGAGAAATATATACCGTCGCGTATGAATTCTCGTGAATGGGTTGGTTCCATGTGATCTACCTTTAGTTACTCCTCCAGGACTTCTGAATAGGTGTTCCGAAGTTCATCTTTCTTTTCGTGCCAGAGTGCAATGGAGTCCGGGAATGTTGATTTGAATGGCACATTTACTACGTCGCGACCATCTTCTCGTCGATGAGTGGTTTTTTATTAAGCTCCTCGCAGACTATATCATCGTCTGTGTATGTGGGGGACGTTGGTACCTCTTCTTGTTCCCAGAATTTTCTAATTAACTCCCTTGGTAATTCTGAAGGGAATTCAATAACCTGATTAGAGAATGATGAGATATCTTCCACAACTGGTCCACCTAATATCCATCCAAAT
Source organism: Ceratitis rosa (assembly GCA_037013455.1). Taxonomy (NCBI): domain Eukaryota; kingdom Metazoa; phylum Arthropoda; class Insecta; order Diptera; family Tephritidae; genus Ceratitis; species Ceratitis rosa. Next base: position 5,889,274 of record JAWMAG010000015.1, on the reverse strand, counting down.
ATTGAATTTTGGGCTATTAAGCTGCCGCCTACATCAATTTTGGGGCCTGGGGTGAGAATTTTTAAAATTATTAATTAATAAAACTTTAAATGAAGTTGAGTTTTAAGTTTTATTAATTTTGACCGCCATATTCGATCCACCATTTTGAATTCTGTAATTCTGACATGAAATTCATAATCAGCGATCCCAAGAAGCCCTGCATACCAAGTTTTTTAAAAAATTAATGACTTTTTAAATTTTTGGCCGCCATATTGGATCCGCCATTTGGAATTTTGAAAATCTGACATCAGATTTGTAATCAGCGGCCCCAAAAAGCCTCGCATACTAAGTTTTATAAAAAATTAATAACTTTTAAAAGAGATCTGTTCTTTTTTCGGGTTGTTTTCACCCCAAAAAACCATAAACGACTTGATCAAGCAAAGCGGCCGGATATTTTTTTTTTGGTTCTAGCGGCCAAAAATTTTGGAATTTTTCGTGGGCCAAAAATCGTGTCGGAGGGTGTTATACGTAAATTTCCCTGCTACTCATCACAATTTCTATCCGTAGTAGGGTAGACGACTCTACCTGGGCTAAATCTAGGCTTTTCACTAATGTCTCATAGAAGACATTTGCAACGGAGCTTTGCTAAGGATTTCCTAAACTAATGACATGCTGTTCTCGCTACAACAAATTTATTAGTTATAAACAATATATATACAAGATTTGTAATATATTAATTACATTTTTACAACTTGTGTCTACTTTCTTCGTATGAGCTGTGGAGGTGAAAACTCTCTACTAGCCCTCGTTCCAGTCAGGTGAAAACCCTCAGTGGAATGTAAATAAGTGTTCGTGAGGTGAGAACCATCAGTGACACTACGTTTGCCGGTGGTGTTGATCCCACGGGCAAGTATACCTAACTACAACACAAAGGTTACTTCCTTCGTATGAGCTGTGGAGGTGAAAACCCTCTACTAGCCCTCGTCCCAGTCAGGTGAAAATCCTCAGTGGAGCATAAATAAGTGTTCATGAGGTGAAAACCCTCAGGGCCACTACGTTGATCCAACGGGCAGGTATACCCAACGACAACACAAAGGCTACTTAATTTACTTTAGCATTTTCCTCGCCTTTTAACAGGTGAGTTAGTTGAAAGTAGCCGGTTTTTTCGATAAAGAAAACACTTAATTTTCAGAGGAATCTCAAATTTTTTTATTCAAAGTATTGACCATTGGTTTCTACATATTTCGCCCATCTCTCAGGCAAATTATGGATACCATTCCAAAAAAACTTTTTCTCTTTCGAGGCAAACCATTCGACGAGCCATTTTTCGACTTCTTCAAAATTAGCGAAGCACTGCTCTGCAAGGGAGTGTCCCATCGATGCGAAAAGGTGATAGTCGGACGGGCGAGGTCTTGAGAGTACGGCGGGTGTGATAATATTTCCCAACTAAGTGTTTTTAATGTGTCTTTCACCAGTTTAGCGGTATGAGACGGCGCGTTGTAATGTTGCAAGATAACTTTGCCATGTCTTCGGGCCCATTCCGACCGTTTTTACGATCAACGCATGATCGTTTCGGGCCAGCTTCACCAGGGGAAAGCCATGATTTTTTTCGCTTCGGGTTCTCAAAATAAATCCATTTTTCGTCCCGCGTGACAATTCGATGCAGGAAAGATTTCTTTTCGAATCGTTAAAGCAGCATTTCACAAACGATTTTTCGATTTTCCATTTGTCTATCGTTCACCTGGTGTGGCACCCATTTTCCATACTTCTGGATCTTTCTCATGGCTTTTTAACGTTGGCAAATTGCTCCTCGAGTCACATGTAGTGTTTCTGCCAATTTTTGTTGCGATTGGGTTGGATCAACATGCAATTCCTCGTCTTCCAACTTTTTCGCTGCACCAGGATGTTCAATGTCTGTCAAATCGAAAGCTCCACTTTTAAATTGACGAAACCATGTCTCACATGTTCTAATCACTGGATCATGTTCACCATAAGTTTATACCAGCTTCAGCTGCTTTTTTCTCTTGATGAAATAAGAAAAGCAACGAATGCCGCAAATGCGATTTCCTTGAAACGAAACTCGACATATTCACTGAGGTAAACAAATATGACGCTATTATTTTGGCGGAATGTGACTTACGTATTTTTGTAGGTTAATGTCAATAGAAAAAAATTACATGCATGCCAAATCATAGAAATTTATACATATTGCTAGCAACATCTACTTGTAAAACCGGCAACCTTCGACAAACACACCTGGTATACTATTCTGCACACAGGCAGAATGTTATTTTATAATAACAATTTATTGCTGCGTACAGTTTTCCTCTTACACGTATTCTATGTGGACGTATATATGTGCATACAAATAAATTCATGTTCGAACATGCTTATAGGCTTCAGCGTATGTATATGTATGTATGTATATAACGTATCTCTATGTTTTAACTTTCAGTAATTTAAGTATGTATGGTATGTTTACCTATTTGTATAATATTATGTAAATATGTGTATATATATACAATATATATTTGTGTACTATATAGTTCAATGAATTCAGGTTTTGTTATATAAATTCAATGTATTTTTGTAGAAATTCATGTATGTTGTGCGGTCTCCAAAAGCCTCGGATTTTGGGGTCCTTACACCCTCCCCTAACTTCCCGCTGCGAGACTTATTGTCACCAGCCCCGTTCGCGTGATCCTTACGCGGTAGCTGATACTCTCGATATGGCGTTTAAATGATCGCCTCATCCGTCGCTGCTGTGGTTGCTGTATGTGATCCTCGATGTCGTTGGTTAGGACTTCGGGCAATGGTCCGACGCCTGTCATATTGTTCCACGTGTTTGGTGTTGTGGCTTCAGCGTTCTGTAGCCACCGTTCTATCTCGCCTGCAAAGTTTGCGTTTTCACCCAAATTGCCGACTTCCAGTATCCCGCCGCTTGCTGTTAAGCTTATTGCGTCTTCATCGTATCGCATATGCAGAGCTTAGCCGGTTGTTGTTACGGTTCGTCGCTATTGTTTTAATGTACATTCGGAAGCGCGTAGCGATGCGCTTTTTATATTCGATAAACCCTCTGCCACGCACTATACCGTCTTCCTCGTATATTACGAGTTCCCCTCGTCGCTTCGCCGGCTGTTCCTCCTCGCTTCCGGATGATATTGCGATTGGTGTGGATGCGCGCACCAGGAATTCTTCGTCGTCGCTACCGCTGCTACCTGTATCTTTCTCGTTTCGTACAAATATTCTTGTTGACGCGAAATCACTGGTATACGTACTTTCTGCTCTGCCTCGTTGTGTTTGTTTCGCGTCGGGTAGGTGAGAAAATATCTGCTCCTCTGTCAGCCTTTGTATGCGTACGCGCGGCCAATCATTTAATGCTACAATCTCTGCTACGTGCTTTTGTAATTTTGTTTACTCGTGTTTGTTTATGTATATCGCGTATGTTCGTTTTAGCGCCCCTACGCTTTACTAGCACAATTTGTTGCTCGGTCACTTTAGTTGCTAGAACACCTGATGTGAGTTTGGTCGCGGCACCGGCTTTTATTTTGATTTTCGTCGCTCGATCAACTACATACTACATATTTCTCCTTCGAATTATTGTTCTTTTTTCATTATTACATTTGGGAAAAACTTTTCTTTTTTTTGTTTCTTAACACTGACTTCCTTTTATGTCCTTTAATTAATTTTTATTCCCTCTAATATTTTTTTTTTTCTTATCACTTTTACTTCATTTTATATCCTTTAATTCAATTTAATTTGATTTGATTTAATTAAAATTTTTTTTTTCGCTGTTAGGTGTTTTTTGATTACTTTTTTTTCTCTGTATTATTTGTTTAGGCGGATGCGGTAGCCGAGTGGTTAGCATTGCAAATCAAATCCCGGTGCCACCAACATCCAAGAGTTATGGAAAATTAATTTATTTAAAAAATTAAATTAAATTTTCTAATTGCGGCCGCCCCTCGGCAGGGAATGTCCACCCCTCCGAGTGTATTTCTGACATGAAATTAAGGCTTCTCGTAAAAACAACCATCAGCCGTTCGGTGGCGGCTTAGTTGTGCCGTTCTCCTTTTGCCCTTGTGTGTTTTGTCCAGCTCTACTATTACCGAGGGTTTTTGTAGAACTTGCCTCTTGGAATTGGAGAAATTCTTCATCTAAAAGATCAGACTGGGGGATGACTTTCAACAGTGACTTGTTGTTTGCTGTGATCTTTTTAACGGGAATCCGGCTGACTTGAGTACTTCGATAACTTAATGTATCGATTCGCCGGCTGAGTCTAGATTGTGTCCGCCTGAGAGGCGTATGTCTATCCTCTTAACATTTTTGATATATGGGGGTATGTCTCCTTAGAGTAATCGGCTAATTGGTGGAGTGTCCTTATTGCCAAATATGGAGCGCAGTTGACACCGAATGTGACCGTTTTTAGTTTGAAGTCTTCTATCGGACTATTGGGGGTTCTACGGAATAGAACGCGTTGGAAGTCTTGGTCTTCCTTATGTACGTATATTTGGCGGAATATTTTTTCAATGTCGCCGTTAAATACATACTCATATAATCTCCATTTTAGAATAATGCGCATTAAGTCACTTTTGAAGAACGGGGCCCGTATGTAATACGTCGATGAGTGAGAGACCGGAATTCGAGGTTTTTGAGGCATTGAAAACAATCCGGATTTTAGTAGTCTTACTTCCAGGTTTAATCACCGCAAGATGAGGTAGGTAAAAGGAGAAATATATACCGTCGCGTATGAATTCTCGTGAATGGGTTGGTTCCATGTGATCTACCTTTAGTTACTCCTCCAGGACTTCTGAATAGGTGTTCCGAAGTTCATCTTTCTTTTCGTGCCAGAGTGCAATGGAGTCCGGGAATGTTGATTTGAATGGCACATTTACTACGTCGCGACCATCTTCTCGTCGATGAGTGGTTTTTTATTAAGCTCCTCGCAGACTATATCATCGTCTGTGTATGTGGGGGACGTTGGTACCTCTTCTTGTTCCCAGAATTTTCTAAGTAACTCCCTTGGTAATTCTGAAGGGAATTCAATAACCTGATTAGAGAATGATGAGATATCTTCCACAACTGGTCCACCTAATATCCATCCAAATATTGAATTTTGGGCTATTAAGCTGCCGCCTACATCAATTTTGGGGCCTGGGGTGAGAATTTTTAAAATTATTAATTAATAAAACTTTAAATGAAGTTGAGTTTTAAGTTTTATTAATTTTGACCGCCATATTCGATCCACCATTTTAAATTCTGTAATTCTGACATGAAATTCATAATCAGCGACCCCAAGAAGCCCTGCATACCAAGTTTTTTAAAAAATTAATGACTTTTTAAATTTTTGGCCGCCATATTGGATCCGCCATTTGGAATTTTGAAAATCTGACATCAGATTTGTAATCAGCGGCCCCAAAAAGCCTCGCATACTAAGTTTTATAAAAAAATAATAACTTTTAAAAGAGATCTGTTCTTTTTTCGGGTTGTTTTCACCCCAAAAAACCATAAACGACTTGATCAAGCAAAGCGGCCGGATATTTTTTTTTTGGTTCTAGCGGCCAAAAATTTTGGAATTTTTCGTGGGCCAAAAATCGTGTCGGAGGGTGTTATACGTAAATTTCCCTGCTACTCATCACAATTTCTATCCGTAGTAGGGTAGACGACTCTACCTGGGCTACATCTAGGCTTTTCACTAATGTCTCATAGAAGACATTTGCAACGGAGCTTTGCTAAGGATTTCCTAAACTAATGACATGCTGTTCTCGCTACAACAAATTTATTAGTTATAAACAATATATATACAAGATTTGTAATATATTAATTACATTTTTACAACATGTGTCTACTTTCTTCGTATGAGCTGTGGAGGTGAAAACTCTCTACTAGCCCTCGTTCCAGTCAGGTGAAAACCCTCAGTGGAATGTAAATAAGTGTTCGTGAGGTGAGAACCATCAGGTACACTACGTTTGCCGGTGGTGTTGATCCCACGGGCAAGTATACCTAACTACAACACAAAGGTTACTTCCTTCGTATGAGCTGTGGAGGTGAAAACCCTCTACTAGCCCTCCTCCCAGTCAGGTGAAAATCCTCAGTGGAGCATAAATAAGTGTTCATGAGGTGAAAACCCTCAGGGCCACTACGTTGATCCAACGGGCAGGTATACCCAACGACAACACAAAGGCTACTTAATTTACTTTAGCATTTTCCTCGCCTTTTAACAGGTGAGTTAGTTGAAAGTAGCCGGTTTTTTCGATAAAGAAAACACTTAATTTTCAGAGGAATCTCAAATTTTTTTATTCAAAGTATTGACCATTGGTTTCTACATATTTCGCCCATCTCTCAGGCAAATTATGGATACCATTCCAAAAAAACTTTTTCTCTTTTGAGGCAAACCATTCGACGAGCCATTTTTCGACTTCTTCAAAATTAGCGAAGCACTGCTCTGCAAGGGAGTGTCCCATCGATGCGAAAAGGTGATAGTCGGACGGGCGAGGTCTTGAGAGTACGGCGGGTGTGATAATATTTCCCAACTAAGTGTTTTTAATGTGTCTTTCACCAGTTTAGCGGTATGAGACGGCGCGTTGTAATGTTGCAAGATAACTTTGCCATGTCTTCGGGCCCATTCCGACCGTTTTTACGATCAACGCATGATCGTTTCGGGCCAGCTTCACCAGGGGAAAGCCATGATTTTTTTCGCTTCGGGTTCTCAAAATAAATCCATTTTTCGTCCCGCGTGACAATTCGATGCAGGAAAGATTTCTTTTCGAATCGTTAAAGCAGCATTTCACAAACGATTTTTCGATTTTCCATTTGTCTATCGTTCACCTGGTGTGGCACCCATTTTCCATACTTCTGGATCTTTCTCATGGCTTTTTAACGTTGGCAAATTGCTCCTCGAGTCACATGTAGTGTTTCTGCCAATTTTTGTTGCGATTGGGTTGGATCAACATGCAATTCCTCGTCTTCCAACTTTTTCGCTGCACCAGGATGTTCAATGTCTGTCAAATCGAAAGCTCCACTTTTAAATTGACGAAACCATGTCTTACATGTTCTAATCACTGGATCATGTTCACCATAAGTTTATACCAGCTTCAGCTGCTTTTTTCTCTTGATGAAATAAGAAAAGCAACGAATGCCGCAAATGCGATTTCCTTGAAACGAAACTCGACATATTCACTGAGGTAAACAAATATGACGCTATTATTTTGGCGGAATGTGACTTACGTATTTTTGTAGGTTAATGTCAATAGAAAAAAATTACATGCATGCCAAATCATAGAAATTTATACATATTGCTAGCAACATCTACTTGTAAAACCGGCAACCTTCGACAAACACACCTGGTATACTATTCTGCACACAGGCAGAATGTTATTTTATAATAACAATTTATTGCTGCGTACAGTTTTCCTCTTACACGTATTCTATGTGGACGTATATATGTGCATACAAATAAATTCATGTTCGAACATGCTTATAGGCTCCAGCGTATGTATATGTATGTATGTATATAACGTATCTCTATGTTTTAACTTTCAGTAATTTAAGTATGTATGGTATGTTTACCTATTTGTATAATATTATGTAAATATGTGTATATATATACAATATATATTTGTGTACTATATAGTTCAATGAATTCAGGTTTTGTTATATAAATTCAATGTATTTTTGTAGAAATTCATGTATGTTGTGCGGTCTCCAAAAGCCTCGGATTTTGGGGTCCTTACACCCTCCCCTAACTTCCCGCTGCGAGACTTATTGACACCAGCCCCGTTCGCGTGATCCTTACGCGGTAGCTGATACTCTCGATATGGCGTTTAAATGATCGCCTCATCCGTCGCTGCTGTGGTTGCTGTATGTGATCCTCGATGTCGTTGGTTAGGACTTCGGGCAATGGTCCGACGCCTGTCATATTGTTCCACGTGTTTGGTGTTGTGGCTTCAGCGTTCTGTAGCCACCGTTCTATCTCGCCTGCAAAGTTTGCGTTTTCACCCAAATTGCCGACTTCCAGTATCCCGCCGCTTGCTGTTAAGCTTATTGCGTCTTCATCGTATCGCATATGCAGAGCTTAGCCGGTTGTTGTTACGGTTCGTCGCTATTGTTTTAATGTACATTCGGAAGCGCGTAGCGATGCGCTTTTTATATTCGATAAACCCTCTGCCACGCACTATACCGTCTTCCTCGTATATTACGAGTTCCCCTCGTCGCTTCGCCGGCTGTTCCTCCTCGCTTCCGGATGATATTGCGATTGGTGTGGATGCGCGCACCAGGAATTCTTCGTCGTCGCTACCGCTGCTACCTGTATCTTTCTCGTTTCGTACAAATATTCTTGTTGACGCGAAATCACTGGTATACGTACTTTCTGCTCTGCCTCGTTGTGTTTGTTTCGCGTCGGGTAGGTGAGAAAATATCTGCTCCTCTGTCAGCCTTTGTATGCGTACGCGCGGCCAATCATTTAATGCTACAATCTCTGCTACGTGCTTTTGTAATTTTGTTTACTCGTGTTTGTTTATGTATATCGCGTATGTTCGTTTTAGCGCCCCTACGCTTTACTAGCACAATTTGTTGCTCGGTCACTTTAGTTGCTAGAACACCTGATGTGAGTTTGGTCGCGGCACCGGCTTTTATTTTGATTTTCGTCGCTCGATCAACTACATACTACATATTTCTCCTTCGAATTATTGTTCTTTTTTCATTATTACATTTGGGAAAAACTTTTCTTTTTTTTGTTTCTTAACACTGACTTCCTTTTATGTCCTTTAATTAATTTTTATTCCCTCTAATATTTTTTTTTTCTTATCACTTTTACTTCATTTTATATCCTTTAATTCAATTTAATTTGATTTGATTTAATTAAAATTTTTTTTTTCGCTGTTAGGTGTTTTTTGATTACTTTTTTTTCTCTGTATTATTTGTTTAGGCGGATGCGGTAGCCGAGTGGTTAGCATTGCAAATCAAATCCCGGTGCCACCAACATCCAAGAGTTATGGAAAATTAATTTATTTAAAAAATTAAATTAAATTTTCTAATTGCGGCCGCCCCTCGGCAGGGAATGTCCACCCCTCCGAGTGTATTTCTGACATGAAATTAAGGCTTCTCGTAAAAACAACCATCAGCCGTTCGGTGGCGGCTTAGTTGTGCCGTTCTCCTTTTGCCCTTGTGTGTTTTGTCCAGCTCTACTATTACCGAGGGTTTTTGTAGAACTTGCCTCTTGGAATTGGAGAAATTCTTCATCTAAAAGATCAGACTGGGGGATGACTTTCAACAGTGACTTGTTGTTTGCTGTGATCTTTTTAACGGGAATCCGGCTGACTTGAGTACTTCGATAACTTAATGTATCGATTCGCCGGCTGAGTCTAGATTGTGTCCGCCTGAGAGGCGTATGTCTATCCTCTTAACATTTTTGATATATGGGGGTATGTCTCCTTAGAGTAATCGGCTAATTGGTGGAGTGTCCTTATTGCCAAATATGGAGCGCAGTTGACACCGAATGTGACCGTTTTTAGTTTGAAGTCTTCTATCGGACTATTGGGGGTTCTACGGAATAGAACGCGTTGGAAGTCTTGGTCTTCCTTATGTACGTATATTTGGCGGAATATTTTTTCAATGTCGCCGTTAAATACATACTCATATAATCTCCATTTTAGAATAATGCGCATTAAGTCACTTTTGAAGAACGGGGCCCGTATGTAATACGTCGATGAGTGAGAGACCGGAATTCGAGGTTTTTGAGGCATTGAAAACAATCCGGATTTTAGTAGTCTTACTTCCAGGTTTAATCACCGCAAGATGAGGTAGGTAAAAGGAGAAATATATACCGTCGCGTATGAATTCTCGTGAATGGGTTGGTTCCATGTGATCTACCTTTAGTTACTCCTCCAGGACTTCTGAATAGGTGTTCCGAAGTTCATCTTTCTTTTCGTGCCAGAGTGCAATGGAGTCCGGGAATGTTGATTTGAATGGCACATTTACTACGTCGCGACCATCTTCTCGTCGATGAGTGGTTTTTTATTAAGCTCCTCGCAGACTATATCATCGTCTGTGTATGTGGGGGACGTTGGTACCTCTTCTTGTTCCCAGAATTTTCTAAGTAACTCCCTTGGTAATTCTGAAGGGAATTCAATAACCTGATTAGAGAATGATGAGATATCTTCCACAACTGGTCCACCTAATATCCATCCAAATATTGAATTTTGGGCTATTAAGCTGCCGCCTACATCAATTTTGGGGCCTGGGGTGAGAATTTTTAAAATTATTAATTAATAAAACTTTAAATGAAGTTGAGTTTTAAGTTTTATTAATTTTGACCGCCATATTCGATCCACCATTTTAAATTCTGTAATTCTGACATGAAATTCATAATCAGCGACCCCAAGAAGCCCTGCATACCAAGTTTTTTAAAAAATTAATGACTTTTTAAATTTTTGGCCGCCATATTGGATCCGCCATTTGGAATTTTGAAAATCTGACATCAGATTTGTAATCAGCGGCCCCAAAAAGCCTCGCATACTAAGTTTTATAAAAAAATAATAACTTTTAAAAGAGATCTGTTCTTTTTTCGGGTTGTTTTCACCCCAAAAAACCATAAACGACTTGATCAAGCAAAGCGGCCGGATATTTTTTTTTTGGTTCTAGCGGCCAAAAATTTTGGAATTTTTCGTGGGCCAAAAATCGTGTCGGAGGGTGTTATACGTAAATTTCCCTGCTACTCATCACAATTTCTATCCGTAGTAGGGTAGACGACTCTACCTGGGCTACATCTAGGCTTTTCACTAATGTCTCATAGAAGACATTTGCAACGGAGCTTTGCTAAGGATTTCCTAAACTAATGACATGCTGTTCTCGCTACAACAAATTTATTAGTTATAAACAATATATATACAAGATTTGTAATATATTAATTACATTTTTACAACATGTGTCTACTTTCTTCGTATGAGCTGTGGAGGTGAAAACTCTCTACTAGCCCTCGTTCCAGTCAGGTGAAAACCCTCAGTGGAATGTAAATAAGTGTTCGTGAGGTGAGAACCATCAGGTACACTACGTTTGCCGGTGGTGTTGATCCCACGGGCAAGTATACCTAACTACAACACAAAGGTTACTTCCTTCGTATGAGCTGTGGAGGTGAAAACCCTCTACTAGCCCTCGTCCCAGTCAGGTGAAAATCCTCAGTGGAGCATAAATAAGTGTTCATGAGGTGAAAACCCTCAGGGCCACTACGTTGATCCAACGGGCAGGTATACCCAACGACAACACAAAGGCTACTTAATTTACTTTAGCATTTTCCTCGCCTTTTAACAGGTGAGTTAGTTGAAAGTAGCCGGTTTTTTCGATAAAGAAAACACTTAATTTTCAGAGGAATCTCAAATTTTTTTATTCAAAGTATTGACCATTGGTTTCTACATATTTCGCCCATCTCTCAGGCAAATTATGGATACCATTCCAAAAAAACTTTTTCTCTTTCGAGGCAAACCATTCGACGAGCCATTTTTCGACTTCTTCAAAATTAGCGAAGCACTGCTCTGCAAGGGAGTGTCCCATCGATGCGAAAAGGTGATAGTCGGACGGGCGAGGTCTTGAGAGTACGGCGGGTGTGATAATATTTCCCAACTAAGTGTTTTTAATGTGTCTTTCACCAGTTTAGCGGTATGAGACGGCGCGTTGTAATGTTGCAAGATAACTTTGCCATGTCTTCGGGCCCATTCCGACCGTTTTTACGATCAACGCATGATCGTTTCGGGCCAGCTTCACCAGGGGAAAGCCATGATTTTTTTCGCTTCGGGTTCTCAAAATAAATCCATTTTTCGTCCCGCGTGACAATTCGATGCAGGAAAGATTTCTTTTCGAATCGTTAAAGCAGCATTTCACAAACGATTTTTCGATTTTCCATTTGTCTATCGTTCACCTGGTGTGGCACCCATTTTCCATACTTCTGGATCTTTCTCATGGCTTTTTAACGTTGGCAAATTGCTCCTCGAGTCACATGTAGTGTTTCTGCCAATTTTTGTTGCGATTGGGTTGGATCAACATGCAATTCCTCGTCTTCCAACTTTTTCGCTGCACCAGGATGTTCAATGTCTGTCAAATCGAAAGCTCCACTTTTAAATTGACGAAACCATGTCTCACATGTTCTAATCACTGGATCATGTTCACCATAAGTTTATACCAGCTTCAGCTGCTTTTTTCTCTTGATGAAATAAGAAAAGCAACGAATGCCGCAAATGCGATTTCCTTGAAACGAAACTCGACATATTCACTGAGGTAAACAAATATGACGCTATTATTTTGGCGGAATGTGACTTACGTATTTTTGTAGGTTAATGTCAATAGAAAAAAATTACATGCATGCCAAATCATAGAAATTTATACATATTGCTAGCAACATCTACTTGTAAAACCGGCAACCTTCGACAAACACACCTGGTATACTATTCTGCACACAGGCAGAATGTTATTTTATAATAACAATTTATTGCTGCGTACAGTTTTCCTCTTACACGTATTCTATGTGGACGTATATATGTGCATACAAATAAATTCATGTTCGAACATGCTTATAGGCTTCAGCGTATGTATATGTATGTATGTATATAACGTATCTCTATGTTTTAACTTTCAGTAATTTAAGTATGTATGGTATGTTTACCTATTTGTATAATATTATGTAAATATGTGTATATATATACAATATATATTTGTGTACTATATAGTTCAATGAATTCAGGTTTTGTTATATAAATTCAATGTATTTTTGTAGAAATTCATGTATGTTGTGCGGTCTCCAAAAGCCTCGGATTTTGGGGTCCTTACACCCTCCCCTAACTTCCCGCTGCGAGACTTATTGACACCAGCCCCGTTCGCGTGATCCTTACGCGGTAGCTGATACTCTCGATATGGCGTTTAAATGATCGCCTCATCCGTCGCTGCTGTGGTTGCTGTATGTGATCCTCGATGTCGTTGGTTAGGACTTCGGGCAATGGTCCGACGCCTGTCATATTGTTCCACGTGTTTGGTGTTGTGGCTTCAGCGTTCTGTAGCCACCGTTCTATCTCGCCTGCAAAGTTTGCGTTTTCACCCAAATTGCCGACTTCCAGTATCCCGCCGCTTGCTGTTAAGCTTATTGCGTCTTCATCGTATCGCATATGCAGAGCTTAGCCGGTTGTTGTTACGGTTCGTCGCTATTGTTTTAATGTACATTCGGAAGCGCGTAGCGATGCGCTTTTTATATTCGATAAACCCTCTGCCACGCACTATACCGTCTTCCTCGTATATTACGAGTTCCCCTCGTCGCTTCGCCGGCTGTTCCTCCTCGCTTCCGGATGATATTGCGATTGGTGTGGATGCGCGCACCAGGAATTCTTCGTCGTCGCTACCGCTGCTACCTGTATCTTTCTCGTTTCGTACAAATATTCTTGTTGACGCGAAATCACTGGTATACGTACTTTCTGCTCTGCCTCGTTGTGTTTGTTTCGCGTCGGGTAGGTGAGAAAATATCTGCTCCTCTGTCAGCCTTTGTATGCGTACGCGCGGCCAATCATTTAATGCTACAATCTCTGCTACGTGCTTTTGTAATTTTGTTTACTCGTGTTTGTTTATGTATATCGCGTATGTTCGTTTTAGCGCCCCTACGCTTTACTAGCACAATTTGTTGCTCGGTCACTTTAGTTGCTAGAACACCTGATGTGAGTTTGGTCGCGGCACCGGCTTTTATTTTGATTTTCGTCGCTCGATCAACTACATACTACATATTTCTCCTTCGAATTATTGTTCTTTTTTCATTATTACATTTGGGAAAAACTTTTCTTTTTTTTTGTTTCTTAACACTGACTTCCTTTTATGTCCTTTAATTAATTTTTATTCCCTCTAATATTTTTTTTTTCTTATCACTTTTACTTCATTTTATATCCTTTAATTCAATTTAATTTGATTTGATTTAATTAAAATTTTTTTTTTCGCTGTTAGGTGTTTTTTGATTACTTTTTTTTCTCTGTATTATTTGTTTAGGCGGATGCGGTAGCCGAGTGGTTAGCATTGCAAATCAAATCCCGGTGCCACCAACATCCAAGAGTTATGGAAAATTAATTTAATTAAAAAATTAAATTAAATTTTCTAATTGCGGCCGCCCCTCGGCAGGGAATGTCCACCCCTCCGAGTGTATTTCTGACATGAAATTAAGGCTTCTCGTAAAAACAACCATCAGCCGTTCGGTGGCGGCTTAGTTGTGCCGTTCTCCTTTTGCCCTTGTGTGTTTTGTCCAGCTCTACTATTACCGGGGATACGTAATTGGTTATTCGGTACGGGCCGCTATATCGGGGAGCTAGTTTGGCCGCAAAATTCTCTATCGCTTTTGAGAGGTGGTGCTCCTTCACTAACACCAAGCCGCCTATAACTGGTTGCCACTTTCGCCTTCGCACGTTGTAATAAGGGGCTTGAACGGCTGATGCGCATTGTTGAGTACTTCTGGAAACTTCTGCTATCATTGTTACTTTCTCTGCTGTTGTCGGGGTGTGTTCGTCGAAAAGATTATTCGGCATTCTCGGGTCTCTTCCCTGGACTATGTACGCCGGACTGTACCCTGTGGATTCTCCTACGCAGGTATTGAGTGCGAGTGTTATTTCCGGAGTAGTTTGTCCAAATCACGTTGTTCTATTCCGGTTGGGTTCTCTTGCGATGTGTAGCGTGCGCTTAGCTGGTGTTTCACTCCATGCACGCATACGAAATTTTTGAAACGCCTACTGGTGAATTGTGCTCCGTTGTCCGTGATCAGTACCTTTGGGACGCCAAAATGCGCTAAGATCCTTTCTCGGAATGCTCGCATGAGGCCTTTGGTTGTGGCTTTTCGGACTGCCACGATCTCTTCCTATTTAGAAAATCGGTCCAGAAAGACGAGCGCCATTGTATTACCGTGTTTTGGTAGCGGGCCGACGAAATCTGCACACACTTTTTCCCACGGTTCTTCCGCTATTTGGGTGAGCATTTTGCCTGCGGTTTGCTGTTGGCCGAGCTTATATATTTGGCACTCGTGGCACTGTTGTACATACTTCCTCACGTCGCGAAACATTCCTGCCCATCGCCCGGGCTATGGATTTACGAATGCCCATATGGCCTGTACTCGGGGCGTCGGGTATTTCTCTTAATATTCGTAGTCTTTGAGACATTGGCACTCATAGCTTCCACGGAGTAACGTCTTCACTATCGACTTGGGTCGTTATTCGCCTATATAAACTGCCTTCTTCGATCACGTAGTCCGGGTACTTTTCTGGAACTTCTTCCACCTTCGCCTTCTTTTCTTTTATCCATGCGCCTTCTTCGTTTTCACCTACCTCTAACACTGTGCCCAATGGTTCTTCTTGTGGTTGCCTTGATAGCGCGTCTGCTACGACGTTCAGCTTTCCCTTCTTGTATTGCACCTCAAACGAATATTGTTGGAGCTCTATCGCCCACCTCGCTATCCGACCCGAGGGGCTCTCGATCGCGTGGAGCCACTTTGACGCCAGGTGGCCTCATTTTTCTTATTGCCCAGACTATGGCTAGACACTCCTTCTCCGTAGGTGAGTAGTTCCGTTCGGCTTTTTTTAGTCTCCGGCTCGCAACGCTACCCTCTAACTCTTGTGTTAGAACTGTTCCGAGCCCGGAATTACTCGCGTCGATCTGCAATGTAAACCTCTTTGTAAAGTCCGGACAAGCCAACACCGGTGCTTGTGTGAGGCCGTCTTTTAGGACGTCGAACGCTGTCTGTTGTTCTTCGGTCCATTCCCACCTTTTGTCTTTCTTCAACATTGATGTGAGCGGATGCGACACTCGTGTAAAGTCGTGAACGAATCTTCGGTACCATGATGCCACTCCCAGGAATCGTCTGAGCTCTCGTAGATATGTTGGAGGCGTGAGCTCTTTTATGGCTACCACTCCCAGGAATCGTCTGAGCTCTCGTAGATTTGTTGGGGGTGTGAGCTCTTTTATGGCTACCACCTTATCCGGGTCCGTATGGATGCCCTTCTCGCTGACTACATGGCCTAAATACAATACTTCAGTTTTTTCTTAAAAAATTCGCACTTCTCGTTCCGGGTACTGTGAATACCGTGTACTGTTTGCTGTCCTCCTCCATGGGGATCTGCCAATAACCATTCTTCAAGTCCAGACTGCTGATGAATCTAGCGCTTCTGAGTCGATCGAGTATATGCTGCATGCGCGGCAATGGGTAGGCGTCTGGAACGGATTTGGCATTCAATTGGCGGTAGTCAACGCAGAGTCTCCACTTTCCGTTTTTCTTCTTTGCCAATACTATTGGTGCACTGTGCGAACTATGGGATGGTCCGATGTAGCTCTTCTCAAGTAGTTCGTCGATTTCTTTGTTGATGCCCTCTTGCATCTTTGGGTTCTTGGGAAAGTACCTCTGCTTTATTGGTCGATCGTCTCGCATGATTATTTTATGTGTGGCGACATTGGACGGTCCTGACATCTCCTTAAATTGTTTCAACTCACTTTGCAGGAACTCATTCACTTTCTTATCCGCTGGGTTGCCTGCTTGTGGTGTGGTTTGGTTGGGGCCTTCTGAGATCATGTATTCCTTCACTCTCTTCTGAACTATGGCGGTGCACGTGACTATCTCGTCTTTTCTTCTGTTTACCCTTAATCTTAGTGACTCTCCGCCGCATCTCAACTCTGTGTTGGCCTTCATCGACCAGGCCTGGTGGAACAAGTAACTCGCTGTGGTGTACTTTGTTCCCCAACTTCACTTCTGCTTCTACTGCTTCCTCGACGTTCTTGCGCCTTCCATCTCCCATTACCACTCATATCTTTACGGTTTTCATTCTTTCCTTACCCAATCTCTTCGCCACTTCTTCGTTCACGAAACTCCTCGTTGCTCCGGTATCTATTGCCGCTACTATGTTCTCGCCGTTCATGGTCACCTTGGCCAGGATCAGGCCTTGTGTCTGGTTTAGTGCCGCTGCTGTTCTCGAGGGAGTGTTGTGGACCCCACCCCTCGATACTGATGAGGCCCCTGGTCGTTTCCCTGTAGATCTGGGCAGCAATTTCGGGTGTGTACTCCACAACGTCCACACATCCAACAAAACTCCATCTTTGGACATCGATATCCGTGGGCGAAATGTCCGGCTCCGCCACATGCGTTTCGGGGGTCTACGTACCTCCCTTGCTGATCTGGTTGGCTCCCTGCTCTCCTTGGTGTGCTCACGTTCCGGTCTTCACGCAATTGCTGGTAGTGCTCTAATCCGTCTGCTCGATCTGGACTTGTAGCGCCCTCAAACCTCCTTGGTTGCTCCCGTCTTTCGTTACTGTGTGGGTATCTATAGCCCTCTTCGTTCACGTTCATAGACTATTACCGCTCTTCTGGTCGTCGAGGCACAAAAGGTCGTGCTGCGGCTCTTAATGGCTCTCTCTCGGGGGAGAGATTCTCGAAATCTTCTACCAAGTACACTAAATCTTCCAGACTATTGAACTAACTTCGTTTGACGTATAGTTGACATTCTCGACGAGAATTTCGATATATGCGGCTCAGCTTTTCATCGGGCGTTTAGTTCGCGTGCCGCATAAGTCCTTGTACCACCAGGACGTAACCTTTAAATCGCTTACCCGGTCGTTGGACGCGTCGTCGTATCTCGTCGTTCAGTTGCACGAAGTACCGCGTGCTTAGGAAGAACTTCAGGAAGCCCCTTTTGAAAGTGTCCCATTCTTGCCAGTGCCGATTGTTGCTCCTGAACCATACGAGAACCTTGTCCTTTAGTAGCCCTGGTAGCGCTCGTGGGATTGAATTACGTTTAATATCGTAACCATGTCGCTTGATTTATAATTATGGTTGGCCGAGTATGTCGGAGCGCCAAATCCGTTAAGCGTCTTTGTACGTCTTTTCCTTCACTCTGATTCTGAATGAAGCTGGCAAAACGTTTGCGCAGCTCCTCCACTGTTCCGTGGTTCTCGAACCCAAATTCTTCTGCATACCTCAATAGTTTCTCTCGATTGAGGAAGTACACCAATGTCAGCTTGACCATGGCTACATCGTTATCTCTTTCTTACGTTCCTCCTACTTTAGAGTCCCTGCTCGGGCGCCAGTTGTAACGGAGTTTTCCACTTGGCTGGGGTAAGCTCGCTCTGTTCTCTGTACAAGAAATTTATTAGTTATATACAATATGTATACAAGATTTCTAATATATTATATTATATTTCTACAACATGTATCTACTTTCTTCGTATGAGTTGCGGAGGTGAAAACCCTCTACTAGCCCTCGTTCCAGTCAGGTGAAAACTCTTAGTGGAGTATAAATAACTGTTCGTGAGGTGAAAACCCTCAGGGACACTACGTTTGCCGGTGGTGTTGATCCCACGGGCAAATATACCCAACGACAACACAAAGGCTACTTAATTTACTTTAGCATTTTCCTCGCCTTGTATACTATTCTGCACGCAGGCAGAATTGTATTTTATAATAACAATTTATTGCTGCGTACAGTTTTCCACTTATTCCATGTGTACGTATGTATGTGCAAACAAATAAATTCATGTTCGAAAATGCTTATGGGCTTCAGCGTATGTATATATGTTTATAACGTATTTGTGTACTATCTAGTTCAATGATTTCAGGTTTTGTTACATAAATTAAATGTATTTTTGTAGAAATTTATGTATGTTGTGAGGTCTCCAAAAGCCATCTGTTCAGAAAAACGCCTAGGGAGTATTCCTAATATAACTAATATAACTAAGTTCTTTCTATTTTCGCGGTTAATCAGCGAAGTGCAGTCTCAGTGGATCTACCTTTCGTATAAGCATGCCAGCGACGCGGAAATTATTTGCAGTATGGAATTTTTAGTTGGAAAGATTCTGTCTATTCCTGGGGACTTAAATGGCTTGAACCCATCGATTGTCCACCCTATCTATGATGTCTGTATACATCGTAAGATGTGTATTGACTAGATCTTCCAGTGAGTCCTCGCTGCTTCCAGTCAGGTCTCCACATTTTCATTTTTTCCGTAGTAACCTTGGAGTAATCCTGTTCTTGGATAGCAACTCCACGACTCCATCTTGCATTTGTGAATTTCATTTTCGTATTCCTTCATTATATCTTTGTATTCCCTCCGTTATCAGCTACCGTGACCATTTTGGAGAGTTCTCTAACATGTTTTCTGAGTTCTCTAACCCCTCTGTTCCACAAGGTTGCTTTGAACTTTGATTTGTATGCAGCTTGTATTCTTGAGATTTTAGAAAGTTTCGCTTTTTGTATGGACTGAGAATTTCATTTGAGACCTTACATACTTATGATCAGAAAACAAATATACGCACCTCCCAGTTTTATACTCCGATTCCCCCACTAGTGTGGGGTTAGCTATAACTAGATTACTTAAAAAAGCCTCACCCCCATTAGTTGATATCACCACTGGCGCGTATGACGAGTGTACATTTCAGCTTCTTGGCCTTATCCAGAAACCTTCGGAGCTCGTTTGGTGGCGCCTCATCGTGGCATCGGAGGCATTTAACAGAATGCATGGAGCATTGAACAAAATGTGGTGGAAAGGGAGTGTTATCATCGCTCGCACGCCACGCAGCATGCATTAAGAAATTCGAAGACATACTCCTTAGCTATATGCGATTATAGCCAAATTTATATCATTGAGCTATTCATTTCTTCTTTTCGCTGTTTGGCGCCAATTCCAACGGATTACCATACATGGTCTTTCCAACGGAATGCTTCCACTGGCGGGTACTGCATTGAAAACTTTCAAAGCTGCACCACATGACCTAGCCTGGGCAGCCGCTGTTTCTTGATTCGCTGAACTATGCCAATGTCGCCGTATATCTCATACAGCTTATGATTCCATCGGCTGCGGTATTCGCCCTTCTCTACTCGTAGAGGACCATAAATCTTACGCAAAATCTTTCTCTAGACTCATGTTGTCATCGTCCGTGCCTCCGAAAAATTAATTAATGAAAATTTTGTCAATTATCTATATTTTTATTTAATCGTTGTTTATTTTGTATGCAACGTTAGTAAGGAGAATTGGGTTAAGACCCAGTTAAATGTGTATCGTATGTCTATCTGTTTAGACCTGCTCCCTTAGTTTTGGAGATATTTCATCCAGATTTGGTTAACATACAATATGTCGTATTTTTATACGACATTATTTAATGTAACCGGCCAGATCGGACCACTATAACACATGCACATATAACCGATATTTCAGATTTCTGGCAATAAATCTGTCAAAAGAGCATGTAAGAGCGCATATTTTAACACTCCACATTCGTAATTTCAAACATGAAAGTTTATTTGGTCGTAAAAAAAAGTATGCAGTACATAAAACTTGAAATCTTCATTTAGTTTAAGATTTTATTACTTATTGTCAGGCTTCCGAAGTCGAAGCAGATTCAATATATAAATATTAATGTTTAAAAAAAAATCTTCATGAAAGGCACAGGGACTTTCAAGTTGGCATTGGTTGGTTGGTTTGTGGAATCGGCTGCATTCGCTGCACCACTTACCCTCTTTAACTTCGCCCGGTGGAGCAGAGTATGATGCCCGAGAGTGCACCGATGGCAACTAGACCTTGAGTCGCATTCGCCGGGTCCCATGGGAGGTTGCCAGGCAGTTGATTTAGTACCGGTACTTGCGCACCCATACCTGTCCTCCGGTGCCATGGCGACGAAAGCAGGGCAATGGCGCAACGCATGCAACTGCCGCATAAACGGCACTTCCTCGATACTACGTCTCGTTGTGACATAGGAGAGAAAAGGGAAAACCTACGACTTTAGTATATGGTTGCAAAAGGGTATATGAAGAGATTTCATGAGATGTATTGATGGTGAAGCACTTTGAGTTTCTGTCATTTGGAAACCAGAGAGCGGTCTTAGGCATTGGATTCGGGTATCGATAACAATGGAGCACCGCGGAGGAAATGTCCAGGGGTGTGTGCTAGTAGGTCTTGCGGGTCTTGCGAGATGGCTCAGAGCGATCGGGAATTGAGAACCGCTTCTATTCTTACCATCAGAGTTGTGAGTTCCTCGAAGCTAAATTTGTGATTTCCGGCGACTTTAGTGAAGTGCAGATTAAAACTCTTCAATGCTGATTTCCATACCACCTGTCTACCCATATGAGGGGCATACGGTGGAATAAACTCCCAATAGAAGCCGAGTGGGGCGTATTTAGCGAGGACGTCAGCTGCTACTTCCTTCAAGAAGACGCCAAACTCGCGATGGAATGTGCGTTGAGCTCCGACAAATGTTTTCCCATTGTCGAACATAATCTTATAGGGGAGACCGTAACGTCCAACAAATCTAGCGTAGGCCGCTCGGAAAGCCTCCGTAGAGCAGACTTCGAGGTGTATTGCTTTCGTGGAGAAGCATACAAACACACAAACGTATGCCTTTGAATATGAAGCTCGCCGATGGGTAGATACTTTTACTAGGAACGGGCCGGCGAAGTCCACCCCGGTCGTGTGAAACGGTAGGGTATATGTGGTTCGTTCTGAGGGTAGTGCTGCCATGATCTGCGATCTCATCTGCTGCTTATGTATGGTGCACGTTTTGCAGTGAAAAAATGCACTTTTTTATTTTGGGTTTGAGTCCGGGAATGTAGTACTCTTGTTGTACAATTCGCATCATCAACTGGTTTCCAGCATGCAGCATGGTGGTGTGTAGAAATTTCAACAGCAGAGTGCAGAATATTGAGTTTCCTGGGATAATTATAGAATGACGTACGTTAAACCTAAGGGCTGCGTATTAAAGTCGTCCGTTTACGCGCAGTACGCCTTTGCTGTCGAGTATAGGATTTAATGTCAGCAACGTGTCCTTCTTGCTGATCGGTTTTGAGGCTTCGAGTTGCACGATGGTTTCACCATAATGCCTTCGTTGAGTTAGGGTTATGAGTCCCGTTTTTGCTTCGTTTATCTCTTCGTGGTGTAACGAAGTTCCTTGGCTGGGGTAAGCTCAGTGTACCCAGGGTGGCCAAAATAGTAAGTCGCTTTATTTCGTGTTACAACAAAGTTTTATTAGTTTAAATTAGTTTCTATCTTCTACTTTATTCGTAAAAACCGCGGAGGTGGGACACCCTCCATTGGTCTTCCGTTCGGTGAGGTGGAATCCCTCTTCCGAATATACTATACTGTAAAGTTGCGGATGTGGAACTCCCTCCACTAACTTTCTTTCAACTAGGTGAAAACCCCGTTGAATATAAACTAAGTATTCGTGAAGTGGAAACCCTCAGGTGTACTACTTTTGTCGGCGATATTCACGGATAAGTATACCTATCGACCATCTACTGACTAGTTAAATTTTCAAACTACGATCGCTCTTTTTATACCTCTCTGCACGCAGGCTGAAAGCTATTTTATAATAACAATTATTCTAAAAAACAGTTTTACTTAGTTATATGGTGTGTATGTATATACACTAGCGGTCATAAAAACCGCACCATTGGCAATACTGCAGTAATTTCGATAAAATTTCAAATCACCGCGGCAACTCTTTCCTTTTTATAATGGGGATTTCCCTTTTTACATTTATTTTTAATGCTCTGATATTAAACTAATGAAACCGAGGAAAAACTTTGAAAAACTTGCATTGCTTTTATTTTTTTCTTGATTTTTATCAATTTTCTTCAATTTTTTTATTTTGAACAAAAACCAGTGAAATTTTCTTTAAACTAAGCTGATGTTTAAACAGTTCCTTTTTTTTTGGTCTTAACAATAAATGAAAAATATTTGTTTCAAAATAAAACGGTTTTAACTCTTATTAGAAACAATTTTCTTTAAATTTCAGTGTGGTGCGGTTTTTATGACCGCCAGTGTACCTATGTATTCATAAAAACATACTTAGCCCCTAGAAGTATATACCATATACATAAATATGGATAATTCTAACTGAGACTCCTAAGAGTAAACAGATAATTTCCTGATAACTGCTTACAGAATTTTCCAACTCTAATGCTAATTGTGTATATATGTACGTACATTTTCTTGTATGTGCATATACCTATATATGTATGTAAAATTCAATGTACTTATATATGCATGTATATAAAAATTCCATTTCAATAAATATCTATGTATGGTAAATTCGATGTATACTCCGTGTGAGTATATGTATGTATATGTTTAGTTGTAAGGACTCTAACAATCCAGGATTTCGGGGTCCTTACACCCTCTCCCCACCTGCCGCAATGAGACTTATCGTCACGGTATTTGTGCGTGAAATTCGTATGCGGTAGAGCTGGCCGTCTACCTCGCGCCGGCTGTTGGTTGTTCGGCTGCTTCGTTGGCTGCATTACTATCGAAGATGCGTAGCCGAAGGTCGATGTGTCGTATGAAGTCGGTGTTGCTATTGCCTCTTGGAACATAGAGTATTCACCGCACCGCTTTGTTTGATTTTCACTCCCTTTTTTTATTTCATTAGAAAAAGAAATTACTTCTTTTGTTTTTTGCTTGCATATTTTTGGAACAATCCGTTTTCTGTTTTTTCTTTTAATTTTCCATATTTTTTTCCTTTTTTCTTATTTTTTTTCTTTGTTATTTTTTGGTTTTTTTTGCTGCTAGCATATTTGCGGGATAATTCCTTCTTTTAACTGTTCCTTGCACTGTTCTTGTATAAAGGGGTATCGTTCTGGGGTGCGTTGTCTTCGATTCCTCTTCTTCTTCTGCCATTATTGATTTTTTCCAGCTCGACAATCACTGGGGACACGTAATCCATCATTCGCTGTGGTCCACTATATCTGGGTGCTAGTTTCGCCTTGAAGTTCTCTACTGCTTTCGATAGGTGGTGTTCTTTTACTAACACCAAGTCTCTTATTGTCCGTTGCCATTGTCGTCTGCGTAGATTGTTTGGCTTGTTCTGCTGATGCACGTTGTTGGTGGCGTCGGACGATTTCGTGAACCTCTTTCATCATGTTCGCTTTCTCTTTAGGTGTGTGTGTGTTCTGGGCGGTACCGAATGTATTTTAGTCGTACAGGGTGTTCGGCATTCTGGGATATCTTCCTTGTACTGTATACGCTGGGCTGTATCCGGTTGTTGTTGTTGTTGTTGTAGCGGTTCGCTAACCCCGCTTAGGGCAGGTATAATCAGTCTAAGTCGCCGAGGTCATCTAACGGGAGGTCCAGGAAACGTGCTGTTTCGACAGGTTTGGACCAAAGGGAGAGGGGGGTTAGATGGGTCAGTTTAAGGGGGCATGTGAAGAGGTGGTTAGTATCGTGCGGGGACTCTCCACATGCAGGGCATACGTTGGGTATGCTGGGGTCGAGTCTGAATATGTAGGAGTTTAACCTGCTACAGTATCCAGATCTGAGTTGTGCCAGAGTCACGCGGGTCTCTCGAGGCAGCTCGAGCTCACTGTCTGCGATGGGTGGTGGTTTGGATCCGAGTACGCCATTCACTGGGAGGGAGTCTAGGAAGGTGTTAACTGACTCCTGGTGAATGGCGTTCAGTGCCTGTCGGTAAGCCGTCCTGTCCAGCGGTTGTTGAATATGGTGCTGTATAGTGCTGTCGTAGTCAAGTACTCCCTTCATGATGTGCCTAGGCGGAGGCTCCGCTTCTAGGAGGTGCCTGCTGGGGTGCTCCGCGCGGTGGCATCCCAGCAGGAACTGCTTGCACAGCATAGCATTATGCTCCTTAACTCGTAGCATAGATGCTTCGCTGTGCAAGTGGTGTTCAGGTGACATCAGAATGTTTCCTGTCGCAGTCCTAAGGGCGGTATTCTGGCAGGCCTGTAATTTCCTCCACTGCGTCTCGTTCGTCCCCGGCGCCCAAATCGGTGCAGCGTAATTTACGACCGGCCGGCCAATTGCTTTGTAGGTTGCCAGCAAGGTTTCTTTATCTTTACCCCATGTGCTGCCGGCTAGCGCTTTGAGTATTTTGTTGCGGCCCTGGAGTTTTGCGGCAATTGCGGTCGTATGCGGAGTGAAGGAGTACAGGCTATCGAATGTGACCCTTAAAATCTTAGGGTTGTTTACAGTTGGAATTTTTACGCCATCAACTTTCACATCGAGTTCTAGCCGGTACTCCTTCGTCCAGCTGGTGAAGAGGGTAGCCGAGGATTTCGTCGGTTGAATTTTTAAATGTCGTGCAGTGAAGAAACGGGAGAGATCAGCGAGGTAACCGTTCACTTTCGAACATAGGCTATCAATATCCTGGCCGGACGCCAATATCGAACAATCATCGGCATACGAGGTTAGTGAGACTCCTTCCGGTGGAGGAGGGAGCTTCGAAATGTAAAAATTAAACAGTAGCGGGGAGAGGACACCACCCTGCGGAACCCCCTGTTTAATTTTCCTCAATTTAGATGTTTCACCTCGGAATATGACCGATGATTGACGACCACTCAGGTAGCCCATGACCCACCTCTGCAACCCCGGCGGTAATGAGGATTCCTCAATGTCACTGAGTAGCACTGAATGATTGACAGTGTCAAAAGCTTCTGACAAGTCCAGTGCTACCAGGACAGTTCTCGCACAGGGTCGGTTTTGGTTCAGGCCATTGATCACCTGGGTGTTTACGGCGTTAAGTGCTGTTGTGGTACTGTGCACTTTTCGGAAGCCATGCTGATGTGCTGCTGGACGCAGATGGTGAGTAAAACTCGGGAGCAGTAAGGCCTCAAGCGTCTTCGCTACTGGGGAGAGGAGAGTTATCGGCCGATAAGACTCTCCTTTGTTGGCTGGTTTCCCCGGTTTTAGTAGCGGGACCACCCTACCGGTCTTCCACAAATCTGGTATGATTAGGGTGGTCAAAGACAAATTGAGGACCTCAGTGAGGTATTTTGCTCCCGCTGGTCCGAGATGTTTTAGCATCAGCATGCTTATTCCGTCAGTGCCGATGGATTTGGAGGCTTTCGCCTTCCCGATAACCCCCTGAACCTCTTCTCTGGAGAAATCAAGCGCCGCGCTTGTGTTTGGCAGTTTGCGCATACGACGGGTTACACGTCTTTTCGCTTTGTCTACCGAAGGATGCAGTGTAAAAAGCCGGCTAAAATAGCTCGCGCATCTCTTCGGGTCCGACGAGGCGCGACCACCGAATGAAATTTCCACCCGGTCATCGCGTCTCGTCGGGTTAGACAGCGACTTGACTGTAGCCCAGAGCTTGGTTGCCCCAGAGGAGAGATTGCAGGACCTTAGGTGCTCCTCCCACTTTTTCCGCTTGTGATTGTTTACAACAGTCCGAATCTCCGCATTTAAATCTCTGATTAAGGGATTCCCGGGATCGGAGTTACGGAGGATGTCGCGCCTTGCTGCTAAAGCCGCCGCTTCGGACGGGAAGTTAGGGCGGATTTCCGCAATTCGGCCTGCCGGGATGAAGCGGGCGGCAGCGGTCACAACTATCCTGCGGAATGATCGTTCACCAGAGGTGACGTCTGTTGGAGTGGAGAGAGCACCGAAGGCGTTCTCAGTGAATTCCGTGAAGCCGGTCCAGTTAGCTTTTTTGAAGTTAACGAAGGTCCGGTGGTCCGCGGAAACAAAGTCGGGAGGTCTGTCAATCGAGATGTGTATGGGTAAGTGGTCCGATGCTAGTGTCAGTACAGGTCGCCAACCTATACTGTTTATCAGACCAGCACTCGCAATTGTTATGTCGGGCGAGCTTTGGCAATTACCCACAACTCTGGTGGGGGTGTTGTCGTTCATTGTGCAGAATGTCGAATCGTCTATCTGTTCCGCCAGCTCCATTCCTCTACGGTCATTTGACAGGCTAGAATGCCAAAGATCGTGGTGCGCGTTAAAGTCTCCCAAAACCAAACGGTTTTCGCCTCTGAGTAGCGCACCTATATCAGGGCTATATCCAACTGGGCAACTTGTAACGGGAGGAATGTATGTATTAAATATTTCGAGCTCGGCATCGCCTGACCGGATAGCTATGCCCTGACATTCTAGGGTAGTATCCCTGCGGTCGATGCCGTCGTCGATGAGACGATACTGCACGGTGTTGTGCAGGATGAACGCCAAACCCCCTCCGTGGTCTCGCTCGCGATCCTTGCGGATTATGTTGTTGATTGATTGGCGGTGTTGTCGTATTAACAGGCGGGGGCAGACTCCTACAGCAAGGGGCAACGTACGCATCACTCCACTCACGGGTGGTGCGCAGGCCCGAGCACGTCCGAAAATGACACCAGCCGGAGCAAGAATTGCATCTGACTGAGGTCACATTCCGACGTACTAAGGCCTGACACACGGAACAGACTGTGCGGGGGACTAAGAGCTGCTGGGTAGCCCTCGCACGGGAGGAGGATGAGGAGCTGGTTGTGGGGGGGAAGGGGGGGAGGGTTGGTGGGAGTCATGTTGCGGGGAGCTCCGGGAGACCGTGGAGGTCTGCGGGTTACCCAAAGTGGGTAAGTGTGCTGAAGGCACTGCCGTGGAGGCTGGGGGCGCACTTGGGCGCTGGCAACATGGGGCCACATAACGTGTGGTCCACTCCCTATGTGTCTTAAGGCCTGAACAGACCTTAAGATGACTCCAACCATTGCACTGGTTGCACCTAACCGAGATGGAGGAGTGGTGGAGTCTTTTAGTGCACACGCAGCAGAAATAGTCCGTCGGACCAAGGTTGGTTTCTACGCCAGCCCTGATTAGAAGGATTTGAAGCAACCCAGCTGCGAGGTATTGCTCCGATGGCGCACTTAAACTAATTTTACCTGTTGACCTAAACGGGGTTAGGTCGCCGAAAGGGTGACAGCCCTTGGCCGGATAAAATCCGGGTCAACTCCGGTACGTAGAACCGGCTGTCGTTGAGAGTTGGGGCTGTATCCGGTGCTCCTTTCCGGTGAACTGTGCAATAATCCGTTCGATGTTTCGGTTCGCTCTTTCCGTAATGTTGTCCTGTGGTGTGTATGGCGCAGTAAGTTGGTGTTTTAATCCCTGTTCCCGTAGAAAATCTTTGAATCGCCTGCTCGTGTACTATGCTCCGTTGTCTGTTATCAGGATCTTTGGGACACCAAAACAAGCTAGTATCCTCTCTCTGAACGCGCGGATGACACCTGCGCTGCTTGCTTTGCAGACTGCCACGACTTCAACCCCCTTTGAAAATCGGTCTAAAAATACGAGGGCCATTGTGTTGCCGTGCTTTGATCGTGGTAACGCGTAAGCATTTTTCCTGCGGCTTGTTGCTGACTCGGCTTATAGATCAGACACTGTTGTACATATCTTCTTACATCTCTAAACATCCCTGGCCAATAGTAACGGCCCATCGTCCGGGTTATCGATTTTCGGAGACCCATAAGGCCTACACTCGGCGTGTCATGTATCTCCTTTAGTACCCGCGGTCTCTGAGGCGTTGGCACGCACAACTTCCACGGAGTAACATCTTCCCCATTTACTTGGGTTGTAATCCGCCTATACAGTCTGCCGTCTTCCACCACGTGGTCTGAGAACCTCTCTGGTGCCTCCTTCACCTTCGCCATCTTCTCCTTGATCCATTCGCACTTTTCTCCCTCGCCTTGTTCTACCACGGAGCCCAGCTGTACTTCCTGCGGTTGCCGCGATAATGCATCTGCTACGACGTTTAATTTTCCTTTTCTGTATTGGACATCGAACGAATATTTTTGAAGTTCCTTTTCTTCCCCTTCTAAGCATTGCTGTTAATGGATGTGACACTCGCGAAAAATCGTGGACAAATCTCCTGTACCAAGATGATATTTCCAGGAAGCGTCTAAGCTCTCGCACGTTCGTTAGGGGTGCTAGCTCTTTGATAGCCGCCACTTTTTCTGGGTCCGTATGGATGCCCTCCTCGCTGACGACATGGCCTAAATACCTCAATTTCTTTTCTCAAGTAGCTTTTCTCAATCGCCCGAACACTTCTGTGAGGTGTCTTACATGGTCCTCTAATGTGGTGCTTGTAATTATGATGTCGTCTAGATAGACGAAGGCGTGCGGTTCTAAATCTGGACCAATGACGCGGTCGAGTGCTCTTTGGAACATTGCTGGAGCGGAATGTAGGCCGAAAGGCATCACTTTCCACTGTAACAACCCACGTCCAGGAACTGTAAATGCGGTGTACTGTTTACTACTTTCATCCATGGGGATCTGCCAATAGCCGTTCTTCAAATCTAAGCTGCTGATAAAACGGACGCTACGAAGTCGATCTAATATGTGCTGGATGCGTGGCAACGGTTAGGCGTCTGGTACGGACCGTGCGTTTAGTTGATGATAGTCGACGCAGAATCTCCATTTCCCATTCTTCTTTTTCGGCAAAACTATGGGCGCGCTGTGTGGACTATGTGATGGCTCAATGTAATTCCTCTCTAGCAGCTCGTCTATCTCTTAATTGGGGTTCTTCACCTTTGTTTGATCGGTCGATCATCTTTCATCACTGTTTTATGTGTGGCTAAGTTGCATACCCCTGACAACTTCTCGAATTCCTGGAACTCTTTTCTGATGAACTCTTTCACTTCAGGGTGTGGATGGTTTTGTACTGTTTGGCCCGGGCTTGTCGTATCCTTTGGATCTTCACTTTCTAATGTAGCCATGGTCGTACAAGTGACGGCTTCGTCTTCTCTTCTATTTACTCTCAGCTTTACGGATTCTCCTCCGCACCTTAGTTTCATGTTCGCTTTCGACTGGTAATCGGTTGCGATCACCACCTCTTCAACTAGACCTGGTAGTACGAGCAGCTCACTGTCATGCACCTCTGTACCCAACTTCACTTCCACCTTTACTGCTTCTGTTACCGCCTTCTGTCTACCATCGCCCATTATTACTCGTGTATTCACTTTACTCCTTTGTCCCGCAACGCCCGCACTTCCAACAAAACTCTATTCTGGGGTTGCGACAACCGTGAGCGAAATGACCTTCTCCTCCACATCGCCTGCATGCTGCTCGTGGGTCTATGTACCTATGTTTTCCCTCCGGCAGGTGGTCTGTGCTTCGCGTCTCTGGCCTTGTTAGTGATTCTCTACGATCTTCTCCTAGGTGTTGATAATGCTCTACATACTGTTTGTTTGCAAGTTGTCTCCCTGATATTTCTGCTGTTGTGGGTGCAGATCGCCTTTCGCCCATGTTCAAGTATTGGCAGCGATCCTCCCTCTGGCGTGGTGCGAATGGCCTTGCTGTTGGCCTTAGAAGCTCTCTCTTGGGTGGTAGGTTTTCGTAATCTTCTACCAGATCCATTAGTTCTTCCAGACTCCTAAACTCATGCCGCTTCACGTAGAGCTGGTATTTCCGGTGGTAGTTTCTGTAGATCCGGCTCAGTCTTTCTTCGGCGGTGTAGCTTGTGTGCCGCATAAGCTCCTGAAGTGCCAGTACATAGTCCTTGAACATCTCTCCAGGTCGTTGGATGCGTCGCCGGACCTCGTCGTCAAGTTGCTCGAAATAACGAGAGTTGAGAAAAAATTTCAAGAAATCTCTCTTGAAAGTCTCCCACTCCTGCCAGAGTCGGTGGTTATTGCGAAACCACCCGAGGGCTATGTTCTTCAATAACTCTGGTAGTGCCCTTTGGATTGAGTTTGGATCTATCTCATAGCCGTCTGCTAGCTCCTCCACACGTTCCACAAACCCGAGGGGGTCCTTACAGCCGTCGTATCGGAATCCCCACTTTCGCACGCGGTCCATAATGCTCGCGAACGAGAGTGTCCAATCTGTAGGCGCTTTCTCGTCTTCCGGAAAATTATAGGTGAAAACCCAGTTGAATATAAACTAAGTATTCGTGAAGTGGAAACCCTCAGGTGTACTATTTTTGTCGGCGATGTTCACGGACAGGTATACCTGCACGCAGGCTGAAAGCTATTTTATAATAACAATTATTCTAAAAAACAGTTTTACTTAGTTATATGGTGTGTATGTATATACCAATGTATTCATAAAAACATACTTAGCCCCTGAAAGTATATATACATAAATATGGATAATTCTAACTGAGACTCCTAAGAGTAAACAGATAATTTCCTGATAACTGCTTACAGAATTTTCCAACTCTAATGTTAATAGTGTATATGTATATGTACGTACATTTTCTTGTATATGCATATATATATGTATGTAAAATTCATGCATGTATATAAAAATTCCATTTCAATAAATATCTAAGTATGGTAGATTCGATGTATACTCCGTGTGAGTATATGTACGTGTATGTTTAGTTGTAAGGACTCTAACAATCCAGGATTTTGGGGTCCTTACAGTGGGTTAGAGTCAAGTTCATCCGAGATGGCAATTTTCGTGAGCTGTGAATAAAACGATATACTTATGCAATTACTCCAAGAGCTCGGGGAAAGGAGGAAAATCTCTCTAAAATATCTTCAGATTGCAAGGTATGGAATGCGGCGATGTGCCTTTGTTCCGGAGGCGATGGGTGTTGGGGGCGAGAGCTAGGCCATTCATTGGCGGGTTCGGCAAGCCATTCAGGACCTTTCCACCAGATGACGTTTTTAATGAGATCCTGAGGTCAACATCCACGGGTGCCTAGGTGCCTGCATACATGCCGCCAATTAGCATTACTTATCAGTTGCAGGACTTAGGATATCCTGTTTGCTACATATGTCTTCCAAGAGTGTGGTGGTTTTTCTAGCCATGCTAAGACGATGGTCGAATCTGTTCACAGAACAGGTTCGTGAGGCGGAAACCTAATTGTTTTTCTCTTTGTTATACCAACCTTGCCAGTAAAACTGCTCCACAGAGCTCTAGACGGGGGCGACCTATCGTTTTGAGAGGAGCTACCTTTGTTTTTGCAGCTAGTAAATGTGAGGTGAAGGAGTTTTCGCCGTGTTGTACCCTCATGTACACACAAGCGCAGAATTGCTTCTCTGAGGCATCTGAGAATCCATGGAGTTGAATCGGTTTGTCGGGGGAGTACTGCACCCATCGGGGTATTTGGATGTCTTTGATTGCCAGGAGATTCTCATGAAACGAGTTCCATTTATGTAGGGATCCGGATTTTACGCTTTCGTCCCAATCCGTTCCTAGTGTTTGGAGTAGTACCTTGACTAATATCATAATTGGTGATAACCATCCTACCGGGTCGAAAAATTTCGCCACAGCCTATGAAATCTCGCGTTTAGTACTACACTTTGCAGCGGGTTGAGGTTCGTATGAGGATGAGAAGGTGTCTGTAAGTGCTTTCCAGCGTATTCCTAGAGTTTTTGTTGAGCTTGTGTCGCTGAATTTAAGAAAGTCGGCATCTAGCAATTGAGACTCTGGAATTTTTCGAGTATTTTCGGGTGGTTTGCCGCAATATTCTTAAGAGGGAATCCTGCTGAATTTAACGCTTCGATAACGTGGGTGAGTGAGTTTTTGCCATCTTCCGATAATTGATGTAGGGTTCATATAGCTAAATTTGGGGCACAGATAACGCCAAACGTAACTGTCTTTAGCTTGAAATCATTTTTTGGAGAGTCGGGAGTTCTGCGAAAGAGTATTCGCTGGAAGTCTTGATCATCCTGGTTAGCGAGTATTTTACGGTTCATTTTCTCAATGCCACCGGTAAATACGTACTTATAGAGTCGGCAATTGAGGATTATTAGCATTAAGTCGTTTTCGAGTGTTGGGCCTGTGTGTAGTACGTCGTTTAATGAGTTCCCTGATTGTGATAGTCTGAAAGCGTTGAATATGACTCGGACCTTTGTGGATTTACTGTTGGGTTTTATGACAGCGTGATGGGGTAGATAGAAGGAGAAGTACTTCCCCTTGTTGATTACTTCGAGAGGTCATGTAGGTTCCATGTGGTCTAAGGTCAAGTATTCTTCCAAGACCGCCTGATATTTTTGCTGCAGCTCTGGTTTTCGCTCTAGTGTCCGCTCGTTGCTGGTTTACAAATGATGTGCTGCTAGTCTGGAGTGGCTTAAGGCTGCGTCTCTGGGAAACTTCGCTTTGATTGGTAATTTGACGGTGTATTTACCATTCTTTTGGAGAGTTGTTGTTTTCCGATACAAATTTTCGCAAAATTCGTTCGCTTCTGAGTGAGTTTGAGTAGCTGGGACTTCTTCTTGCTCCCAGAATTTCCTTAGTTGGATGCTGATCGGGTCATATTGGGCTGGATTGACCTGCGTTGAAAAGGACTTTACCTTTTGAGTTGTTGGCCCGCTGATTATCCATCCAAATATTGTCTGCTGTGCCAACAGGGCACCATTGTGGAGGTGTTGCACTCCTTGTTTGAGGATTTGGGATGCTAAGTCGCTGCCGATTACCATGTAAATTCGAGATGGGGTAAGACATTTTGGGTCGGCTAACGCTAATCGGGTTATTACGTTGATGTCAATGATTGACACATGGGTTGTGGGCAGTAGGTGGGTGAGCTTGGGTAATATTATTGCTCTAGCTTTTATATGGTGTAATAAGTCTGACGAACATAGAGTTAGTTCGCAGACTTTGGGTAGATTGAGTGTTTTTTGAATCCGGGATGTGACAAAGGTTTTTTGCGAACCTTGGTCTATCATTGCTCGAATTTTGTGGTGTTCTCCTGCTAGATATATCGGGACAATAGCTGCGAGCAAGAGTGTGGTTTTGTTGCTGCTTGCGTGGTGTGTTGTTACCTTGACTGTCTTCTTCTGAGCCTGGGGGGTATGACTGATTCCTGTTGTTGTTGATGGTCTGTCGTCTGCTATTTTGACTTCGCGGGTGTGAACAGGAAAGACAATTTTCGCAGTAATTGTTTTTACGAACAAATTTTTGTCGATCTGGGACGGAAAGGTTCCTAAACTGGATGCACATTTTCATCCCGTGACTAGAGTTGCATAACTTGCAGGAAACGGGTTTTTGGAACTCTGAGTGAAAGGTTTGCCTGCGACTTTTATTCGCAAATGGGGAGCTTTGATTGCCTGCTCTGGGTGCGAATGTATTGAAGTGGGGCTTGGGTTTACCTGGGCGGTATGGTCCCAGTATTTCTACTACCTCGTATCTACTGGTCAGAAATGCATTCGTTTCGGACCAAAGTGGTAGTTATTTCCTCGAATTGAGAGATTGTTCCCAAAGCGCGAGTGTTTCGCTCGGGAGTTTTGAGGAGCATATATCAATGAGGATGGGATCCCAATCCTTAGTGGAAATCTTTTGTAATGAGAGATTGGAGAGACAGTCATTTAATGTAGTCTGCAGTTTTTGCAGTTGCTCCCCGTTCTCTGCATAGATGGGTTGTAGATTAAGGAGGGTTTTGAGCTTGTTATCTACCAGAATTCATGGGTTCTCTTAGCGAAATTTTAATGCTTCCCAAGCAAGCGGGAAACTTTCATCTGTGAATGGGTATTGTTTCACAATAAGGCCTGCTGGACTTTTGCATGTATCTGTTCATCCTGGTTGATGCTGCTTTTTCTGACTTATCTTCTGGCATTTTGTGAAATTTTAGGGATTTGAATTACTAGGGTTTACGAAAAAAATTAAATTGATATTAGGTGGGTTTTGTAAAAAAAATTGGGTGAGTATTGTAAAAAAATTTGGGTGAGTTTTGTAAAAGAATTGCTTTTATTTGGTATATATTAACCAGCAGCAAATTTTAATGTATTCCGCCTGTGGGTGTAGCGAAAATTCCAAAAATTTATAAAAAAATGTATATTTATTCCAAAATAAACATATTTATTTGGAATAATTCGGTTTTAGTAATAATTTCCGTTTAAAAGCTATTCACTTTAGACCCACTGTACCAAAGTGTAATAATTGCTTGGTCGCGGCCCACTGTGTCTTAAGTTCCGCCTCCTTTCGTTTATTTTGCCTCAGCGCGTCTGAGTGCAATATGTTTGATGTTTGTGGGCGCGTTTGTGTAGGATTCCACTGGGTATATGCAACTGTTTTAGAGAAAAACGGTACTGAGATGTGTAATATATACATATATATTTTGAGTTACTGCGATAGAGTAGTTAACGGGATTTTTGGTGTTGGCTTGTACAGTTGACGCCAATAATTATAACTTTTGAGGTCTTGAGAAATATTTTATATCCAAGTATATGTATGTATGTATATGCCCGTAACTGTGATATATGAGGGAATGAATGAATGTTTTTTTCCTATTAATTTTTTTGTTTTCATTTTATATTTTATTTGCTTATCGCTATTTTAAATTTATTAGTATTTATGCTTTTTTACATTTTTTAGTGCACTTTATTTTGCCAATTTTTCTCGCTAATTTTCACATTCTAGATAAATTTTACTCGACACGCACGTCCGCTCGCTTTATTCCGTTCTATTTTTTTGTGACCGCTCGTTTGGTTATTGGTACCTACATATGTATTTTTGTATGTATTATATATACCTATGTAATGGCCGATGCTCTCAATTGAGTATTGCCAATTCTTTTTGAAGGCTCCGAAAGGACCATGTTAATTGTTGAGTGTGGGTAGAATATCGGCCGTTTCCAATGAATAGAATAAGTCTCGGTCCCTTTTTTTATAAACGGTATCAATACAGGTTTTTATTCAATTGGTTAAGTTATGTATGATTGAAAAAAAAGGATATTATTTAGAGTTAAAATTTGTTGTACATACTTTAAGACACAAATTGTCTTATAGCCTATTTCCACCGGACGTTAAATGCATTTTAGCTTAAATGGATTTAAACATCACTTTTAAATGCTAAATTCCCATGTGTTTGTTACGTAGGCTGCTATATATAGGTCTGGCCTAGGCAACATCAAGTGTTGCCAGGTGCAATCTGACATTTCCATTGGAAAGTTTGACATTTTTTAGCATAACATCACTCAGAACGTTTTGTCATTTAATCGTGAATTGTTTTATTTACAGGGAATTAAAAAATTCATCTCGGCCAAAAATTGGAATTAACTCGTGAACATTTTCGTGCGATCATTTTTCACAACTTTCGACGTGGATTATCACGACAAGAGTGCATCGATGAACTTAAATCTTTGTATGGCTATGAAGCCCCATCCTATAGCACTGTGAAAAACTGGTACAACGAATTCAATCGTGGCCGACGCTTGCTCAAACACGAATTGCGGGAAGGTCGTCCAAAAACAGCCGTTGTGCCAGAAGACATCGATGCCGTACGTGAACTGATAATGCAAGACCGTCATGTTACGTACCTTCAGATAGAGGCATTCCTATGCATTTCTCCCACCAGCATACATTCGATATTGCATGAACACCTGGCCGTAAAAAAGGTTTGTTCTCGTTGGATCCCACACAATTTGACAATCGCTCAAAAAAAGGCTCGTGTGGATTGGTGTAAAGAAATGCTCAAAAAATACGATCGCGGTGCTTCAAAAGACGTTTATAAGATCGTCAAAGGTGACGAATCATTGATCTATACGTATGAACCCGAAACAATACAGCAATCGACCGTGTGGGTCTTCCAAGACGAACCAAATCCAACGAAAGTTGTTCGTGGAAGAAGCACTTCGAGGCAAATGGTCGCCTGTTTCTTCGGCAAAACTGGCCATGTGGCGACTGCTCCGCTTGAGCAACGTAGGACGGTCAGTTCTGAGTGGTACACCACCATTTGTTTGCCTGAAGTCTTCGGAGAAATTCGAAAAACGAACAAGACAAGACGAATCATTGTGCACCATGACAATGCGAGCTCTCACACATCGGCTCAAACCAGCGGCTTATTGACCGGCCAAAACGTCGAAATGATGGGTCATCCGCCGTACAGCCCTGACTTGGCACCCAATGACTTCTTTTTATTCCCACACATCAAGAAAATAATGCGTGGTCAACGATTTTCGTCGCCAGAAGATGCTGTTGAAGCATTCAAAAACCATGTTTTGGAGGCATCTCAATCGGAGTGGAAAAAGTGCTTCGAAAATTGGTTTGAGCGCATGCAAAAGTGTATAAATCTTGATGGAGAATATTTTGAAAAACAATAAAACCATTTTCGTTGATAAATATTCGTGTTTTCATTATTTGGCCAGACATACCTATATATAGCAACCCTCGTATTGTATAAAAGTGTGTTAACTCACTTTCGGTAATTTAGCAGAAAATGTTATGTTAGCAGTCGATGCTGTCACTACTAATGTAAACATTTCTGAAGTTTTGGTATATTTCTTGCCAGAGTCGTGTATTTTCGGATTTAATGAGGGGCCAGACTTTTATTTTGCATGGTGAAATTTTTTCTGCAAAAGTTACTTTTTTGCATTAATATTAACATAAAAGCATATAGGTATTAAGTAATTGGCGAAGATGATGCTTCTCCTCTTTAAGAAATAAAATAAAATAAAAATAAAAAACAAACAGAAAGCAATTTTGGAAGAGCAAATGATCCCCTCAACATAAAAATATACACGACTCTGGCAACTATCAGCTGATTGCGTAGAACAAATAATTATGTATATATAATTGGCGCTGTGTAACCGGTTAAGCGATTTTTCGGCCGAGCTACTCTTCCAATTGTGGTTTTCTAGAAAAACAAAATAAATAATTACTGAAAAAAATAAACTAAACTGAGAATGGAAAGAAAACGAAGCAAACGGAGGAGCAAAGTTTCCTGGATTGCTGGGAAGGAAGAGCTCAGGAATTGAGAGGTTGCCGAAAAAATTATCATGTATACAAAGGCATGGCGGTGGAGTTAACGCAATCGGGGATCGAAGTCATTGTTGGCATTGTTGGAAAAGTTGTAAGCATGCAAAAAAGCATTTTCCTTTCAGCAGCGTCTGTCCGTGCAGCAATATTCTGCACTTGCAAATCAAAGTATTGTATAAATAGAAAAATAAAATGAATGCGGTCTCTTGAATTCATGATTTTAATACTTGTGACAAAATTTTGCAAGCTGAAAATGTAAACAAAGAACAGCTGTTTGAATTAACTCACTTTCGGTGGAAACGTTTGACATTTCATTCACTTAACATAGGCCTTAAATGCATTTGATAGGTGTTTATAGTCGAACATATAAATTATGAAATTTGTTGACGAAAATTAAAA
Source organism: Ceratitis rosa (assembly GCA_037013455.1). Lineage (NCBI taxonomy): Eukaryota > Metazoa > Arthropoda > Insecta > Diptera > Tephritidae > Ceratitis > Ceratitis rosa. The sequence continues at coordinate 5,851,524 of JAWMAG010000015.1, read as the reverse complement.
ATTTGTTTAAAAGTATGCAAACACTCTGGCAGCGAACGGTGGCAACATTTCGCCGCCGTTCGCAGCGTCGATTACTCGTGTATGTACATAGTTCTTCCAGTCGGCTGCTATGGGCGTTAGCTATGTAAGATGGGTAGTTGCAACATTAGTTAATACAAAAGCTGTTGCGGAACGTTAGCAACATTGGGCGACATTGGGCAGCACGTCGCGGCGTTGCCACCTGAGGGGGATTACTCTGAAAACGTAAGGAGATCCATGTCCTCAACACCATATAATCATCAACGAACAGATCAAAGCAAATTACAGTTTTTAAAATGATATACCTTTTCTTTACAACAGAACTGCTGCAATTTGCGCGAAAAATTTGGATCGGCCAGAAATGTGAATAAGCTTCACCCAGCTTCTGTTTATTCACAATCAAGCACTGCACTGCACATACATATAAAACGTACTAATCAAATCTATATAGCCTTAGGGAAGCGAGCGTGTGCGATCGCACAATTAAATAAAAACACTTGATTTTTTAATTTTCAATTCCAATTTATAGAGCCAATGATTTTACAAATCTTACAGACTAGATATACAATTAATTAAAAATTAAAAACTATTTGTGTATAATATAAATAAAAAGCACGAAGAATAGAGTCAAAACAAGATCTCGGAGTTCAGAGAGTGCCTGTCCCTTGGCTACTAATACAAAATTTAATCAGGTCTGTGTGTTCTAAGTCTGTATGCTACTAGGGCATGAAACAGGAAAACTGATTAAAAAATACAGAAAAAGAAAATGTATACCAGTATAGCCTTCCTCCACATGTCCGTGTTAGATGGAGTCGTCCCTCTCTTTATGCCTGACCTACGCATCCGTGAGTGTTGAGCTGACTCCAATATATATGCAACACTCCCTACTCTGACACGTGTCCGTCTGTTTATCTGCTTGTCACTGTATGATCCGTATAGTACCCTATGGCATCCTTACACCCCTTTTTACCAACCTAACTCCCACACCAAAATTCATTTTAGAGCTATTTATTTCATTTATTTATAGTCTAATAAGTAGAAATAGATAATATTTTTTACCACTCCTACTAATATATATATTAATGAGAAAATTGAAATAAAGGGTATATATATATTGTACATATAATATGCATATGGAATTCTTTTCTTTCGATTTTGAATTCAATTACAACAAAATTCATTAAAAACCGGGAATTATTCTTATTTATTACATGTACTAATTCACTTTCGACTATGTATGTTCATATAATGCATTCAAATTTTTCTTCTCTGCCTAAATAAGTGAATGTGTATACAATACATGTACATACATATATGTTTAAGCGTGCGCTCAACAGGACACCACCCTAATATTGTGTGCGCACCCTAATGCGACTTTCTCGAGCTCATGCAGCTAAAAAAGCCGTGCTTGGCGAACAATCGAGAAGATTTCTAATAAAGGAATCGTCGAGCGCGCACGGGGCGACAAATTTAAAATTAAATTAAATTAAATTAAATTATATTAAATATATATACATATGTATATACAAAGAAACATTTACAGTGAAATTTCTCATAACCGGACACTCACTGTCGCAGTGTTTTTGTCCGGTTATGAGAGATGTCTGCTTATGGGGGGAGGCACAAAAATAATGTTTAAATTGCATTCATGTGGTTCGAAGTTATCGTTATTTAATTGTTTAAATAAAAATTACATATTCAAATATACATATTATTTCATTTACATATAAATAAATTACATACATTGTCATACCTATACATACATACATACAAGTCTTTACACTTCAGTACTACTTTGGTGGAAAAAATTTTGTAATGGTTGATTGCTTGAATATTGAGTAATTTAAAATGTTCATTCTAAAAATGACTCTCGATATTTTTGATGTGTTGAAAAGCTACAGAATCATTTTTGGCAAATTGTTTCAAACGCGCAACAAGTTTTAACGCCTCATCTTATATCTTCATTAGATTCTTCTTCTGAAACGGTACTGTCCATAACATCGCTTTGCTCTTCAAATTGAATTTCTACATTTTTGTCTTCTGTACAGATGTTTTGATCTATTTGGAGAAAACCGTCGAAATCATTTGCCAAATCGAGTCCTTCACAGCAAGTGTTTTAGAAGTATGCTTCTATAGAAAATTTTAAAATTTTGGATTACTCCTTGATCAAGGGGTTGGCTTACTGCCGTTGTGTTTGGAGGCAAAAAAAGAAACAATATTTATGTTAGTCAAGTTTAGTTCCCTTGGATGTGATGCTGCGTTATCCAAAAACAAGATAATTTTTCGAATCTGGGCCTTCATTTTCCTATTCAACTGCTGAAGCCATTTACTTATTACTTCTCGAGTCATCCATGCTTTTTTATTAAATTTCCAATCCACTGGCAGTTCCGTGATGGGAACATGTTTGAATGATCGAGGCCGGGCTGCTTTACATATAACCAAAAGGAGCTCTTTTTCTCCAGCCATGTTTGCACAAAACAAAATTGTGATTCTTCTCTTAGAGAATTTGCCGCCAACACATTTTTCGGATTTAAGAGCGAGAGTTCTTTCAGTTAATGCGCGAAAAAATAACCCTTGTTAAAAAAAAATAAATCTTGTTTGGGTTTTTGTGTTTTGTTTTTAATTTTGTCCGTTTATGAGAGATTTTTCGATCAAAATGGTTTGAAATATACTGTCCGCGTTCGGTTATTAGAGCGTCCGTTTATTAGAATAGTATTTGTATGGAAAAAATTAGTGAAAAAGATGTGTCCACGAAATTTATCCGGTTATAAGGGCTGTCCGTAATGGGGAATTTCACTGTATATAAAAGAAAAACTTTGTTATACACAAATGTAAAATAAAACTTTAATAAAACCTTAATAATTAATAATTAAATAAAACATTGTACAATTTAAATTGAAAACCCGAGTGACCTTTATTTCAAACAACTTCGAAGAAGGTACCTCGCGTAAACATGGTCCTTCGAGGCTAAAGTTGAGCCTATCTATGGTGTATAGCCACAAGCAAAAAAAAATAATAATAATAAAGTGAAAGACTTAAAACTATTTTTAAAAAAGTGAAATTGTATAAATATAATAAACTCCCCGTTTGAAATATTTTCATACGAATCCTGAAAATAAATGAATTCAGATCTGCATATCACATCCTGCATGTTTATATTCACATGCAAAGCAGAAACCCATAACATCTCCCGATATATTGTGGTACATTGAAATACATACTTTTTATAAGTACATATCTACGTGTATTTATGCCAATAAACTTTGGTTTCCCAACAAAGAAAAAATCTACAAAATATACTTGCTTTTCCAATGGCAATAAAGTTTATTAACGCGATCTTGAAGGTTGTTGACCTCAATTTCGAATTTTAGTATTTGCAAATTCAGCATATGCACATACATACATACATATCCAATAGTGTTCTCAAGTTCACAGATTTCAAAATAGACACTCTTCTGTGCCACTTCTCAACAAAAGCAATTGTTCCAAAAAAATAAATAGTGCATCCATTCCGGCGATCACTTCATTAAAATACGTACATACTTACAAATACCAAGTTTCAACGATAATCTTTCTCTTCTGGCACTTAAAGAGCAGTATAAACGCACAAATTCCATCTTGTGCACTGTTTTTCTATTTTCTTTTGGGCTTTCTCAAGCATAGCTTAAGCATTACAGCGAACACAAAACCGCACATATACCCAAGCCAGCTCAGTGCATTATAAGATCTAACTCGCTCTCATTTAAGCTGAAGCATAACATAGGTATATGTACAAACATACATACAAATAAACTACATCCCAACCCAAGCAGTAAACACTGTTGGGTCACTATATATGTAAGTAGTTCTCTACTACACCGAATTTCACTAGTTCCCCGAGGCTGAGTGTAACCTTGTTTAAAAACAAGAAAAATAAGTTAAAAGATTTAAATAAATTTAAAATTACATTAAATTGCACAATGCCAAAAGATCAAAGTCCACGGCAAAGTATCTCATCGAAGATACCACCAAAGAAATCTCCAATGCAACTTAAGGCACAACCCGCCACAAATGCTGCTTCTCCCCATGTAGCAGCTAAAAGCAAACCACACTACCCTTATGCGCAAATATTTGACACAGCTAATGATGGCTTAATAAGATTGTTAGTCCTTGTAAATAAATAGACCAGATTCGCATTTAAATGTTTTTATTTAATTCATTATTTTAAGTTTAGATCTATATATATATAATAAATACAACATTGGAATATTAGACCACGAAAGTCCTATAACCCGCGACTTTCGTGGTCTAATATTCCAATGTTGTATTTATTATAGATCTAAGCTTAAAAAAAAACCACGACCAGCGCTGGTTTTATGTGGTATGTTCTTGTCGGCTTTGGTGCTGCGAATGATTATACAAAATTGAATACTTAAAGTTTAAACATTAGGTTGCATACTTATACATACCATAAACATATGAAGTAGTATGCTAAAAGGGAATTTATCTGGTGCTGCCGGATGGATATTATGTGTGAGATAAAGGTGGCGCTAACATCCCACCCCCCCGCCGAATCCTGTTGGGGATTCGCAAACTCTAAAGCGGCTAGCTTCGAAATAGGACGTCGCATAGTTCCGGTGCTCGTTTGTACCATAGCACTTCTTGCTTGACTGTCTTTCGATGTGATAACTTCGGTGATTCGGCCTGTTTGCAATCGGCTTCGTGGCATCTGAGGGTCGCAGACCAACACAAGTTGTTCTGGCTTAAGTGGAGCGACTTCCTTATGCCATTTCGGACGAGTTAGAAGTTGTGGCAAGTACTCACATATCCACCGCTTCCAGAAACGGTCTTTCAAGTTTTGAGAGATTCTCAACTTCTTTCGCTGGCATATCTTTTCATTAGCATTCCCATGAGTTTGCGTTGAGTTAAGGCATCCCAAAAGAAAGCAGTTGGGAGTCAGCGGTTCTGGATTCTGTGGCGAGAGAGGAATGTCTGTCAACGGGCGACTGTTGATAATATTCTCCGCTTCTATGACTACGTTGCGAAAAGTTTCCAGTTGAGGCGCCCCCTCCTTTAGGACGCGATGCAAAATCCGTTTTACACATTGGATGAGTCGATACCAACATCCGCCTTCTGCTGGATTGGCTGGACAGCTAAACTTCCAACAAATCCTGTCCTTGGAAGTCTGACGTTGAATTTCATCAAAATCGAAAATTCGTTCATCTTTGTTCAATGCGTGTTGGGCTCTAACGAAATCCGTTGTCACTTCTGATGCGGACTGGCACCCCACGGCGGTTGACAAAATTTCGAAGACAAATTAAAACTGCATCAGTAGAGAGGTCTACTACAATCTAAAGATGAATAGCTCTGGTGGTAAGGCAGGTAAAAACGGCGATCCAACGCTTCTCACGGCGTCGACCAATAGCGATGAAAAATGGACCGCAATAGTCGACTCCGGTATGTGAGAATGGATGCACAAACGGCGTAGGACAATCTGACGGTAACTGACCCATCAAAGGAGTAATCGGCTTAGCAAACTGACGTACCTATACAAACTGGATATGAAAATTGTAATAAAAAATTTTCAATACGGCATACGCATGCGGTACCCAAAAGCGTTGACGCATTACATTAATCGTCAACATGACGTTTGGGTGATGGTTTTTTCTCCCGTCCGGATCTAGTTTAGGAGTTAGTTGAAATAATGTGCTCGACTTTAGAAGGCACTTATTAGCGCGTAGTACATTCAGTTAAGCTCCAAAGGCTTCGACTTGTGCTTGGTGGCAAACGTACTTCTCAGCGGCTAACAGCTCACTTAGCGTTAATTCACCACTGCGAAGGGATACGGTATTTAGGTTATACGTAAAGCGTAGAATCCATGCTACTACTCGCAGTAGTCGGGTATATGACGAAAACTTATTAAAATCAATGATTGTTGAACGATGTTGCGCAATTAAGATTCTGTTGGTGTTGGTTCTTCTTCAACATCGTTCGGTAATAATTGTTGTGGTTCCAAAGGCCACTCTTCTTCTTTGGCATATAGAAAGGCGGGTCCTGTAGTCCATAAGAAATCGGTACAGTGTATTGTAGATGAATTGACTTTGTTCATCAGCTATGTTAAGTGGTGATGGAACCCATCGCCAATGGCATGGCGTGGAAGTCTCAAGAATCTCCGATATACGGGTTGAGACGAATTGCTTGGAGTCGCGTTGTAGTTGAACGTATACACAGTAGCACAGTTCGTGAATCGGTCCAAAACTTTACGCTATTGACATTTCGGTCAAGTAATTTTTCGACTGACAGTCGAAGATGGTTACCCAAAATGGCGGCTTGCAACTCTAATCGTGGTACTGTTGTTGTTCGTTTAGGAGCACATCTGAATTTGGCTGCTACAAAGGCGACTTGAGTGTTATCGAGGTTTGACATCCGTAGGTATATTACGGCGGCGTAGGCGGCTTCGCTTGCATCAACGAATACGTGCAGCTGAAGACTTTTGGCTGAAGAGTACATCGGTGGATAACAGCGAGTTATCGAAAATTTGTGGACCTCTTGAAACATTCTCCACCATGATGTCCAACTCGATGCGAGTGATTCTGGTAAATAGTCGTCCCAGTTGATGTTTTGCCTCCAAGTGTCTTGCAATAACAACTTTACTGAAATGGTAACGATGGCTAGAAACCCATCGTAGTTGGCCATTGCTAGTCCTTAGAGCTCTCGTTTCGTAGGTGGCCTCTTAACCTCTATGACTTCTTTTGGAATTTTCTGGAACCTAAAATGAAACTCGAGCATGTCATTGATTGAATTCCAATACATACCCAAGATTTTGTCTGTTTTTGACTGATGTTCCAAGTTGATGACTTCGGACTTCATTGGAATGTTTTGGTTTAAATGTTGCTGTATTTCTTGCAGTTTGAAATGAAGTTTCTAAGACGAAACCCGGCATCTAAGTTGATTTCTACTGCTTCATTAATGACATCTTTGGCTTCTGTCGTGTTATCGAAGCTCACGACTAGATCATACATGTTTTTGGTAATGACTTTAACTCCTCTTGGATGTGTTTCAAGAAAACTTGCAGCGTTTATATTTTTACGTATTCTGCGCAGCATGGTGAACAGGCTGCGCCAAAAATCATAGACGTCATCTCATATATTTGAATTGGGTCGTTTTGTTCTCCTTTCGGCTTTATATATAGTTGTATATTGGACGTCTTTGGAAATTTTGCTTTCCGCGTTGAGCAATCTTCGTTTGGCCATGTCCTAGCTGGAGGGCAAAACGATATTCTCTTCATCCCACAACATACCATAGCGCTGACCAATATTTCGTGTAGTTCATTCCAGGATCTTTCTTGATCTGATATCTTCATCGGATTCCAAAGGTTGACTTGAGATTTTCACTCCCAGGCTTTCTATGCTGAAGTATTCTTCAAGCAGTTGATGAAGTTGCTTTGGTGTAGGTGACTTTTGAACATGCAAGCATTGAGCAGATGCACTGGCTGACGGCGCTGAGCCATTTGCTACCCATCCTAACTTGGTAGCTACTGCGATTGTCTCATCAGGACCAGCATGTACTGTCATTGCAGTGATACTTACCATACATTACTGTTGTCCAAGCCTATTAGCAATGACGGTTTGGCGGTGGTAAAATCGGCGATGGGGAAATCTTTAAACTGCTTGTATTTGTGACGATAAAACGTTTACACTGGCAAATCTTGTTCCTTTACGGTATGTATATTTTCAGCTGGTACTTTGTCTTCGAAAGTACTCCACGAACGTCTAAATTGAATACGCGGGAATTTTCAGTTTTGTGATTTCGATTAAACTATTGTAATGACAATGGTTCTATCCGACCCTTGACTCCGATTGCGTTGGCGACGGCTTCCTCCAACAGCGTTACAGACGACCCTTCATCCAGTAAAGCGTATACTTTGACGTTGTCTTGAGGTCCCATCAAAATGACTGGTAATGTTTTATAAAGGCATGTATCTCGCTTACCATGATGACGATTCAGCAGATGTTCGTTTCTGCTATCTGATACGACGATAGGCGGCACTGGTGTACTAACGCTCGACTGATATAAGAGAGAAGTATGCATGCGACGGCATCCATCAATTCCGCACTCTTCGTTTTGCTGAAATAAAGTTAAATTATGACCGCGTTGTAAACAGTAAAAACACAAAACATTGGCTTTTACGAAATTCCACCTCTGACGAACGCTGAGCAACTTAAACTACTGACACGATGACAGAAGGTGACGTTGACTGCATTTTATACACGATTGTGGTCCCACCTTATGTGGTTGCTCTGAGCTGACCATTACGCGACGTGGACGAGTTGGTGTACGACTTATTTGACGTGTGTGTGATGAAATATGACTGCTTTGGTAGAATGACTGCGTTGACGGCATGACGCTGACTACTTCGGCTAACCCGTTGAGCCAATACGGCAAATGTTTTAACTGTTGGAAATGGTGCCACGTTGGCAGCATATCGGCTCCACTCAAATTGTTTTGAAGCAGGCAGTTAGCAACTCCAATAGCATTGGATTTAGCAAATGGTGACTACAGTTGGCTGATTTAAAAAATGCTACGATGTTACGTACCCTGTTCGCGAACTCCAGAACTTGTTCGAGACGATCTTCATAAATTGACGGAAAATCTTGTATCTTCTGCATTTGTACCTTTATGAGGAGTTCAGGTATACCGAAGTTGGACTCCAGCTCTTCCATAACCACTGGTACATTTTCAGGATGTAAAGTGTGGTTAAATTTTCAAGGGCCGATGTTGATTTTGAATAAAACACAAACTATTTAGAAAATTATTGAAATTTTATTTTATTATGATATATTGGTATTACTCAATTATGTATGTAACAAAATATCGGCCAAATGAGCGCCGCGACCTCGGCGGCACACCTCCATACGATGGTCCAAATTTTCGATGACGCTGAGGCATAATGGAGTTTCTATGCCGTTAATGTGCCGAATTATCTCATCCTTTAGCTCTTGAATTGTTGCTGGCTTATCGACGTACACCTTTTCTTTCAAATAACCCCAGAGAAAAAAGTCCAACGATGTCAAATCACATGATCTTGAGGGCCAATTGACATCGCCATTACGTGAGATAACACGGCCATTGAATTTGTTGCGCAAAAGAGCCATTGTTTCGTTAGCTGTGTGGCAAGTGGCACCGTCCTGCTGAAACCACATATCGTCCACATCCATATCTTCCAATTGTGGCCATAAAAAATTCGTTATCATCTCACGATAGCAAACACCATTCACAGTAACTGCCTGACCGGCCTCATTTTGGAAAAAATACGGCCCGATGATGCCGCCAGCCCATAAACCGCACCAAACAGTCACTCTTTGTGGGTGCATTGGTTTTTCGACAATCACTCTTGGATTCTCATTCGCCCAAATGCGGCAATTCTGTTTATTGACGAATCCACTGAGGTGAAAATGGGACTCATCACTGAAGATGATTTTCTTCGAAAATTTTCATAATAAGTCTGGATAACTTTAACACGTTGTTGGATTGTGTATCTCTCCATGGTTCAAATTGAGTAAGTCTGAAATAGAGAAATGTCAAATTAAATTCGGAAAAAAACTTGGCGTTTAGGTGTGGTTCACATTCAACATCGGCCCTTACAATTTAACCACCCTTTATTAGTAGAGAGGACACAACGCGTTTTGCATTACCTTGGAATGCTGTATGTAACCTCATCAAATTTTGTCTGTCGTTGTATATATCTAAATTCTCTTGTACTGTTAATATAACTTGCTCGAAACAAAGGCCATTCTTCTGGGTCACCATAAAAGACTGGAAGTGGATGTAACTTGACTCGACATATTTCAGGGTAGTAAGGCGTTGACATAGACGACGGATTCTGTAAATGCTGTGATGGCAGAGCTTATGACGTTTGACTACTCTGCGTTGACGTTAACTGCTCAGTTGGCAGAATATTGGCTAGTGGCGGCGGCGGTGCCGTCAATGGCAGTAGCGGCGGTAGCTGCACTGACGGTGGTAGTTGTGACGATATTCTTCTAAAAATTGATGTTATAGGCGGCAGTTGCAAGTAGGACTGACCTACACTTGCTGACAATAATGACTGTGACTTTGGCAGATGCGGCGACGAAAATTGCGATTGCCATACACTAGTTGCTGTTGTTAACGGTGGGTGTCCTTACATAGACGGCGGCACTTAAACTGATGCAGGCAATCAGCAAAACTCAGCTAACAGTAATGACGTTAGCTGCTCAGTTGGCAGAATGTTGATTGATGACGGCGGCGGTGCTGTCAGCGGCAGTAGCTGCACTGACGTTAGTGGTTGAACAGACTCTGATAATGACGGCTGACCGCTACGTGTATCTACTGCTGATACTGCTGATAGCGGTTCTGGCTGCGAACCGTTGTCCTTTGTTTCTGATATACGTGTACTTTTGACTTTGACATGTAGCCTCACGTAACTCTGGTTTTCCGTATGCCTGTTAATGCGCTCAATAACGTGTCCATTTGCTCTTTCCTTTTGTGCGATGAACTTTCCTCCGTTGCTGTCTGGTTTGCAGCATCTTCCTCCCCTGCGGAATGCTCCGACTCACGACTTTTCGCTCCGGTGTACATCCTACAAGCGGCGAATAAGTTGGCGGTATCTTCTGTATTCTAGACAGCAACAGAAAACCCCAAGACAGCACCATGAGTTTAAAGCGAAATTCAATTTTCCAATTATATATTAGAAAGAATCGTACAGTTCGAATTTTACGTAACTTTATTTTCGACCGGTTAATAAAATTTTACTTTAAATTTTACAAAATAGCAAATGAGACATTCGCGCACAAATTTTCTTAAACATATGGCTGCCCGAATGACAGTGACAAAGGCAAAGGAAATTACTGCGCCGTTTAAACTGTTAACGGCGGTAAATAAAAAAAGCGACAAGAACCACATAAAAACTTTGTTATTCGTTGTAAATAAATTGACCAGATCATTTAAATGTTTTATTGAATTCATTGTTTTAAGTTTAGGTCTATAAAAAATACAACATTGGAATATTAGACTACGAAAGTCGCGGGTTGTAGGAAACCACGACCAGCGCGAATGATTATACAAAATTGAATACTTAAAGGTTATTCATATGAAGTAGTATGCTAAAAGGGAATTTATCTGGTGATGCTGGATGGATATTATGTGTGAGGTATAGGTGGCGCTAACAAAGATATCGTGCCAGATTTACCTCTTCTCCCGAAGAGGAATTTTTAGAAAATCTCCTGAAAATTAAAAGTAATTCTCCTGAGGATTGGTATAAACAAGTTTAAAATGCATAAGATGCCTTATTCCAAAAAAGACAAAGAAGACCTCCCCGCGAATTTTCTTGCGCTGGCGGAAGGAAATTATCAATTTAGCATTGATACTTATGAAATAACGAAAGCAAAAATTGCTGAATCATTAAAGTTAATTAAAGCAGTAAATCAACCAACGTCTAGTTCTCAATCAGAACCAAGACCCATAATATTTGCACAACCGGAAGTATATCTCCAACTTCAGCCATGTGACACTGAAACATTTTATGGTGGATACGAGGAGTGGCCATCTTTCCGAAACATGTTCACTTCCGTATATATAAACCACCCCCTGCTATCTTCAGCTCAAAAGTTATACCATCTCCGGTATAAAACAAGAGGCCAAGCAGGAGATATAGTTAAATGATTCGCTTTATCTAACGAAAATTTCCAATTGGCTTGGGATGCTCTCCACTCCCGATATGAATGACAATCAGGTCACAGCATTATTGAACTTACCCAAAGTTCGAAAAGAAACCAGTGAAGAGTTAATTGATTTGTATTCCACAATCACAAATACTTTATCAGTGCTCGAAACTCTCGACACACCCACTGATAGCTGGAACCCAATTCTGGTAAATATATGCTCATCGGCATTGCCAGAAAATTCTATATTGCTATGTGAGCAATCTCTAGCATCCCGAAAGCAGTGCCCAACATGGCAACAAATGAGAGAATTCCTTTACAGCCAATTCGAAATTATAGAATGCCTTGAACACAAGCTCGCGAAATCCCCTATTTCGCATAATATAACTAAGCCTATTCTTTCAACATTTGCGGATGATACTGCTATACCAAGTCGACATAAATGTCCCATTACAGCCACAAATGTGTTACAGCAGCATCTTAAAAGTTAATGAAAACAAGTGCAAAGACATAACTTTTACATTAAGGCCAACAATGTATCAATACCGCAAGCTGACGAAATTACATACCTCGGAATCCACTTGGACAGGCGCTTAACCTGGAGACGATACATTGCAGCTAAAAAGCTGCAGCTTAAACTCAAATCTGCTAGTTTACATTGGCTTTTAAACAAGAAATCTGGACTAAGCCTTAGCAACAAAGTCCTCTTATATAATGCAATAATAAAACCGATATGGATGTATAGGATCCAGTTATGGGGCACAGCTTGCGCGACGAATATAGATATAATTCAAAGATTCCAATCGAAAACGTTAAGAGTAATAACGGGCGCACCATGGTACATGCGTAATGAAAATATTCATAGAGATCTAAATATACCTACCATCAAGGAAGAAATTGAAATCGCAGCAAAAAAATACTTAACAAAACTGCGTAACCATCCGAACCCTTTGGCTAACACCTTGGCCCATGCAACAAGTCAAACCCGCCTGCGGAGAAGAGACAAAGCAGCCTTCTAAAGAGCAAGGTCAAGCCAGCAGCCCATTCGTACTAATGGGCTTTATATTTTAATTTAGTTTAAGATTTTATTACTTATTGTTAGGCTTCCGAAGTCGAAGTAGATTCAATAAATAAATATTAATGTTAAAAAAAAAAATTCTTTCTCCACAGAATAGCCACCAATCGTGTAAATTGACCCAAAAAATCACACTCGCAGGCATTGCAAGCAATTCAAGAAACTGCCGATACCCCAACGGTACAAATTTATAAAAATTAATAGCATTTGTGTAAATTGTCTTGCGTTGCATCATATCCTTAAACGGTGTACATCACAAAACACATGCTTGACTTGCAAACAAAGGCCTAACTCTCTTTTGCACATAAGTCCAACTCATGGGTTTGACTGACTAAATAAAAGAAATGTGCCCTTTACCTCCCCGCGTCAAAATGAACAAAAACAGGCACACTTGACCACCCCGAGTCAAGACACACAGAGAAATACAACTTTGACCTCCCCGAGTCAAAGTACACAAAAAGGTGTGATGATCACCCCAGATCATAATTCCCAATCGGTCAGCAGAAATAACATGCAATCTCACTGCTCACCTCATGAGAAGATTCGCTCATTGCATACTCTGATCACCCCTATATCAGAGTTTTTCCAAGGACGCTTTACAAACAGGTTCCACAAGTCCCGTAGAACATGCTCCTATCGGCAGCATGACACACGCTCATGTCTGCATCATCAAAATATTAATAAACAGAAAATTTAAAATATGCACTTCCCATTGCAGTATACTTCCGACTTTTTCTTTCCAGGAAACGGACAGCCACATCAGGTCATGGTCTCTCATACCAAGAGAACCTGTCGTAGTTCTGAAAGAAAATGCAACAGCACAAATAATATAAGGAACCACAGGAAACCAGCAGCATCCACGGACTCCACGATAACGGGTTTAATTCAGAACTTCGTACAGGCTAGCCCAGTATGTTTAAGCGTGCGATTAACAGGACAGCACCCTTATATTGTGTGCGTACCCTACTGCGACTATCTTCAGCTCATGCAGCTATAAAAGCCGTGCTTGGCGAAGAATCGAGGAGATTTCTAATAAACGAATCGGCGAGCGCGCATGGGTCGACAAATTTAAAATTGAAACAAATTAAATACATATATGTATATGTACATAGGTATATGCAAAGAAACATTTATATAAAAGAAAATCTTTGTTATACACAAATACATAATAAAACTTTATTAAAACCTTAATAATTAATAATTAAATAAAACATTGTACAATTTAAATTGAAAACGCGAGTGACTTTTATTTCAAACAACTTCGAAGAAGGTACCTCGCGTAAACACATAGATACCTATATTCTCATATCTGCATATAAAAAAAATTTGTACTTTTACTGATTTCGAATAAATCAAATCTGCAAACGGTACTTAGTTCAATGTACTTTAATTACCTACATACGTGCATATGTAGGTATGTACATATATTTATTTACTACCAATGAAGAACATCAAAAAAACAAGTACTACTTTTCACCACTTACCTTTGGGTCCCACGTTAATGGTACCAACAAACATTTGAGACGCGTCTCACTAATCGCTACGCTACTTATTCACTCGTGTTTGCGAGCAGTAAGTGGATGATGGTTTTTACTAACCGATGGGTGCACGTATTATATAAATATCACTCTAATTTGCCTATCAAACGTTTATTGAAAAGAAATTAAATTTAATGACCGATAGTTCAAAAGCTTCAACAAAATAAAAAAAAAGATTGTTAAACAAAATTATGCAAAAATATTTCTTATGAGGAAATAGAAAGTTAAGATAGGATTTGAAAACGTACTAGCTTTAGGCATACGATAATGCGTTAAAGAATAAAAAAAAAATAAATAAATAACTATATATATATATATAATTGGCGCTTTGTAACCGCTAAAACGATTTTCGGCCGAGCTCCTCCTCCAATTTGAGGTTTTGCGTCTTGATGTTTTTCCAACAAATGGAGGGACCTACAGTTTATACTATGCCGCCTCCGAACGGCTGATGGTTTTTTACGAGGAGCCTTTTATTTCATGTCCGAAATACACTCGGAGGGGTGGACATTCCCTGCCGAGGGGTGACCGCAATTAGAAAATTTAACTTAATTTTTTTATTTAAATTAATTTTCCATAACTTTTGGATGTTGCTGGCACTGGGATATGAACCCGAGCCTTCCGAATGTCAGTACGCAATGCTAACCACTCGGCTATCGCGGCCGCCATGTTAAGTAGGTCAAATAAAAAGTGAAGATAAGATTTGAAAGCGTATAGCAGTGAAAGAAACGAGTAACCGAATTAGACATATTCGTATAAGAAGCAATAGAAATATGAATTCAATGAAATTCGGAGTGAAAATTATAGGTAAAACTAATGCGTTAAAAATGAAAAAAAAATATATATAAATAACTAATTTAACTAAATATGTAGCGAGACCACATATTTAGCGTTGCATTGTTGTTGGCTGGATATTCGTTGTCTTCTCCCGTGAGTGAAAAAAACTTTTGATGGCTGATTCTCTAACTCTGTTGCTTTATACAGCTTGGCGCTCTTTGTTCAGCATATATTCGTGCACATAACTTTCTTTATGTACTTTTCCTGAGGTCTTTGGCTTAGATTCTTTTCCAGATGATCCAAATGTTGGTTTCACAGATGATCTCCGACTTATTTTTGTTATTGTCTGAGGCGTTAACGCAAAAGTTGTGAGTATAAGTGCTACAGATACACTTCCTTAACAAGACGAAGGGAGGCCCTTTTGCTTCTATGATAAGACTGGCGACATACAAAATGTTTAAGGAAAAGTTTAAATGTGAGTATGCAGGGGTGTGTGGGTTTGTATTTGGATGTACATCGCTATACATCGTACATTTACTTATATTTATCTAAAAAAAAGATATGTAATTTTTGCTCACCTCTAATTCACTAACTTTCTATAAGGCGGTATATTATTTTATTTTATTTTATTTGTTTTTTTTTTCTAATTTCTCTGCACCAGTAAACACTTAGACACATAGTTGTGCATCCACTACTTTTCTAGCAATAACTTATTTTGCAAAGTCATTTCTTTAGCCTAATTCTTTGCAGTTAAAATAGCTGGTTATGCCGAAGATGTGACTCATAACGCCCCTTCACCGAAGCATCCGCTTAAACCTACTCTATTTGGCAACTGCTTTATAATTCCGGGAAGGGTAGCAAGGTTTCAAATCTCTTGCCGTAAAGCAGCCTACACCTTTTTTCAGTCACTCTCACATTCATACGATTACGTATGCATTCATACTAGGCTCACGGCTGTCGTTACAGGCTCACATCCGCTGATGTTGCCTGCAACGTGGAGCGTGAGTGTAAAAAAAATTGTATAACGCAGCATGTTGCTTATGTCTTTATCGCCCAATGTGTGGCCTCGACCCACGATCTAACGCCGGGCTTGGCCAGTTGTTGTTAGTGCTTGTCACTGTTCTTGTAAGCGGAATGTAATTTTGGTGGCATATCACAAATTACCTCTACTAGTACACCAACTGCCGCTGGTGTTGTACTACTACTACTACTACAATATCACAGCTTATATTATCACATGATATGGATTATTAGTCCCATAGCCAGAAATAATAAAAAAATATCTTCGACATTAAATTAGGTGGTAAAATAATTAAGAAAATATAAATATTTGCCAAGTAAGAAAGATTAATAGAAATAAAAAATGATAATTGGATAAATCGTTAAAGGAGGTGTAATAAACTAATTGATTAACTAATACAAACAACGTATATATTAATGAAGTCACGGCAACTGGTCAAACAAACAATTACACCAAAACATTAGCAATATTCAACACAGAATAGACTAGTACTAGCAAGCAAAAATATCTTTAGCTTGGTATACCTCGATCGTTTTTCCACAGAAATCGCCGAGCTCATACATCGAATTTCCTATTACTTTCAGAACGATGTAATTCACCTGCTTAGGCGCTAATTTTGAGTTGTAATTCTCGGCGGTACACCACTTGCCCAATTACAATACAGCATGCTGTATCATTGGGATACCGAATGCGGCGAAATATGGAGAGCTTCCTATCGATGAGTGCACGACACTTCTAAGGGCGAATGCAGCGTCCCTGATATGTTTATTCCAGCTCTTTTGATTGTCCTTGACGTAGAATCTATCGATTTGTAATACGGATCGGTTAACTCTTTCGGCTGCATTTCCTTGTGGAGAGTAGAAGACTCTTCTGACATGTCTTGTTCCATATTTTTCTAGGAATGAAGTAAACATTTCGGACACAAACTGTTTTCCGTTGTCCGTAGCTTTTTTCATCGGTTTTAAAAACACAAAATTCGTAAAATGGTCTAGACATACAAACACCAATGCATTACCATTACACGTGCGTGGATACAGACCCATGAAATCGACAAACAAACGTTGAAGGGTTGTTTACCCCTGAGTGGCATATGGAACTTATTATGTGTTTTACAGCCTTTGCACACTTCACACCCTTTACCAGGCCAGTAATACTCTTAACGGATTCGTGTCAAAGTTTTATGTATCCCACCATGTCAATCAAACCCTTGGGACCCAGAGTTTCCAGGTCTGGTCCTCTTAAAGACTGTCCCACCTATGGAACTGCGTTCGTCGGTACATGTATCCGTCTGAAACACAAAGTTCCGGTAGATTGTCTTTATCATTGTTCACCGTGTTCTTTAGTTCCTAGTACTCATCTGGGTTAAAATATGGGGAATCCTAGTGAAAGTCCATTTGTCGGCTGTTTACATCGATTTCGTCCATATTCATGCGGGATAACGTATCCGGTACAACATTTTGTGATCATTTTTGGTGCTCTATGTTGAAATCGAACTGCTCGCGTAGTTCTGTATGAATCTGCGGTACCAGCCTGCCTAGGAACCGTCTGAGTTGCTTTGGGGCGCTAAGTTTATGGTTGTTACGGACTATTATTCTCATATTTGGTTGAATAAATTGAAGGATCCGTGTGGTAGGTTAGCTAGATGAGGTTTGAAGCTCCAGCAGTACGATTTTGATATAATGCATTGGAAAGCCCATGAACATGTGGTTCCAGAATTGCTATCCCGTAGTGTGCCGGTTATTGCTGAAGTTAGTACTACCGACAAGGATAATTCGGTTAGTTGAGAAAAAGCCTTTGCCGTATCCAGCGTGGAGAGTTGAAGGTGGCAACCTCTACAAGTTTATTAGGTCGAGATTTCTCTCTGTTTACGGCGATTCACAAGCGGGGAAAAAAGTAATAAGGCGTGATGGTAGAAAGGAAATTTCAGAGCAGTGTCCGTTGGCAGGCCATATGGGTGTGAAAAAGACTTTTGCGCGTGTTTCTCAAAAGTTCTACTGGCCAAGGATGAAGTCGGACATTGCAAAATATGTTAGGGCGTGTAAAAGTTGTCAGCAGGTGAACCCTGAGAATTCACAGCCAGCTGGGGTTATGATAGAGAGGACCAAGGCAGTTGAGCCTTGGGATATGATTTGTGTGGATCTGGTAGGGCCTTTAGTGAAGTCGTTACAAGGCTACCAGTATATTCCGACAGTAGTAGACTACTTTCCCAAATTTCCCCTCCTATTTCCTTTGCGTACTGCCACGGCAAAAAGCGTATGCAAACAATTGGAGGACAATGTATTTCTTTTGTTTGGAGTTCCTCGGTTGGTTGTGCGTGACAATGGATCCCAATTTAGGAGTCGAGAGCTTCGGGGCCTCTGCGGTGACTATGGCGTCCAACTCCGGTACACCGCACACTATCACCCACAGGCTAATCCGGCCGAGAGGATAAACCAGATTATTAAAACGACACTTAGGGCTTATATATCAGAGAACCAGAGGACATGAGACCAACAGTTAGCGAAGGTAGCATGCTGTATTAGGACAGCGCAACACGAAGTCGAGATGTACAGTACATGCCTGGAGAGTTAGTGTGGAAGAAGAATTTTATGCTGTCGGATGCAGCGAATTTTTATGCAGCGAAGTTAGCGCCAAAGTATGTAGGGCCGTTTATCGTTAGGAAGAGGGTGTCACCGTGGACATACACACTGACAGATGACTTAGGCAAAGACAAAGGGACTTGGAACGTTAAAGAGTTGAGGCCATATAGGGATGGATAGGATACTGTAGGAGATTTCCATTCCCTGACCAAAAGGAATATTCTTTCCTTTTCGATGTGGAAGGGGCGGAGTTGTCGCGTACTGGCCGCAACAAAAACTTATTTTGTGTTTGTTTGTTCATTTCCTTTGTTTTGCCTAATATTCCTTTCACTCCAAACATTGGCAGTGGCATCTGTCGGCAAATAATTGCATAATTCAAAGCCATGAATTGTTGGCACGGTTACACTCTGTGTGTGCCTACCCAGTGGTATAAGTCTCCAAAAGGAGATGTTCGTCAAAACGGTTCCTCCACTAACAAATATTAGGGAAACGGAATGCTTTGCGCGAGTATTCCGTAAAAAGGGGTGTCGCCTTTCTTTTTATACGGCGAAGGGAAAATTATCCCAGTGTACTTGGTGTGCCATGGTGGCGTGCGCTATACAACTCTGTCCCTTTGGGTAATGGGGGCGGCGCCAAATGATTGGGCACCAATACACACTCGCCTGAGAATTCTGACGGCCGACGCGTAGCATACAATATTATTCGAAGAAGCCACTTTTTTTAGGATCGCTACATTGCATGTGATGAGTTTTTTTCCAAAAAGTATAAGTATTGGCGCCCGCGATAGCCGAGTGGTTAACATTGAGTACTGACATTCGGAAGGCTCGGGTTCATATCCCAGTGCCAGCAACATCCAAAAGTTATAGAAAATTAATTTAAATAAAAAATTAAGTTAAATTTTCGAATTGCGGTCGCCCCTCGGCAGGGAATGTCCACCCCTCCGAGTGTATTTCGAACATGAAATAAAAAGGCTCCTCGTAAAAAAACCATCAGCCGTTCGGAGGCGGCTTAGTATAAACTGTAGGTCCCTCCATTTGTTGGAAAAATATCAAGACGTAAAACAACAAATTGGAGGAGGAGCTCGGCCGAAAATCGCTTCAGCGGTTACAAAGTGCCAATTATATTTATAAGTATTGCAAAATTGAGCACTGGGTACCCAAGTTGCAGTCAAATTTTTTTTATAAAGGTTAATAATGGAGCTTCATAATTATGTTTGCTTCGAAAACAACTGATCGTGCTTTGGCTAAAAAAAAATATATATTGATTACTCTCATGACACTTTTTACCTTCATACATATTTTAGTAATTTTACATATATTTTCAGAAGTTTTTGAAAAAAAGTTAAATTTTTATTCAAAAATGGAAAATAAAAATTAAACATTAAGGTACTACAAAATTAATCCTACTTAATTCTTCTTTAAGTGAGTATCCTTTTCGAGCAACATTCACATATTCGCTTATTTTCATCTTGCTTAAGCCTCTCCCTCCACCGATTTGACTTCTAATATTTATTGTACGTAGGCTGCTATTTATATATAGGTCTGGCCTAGGCTACACAAAGTTTTGCCAGGTGCAATCTGACATTTCCATTGGAAAGTTTGACATTTTTTAGCATAACATCACTCAGAACGTTTTGTCATTTAATCGTGAATTGTTTTATTTACAGGGAATTAAAAAATTCATCTCGGCCAAAAATTGGAATTAACTCGTGAACATTTTCGTGCGATCATTTTTCACAACTTTCGACGTGGATTATCACGACAAGAGTGCATCGATGAACTTAAATCTTTGTATGGCTATGAAGCCCCATCCTATAGCACTGTGAAAAACTGGTACAACGAATTCAATCGTGGCCGACGCTTGCTCAAACACGAATTGCGGGAAGGTCGTCCAAAAACAGCCGTTGTGCCAGAAGACATCGATGCCGTACGTGAACTGATAATGCAAGACCGTCATGTTACGTACCTTCAGATAGAGGCATTCCTATGCATTTCTCCCACCAGCATACATTCGATATTGCATGAACACCTGGCCGTAAAAAAGGTTTGTTCTCGTTGGATCCCACACAATTTGACAATCGCTCAAAAAAAGGCTCGTGTGGATTGGTGTAAAGAAATGCTCAAAAAATACGATCGCGGTGCTTCAAAAGACGTTTATAAGATCGTCAAAGGTGACGAATCATTGATCTATACGTATGAACCCGAAACAATACAGCAATCGACCGTGTGGGTCTTCCAAGACGAACCAAATCCAACGAAAGTTGTTCGTGGAAGAAGCACTTCGAGGCAAATGGTCGCCTGTTTCTTCGGCAAAACTGGCCATGTGGCGACTGCTCCGCTTGAGCAACGTAGGACGGTCAGTTCTGAGTGGTACACCACCATTTGTTTGCCTGAAGTCTTCGGAGAAATTCGAAAAACGAACAAGACAAGACGAATCATTGTGCACCATGACAATGCGAGCTCTCACACATCGGCTCAAACCAGCGGCTTATTGACCGGCCAAAACGTCGAAATGATGGGTCATCCGCCGTACAGCCCTGACTTGGCACCCAATGACTTCTTTTTATTCCCACACATCAAGAAAATAATGCGTGGTCAACGATTTTCGTCGCCAGAAGATGCTGTTGAAGCATTCAAAAACCATGTTTTGGAGGTGTCTCAATCGGAGTGGAAAAAGTGCTTCGAAAATTGGTTTGAGCGCATGCAAAAGTGTATAAATCTTGATGGAGAATATTTTGAAAAACAATAAAACCATTTTCGTTGATAAATATTCGTTTTTTCATTATTTGGCCAGACATATATATATAGCAACCCTCGTAAAAGTAAAATAATGTTTACCAAATGGGTTTCAATTAACGGCATTAAATTTTTCATACTTACCATTACGCACGTGACAAAGTTCAAAAGTAAAAAAATTTAATTTTTGCAGATTTCCATTTATATTAATATATTCTTTAAGTAAAGAATAAATTTGCTTAACACACAAAATAATTAAACACTTAAATTGATATTGCGCTAATTATGGCACCATATACTTCTTTTGCATTACGCACGTGACACACAAATGTTGCCAAAATAGAAATGAAAAAATACCGTTATTGATGCAAAGTTTGATCTCTTCTCTCATTTTTATATTAACTTGTAGTTGTATCAATTACTTATATACCATACTGCGATATTACATATATATTTATTTCGTCAGCAGCAATTAAAAGTAATACATTCTACAGGTTTTAAAGTGAATAAAAGAGTTAAAAGTTTTGCATACAATTTTTTGGAAATTAAAATTATAAAAAGCTGAAAATTTTTTTGCATAGTACAATATCAAAATTTTTCTTCAATTTTCTGTGACTACAAAAATTCTACGAGCGTTTTGATTTTTTATGTCGCGGTGGACCATTTCATGGAAACACCCATATATATACCTACATAGATATATATATACCTAAATATATATTGATTAACGAATAACCGAATTAAGCATATTCGTAAAAAAGCAACAGAAATATGAATTCAATGAAATTCGGAGTGAAAATTATAGGTAATACTAATACTAGCTTTAGGCATATGATAATTCGTTAGAAAATCAAAACATAAAATAAATAAATAACTAATTAAGCTAAAATGTGGTCTCGCTGTTGCGTTGTTGTTAGCTGGATATTCGTTTTCTTCTCCCGTGTGTGAAAAAAACTTTTGTTGGCTGATTCTCTAACTCTGTTGCTTTATTCAGCTTGGCGCTCTTTATTCAGCATATATTCGTGCGCATAAATTTCTTTATGTACTTTTCTTGAGGTCGTTGCCAGCTGATTCGCTCAAGAAATTAAATATAAATATGTTCAAACTGTATTTCTGAAATAAAGGAGAAAATTACAAAAACACCAAATGTACTCACCGGGGATGTCGTTGATATGGCTAATAAACGCGAAAAGAGGACCTTAGAACGGTAACCTTGGTATTTTATAGACATGTAAAAAGATATGGAAATTTTAAGAAACGGTACCATCTGGAAATATTCCGCAAGTGAATGGACATTTTTATGAGTTCCTTATCAGCGACATCTCGCGGTGGTGTTTCTGAGTGCTAAGTAGGGTTGCATGCACGAACATGCCGCCCGCCTTGCAGCGACACTGCAATATATGATATAAAATACAATCAAAGGTTTTTAAGTTACAATTCAGCTTTATAATTTAATAAATACTTCAACATTTTTACAATTTTTCTATTTCAAGTTTTTGGTATATCTTGGTATTGGTATATCTTAAAGCAAAGTCTGCTTCTGCACCCGATTCTTCTCAGAACGGCGTACTGCCGGAGAGCATCCATCCGATTATGGTGTTTTGTGCTGCTGGTCGTGTGGGGGTAGCTCCCAATAGTCCGAGACGGAGAATCGCTGCGTAAACTTCAGCGCCGAGAATCAGCGACACATTACTTGTGCGGTGGAAATTGTTTTCCGCTAGCCGCATGTTGTCAAACTCGCTTCGGATTTTTGCGTCCAAGGCCGGGGCGGCCGGGGTGATTCGCATCGTCCTTTTGGTAGCGCGTGAAGATGATGCGCCAACGCATGAGAAATCGTCGACTTATTTTGCCCGGGGTCGACAATAGCGCGAACAACGTGTCACTTTGGCCGATATTGTTGGCATGAGGACAGCAGTTCCTGGCAGAACTGCAGTTATTTGACATAAGCTGCGGAGATAGGCAATTCTGGCAGTGCCGGTGTACGAGGACGACAGCACGTAGTCTCTCGACGGGCTCCATTCTTCGTAGCTTACGGCAATGCACTAGACGGTGATTGTTTCGGCAGACAGGGCAATTATGGCGAGTCTTGCTTAAAGGGGTGCTTTTGCCACTTTGTGCACGGACCATTTTTTTTGTATTTGGAGAAGTAATCCTGAAAATAGAGATCGGAACGTTAGTTATGCCTTAGGGATTGGTAGATAGAATAAATTCACGATTGGCCTCGTTACTATTCCTTTCGCTGTCGTGATCTGCACTACTCTAACTCGCGTGTCGTGACCTGAAAAGACCCTAATGAGCCTGCCAAGTCGCCACTCATTCGGGGGAGGTTATCTTCTTTGATAACGACGAAGTAATCCACTTCGATGTTTCGTTGGGGCGATTGCCACTTCACTCGTTTCTGCAATTCCTTAAGGTTTTCCGCTTTCCATCGCCGGCAGAATCCTTGACGAATTGCTTCGATCTTTTGCCAGCGGTAGACGATCGATATCGGGCTGTCGGTTGTCTCCGGTTCCGCAATCCCGAGTAGAGGGCTCCTGACCAAGAAATGTCCAGGGGTGAGTGGTTCCGTTGTGTAGGGGTCGTCTGACAGCGGGCTAATTGGTCTTGAGCTTAGGCACGCTCAACTCTTGATGAGAAAGGATTGGATAGCCAGTTGTGATGCCGCTTTGATAAAGTTTTCAAAGTCCTGCTTCATTGTTTATTTAACACCTACGAAATTCGTGCCATTATCGGAATATAAGTTGCGTGGGCATCCGCGTCGAGCTACAAATCGATTGAAGGCGGCTATGAAGGTGGAGGTAGACAAATCGCTGGTGGGTTTTAAGTGGATAGCCTTTGTTGCAAAGCACACGAAGACCCAGACGTAACCTTTGGTAATTAGCTCGTCCGGTGAAGTTTCGAATGTCAAACGGCCCGGTGAAATCGATGCCTGTGTTTGTGAATGGCCTTCTCAGCTCAGTACGCTCTGGGTGTAAAGCTGCCATTATTTGTTCCACGTTTTTTTCTTTGAATGACACAAACTTTACAATTATTAACAGTATTTTTTACAGGATTTTTCATCCGCACGATCCAAAATACTGATCTCAGCAATCTCACCATTAATTGATTTCCTCCGTGGAGCGAAATCAAATGGGAGAACTTTACGAGTAATCTAGAGAATTGGCAATCGTAAGATAGAATCACTGGAAAACGCTCATTGTACGGCAAGTTTGCCAACGTAAGTCTTCCACCGACTCCGCTTATAGAACCTGAAAATTATGGCGACTATCCGCAACGCTCGGGAGAAGCCCGAGAATCGCTCTAGAATGTCTTCTTGTTCGTTTACTATTGTCGTATGGACTCTGATACCTTTTTGCTCCAGTTCGGTGTTCAGATACAGTTCCTTTTCGTGATACGGCCATTCGCCTTGTGATTTTTCTAACCAGCTCGGTCCATGCCACCATAGCCTACTTTTGGCTAACTCTTCAGGTGACACTCTTCGGCTGCTAAGGTCTGCTGGGTTGTCGGAAGAATCTACGTGCTGCCAGCCTTACGTACCAACTAGTTCCTCAATTTTTGCTACTCTGTTCGCTACGAATGTTGTCCAGGAGCATGGAGGTTTCTTCAGCCACGAGAGTACGATGGTAGAATCGGTCCATTTGTGTACGACCGGTTGAGCGATTTCAAATTATGGGAGCAAAGTGTTAATCAATTCGGATAGTAGTAGCGCTCTGCATAACTCTAATCGTGGAAGCGATATGGTTTTTACGGGTGCTACCTTGGTCTCACCTACAAGTAAGTGAATATACGGCTTATCTGCATTACGTTCCTTAACTTTTACATATATATCAGCCGCATATGCCTTCTCGGAGGCATCACAAAAACCGTGAAACTCTGTCTCGGCCCAAGGGTTGAAATGAATCCATCTTGGAATGCATATGTCCGTAATATATATGTAATTATTTAGAAACTGTTCCCAATGTAAATAAAGATATCGGGGTAGGCATTCTTCCCAGTCTATTTTCGCTAGCCAAATGTCTTGCATAAGAATTTTTGCTACCACGACTATAAGACCCAATCAGCCTGCGGGATCGAACAGCTTAGCAACGGATGATAACACTTCCCTCTTGGAATAGCTATGTCTTACCTGAATATATTGCACATTAAAGTAGAAGGCATCGTGAGCGGCATTCATTTTGGGCTGATTCCGTTAGATGATGGCGCAGAGGCGTTGAAAACCACTCGTAGTTTGGTAGTTGTGCTGTCCGGCTTTATCCCTGTATGCTGAGGAAGGTAGTATGTATCCTGGGACTGGTCCCGTATAACATCTTGGCTTCGTACCATATGACCCATCTGAATGTATTCCTTTAGCACTATGTCATATTCGGTCTTGAGTTCAGGCCTTCTCAGGATTGCTGCTTCGCTCCGCAAGAACTGTTTAATCGCTCTGCTTTTCGACTATCCCAAGTTGATATCTGTTGGAAATTCTTGTCGGAATGGCAGCAACACCACATATCGTCTTTCTTCATCCCTCACGGTAGTCCGTCTGAATTGTTCTTCGCAGAATGATTCCGCTAGATTCATCTGCTTTTTCCTGTTGGGGACTTCCTCTAACTCCCAAAATCGGGTTAGATGTTCCCCAACTACTTCCGTGAAATAAGTCGAGCAGAGCGATTCTTGTCTTGAAGGTCGTTGACTTAGAGTCCCAGTGAGAATCCATCCGAAGACTGTTTCCTGTGCTAAAAGCGAACCTAGAACATTTTTCTTTATTTTGTTCTTAATCACTGAAGGGTATAAGTCAGCGCCGATTATCACATCAATTTGTTGGCTCCTAAAGAAGTGGGTATCAGCTAGCTTAAGTGGGGGCAGAGACTCAATCTGTGATTGATCTACTGTAAATTTGGGGAGGTCTCCTGTCTTGCCTCGATTCTATACGGGGGGTATATAGGCGAGCCTATAACGAAATGTGCGACTATACGCAACTTAGCAGTGACTGTAGCGTCTAAAAGCACATTCTAATAAGTTGAAGATACTCCAAGTTTAAAGTTAACTCTATTTAAGTCATTTACTTTTTTGGTTAATGCAAATCAAGGCATATATGTATTTACTTTCAGTAATAAAACGCTTAGTGGCAAAAGAAATAAACTCATCAGCAGAAACAGATGGCTTAATATATGTAACCACTTCTTAGCCGCATCAGCAACACCAAGTTCAAAATTAGCATTACGGCCAACAACTACATATATTCTTAGATTTAAAAGATATTTTGTTCTGTACAACGTTTCAAACAGCAGCAGCAAGATTATTACTTGTTGAGGTAGAATTGGTCGTCTGATCAACTGAAGAAGAGCAGAGCCAGCGTCTGAAGAAACAGCTAATGTGGAGTGAGAGTGATGAGAGGAACGCTTCTCAAAATGTTCAGTTCTTGTAGGACGATGACATGGGCAGTTATTCTTTGCATGGTTTAGGAAGCTACCAAAGCCAAGGAACAAAGTTCGTATGAGTTTAGGACGATAAGTTCACCCATTCTGGAAATTTCGAACTTGGAATATTCGGTAGAAAGTCTCAACCTTTTAGTGAGCGTTTTTCAATTAAGGTTCTAAGTTATTTTCTTTGTGTCCCTCCGCGACCAAGGAGGGCTCTGCCATCGTTTCCATCATGAATATATGCTTGCTTAGAGCAGCATGCTAAGGATACTTGCTTAGAGCTTTGGCAATTGCGTGTTACATAGTAGTCCTGGGAAAACTGGTACTGGCGGCTTGAGCGATTATGCTTTTAGGCGCAACAAGTAGTGGTGCATTAATTGGCAATTTACACAAGCAAACCTGCTCGTACAATTATTACCGCTTTCACGATAATCAATTTTTGCAGAGCTTCTCCTGTTTCGCTAAACGTATTCGGTTTTATACCGACATTTTCTTGAATTTTTTACATGGCGAACTCTTTTTTGTCCTGCCACAAATGATTGTGTCCTATTAAAGCATCTATTATGAGTGAAGATTTTAGTCTCGGTTTAATTTGGCTTGGGTGAAGATGATTCGATACTTCGTTTTTGAAGTGAGGGAATCGTTCATTTGCTACCATGTTGGCAAATCGCTTCTGGATGAAAGATATTGCTCCCACAAGGATTGTGTGGTTTCGTGCAGTTTCGAGGATATTACACACTAATCTAATCAAATCTAATCAGCACTGGTCTAATGATCCAGGATTGGTGAGTCACCAAATTAGATTAGCACGATATTAAAAGCACAAAGTGTTGTCTAAATCGGAAATTTTTTAAAATAAGCACGTCTTAAGCGAATCTCAATTTAATCCTTAAAAATAAAGATATTTCGCAGTAGGTGCTTTTTGTTGAAAAATAAAGCACTTTATGTGGCGTTGTATTAGCGTTTTTTTATGTTTCTTAAAATTACAATTTATTTTTATAATGATGAAAGTGCTGTCTACGACCATGCTGAAATTTGTATACCTCTTTTGTACTGTTCATATAATCTAATATATAATATAAAATTCTCGTGTCACAGTGTTAGACACGATACTCCTCCGAAACGGCATATTCATTAGGTCTAAGAATAACATAGCATCTATTTTTCACACCGGGAAGGGGACCTGGGACTGATCTATTCCAAAAATTTTAATTTATAGTTCGATTTACTTGAAATTTGGTATATAGGTAGCCGTTTGCTAGTTTAACAGGAACATTTACTTTTTTTTAAGGAATAGTACCTAGGACCGAACTATTCGAAAAAATGTTTCAATGGTTTGGATTAATATAATAATTTGTCGTGTGCTGACAAACCATCTGCTTTTTGCAGATCGAGTTCATTTAAATAATTCACATTCAGATTTGTACTATCTACATATATTTTATTATCACTATTAATGTAATAAATATAATGGCATGTAATTAAGGCGAAGCGAAGCGCGCTGGGTTTGCTAGTTTTAGATAATATACGTATTGTAGGGGTATATGATGAAAATCGCTTCAGCGGTTACAAAGCTCCAATTATATAAAAAGGGTTTTCCAATTAGAGGTTTTATTTTGATATTAAAAAAACCTTTCCCTTTAAAGATCGATGGTTTCGTTCCTTTTGTTGAAAGTATACGTTGTCCAAATCAATACCATCCAAATCCGGCTACTAAATAATCATTAATCATCTCTCGATAGCGCAATCTTCTCATTTTCGGAAAAGTAAGATCCAATGACCACGTTGGAGCATAAGGCGCTCCAAGCAGTTGACGTAGCCG
Organism: Ceratitis rosa; assembly: GCA_037013455.1. Taxonomy (NCBI): domain Eukaryota; kingdom Metazoa; phylum Arthropoda; class Insecta; order Diptera; family Tephritidae; genus Ceratitis; species Ceratitis rosa. Next base: position 5,822,879 of record JAWMAG010000015.1, on the reverse strand, counting down.
CTACAACAACAAAGTTGAGGATGGAGAGGCTTTTCAACAATAAATCTTGGGGTTTCCGAGCCCAGATTGCTTAATGAAGTAGCCATAGAGGGGAAAATGGGCCTCATCAGCCAAGATTTTTCGCTGAAATTTTCATAATGAATTTTGGAACGAGGACATCGACGAAGGACACCAAAATGAACTGGCAGCTAAGCGGTATTTTCTCTGCTGGCAACATGGTTTCAAGTTCGCTTGGAACATAATCTCGGATTTAAGAGGTGCGGATTGATGAAAAGGTCTTCTATGTGCTTGGTGGCTTCTTGAGCCATGCCAATATGATCTGACCATGGAAATGTGTTGCGACTTCTAAGCTGAGCTGTCTTATATGTTTTATGCTTTTTTCGAGGCTTTGTAAAACCCGTGGATTTGGGTATCCTTCTTCGGAGCGAAGTTAACTCACTGGGATATTTTGATGGCAGAAGTTTCAAGCAGATTTTCCACCAAGGTGTGCCATTTTGAAATAGCTGTGTGTTTAAAGCATTCGCCCTAATCTTTGCCGTCAAAAGAGTTGTTTCAGCAGAATCTTTGCATGAATCATAACGGGCGACAGCCGTCCTACCGGGCCAAAAGTTTTCCGACAGAAGAGAAGGACCGTGTGACCAAGGACAGTTTATGCCTGGAGCGTATTCATGAGCGACATGTAGATTGTGCTTGGCGCTTTAACGCCAAGGTGAGCAAAGAGGGTACAACTGTCGGAAAATTCATTAAGCTACTTGGCTGCCTCCTCGAAAAAAAAGGTCGATCATGTTGTGATAGTTGGAAGACCTGTCTCTAATTCGAGGACCCAACATCGACATCGTGACAGGAAGTGCGATGCTTGTGAAACCTAATCTAGCGGCTCTATAGAGCAGAAATTTGGTGTCGGATTTGTGGCAGGAGAGACTACGTCTCTCTCTTCACGCCGTGAATGTTGCGGTTATTCACACAAACAGCTGTTCAAAGTTTTTTTCTTTGTATTCACTTCAAATAAATTCGTTAAAGTCAAATTATAAAACTAAAAATCAATCCAGCTATTCTATTTAGCTCTTGTGGAATAATGTTTCATATTTTATTAAAAAAAAACTAACTAACTATTTCACTTAATCTAACTAACTGACCTGAAACACCATTCGCGTAGTTTTATTAGCTTTTAGTGTAATGACATTTATGAACATTGTGTTGGTTAGCGAGCAACAACATAAATGAATAAACTTAATTCTTTAGCCGGTTTTAGTTAAAGTCTCTTAAACAATACCCAATCTGACTAATAGTGTTGCAAAGTGAAGTCGTACAAGAGAATGAACGAAGGAATAGCGTAAATTCACATGTTTTTGGAGGTGCCATCTTGAATGGAAGAAGGAGTTAAAGTACTTTGGCAGAAGTCCAGTTATCTCCCACGACCACATCGTATATCCAGGTCCGTTGAAGTGACGTCGGTAAGTGTAGTGCTGCCATAGGCGCTCAGCCCGCAAGCCTTCTGCGAAATCAAATTAAAACTAAATAAGTTTATGGCGGAAGGAAAACAAACATGAAGGCAGAATTTTCAACACAATTCGAGGATTTCCTACAGCAAACATTTGAAAATGTTTCTGTACGGAGCTGTTGTTGAAACTGGCAAATAAATAGCCATTGTGATTTATTTTAACTGATGGGAATTTGAAATCCTGCTTTTTTTTAGATTTAAGAAACGAATTGAATTACTAAAATTCTGAAATAAGTTTAAGGAGCTTTTGCTCAGCTATGATTTCTTTTCGATAAATTTTCTACGAGTTTGTGTTAAAATTCCTTAATATTTAAAGCTTATTTTTAACTAAATATATTTATTTAACAACGAACGGGCTCACCTACCCAAACTAAATTTTTAGGCTTTGTTCGGAGTTTTTAGTAGATGGTTTATGTAAAGTTTGTACAAGTTTGAACAAATGAATTCAAAAATGTACAATTTGGACAGTACATGTATACGTATAGCTGACAGAACTAATCCACAACCACCGCTGATGGGACAACTGCGGATAGATCGAGTAACTCCGTTTGTGCGCCCCTTTACGTACACTAGGGTAGATTTATTTGGTCCGATTAACGCTACAATAGCAAGGCGTACGGAGAAAAGATGGGGTATCATTTTTACGTGCCTGACTATACGAGCCGCACACATCGAGTTAGCAGAAAATTTGTCAAGTGATACGTTTAATCTATGTTTTCGCAACTTCATAAATCGCCGTGGAACGCCCTTCAGGATAAGAAGTGATAACGCGACCAACTTTATTGGTAAACAAAAGGAGTTGAAAACGTCGGGTCAATTGTTTGATACAGACCGCATACAAGCACAAGCCATTCAATACAACATCGAATGGGTATTTAATTGCCCTATGAATCTAAGCTCAGGTGGTTGTTGGAAGCGCCTAATAAGGACTGTCAAACTCTTTTAAATAAAACATTGAGAGAAGTAGCGCCAAGAGTAATCACGTTGCAAAGTGTACTGATAGAAGCGGAGAATATTATAAATTCGCGTCCGCTTACTGATTTGTGTTGTCTCACGAAGAGGACGAGCCGCTTACACCGAATCACTTCCTGCTTGGCTGTGTTAACTCAACACAGACCCCACATCCAGTAGATGAAACAATTCGTTTACGTAAACAATGGAGAATAGCACAAAACCTTAAAGACCGTATATGGAGCAGGTTCTCCCCGCTAAAGACGGACACGTGCGAGTCGTGGAGATAAAAACTGCTGGTGGACTCCTGCGAAGGCCTGTTTCTCGACTAGCCAGGCTGGCGATTGATGGTGAATGCCAGGAAGATTCACGGAGGGGGGAATGTTAGGCACCCTGTATTATATTGTTAAGGGTGGCAACGTTGCCGACACCGATCTGCTGGATAAAAAAAAAACGAAAAACACAAAGGCATCAGAACCGAAAGTGAAGCGGACAAGAACACAAGTGTGAAACACACTAAATAACAATCAAGTAAAAGACCGCCATTTAAATTCAATTTACGAAATCCTATATTCTTGTCAAAAACATTATAAATTATTATTAAAATCGATTCTCAATAAAATTAAAGTTTTTTACATATATATTTAAATAATTGTATAAGTGTATAGATATGTTCTTTAAGTATATATGTATATATATAATTGGCGCATTTTTGGTGAGATATGATCGTCTCCTGGAGATTTTTTTGGATTTAAGGCGGTTTAGTTCAGACACAGATGCTCCGCAAGTAAGAGTGTATCTAGGAGCAGTATGGTTTTGTGACAAAGGTGCTCTATATGTAGCAGTATTTGGTTGAAATACTGTGCTGAGGTGCTCTGCGAAACAAGACGCCCTTTCTTCATCCGTTCTTGCCCATGAACCATTATGCATTCTCAACGGTACTTCAGTGCTTACTGGCGGCTTAAGGTTTTTGCTTGCTTTCCATAGAGATTTTTTATTAGAAACGTTGGGAGACAAAGACGTGATAAGATGTTTGATATTTCTTTCTTCTTCGTATCTTAATTAGTTTGCTTTCTGCCACCTTAAGACGAATTTTTGCATCGGGAGATCAGTAGGCTTGCCATTCCCAACATAAACGTCGCTTATTTCGGACCAGTAATTCTATTCCGTTATTAGTTATCAAAATTTCTGCTTTTGTTTTCTGCTCTGGTGTGGCTACAGTTGCTAATATACTGTTAAGTACAAGTAACTCGTTTTCAACATCAGTTCCTCTCTCTATTTGCGGATTGGTCTGTATATGACTGGTAATGTATTTTTTATATTTAAGCCAGTTAGTTCTTGATGTAGTAAGTCGAAAAGCATGCTCACTTGCTTGTTCGTTCAACTTAATGATTATTGAGGAAAGATCAGAAAATAAGTCAGCGCAGGTTTCAGCAAATACTAAACTCCTATCTACGTTTTTATTGACTGCAAAGTCAATCAGGTCAGGTAATTTCCTTGAGTCCGTAGGCCAGTAAGTTGGTTGTCTTGCGGGGATACAATCGTATATATTTTTGGTACTTAAGATCAAGTTATATAACTGACGACCTTTCGGGTTAATTAGCCTCGATCCCCAACGAGCTGGAACCTATCTCCTAGAGTCATGAAAAAGTCGCTAAATTGTTTTTCTGTTATTACGAAAAATGGCGGACAGTAAATCGCAGTCAAAGTAAAGTCACCCCCCCTATTTTTAAGGGTGATCGAAGTTGACTGTAACCAATTTGTTGAAAAGGAATTAAGAAAGTTATGCTTTAAACGGTTCCTTATGAGTATAGCTGTGTCAGCATGTGCTTTGCTATCTGGGTGATTAATGTTGGACAGCTTTAACCCAGGGATGTAAAAATTATACTTCTGGGTGAGATGGGTTTCAGATATATGATAATCATAACATCAATTTCGTAAGTTTTTTTTTTTTTTTTTGTATAATGGTTTATTGAATCTTTCCTGTTTGGAAACTAACAATAATTTCGAAAATCTTAAAGCTAATTCTTATTCCTAGAACAAGTTAATCATTACCACTGTATAGATTAACAAAGTAAGCAAAGTACAATAAATTACGAATATATCTTAGATTTATCAAAGAATGTGTTTATATAGATATCATTGGGTATGCCAAACACTTATAACAAAAGATATATCATAAAGGATAATTTAAAGTAAATTATAATATAATGAAGAATATATGCGGAGCGCAACTCCGATTTAGAATAATTGGATGCGGCAGAGCCCTTAGTCACAGTTCAAACGTAAATCCTTTCTCTTTAATCGCTTAGGGTAGTTCTGCTGCAGTAATTTTTTAGCTAGAAAGTTTGGGTGGTTAGATAACCTTAATGAGTAATTTTTAAGCAGTTTCTCTATTTCCTCGGTGACGGCTTTAATCCCGAGATCTTTGTGAATTGCGGAGTTTTTTACATACCAAGGGGCTTTGCATATTGATCTTAAGGTTTTATACTGCAGTCTTTGAATTCTATCCAGGCTAGATTTAGATGCTGAGCCCAAAATTTGGATCCCGTACGTCCAAGATGGCTTTATTAGCATATTAAAAAGTGAAACTTTGTTTTCTAGACTTAGTTGGGACTTAGGGCCTACAATCCAATGCAAGTTCGCAGTTTTCAATTTGGTTTGAGTAATCTTTTTGTTTATGTGGTTTTTCCAGGTGAGTCTTTTATCCAATGTAACTCCCAGGTAGGTAACGAATTCTTTCTGAGGTATTGTATTCCCATTTATAGAGATTGAAGGACATGTGTCTTTTTTTAGGGTAAGTGTTACTTGTATACACTTAGACTCATTGACTGTAATTCTCCAAGTTGTTAGCCACTCTAATATTACTTTCAAATGTTCTTGTAATCTGTAACTGGCTGTCATGGGGTTTGAATGGACACTAAGTATTGCTGTATCATCCGCAAAAGTTGATGTGATGAGGTTTCGGTTTGTGGGAAGATCGTTCGTATAAATTAAATATAAGACGGGCCCTAAAACACTTCCTTGTGGAACACCGGCAAATATTTCATAGGATTCGGTGGTGTAACTTTTTTGCCTAACACGAAATTTTCTGCCAATAAGAAAGCTTTCAAAGACATCATAAATTTTTACGAGAAGCGTAACTTTCAGTTTGTATAGTAGACCATCTAACCAAACTTTATCAAATGCCTGAGCAACATCGAGAAACACTGCAGTACATATTGCTTGTTTTCAAACGCTGATCTTATGTGTGCTACGATTCTATGCACCTGCTCTATTGTGCTGTGTTTTTCTCTAAACCCGAATTGGTGGCATGGTATGGTCTGTTTCGATTCCAAAATCGGTAATATTTTTTTTAATAAAAGTTTTTCGAAGATTTTTGAGAATACCGTAATTAAGCTAATAGGCCTATAGGAGCCCACCAAAGATGGATCTTTACCAGGTTTAGGGATCATAATAATCTCCGAGAGCTTCCAGGATTTAGGAAAATAGTGGTCTCAATATACTATTAAATATACAAAGCATGTGTTTAATTGCCACATTTGGAAGCTTTTTTAATATATCACCCGTTATTCTGCTGTATCCAGGAGCCTTCTCTTTCGTTATGTCGCTAGTAATAACATCTTTAAATGATTTAAAATTAAATTGAATAAAATTTTTATCTGGATCTGCACGAAATTCTGGAAGAGATTTGTATCCAATATTTGGTGTAAATACAGTGGAAAGATGCATGGCAAATTAGATACCCTTTTCCTGGTCGCTTCGAGCCCACTCACCATTGTGAGTTCTCAATGGAGGGTCGCAAGTGGCGGGACTTTTGAAACTCTTAACTTTTCGCCACAAAGTGTAGTTGGTATCAGATGTAGCTGACAGAGATTGTACGAACTTTTGAAATTCGTTTTCCTTTTTTTGTTTCAGGACATCCCGAAGCATTTTTATGCATATATTGAGCTCATTTTTTAAGGCCGGGGAACGAAACCTCTGACAATCTCTCCTCAGTTGTCTTTTTTTTTTGTTACCAGACTTGTAATGTCTTTACCCTTAAGACCGTTGAAAATTTGTCTTCTATGAGTGTTAGATGGGCCGTGCGTTGAAATTTTCGCTGCCAAATGAAGTAATGTTGTAAAGCCATCAACTGCGTTGTCGACATCTGCTATTGATTTTAGAGGAATGAGCGATTTTAGATGCGCGCTATTGAATTTTCTGTATTTAAGCCAATTTGTAAATTTATTGGTTAAGTCAGTAAATTGAGTTTCTGATATGTTGTATATGGCGGAAATGTTTATTCCACCAGAGTTATCATATATATGAACTGAGGTAGCGTGAAGGTAGTCTTTACAGTACTCTTCCATTATATAATATTTAAATTTTTGCCTGATAAGTATTCCAGTTTCCCCGCGCGCTTTCCCTTCAGGGTGTTTGGTGTCATAAAACAGAAATGTATCAATATTGAAGTTGTTAAATTTGGTCAAATGAGTTTCGGAGATTAGCATTATATCTATTGCCTGATTTTCTAAGAAGAGTTGAAGTTCATTTTTGTGTTGGACCAAGCCGTTTGCGTTCCAATAACATATCTTAAGGTCGTTCATGGCTTAGACAAAATCGCTTGAAGGAGGAGACTTTGATTTCGAATTAAATCTTGCATCATACTTTGCATTGATGTCATATGTTCTTGCATCCTGCGTATAAAGTTGTTTAGCGTATTTTCAAGTGAGTTAACAGACGGAACGGACGGGATGGACGTTTCTTGCGTTGTGAGCTGAGGTACACCTTTTAAAGCTTGGGCGTAGGATATAAAGTTGGTATTAGTAGGCTTTGTTTAGGCAGCTTTTGATTGAAGCTGAGGGTGAAGCTGTGAGGCAGGAAAGTTGCTAGAAGCCTTTTTACTACCCTTGCGTTTTGGGGAAATATATATTGGACAGCCCTTGTAATTGGCGGTGTGATTTTCACCGCAATTGCTACATTTTTTAGACTCAGGGGTTGCTTTTGATTTCATACAGTCTTTTGAACTGTGTAAGTCTCCACAAATGATACATATACTTTGTAAAGCGCAATATCGCTTCGTATGGCCAAATTCTTGACAATTATGGCACTGAACAGGACCTGTTCGTTTATGTGGTTCTTCTACGGAAATAAGACGGTGAAGAAGATACCGCAGTTTGTAAATGGGATGAACTTCTACCTTCTTTAAGAGCTGGAAATCTGGCTCAATATCAACCCGAAACATTGGCTGAGGTATGTTAGCCTTATTTTTAATGTTGAATACATTTCTTACCCTGAAACCTTCTTCTTTCAAGGCACTTTCTATTTCCAAGGGACTTACACTGTGTTCAATGCCCTTTAGGATGACTGCTAAGCTACGACTACTTCTGAGCTGAAAGGTATAGAAGGACTTCTTTTCCTTTTCGAAATTATCTGCCACCTTACGATAGCTATCTTCTCCGTAGGTTTGCACTTTCACTTCCTGAATATTTCCCTTTTTAATTGGGACTACATGGAAGTTATTTTTCCCAATTAGATCTATCAATTTGTTGACAAGGTTGCTAAAGTTCGCTTCTCTAAGATAAATTGGCGGCGGCTTGGATGTTTTCTGCACACGTACTTGGTCATCAGCATCAGAAAGCATATGAAATCGATTATTGCTCATGCTGTTTTGACAATTTTGTTTTGATTTTGTTCACTATTTTTTTGAGGTGACCGTTTCCTTTTTACAAGAATGTAGCGATCGACTCCCGTTTGAATTACTGCTTTCTTTGCAGCGCTATTTTCGGTGTAGTCTTGCGTTTCGACTCTAGAAGGAGCTCGAGGAGTTGCGGTAATCGGCGATTGAGCCCATGAAGAGCAGAGGGCTCATTTTCCAATCGTTGTATTCGCTTTTGGTGCTGTTGTTGTGGCGCTTGTTGTAGCTGTTGGCTTTGGTTAACGTTTCCACGTTGTGGCGACCGATTTAGTCCCATTTTTGCAAAATGGCCAATTTAGTCCCAAAAAAAACCAGTGGATTTTGCAACACAGTTTTTGGCAACTCTAACTTAGAAACGGCGCGAGTAAATGCAAATTTTCCTGCATACTTTTAGGCGCCTTTCTTTAATCCTAGAGCTTTTTATATTTGTTTTATTATTAAAATTAATATATTTGTCTCTGTTCAACTAGTGTGAACTATTTGTTTATAGTTTTTTTTTTCTTTTTTTTTTTGTTTTATTTAGTTTTGATGGAGCGCCAATCCATGCAAATAACACAATTTGTTATTTACAAGGTTTCACTTTCACTTCCTTTATTCAGTTTCAGAGGTGACACTTGCCTGAATTAGTTTATGTAGTTTGCACAATATATTTTATTTAAAAATTTAAAATAAATATAGAGCACGGTCACTTTCACTTTGCACACGCAAGAGTTGCCAGAATATTTCGTAAGTCTGTAAAAATAATTTGAGTTCTAATTTATGCTGGTTTACACCATTAGCATTACATAAGCAAATCCTGAGTTCACTTATTTTTTGGTCAACAAGGTTTGGAGCATTTGGCTTTGCGCTTTTATTAGGTCTTGAACCATACTTTGCATGGTTGACATAAATAGTGTCATGCACTGGGTTAGATTAAGAATCATGGTCCCAACTCCAGTACTGGGTGGAGTGACTGGTGGGGCCTGTTCATTGGTCTTTACTACGTTGGCATGGTTCATTTGGCCAATATTTGAGCTGCGTAGGTTCGAAGGGCTCGGAATAGAAGTATTATATGGGAGTTGGTTTCGTTTGGTTTGTATACCTTGAGCAAGTTTAGATTTTAAATCTTTGTAAACCGGACAACCTCCATAATTAGCGGTGTGATTACCACCGCATTTGCTACACTTTTTTTCTTGCATCCGTTTTATTCAAGGGGCATTTGGTAGAATGGTGAAGATCACCACATGCTACGCAGACGGTACGTAAAGTACAATAGGATTTTGTGTGACCAAATTCCTGACAGTTTGTGCATTGCACGGAACCATTACGCTTGAGCGCTTCTTCCACCGTGATTCTTCGGTGTAAAAGGTATTTTAAACCGTAAACTGAATGCGCTTCATTCTTCCTCAGTTGAGCTGACCTTGGCGATAAGAACACTTTAAACATAGGCTGCGGCACTTTATTTCTGTTAATTATGTTAACGACCGCCCTGATTTAAAACCCTTGCTCCTCTAGAGCTTCTTTTATGTCACCTGAGTCAACAGTCGCTTCAATTCCCTTAATTACAACAATCAGACCTTTCGCACTCTTCAACTGGTAAGAGTAATAATTCTTGTTGTGTGCAGAGGGAAACACAACGACTTCACGAAAGTCTTTCACTGTGTACTTGTATTTTTGTCAAGTCTGTGTTTCCTTTTTTAAGAGGTACAATGTGAATATTGGTGGTACCTATTATCTTGGCTATGTTCGTAACGAGTAAATTAGAGCTGCGCTCCCGCAAGTAAATTCGTGGAGGTTTAGTATTAACGACTGTGGAAATACCTTTGGGTCTGTTATAGGCTCTTCCTCATTTAACGGAGCAAATCTGTTTCCTTTTAGTGCATTACCATCAGCATCGATAGTGGAGCCAACGGTATTAAACTTCTTAGCATTAATCATTTGTTTTACACACACTTTGTTTACCACATTTATGTAGCGATCAATGTCTGTCTGCACTGCCGACCTTTTTTTCATTTTGGCTGTCTCACCTTGTTCAGTATTAGTCGCCCGCCCTGGAGTTGCTGCTGCTGACTGCATAGCTGTTTGTTTTTCTTCTATTGCTGGGAAACTTACACATGTTGGGAAGAGAGTTTTTTCACTTTTTGCATTCTCTGTTGTTGCTAAGGTCTGCATTGGCGTCTTTAAAGATGAACTGCTTGCCTTTGCACTGCTGTTAGGTGGTGATTTACTCGCAACAACAGTGAAATAGGCATTTCTCTCTGCCGTCGGGACTGAATGCTGGTTCACTTGTTATATATTCTGTTTATTTTATTTTTTTTTTTTATTTGTTTATTGCCAAATTAAGTGGCCATACACCCACTACAGTCGATGTATTAATTTAAACGATTTAATATTTTCGTTTTCTTAAACTTTAAGTGAAGTTACGGAGCCGACCAAAGAACTCGTCCGCACACTAAAGCAGCAAAATTGGTTAGTAACTTCGCCTCGAATTGGCGGCTTAGGGATGATCGACTCAGACTCGATCTGCCTCAGCGACATCCCTCGAACCAAACGAAACTCGATTCGTGTCGTCGGACACGCGATAATCGGAGCGAGGAAAACGGTACACTCTTGGTAGCAAATGTTGGCACACTGCAGTTGTGCAGTTAGGAACTGCGAGCCCGGCATCCATCATTTCTGCCGCCACGGTTGCAATATTGCAACTCCGCACTCAGGTTACAATAAAATAGGACATCTTTGAAATCGCTACCAAGCTGTATTATGCGGTGAATTCAAGTGCTTATATTTTTGGCTCATACACTTACGTATGTACAGCTGTGTTCATAAATATAGCAGTGCTCATGAGCTGCAACTTTAAGCTTAATTTTATATATGATATTAAAAAGTAAATGAATGTTCACAAATTTAATTTTGTTTTAACTTTGTGATTATTTTAAACAAAAACAAATCAATTAATTATTCAAAATGTCTTTAATTTTTTTTACATTATTAGTTTAAACAAAAAAGTGCTGTTTACAGCTGTTCATAAAAATAGCAGTAAGTAATGAAAGCAGTGGAATTAGTTGAAAAAAACATTGTTGAACTCCAAAAAACTATTTTAATTTGTTTGCTTGGATTAGTACTTAGTCGTGTACCCATTATTTTTTATTACGGCCTGGCATCTGCGAGGCATAGAATCCACCAAGTCCTGGCAGCGCTTGACAGGGATCCGCTCCCATGATTTTTGAACAACCTCCCAAAGCTGTGATCGAAATGTTGGACTTACATTTGCAACATATGATCGATTTAAGATCGATCCGCTTTGATGCCATCCAGCTTTTGACCAGTTTGCTTGTATGTTTGGGGTCGTTATCTTGTTGAAACGTCCGTTTTAGTGGCATTTCCCAATCGGCATAAGGAAACATAACATTTTCTAATATGTTAACATATACAGATCGATCCATGATCCCATCAATCATGAATATAGGGCCCACTCCACTGTAAGAAAAACATGCCCATACCATGATACTCAATCCGCCGTATTTAACTGTCTTCAAAGTGTACCTAGGATCGTACTCTGTGTTAGATGGACGTCTGACATATTGTCTGGAGCCCTTTCCACCAAATAACACAATTTTACTTTCGTCACTACATAAAATATTTCGCCACTTTGTAATGGGCCAATTAAGGCGACTTTTGGCGAACTCCAAAAGTGGTTTGCCATGTCTGGTGGCTAACAGTGGAACTTTTCGTGGATGGCACGCTTTGAGATTTTGTTCTTTAAGACGTCGCCGAATAGTAACGCCACTAACATTCAAGATTAAGTCTTTTTTTATCTTGCTGGACGACGCAAAAGGCTGCGCCCTGTTATATCGCACAATAGATCGGTCCTCATGAGGCGTGGTTTTACGTCGGATACCACGATTTTCGGGCATTTCTTTAAAGTTTAAAGCATTATGAATCATTTTAGCAGAACATCCGCATGTTTCTTGGATGTCTCTGCACTATAATATTTCTTTTTCTTTTTTCAGGAGTACAATGTTTGCCCCTGCCCACTAAGTTGAAAAATATAAATTTATTTTAGTGTTTTCTAATGTTAATAATAGTCACTACCACAAAACCACTTACTTTTTATCAATTAAACGTCTTAACAAAATTTTTTTGACTTATCGCAGTGCTATTTTAATGAACAGCTAAAGACTGGTGCTTCGAGCAAAAAGAGTTGTTCATTTGCTTAAATCTCGCAAATCTAACGGGATTTTTTCGTTTCTTCCTTATACACATTCCATTCTACAAAAACAATGCGTAGACGTTGGAATAATCCTACCGGAACTTGAAAAAAAATAACATTACTTGATTGCATTTCTCGCACTGCTATTTTTGTGAACACAGCTGTATGTACAAAAAAGGAAATCATAAAAAGAAAGTGTGAAAAAGCATCTTTTATTCTATATATATTTGATTAAATTTCTGTATATATGTGTATGTTTTAATTTGGGTACACAGTTCTAATTCTCACATTTTCTTTTCTTTTCATATTCATTGTAATATTATAAATGTAAAAAATGTAATGTAAAATCTTCATTGCAATACATGAATAAATATGTATACAAAAAGAAACAAGCACTACAATAAAGAAAATAAAAATCATATTCAAAACTTCAAAATTTATTTTGACATTCATAAATGTTTTTTGTTCGCATGGAACAAATTATAAACCTTCCATTATCTGGCCAGCAAAATTTGAAAAGCAAAGCTATATATTTACTTAATGACGTGATTAAATACCATACGTGTAACAAGGATGTTTGATCACACATACAAGGGGAAAGTGAGTAAAATCTACATGCTCTTTACCATTTTTAACCAGTTTTAAACAAACGTTTGCTCAAATTATCTAGTTTCTTGTAAAGGTTTGGCTGGCAGGATATACACAACTTGTTTCCTTGTATTTGGTGCATAAGTATGAAAACGGCTGATGGTTTCATGATGTTGGGATCTCTAACGTTCCCGTTCCTCAACATGGCTGATATTTGCTGTTCAACAGCTATGGACGTTGGATTAAATAGCAGAAACACAAAAATATGTTACAAAACAAAGCCATTAAATGTCTGTTGTTTAACTATCAGCTGATTCGAATTTAAATTCGAAACTGAATAAAATCGAGTTAATTGCATCACACCTCACATTAACTCGCGCGATTTACAATTTTGATATCAAAATGAAATCGCGCGATTTGTAGCACATTTCGGTTTATTTTACTTGCTTATTTAATTTATAACTTTTCATATTTTTTCGCTGTTTGGCTCCAATTGCAGATACCAAGTACAGTCAGATTCTTCTCTACCTGGTCTATCTTCCTCTTCCTCTGCTTCCACCGGTACCCCGGGAACTGTATCGAAAACTTCCAAAGCAGGAGTATTCTTATCTTTCCGGGCCACATGACCTAGCCAGCGCATCCGCTGTATCTTGATTCGCTGAACTATGTCAATGTCGCCGTATATGCCATGCAGCTCACTACTCCATCGGCTGCCATATACGCCGTTATCAACTCGTAGAGTTGAGAACTCCGAATACCGACTCATCAGGTGTTGTCATCATTCATACTTCATCACCATATAGCAGGACGGGAACGATAAGCGACTTGTAGAGTTTGATTTTCGTTCATCGAGGAAGCACTTTACTTTTTAATTGCCAACTCAGTCCAAAGTATCAGCTGTTGGCAAGAGTTAATCTACGTTGGATTTCAAAGCTCACAGTGACGTGAGAAACGAGAAAGGTATAGATCCTTTATCTGTGAACTGTGCATAGAACTATGTAGTTTCTCCAACATTTAATATAGTTTTAAAGGGTCATCACTACACGTTACTTGCACTTCGCTTTCATTTATATTAACTGTAGCGCTACTTTTATTTTAAATTTTAAATTTTAATCTTTTTAGATTTCTAACATCATTAAAATTTGTACATTCACAAATGTGAAGTTGATCGTGCTTCTTAGGAGATGTAGGTTTTTAATGTGTTCCTGGGTTAATATACTCTTTTGCGACAAAACTTCTCGTGTTTGCTGATTATTTAAATTTAAATAAGCATGGGTTGTTTCATTATTAATGTGTGCGGCCTTTCTGCTTGTTAAAATATTATGTTTTTATTTATCACTCTTTTCTTCTTTTACTAGTGGGTATCACAGCTTTTGAAATCTCGCTATCTAATTTGATGCGTGACACTGCAGCTGCATTTTTATTTACTTATTTTTCCATGTTTATATATAATTTCAAAGTCCTCTGTCGACGAACGAGAAGCAAACTCTACAAGTCGCTTATTGTTCCCGTCATGCTATATTGGGTGGAGGCATGGACGATGACAACTTCTGATAAATCAGCGTTATTTATTGTCCTCGACGAGTTGATAACGGCGAATACCGCAGCTGATGGAATGATGAGCTGTATGAGATATGCGGCGACATTGTCATAGTTCAGCGAATCAAGGATCAGCGGCTGCCCTAGGTCATGTGGTTCGGATTGATAAGAATACTCCAGCTTTGAAAATGCAGTGCCTACCGATGAAAGCAAAGCAAGGGGACGACCTCCACTCCATTGAAAGACCAGGCTGGATTTGGAAACTCCAATTAGCGTCAAGCAGCGAAAAAAAGAAATGAATGGCGCAATGGTATAAATTCGGCTAGCGATGTCTACGCCAGTAAAGAAGAAAAGGGATTTAGAAGTGTGTTTGTGTTCTTATTGGCTGTTGTCAGATTTTTTAATATTTTCCTTTTAATAATATGTATAACAATTGTGGTGTCAATTTCGAATGAACTTGAGCGGAAGTAACCAGTAGTGGTCCTTAACAGCGAATATTTTAATAAGGAGGATTTTCGAGTGCAGGAGTAGATTAAGAGCTCGTTCGGGTTTTCAAATTCTATTAAGGTAGTCCGAAAACAGCCCGCCGTTTTAAATAAATTCTGGGAGAAAGCGACTCTTTATTTAATTGAGCTTTTTTTACTATCATTTAAATTAAAATTTTTTTAATAGTTTTTATTTAAATTAGTAACATTTTTTTAAATTTGTTTTTTTTTCTTTTTCCTTTAAAATAACTTTCTTTTAAACTAGTTTTTAATTTCTAGTTTGGCGCACCACCTTTGGTTTTTAATCTTTTTACGTAATATCGGGTGTATGCATTAATTCGTGGGGTTTTCATAGAGATGGCTCTACTAGTATTATTTCGCTATATTCATTTCAAAGGTACTGTCATTTCGCGTTGTTTTCAGTAGATGTCATTTGTTTTAGCGAGAACAACAATTTGTTTCATTCATTTGAAAATGTCAAAATTTGTACCTGATAGAGTGTTTTTGCGGGGAGTTCTTCTTCATTATATTATCATGAAGAAAAGTGCTACCGAAAGCCATCATATTTTACTGGACGTTTATGGTGACCATGCTGTAGCCGAACGAATGTGCCAAAAGTGGTTTGCACGGTTTAAAAGTGGCAATTTCGACTTAGACGACGGACAGGCAAAAAAATTTCAAGACGAAGAATTGGAGACATTGCTCTTAATTTTCGAAAAAAATCCCACGAATTAATGCATACACCCAATAGGATATTTTTGTTTTGCCAGTAATATTATTTTAAATTTTTTTATATATGTATCCATTTCTTGGCTTTTGCTTTATATATATTTCTTAGTTTTTTATCGAATTTACATTCGATCGGTACGGTCGAAGTCATGCGTACGTCGCTAAGGGCATCGCGATAAGTCGAACGAAGAGGTTCGGTAAACCTCTTTCAGGACTACCCCTTCAGTTTCAACGAGGATACGAATTGAAGCTCCCTTGAAGGAGAAGTCAAGATCCTTCACAGGATTTACGGTACCAAGTAGAGGTTTATTTCAATTCAAGAAGAGGATACTATATGGTTTGCATAATGCACCGGCAATATGGCAGAGATTTATAGATTCGGTCATAGGACCAGAGTAAGAATCTCATGTTTTTGTGTACTTGGACGATGTTATTATCGTTACCATACAAATAATTTTGATTATCATTTAGAAATCATGAAAATTCTTTAGGATAGGTGAGCTGGTGCAGGTCTTAGATTAAGCAGAGGTAAATGCAATTTTTGTCGGTCCAAATTAAAGTATATGTGCTACGTGGTGGACAACAATGGTCTAAACGTAGACCCCGAGAAGGTAAAGGCAATGCCTCAGATTGAAGTGCCGACGAATGTAAAACAGGTGTGGTCATTTATAAGAACAGTGTCCTGATACCGCAGATTTATTAAAGACTTTTTAGAGTTAGTTATTCCTCTCCTTGATTTAACGAAGAAGAACCGAAAGTTCCATTGGACTGAATATTGTAAACGTAATTTTAATGAAGCGAAGAAACACTTGATGACAGCTCCGGTTTTGAGCTGCCCAGATTTTGGTAGGCTCATCAAAATACAGGCAGACGGAATTGGTGCGGTGCTCACGCAAAGTTTAATGCCGGTGCAATGGTGATAGCATATTTGAGTAGGTCCTTGGACAAAGGCGAAAAGGAGTGCCTAACGGTTCTGTGAGCGGTTGAGAAACTGAGACCATACGTTATTTGGTTGAATAAATTGAAATGTCCGTGTGGTAGGTTACCGAGATAGTGGATCGGAAAGGCAAGGGACATGTGGTCGCAGATATGATATCCCGTAATGCACCGGTTACTGCTGAAGTGAGTACTACTGGCGCTTGGTTAGCAAGGATGATTCGGCTAGTAGAGAAAAAGCCTTTGTCGTATCCAACGTGGAGAGTTCAAGATGGCAACCTCTACAAGTATGTTGGGTCGAAATTCCCTTCTGTTTACTGTGATTCATCAGAGTGGGAAAAAGCGATAGGGCGTGATGGTAGAAAAAAAACTTAAAAAAAATGTCACGACACCGTTGGCAGGCCAGATGGGCCTAAAAAGGACTTTGCCGAGTTTCAAAAAAATTTTGCTGGCCAACAATGAAGTCGGGTATTGCAAAATATGTTAGGGTGGGTAAAACGTCTCAGCAGAGTGATTTCGGTAGTTCTGATAGGCTTTAGTGAAGCCGTCACAAGACTAAGTATATTCTAACCGCAATGGACTACTTTTAAAAATTCCCCCTCAAATTCAAATGAAAACAATTGAAGGAGAATATATTTCTCTTGTTTAGAATTCCTCGCTTGGTTATGTGTTACAATGAACCTCAATTTAGTAGTCGAGAACTTCGGAGCCTCTGCGGTGACTGTGGCTTATTACTTATGCACACCGCACACTGTCACCCACAGGGCTTATGTGTCAGAGAACCAAAGGACATGGTAATGTGCATGTTGTATTGGAACAATTCAGCACGAAGTCTTAGGAACTACGCCACATTTTGTGAATTTTAGTAGAGAAATGACGTTAGGAGGCAGAATGTCAACGTGGACACTGACAGATGACTTAGGCAAAGACCAAATGACTTGGAACGTTAAGTAGTTGAGATAAGACAGGATATACCGTTTTTACTGCCTAAAAAATGATTCCTTTGCATAATATTGATTTCACTCCAATCAATGGCAGTGATACCTCTTGGCAAGTAGTTGTATAACTCAAATCCAGTGAATGATGGCACGGTTGCATTCGCTGTGTTGGCATAAGTGTTCTCCCAAAACAGCTCCCCCACTAACAAATGTTAGATAAACGTGATTCATTGCGTGAGTCAATATAGTTTTCATGATAAGAGTAAAAAAGTTGAAGTAAGTTGAAGTGCGTGCTCTTTATAAGTATTCTTTAGACTAACTTATGTGGCCATGTGCAGAAGTTCACGCAAGTGAGGAAAGTTTTTGACTGCCATTCACCTGGGAGCGGCCAGAAACGATTCTTTTGCACATGGTTCAACCAGCTCATGACTTCCGGTATTAGACCGCGTATTTCCTGGGTAGCCAACGAACATCCGTTTGAAGGCGAGCTAAAGCGAGAAGTCGAATCCCATGCGGTTGTGCGCAGGTTTTGGAGCCCACCACATGAAAAAACAAACCAATGAAAAATCAATTTCAGCATCGGATGAGAGAACCCCCTTTTGATGGCGACCCCCGCATATGTTTTAAGGATTACGATCTTAGGGCATGCACCTGGAATGTCCGGTCCCTTAATTGGGAAGGTGCCGCTGCCCAGCTGGTTGATGTCCTCATTAAGTTAAAGGCTGACATCAGTGCCGTCCAAAAATTGCGATGGACGGGACAAGGACGGAAGAAGGTGGGTCCTTGTGAAATTTACTACAGCGGCCATATAAAGGAGCGCAAACTTGGGGTCGGATTCGTGATGGGAGAGAGACTCCACGACGAAGCATCTCCTAATGGGCTGAGGCTGATCGACTTCGCCGGGGCCAGAAATATGGTTGTCTGTAGCACTAGATTCCAGCACAAAAAAATTCACCAAGCTACTTGGCTGTTTCCAGATCGGAGAACTTCCAACCAAATCGATCATGTTGTGATAGACGGAAGACATGTATCCAGTGTTTTAGATGTGCGTACGTTCCGAGGTCCCAACATTGACTCGGATCACTATCTTGTCGCAGCGAAGATACGCATTCTGTGTATCGAAGAACGCCCGTCAACAATTACAGTGAAGGTTCGACGTTGAAAAGCTGCAATCACAGCAGACTGCCGAGCGGTTTTCTACTCGACTTGCACACCTGCTCTCTAACAGCACTCATCAGCAACCCGGTATAAGGGAACTGTGCGACGGCATTGCAACCTCCCTGCGTACAGCTGCAAGCGAAACAATTGGATTTCGGAAAGGTCGCTAAAACAGCTGGTACGATAAGGACTGCCGTGTCGCAGTGGAGAGAAAACAGACTGCCTAACTCGCAACATTGCAATCGACCACAACACGTTCGGGTGGTATAGATACCGAGAACTGAAGGGGGTAGCAAGGCGCGTCTGCAGACAAAAAAAGAAAGAGACCGAGATGCGCGAGTTCGAGGAGCTTGAGAAGCTGGCCGACAAGGGTAACGCTCGAAAATTCTACGAGAAGATATGGCAACTTACAGAAGGTTTCACGACTGGAGCAAACTCTTGTAGGACCCAGGGAGGTGAGCTAATGACAGATGCCTAGAGTATACTCAAATTATGGAGAAGCACATCTCCAGTCTCCTGAATGGCAGTGGAAAGGAAACACGCGGAGATGGTGAACCCGATACTCCAATTGATGACGATAGAAAAATTGTTCCGTTACCCTGCTATGAAGAAGTCCGAATAGCACTCGTGCGCCTAAAGAACAACAAAGCGGCAGGGACCGATGGATTACCGACCGAGCTATTCAAATACGGCGGTGAAGAACTGATCAGGTGCATGCATCAGCTTCTTTACAAAATATAGTCGGATGAAAGCATGCCCGACCCCGACGATTGGAACCTAAGTTTGCTCTGCCCGATCCACAAAAAAGGCGATCCTACAGTCTGCGCCAATTACCGTGGAATAAGCCTTCTTAATATCGCACATAAGGTCCTTTCAAGCGTATTGTGTGAAAGTGTAACGACACCCTTAGGCCGAAAATAATGTAAACAGTGTATGTGTGTTAGTATGAGTCGGAGGAGTATGCGCCTGTGTGAGTACGATCAGCCCAGACCATGTTGACGTAAATGTTGCTAACGAATTATAACACATAACCCTATTGACATGTTGACGGAAGTTCCCGAGTGGGCATCATGTAGTATATTTGCCGCGATGAAAGTACGAATGTGTGTGAACGCGACACATGTAGTGGTATCCATCAGCAACATTGCGGAGCCTTTGAGTTTCGTTATGGACCAAACAACATCTACATAAGGCCCATAAAATTTATAAACGGAAAAAAAGAAAAAAGGTTTTGAAGTGCTGACAGCCAAAATAAAAAGTGTAGTGTAATAAATTTGTGGATATTTAAATATTTAAAAAAAAAAAAAAAAAGGTGATGATAATAAGAAGTTAACAAAAAAAAAAGGTGAAATAAAAACTGTATGGGCAGGCTCCCAAGTAGCCAGGAGTTGAATAACTAAATAACAACGAAAATAAACTGGAATTGGAGGTCACCAGAAAACTAAGAAGAAAAAAAATAAGGACCTCCACGACTTTTTATGCATCAGCCACTGCCACCACAACAGCAACAAAAAACTGAAAAAAAAACAAGGACCAGAGGAACCACTACCACGGCTGGACCGCCTACAAATGTACGAGGATTCCAACCCAGGACGTAATCCAGGAATACTAAAATTGTCACCCTTTTTTATTATTTTTGATTTTTGTTACACTTACCAATTTCCTGTGAGCTTCTTTCTGATGTTTTTTTGTAAGCAAAATTATGAAATAATGTTTGATTAAATTATATTTGTAGGAAGATATATAATATTATCTGCAATAAGTTCAGGAGACTTTTCATAAACAATTTTTTTATAATTTCAAACAAAGAGGAAACAAGAAATATTTCCTTCATTTGCTTTTTATATTGAATTTCCTTTTTTTTTTTGATTTTTTTGTCAATGTACCAAGTTGCTTTTTTTACACCGTTTTAGTACTTCAGATATTATCCGAATAATATCTTATTCTCTCTTACACACAGTAGTTTTTGCATTCAAACTTAAATTTTTTTGTCACACATAACCTTCCTTTATTTCGTCATTTGAACACATGGTAAAAAAAAAAGGGGGCGAATAACATATGCATAGTAAATTAATCTAATTTTAAATCATATTTTTCATTTATTTTAATTTTAATTTTTTTATAACAATTTTTGTGAAATAATTATCGAATTTCACATAGAAAACTTTTTATTAAGTCACGCCGAACCCGGCACTATATACGCGATCCGCGACCCGTCAGCTATATGCAGAACTAATCCGTAGAGTAGCAATATAATATCGGTATACCTATATGTACGTACACTTTTGAGAATTTAAATAGAAGAGTAGAGTACCAGTGAGACAGGCTCATACACGTATATATTCTTTGTTGTAAGCTTCTCTTCTCCCACAAAGGTTCTTCTCCAATATGTTGGTACCATCATCGCGGAGCTGACCAGGTTAGTGACTACTATACTCTTATACATACAAGAATACACACATGTACATATATATAGGGACACCTAGTTCTTTTAATTTTTTTATTATGCATTACCATTCTTCCTTTTTTTGTTTTTTTTTATTTGTGTTTTGTTTTTTTTTTTGTTTTTTTTTTAATTTTTATTAGAATTCAATAAAGTATGTATTATATTATTCATAACTGAGAGTAAGATATTAAAGGCTGAGTAGGAATTTTAAGTAAGGGAATATTGTATTTAATTTAATCTAAATTGTAATTTAACAAAGAAAAAAATGAATTATCCTAATAAATGAAGATATTATACATAATTCGATAATAATATGAAGCACTAAGTTAATTTATGGTGTAGGTGTTGCGGTTGCACGTACGAGGGGACATGAGAGTGATGACTAACGCGGGGACAGATTAAGACCAACGGACTAGACCGTTGACAGACGGACCTTTTCAGGAAAGGGGGTCGTTGTAAGATGAAAGGAGTCAACACAACGGCCATGGCTTCGCACTCACATGTCGAAGGGGCGGGTAGACTCCACCTGACTGACGGACAGCGACGAACTGACGGGACTGAACACATATTTTGCACCCGACATTTTTTTGTTGTTTCATAAACATTTCATATATTCGGCATGATAATTTTGTTACTGTAGCGTAGGCAGAGCGAGTGGCCAACAACCCACCCAACCGATGAGCTAGTCCAGGGACCGCAAGCATGCCGAAGCGACACTCGACCTTACCACAAACATACAGCTACATAACAAACGACTAAAGCCCACCGTCAACAAACTGATTGGACCTTATTAGTGTGGCTTTAGACATGGGAAGTCAACCATTGACCAGATATTCACCATGCACCAAATCTTGGAAAAGACCCGTGAAAAGAGAATCGACACCCACCACCTTTTCGTCGATTTTAAAGCCGCCCTCGACAGCACTTATACGGCTATGTAAACTGCCGTTAAGCAACACTAAAAGCTCCGTCAGGATCGAGCAGGACCTCTCCAAGCCGTTCGATACCAAACGAGGTTTCAGACAGGGTGATTCATTATCGTGTGAATTTTTTAATTTAATGCTGGCGAAAAAAATACGATCTGCAGAGCTAAATAGAGAAGGTACAATCTTCAAGAGGAGTGTGCAGCTGCTGGCGTACGCCGATGATATCGACATTATTGGCCTTAACAACCGCGCCGTGAGTTCTGCTTTCTCCAGACTTGATAAAGAAGCGAAACGAAACGAACGAAAATTTCCTGTCGCCAAACAAACAGCCATCGCATTCGCGAATCGGCTCCCACGTCACTGTTGACAGTCATAACTTCGAGGTCGTAGATAATTTCGTCTATTTAGGGACCAGCATTAATACCAACAACAATGTCAGCCTGAAAATCCAACGCAGAATCACTCTTGCCAACATGTGCTATTTTGGACTGAGTAGGCAATTGAAAAGTAAAGTCCTCTCTCGACGAACGAAAACCAAACTCTACAAGTCGCTCATCATACCGGTCCTACTATATGGCGCAGAAGCGTGGACGATGTCAACACCTGATGAGTCGGCTCTAGGAGTCTTCGAGAGAAAATTTCTGCGAACGATTTATGGTCCTTTGCGCATTAGCAACGGTGAATACCGCAGACGATGGAACAATGAGCTATACGAGCTATACGATTATATTGACATAGTTCAGCGAATGAAGAGACAGGGGCTTCGCTGGCTAGGCGATGTTGTCCGTATGGATGAAAGCACTCCAGCTTTGAAAGTATTTGATGCAGTACCCGCTGGTGGAAGCAGAGGAAGAGGAAGACCTGCACTCCGCTGGAAGGATCAGTGGACCTGGGTTCACTTGGCATGTCCCACTGGCGCCAGGCAGCGAAAAGAAGAGAAGAATGGCGCTCTTATATTGATTCGGCTATAATCGCGTAAGCGGTGCCATCGCCAATAAAGAAGGAGAAGAAGAAGAAGAACTTATTACATGGATCTTAACGATATTTATGCTACTAAGATGCATCGGTTGTTATTGCAGTAACTATTGAGATGCAGGTTGTTTACTTGTTTACTGTTTATTAGTAGATAACTACATTTTTGGTTGTTATAGTGATAGTACATTTCTATTGTTCGAATGTTTTTCAGTTGCGGATTGTTTGTTGCAATGATAGTGCATTTCAAAACAAGTTCTATCGCTGACGCGATTTTCTCCCGATCTCCTCCTCCAATTTGTGATTTTGCGTTTTGATGTTTTTTCTACAAATGGAAGGACCTACAGTTTATACTAAGCCGCCTCTGAACGGCTGATGGTTTTTTTATGAGAAGCGTTTATTTCATGTCATAAATACACTCGGACATTCCCTGCCGAGGGGCGACCGTAATTAGAAAATTTATAGCATCATGTGACAGACATGTTACAAACCCTTTTGGAAGGTACAAAAGATAAGAGTTATTCTCTTTCCTATTTCAATGTGATGGAAAAGCACTGTTACAAACCGTTTTTTTGAGTTGCAAGTTTCCCTTTTTTTTGAGTATTGACATCACTATTAAAACGGTAATTTCTTTTTCGTTGTGGTGAAATTATGAAATTATGCTTATGATTACCGCGAAGATTAAAGTAAGAAAAGGTTCAGTTTTTTAATAAAATATATAAAGGAAAAGTACAGGTGAGCTCACAATTATGTTTCATTTCTACAAGGTAACACGAAAAACATTCACTAGATGGATTTAGCGTAAGATTTCGGTTTGTACCATTTCTGTAACATTGAGTAATACGGGTCACTAAAAATTAGCTTGTAATGATTTTTTATATACCTTACCAGAATGACGCCTCGTAACTTGTCTATTGATGAAATCTTTGAAGAGCTGTTGAATTTTGAAAATGGTGACGATGGGTTCGAAATTGACGGTAACAGCATTGCAGATTCCGATTTTGATCCTGAGGGAGATGTAAGTTTAGATTTTCAATTCGATTTTAAACAAAATGACGCTCATTTTGAAAATGTAAAGGAAGACATTCAGCCCAATTCTAAATATTTTCGCGGAAATCCGCCAATTCTAAATGGACACCGATTTTTTGGGAGTACGATTTTTTCTCTTTCGAAGTCAGCTGCTTAGTATTATTGTGTATTATTGACATTTGATAGTTTGGTGAAATAAACAATTGTTATTGAAAACAAAAATTAAATTGGAATTATGGATACTGTGGCAATGGCAACGAATTCTTCTTCAACGTAGGTAAATTCTAGTCATGCAATCCGAACTTCCTCGCAAGCAACCCTTCCACCGAATCTTTCATCCCTTTGGAAGGAAACAATTTACGCTCTACATTAGGGCCACCTTCTGTTGTGTTTTCTGGCCCTCAAGTTTTATGCCGCACGTATTTCTTTTGATCAGCGTACACCTAAAAGTAAAATCACCTTCTCCCAAAATTAGTTCAACTCCTCCTTATTACCCTCAAAAATACTCGTCTATCTATCTGTAACAATTTGAGTGTTTAGCTTCTGAAAATCTACGACCATTCTGCGCTTAGCTTTCTCTTGTTCATCGGTACCTTCTTTAGCGACTATCCAAGTGGAAGAGTTGTACGAACTTTAGCTGGGTTCAATGCTTTCGTTTTCTAAAAGTTTGTTATTTCCTTGTTAAGGAAATCGCTATGCGTCATAGGTACGGATATTGCTTGGTCCAAATAAGATCGTTTCGTTCTAATGGTAACTTGTACCGTGGTAGTATATGGTAGCACTTCGTTTGTGTTTTCACTTTTTTGCATAATTTTTTCGATTTCTGCTCCATTTTTTTTACTATTAACCGTATAATTAATTTTTTGCACTTATTCACTTTCTTTCTTGGCTTGAGATTTTGCTCTAACAATGTAATTATTATTATTTTTTTTGATTTGGTTTTTGAATAACGATGAATGGTTCTCACTTTTACAGGTCTAATTTGAATAGGCTTACCTATGTTACATTTTGTACTTATACAATTGTTTGTTGCTGGTTTTTGAATAACGATCTCACTTTTACAGGTCTAATTTGAATAGGCTTACCTATGTTACATTTTGTACTTATACAATTGTTTGTTGCTCCAGTGTCGATAAGGATGTTAATAAGTTCGCCTGTATCCCTGCAGTGGCGTTGCAGACACGGCAAATCGTTCATGCGCCTAAAACAGCACGGCTGTTTCATAATCATCACTTTCTTATTCTGGTGTAAGCGAGTATAGTTCTTCGTCGCGTGTTTTGCTTTACACGTTGTATTTTCTGATGTACGTTGAAATTATGGGATGAAGGATTTCGTTATATTTTTTTAGAGTCACCGCGAAATGGATTATTTGGAGGTATTCCTTGTATTTGACGGTAATAGCTGTTTTGTTGTAATGTGCGCATCTCGTGTATTACTGTGATGAACCTACATCCATTGGTTGGTGCTATTGCCTGGGTGTAGTTTGATTGTATTGCACCTGCACTTTTGGTCTGTCTTTGTGCATCCTCGTGATATCTCTTGGTTGGGTTTTGATTTTGCGATGTATTATATTGTCTGCGTTGATTGTATTGCGGAACGTCGAATTGTGAGTTTACATTATCGTGGTATATCGTACTTGCGATAGTTTGTAAGTTTTTCGGATTGTGGCTATGGAGGGTGCTGCTGGTATATTTGCTGTTCAGACCGAGAATGAATGTCCTTCCAGCTTCCCGGATCGCATATTCTTTCATAGCTGATGGATTTCCTAAGTTATCCATCTCAACTTTAGTGAGTTCAACATTAAGTGACTTGCTGACTTCGCAATGGAACTCTGCGAGAATATTTTTTCCTTGGTTTATTCTTTTCATTCCTTTGAGCAAAATTTTTTAAGTTTTCCTTCCTCAGGAACGTGGAATTATTTTATCCTGTAATCTAAGGACGTGGCTTGTTCAAGAAAGAACTGTTGAGCCTCCAGTTTATATCATTTTCACGATATAAGTAACAAATAATATTTTTTGGTTACTACGCTCAAGTGCGTAATTAGGTGCAGGTTGTTTACTTGTTAACTTGTTTACTGTTTATTAATAGACAATTACGTTTCGGGTTGTTATTGTAGTGATAGTAAATTTCTATTGTTCGAATGTAAGAATCGGTTGTAATTGCAGTAGCTATTGAAATGCATGTTGTTTACTTGTTTACTATTTATTTGTGATAACTACATTTTCGGTTATTGTTGACATTGCTTGTCAAAACCTGATAGTGCATGTCAAAACAAGTTATTTAAAATGTAAGTAAAGGTGTGTATGCAAACGAAACCATTGAATTTCCGAAAGGTCGCAAAAACAGCTGGTACGATGAGGACTGCCGTGTCGCAGTGGAGAGAAAACAGACTGCTTACCTCGCAACCTTACGATCGACCACAACACGTGCGGGGTGGGCTTGAGAAGCTGGCCGACAAGGGAAACGCTCGAAAATTCTACTAAAAGATACGGGACTAACAGAAGGTTTCAAGACCGGAGCAAACTCTTGTAGAACCAGGGAGGTGAGCTAGTGACAGATGCCCAGAGTATACTCGATTTATGGAGGGAGCACTTCTCCAGCCTGCTGAATGGCAGTGAAAAGGAAACACGCGGAGATGGTGAACCCGAAACTCCAATTGATGACGATGGAAAAATTGTTCCGTTACCCGACTATGAAGAAGTCCGAATAGCAATCGTCCGCTTAAAAAGCAACAAAGCGGCAGGGACCGATGGATTACCGGCCGAGCTATTCAAATACTGCGGTGAAGAACTGATCAGGTGCATGCATCAGCTTCTTTGCAAAATATGGTCGGATGAAAGCATGCCCGACAATTGGAACCTAAGTTTGCTCTGCCCAAACCACAAAAAAGGCGATCCCACAGTCTGCGCCAATTACCGAGGAATAAGCCTCCTTAATATCGCATATAAAGTGCTATCAAGCACATTGTGTGAAAGACTAAAGCTCAACGGCAACGAACTGGTTGGACCTTATCAGTGTGGCTTTAGACATGGTAAGTCAACCATTGACCAGATATTCATCATGCGCCAAATCTTGGAAAAGACCCGTGAAAGAGTCGCCTTTGACAGAATGAATAGGAGCTGCTTTTACGCCGCTATATCTGAATTTGGTATCCACGCAAAACTTATACGGCTATGTAAACTGACGTTAATCATCATAAAAAGCTCCGTAAGGCTCGGGAAGGACCTCTCCGAGCCGTTCGATACCAAACCAGGTTTCAGACAAGGTGACTCATTATCGTGTTACTTTTTTAATTTAATGCTGGAGAAAAAAATACGAGCTGCAGAGTTTAAAAAGAGGTACAATCTTCAAGAGGAGTGTGCAGCTGTTGGCGTACGCCGATGATATTGGCCTCAACAACCGCGCCGGGAGTTCTGCTTTCTCCAGACTTGATAAAGAAGCGAAACGAATGGGTCTGGTAGTGAATGAGGGCAAGACGAAATATCTCCTGTCATCAAGCAAACAGTCATCGCATTCGCGACTCGGCTCCCACGTCACTGTTGACAGTCATAAATTCGAGGTCGTAGATAATTTCGTCTATCTAGGAACCAGCATTAATACCAACAACAATGTCAGCCTTGAAATCCCACGCAGAATCACTCTTGCCAACAGGTGCTACTTTGGGCTGAGTAGGCAATTGAAAAGTAAAGTCCTCTCTCGACGAACGAAAACCAAGCTCTACAAGTCGCTCATTATACCGGTCCTACTATATGGCGCAGAAGCGTGGACGTTATCAATATCTGATATGTCGGCTCTTGGATTCTTCGAAAGAAAAGTTCTGCGAACGATTTATGGTCCTTTGCGCATTGGCAACGGCGAATACCGCAGACGATGGAACGTTGAGCTGTACGAGCTATACTACGATATTGACATAGTCCAGCGAATGAAGAGACTGCGGCTCCGCTGGCTAGGCGATATCGTCCGAATGAATGAAGGCACTCCAGCTTTGAAAGTATTTAATGCAGTACCCGCGGGTGGAAGCAGAGGAAAAGGGAGACCTCCACTCCGCTGGAAGGATCAAGTGGAGGGTGGCCTGGCTTCACTTGGCATTTCCAACTAGCGCCAGGTAGCGAAAAGAAGAGAAGAATGGCGCTCTTATATCGATTCGGCTATAATAGCGTAAGCGGTGCCAACACCAATAAAGAAGAAGGAGGTGTGTGTGTGTTCTGGAGTGAAGCTATGTCGTTAACGCGGGGGCATTCTGTACATGAAAGTGTCGCCTTATACGGCGAGGGGACAATTATCCCAATGTTCTTATTGTGCCATGGTGGCGTGCGCTATGCAACCCTGTTCCTTTTGGGCAATGGGGCGGCGCTAAATGATTGAGTACAAAGACATATTCGCCGCCGCTTAGCTTGCGGCCTGGCTCGTGAGTGCGTGCCGGATCCGATTCTTGCGATTTATGAAAGCGTGCTGCCTTTACGCTCCTTTGCCTGAATTTGGTATACCCTCAAAGCTTATGCGGCTAAGTTAACTGACCTTGAGCAACACTAAAAGCTCCGTCAGGATCGGTATATGGTGCGGAGGTATAGACGATGACAACATTAGATGAGTCGCCCTTAAGAGTTTTCGAGAGAAAGGTTTTGCGTAAGATTTATGGTCCTCTAGAGAGAGTTGAGAACGGCGAATACTGCAGCCGATGAAATTATGAACTGTATGAGATATATGGTGACATTGACATAGTTCAGTCATGTGGTCCGGATGTATAAAATTACTCCAGCTTCAACAGTTTTCAATGCTGTACCCGGCGGTAGAAGCAGAGAAAGGGATGATATCCATTCCAAGACTAGGCGAAGAAGTACCTGGCTGCACTTGATATCTGAATTTGGCGCCAAACAGCAAAAAGAAGAAATGAATGGCGCAATGTTATAAATTCGGCTATAATCACACAAGCGGTGTCTACGCCAGTAAATAAAAGAAGTACAAGCAGACGTACGTATTTAGTAGGAAAAAAAATCTATCTATCTAGATTTGCCAGAAGAAGGCAGTATAGGCCAGCCGATGTTAATAAATACTCTTGTAATAGCCTTTCGTTTGTTCGTTTTGTTGAAGAAGTGTTCCTGTGGCGGAACCGGAGTTTGATAGCATCATCCGGAGGAGCACCGAAGTTGCCACTTTTTTGTGTCGAATCATTTTCCCCATCAAACTTAACCCATCCGCATAGCATACCGACCTACGTACCCAGACCCCAGTCATACAGGCGGGTTAAAGTTATCTCCGGCAGCAAGGGATTAGTCCGAGTGGGTTCGAAACCAGTTTGGATGGAAAACACCTCGGGTGCACTGTTATAACAAAGCACCTTAGTATAATAAAATATTAACTTATATGAGATTACTTATCTTGCAAACCAATACTTTAAATTTTCAGACTAAACATTTTACTACGTTTGCATTTCCGGAAAAAGCTTACATTTTCATTATTTTTGGACAAAAAAATTTCATTGGAATTGTTTTGCGAACATAAAGTAAATTATTAAGCGAACAAATATGCAAAATATGCATATTATTTAGAGTAAGTAATGCCGACATAGAAAATTATGTTTAGTCTTTAAGTGGAAAACAATTGTATGCAATATTTAAGATATAACAAAAACATTTTTTTTGCAATAAAATATTTTTTTATATTATGTTTAACTTCGTATTAAAAGTGAAATAGTTGGTAGGCGGCTGCGGTAGCCGAGTGGTTAGCATTGTGTGCTGCCATTCGAAAGGCCCGGGTTCAAATCCCGGTGCGACCAACATCCGAAAGTTAAAGAAAATTAATTTAAATAAAAAAATTAGTTAAATTTTCTAGCTGGGGTCGCCCCTCGGCTGGGAATGTCCACCCTTCCGAGTGTATTTCTGGCATGAAATAAAGGCTCCTCATAAAAAACCATCAGCCGTTCGGAGGCAGCTTAGTACAAACTGTAGGTCTCTCCATTTGTTGGAAACACACCAAGGCGCAAAACCACGAATTGAAAGAGGAGCTCGGCCGAAGCGGTTACAAAGCGCCAATTATATATATATATATAGTTGGCAGGATACCGCCAAGTCCTACCATCTTGAACGTAGTGTTCGAATTTTAATTCATAACGGCGTTGTCACCAAGCGAGTTTGTCAGCAAAAGATTGCCAATCCCCTACAATACAAAGCACCAAAATTAATTGATGGTAGAAATATGCAATTGATTTCATCGAAATTGGGAGAAAATTTGGGACGTTTGAAGAAACTTCGATCTCAGCGTTCTCACTACTGAGTTTCGTTGTGCGTAGTCAGCAAACCAAACCCACCGGTCGTCGTAAAAGCACTGCCGAAGTATATAAAAAGAAGCAAACTATTTTCGTTCTACTTTTATTTTCATCTCGTGAATTATCAACGAAGATACCATCAAAGGAATAAGGAATCTCGCCGAAGGAACAAAATGTACCAAACAAACGCAAAAAAGGGGCACATAAGACCTTATCAAAGGAATAAGAACTAAAAGGTCATCGAACAAGAAGACACCAAAGATCTCATCAAAGGAATAAGAAATCCCCTGAAGGATTAAAAGGTCATCTAACAACAAGACATCAAACAAAAATAAAGAAGGGCATATAAGATCTCATCAAAGGAATAAGAAATCCCCTGAAGGACTAAAAGGTCATCAAACAAGAAGACACCAAACAAATCCAAAAAGGACCTATAAGGTACAAATAAGTTACTAACAACTAAATGTAAGCAAATAAATGAGAATAGCTCTAATACGTTTCGACCCTGTCAAATATTCAAGAAACCTCCCCGAATTCAACGGTGATAACAGGGACTTACAGACTTTTGTAATTTTAATATGCTTCAGTGGAGCCACTCCGACTTATTCGGTTTAAGGGTCCGCTGAAATCTAATTGCAGCGGCTGTTCACCGCCACGTAGAAACCTACTTCAATGAAAAAGTTATCAACGCCTCGGTTAAGATACCCCCTTTCTGTTGACGACCCCCGAAAGCGAATTAAGGGTCACGATTTGAGGGCATGCACCTGGAATGTCAGGTCCCTTAATTGGGAAGGTGCCGCTGCCCAGCTGGTTGATGTCCTCGTAAGAATAAAGGCTGACATCACCGCCGTCCCAGAAATGCGATGGACGGGACAAGGACGAAAGCGACTAGGTTCTTGTGACATTTACTACAGCTGCCATATAAGGAAGTGCAAATTCGGCGTCGGATTTGTGGTGGGAGAGAGACTCCGTCGTCGAGTGCTGGCATTCACCCCGGTGGATGAGCGTCTCGCCGGATGTATAAAATTACTCCAGCTTCAACAGTTTTCAATGCTGTACCCGGCGGTAGAAGCAGAGAAAGGGATGATATCCTTTCCAAGACTAGGCGAAGAAGTACCTGGCTGCACTTGATATCTGAATTTGGCGCCAAACAGCAAAAAGAAGAAATGAATGGCGCAATGTTATAAATTCGGCTATAATCACACAAGCGGTGTCTACGCCAGTAAATAAAAGAAGTACAAGCAGACGTACGTATTTAGTAGGAAAAAAAATCTATCTATCTAGATTTGCCAGAAGAAGGCAGTATAGGCCAGCCGATGTTAATAAATACTCTTGTAATAGCCTTTCGTTTGTTCGTTTTGTTGAAGAAGTGTTCCTGTGGCGGAACCGGAGTTTGATAGCATCATCCGGAGGAGCACCGAAGTTGCCACTTTTTTGTGTCGAATCATTTTCCCCATCAAACTTAACCCATCCGCATAGCATACCGACCTACGTACCCAGACCCCAGTCATACAGGCGGGTTAAAGTTATCTCCGGCAGCAAGGGATTAGTCCGAGTGGGTTCGAAACCAGTTTGGATGGAAAACACCTCGGGTGCACTGTTATAACAAAGCACCTTAGTATAATAAAATATTAACTTATATGAGATTACTTATCTTGCAAACCAATACTTTAAATTTTCAGACTAAACATTTTACTACGTTTGCATTTCCGGAAAAAGCTTACATTTTCATTATTTTTGGACAAAAAAATTTCATTGGAATTGTTTTGCGAACATAAAGTAAATTATTAAGCGAACAAATATGCAAAATATGCATATTATTTAGAGTAAGTAATGCCGACATAGAAAATTATGTTTAGTCTTTAAGTGGAAAACAATTGTATGCAATATTTAAGATATAACAAAAACATTTTTTTTGCAATAAAATATTTTTTTATATTATGTTTAACTTCGTATTAAAAGTGAAATAGTTGGTAGGCGGCTGCGGTAGCCGAGTGGTTAGCATTGTGTGCTGCCATTCGAAAGGCCCGGGTTCAAATCCCGGTGCGACCAACATCCGAAAGTTAAAGAAAATTAATTTAAATAAAAAAATTAGTTAAATTTTCTAGCTGGGGTCGCCCCTCGGCTGGGAATGTCCACCCTTCCGAGTGTATTTCTGGCATGAAATAAAGGCTCCTCATAAAAAACCATCAGCCGTTCGGAGGCAGCTTAGTACAAACTGTAGGTCTCTCCATTTGTTGGAAACACACCAAGGCGCAAAACCACGAATTGAAAGAGGAGCTCGGCCGAAGCGGTTACAAAGCGCCAATTATATATATATATATAGTTGGCAGGATACCGCCAAGTCCTACCATCTTGAACGTAGTGTTCGAATTTTAATTCATAACGGCGTTGTCACCAAGCGAGTTTGTCAGCAAAAGATTGCCAATCCCCTACAATACAAAGCACCAAAATTAATTGATGGTAGAAATATGCAATTGATTTCATCGAAATTGGGAGAAAATTTGGGACGTTTGAAGAAACTTCGATCTCAGCGTTCTCACTACTGAGTTTCCTTGTGCGTAGTCAGCAAACCAAACCCACCGGTCGTCGTAAAAGCACTGCCGAAGTATATAAAAAGAAGCAAACTATTTTCGTTCTACTTTTATTTTCATCTCGTGAATTATCAACGAAGATACCATCAAAGGAATAAGGAATCTCGCCGAAGGAACAAAATGTACCAAACAAACGCAAAAAAGGGGCACATAAGACCTTATCAAAGGAATAAGAACTAAAAGGTCATCGAACAAGAAGACACCAAAGATCTCATCAAAGGAATAAGAAATCCCCTGAAGGATTAAAAGGTCATCTAACAACAAGACATCAAACAAAAATAAAGAAGGGCATATAAGATCTCATCAAAGGAATAAGAAATCCCCTGAAGGACTAAAAGGTCATCAAACAAGAAGACACCAAACAAATCCAAAAAGGACCTATAATGTACAAATAAGTTACTAACAACTAAATGTAAGCAAATAAATGAGAATAGCTCTAATACGTTTCGACCCTGTCAAATATTCAAGAAACCTCCCCGAATTCAACGGTGATAACAGGGACTTACAGACTTTTGTAATTTTAATATGCTTCAGTGGAGCCACTCCGACTTATTCGGTTTAAGGGTCCGCTGAAATCTAATTGCAGCGGCTGTTCACCGCCACGTAGAAACCTACTTCAATGAAAAAGTTATCAACGCCTCGGTTAAGATACCCCCTTTCTGTTGACGACCCCCGAAAGCGAATTAAGGGTCACGATTTGAGGGCATGCACCTGGAATGTCAGGTCCCTTAATTGGGAAGGTGCCGCTGCCCAGCTGGTTGATGTCCTCGTAAGAATAAAGGCTGACATCACCGCCGTCCCAGAAATGCGATGGACGGGACAAGGACGAAAGCGACTAGGTTCTTGTGACATTTACTACAGCTGCCATATAAGGAAGTGCAAATTCGGCGTCGGATTTGTGGTGGGAGAGAGACTCCGTCGTCGAGTGCTGGCATTCACCCCGGTGGATGAGCGTCTCGCCACAATCAAAGCAAAATTTTTCAATATATCGTTGATTTGCGCCAACGCACCGACGGAAGAGAAGGATGATTTGGCCAAATATGCCAAAGCATACTTATGAGCGCTGCCCCCGACACGATGTGAAAATCGTACTTGGCGATTTTAATGCTAGGGTGGGCACAGAAAGATTCTTTGGTGCGACAGTTGAAAAATTCAGCCTCCTCAACGAAACATCCACTAAGGGGTTGAGGCTGATGAACTTCGCCGGGGCCCGAAATACGGTTGTCTGTAGTACCAGCTTCCAGCACAAAAAATACATCAAATAGATCATGGCTGTCCCCTAATCGAAAAACACAAAACCAGATCGATCATGTTGTGATAGATGGAAGACATGTCTCCAGTGTTCTTGACGTGCGTATACTCCGAGGACCCAACTTCGACTCGGATCACTATCTTGTCGTACGCGAACCCGAAATCCCAATTGATGACGATGGAAAAGACGTTCCACTACCTGACCATGACGAGTAGAATAGGAATCGCTCGCTTAAAAAACAACTAAGCGGCTGGAGCTGACGGGCTACCGGCGGAACTATTCAAACATGGCCGTGAAGATCTGACAAGGTGCATGCATCAGCTACTTTGCAGAATATGGCCAGACGAAAACATGCCCGACGATTGGATTTTAAATGTGCTCTGCCAGTCCATAAAAAAGGGGAACCCACAGTCTGCTCAAATTATCGTGGGATAAGCCTCCTTAATATCGCCTTATAAGGTCCTGTCAAGCGTATTGTGTGAAAAACTAAGGCCCACCGTCAACAAACTGATTGGATCTTAAGATTTAGACATGGGAAGTCAACCATTGACCAAATATTCATCATGCGCCAAATCTTGGAAAAGACCCGTGAAAAGAGTCGCCTTTGACAGAATGAATAGGAGCTGCTTTTACGCCGCTATATCTAAATTTGGTATCCACGAAAAACTTATACGGCTATGTAAACTGACATTAATCATCACAAAAAGCTCCGTAAGGATCGGGAAGGACCTCTCCGAGCCGTTCGATACCAAACCAGGTTTCAGACAAGGTAACTCATTATCGGGTTACTTTTTTAATTTAATGCTGGAGAAACTAATACGAGCAGAAGAGCTGAATAGAGAAGATACAATCTTCTATAAGAGTGTACAGCTGCTGGCGTATGCCGATGATATCGACATTATTGGCCTCAACAACCGCGCCGTGAGTTCTGCTTTCTCCAGACTGGACAAGGAAGCGAAGGATATGGGTCTGGTAGTGAACGAGGGCAAGACGAAATATCTCATGTCATCACACACACAGTTGTTGTTGTTGTTGTAGCGGTTCGCTAACCCCGCTTAGGGCAGGTGTAATCAGTCTAAGTCGCCGGGGTCATCTAACGGGAGGTCCAGGAAACGTGCTGTTTCGACAGGGTTGGACCAAAGGGAGAGGGGGGTTAGATGGGTCGGTTTAAGGGGGCATGTGAAGAGGTGGTTAGTATCGTGCGGGGACTCTCCACATGCAGGGCATACGTTGGGTATGCTGGGGTCGAGTCTGGATATGTAGGAGTTTAACCTGCTACAGTATCCAGATCTGAGTTGTGCCAGAGTCACGCGGGTCTCTCGAGGCAGCTCGAGCTCACTGTCTGCGATGGGTGGTGGTTTGGATCCGAGTACGCCATTCACTGGGAGGGAGTCTAGGAAGGTGTTAACTGACTCCTGGTGAATGGCGTTCAGTGCCTGTCGGTAAGCCGTCCTGTCCAGCGGTTGTTGAACGTGGTGCTGTATAGTGCTGTCGTAGTCAAGTACTCCCTTCCTGATGTGCCTAGGCGGAGGCTCCGCTTCTAGGAGGTGCCTGCTGGGGTGCTCCGCGCGGTGGCATCCCAACAGGAACTGCTTGCACAGCAAAGCATTATGCTCCTTAACTCGTAGCATAGATGCTTCGCTGTGCAAGTGGTGTTCAGGTGACATCAGGAGGTTTCCTGTCGCAGTCCTAAGGGCGGTATTCTGGCAGGCTTGTAGTTTCCTCCACTGCGTCTCGTTCGTCCCCGGCGCCCAAATCGGTGCAGCGTAATTTACGACCGGCCGGCCAATTGCTTTGTAGGTTGCCAGCAAGGTTTCTTTATCTTTACCCCATGTGCTGCCGGCTAGCGCTTTGAGTATTTTGTTGCGGCCCTGGAGTTTTGCGGCAATTGCGGTCGTATGCGGAGTGAAGGAGTACAGGCTATCGAATGTGACCCCTAAAATCTTAGGGTTGTTTACAGTTGGAATTTTTACGTCATCAACTTTCACATCGAGTTCTAGCCGGTACTCCTTCGTCCAGCTGGTGAAGAGGGTAGCCGAGGATTTCGTCGGTTGGATTTTTAATTGTCGTGCAGTGAAGAAACGGGAGAGATCAGCGAGGTAACCGTTCACTTTCGAACATAGGCTATCAATATCCTGGCCGGACGCCAATATCGAACAATCATCGGCATACGAGGTTAGTGAGACTCCTTCCGGTGGAGGAGGGAGCTTCGAAATGTAAAAATTAAACAGTAGCGGGGAGAGGACACCACCCTGCGGAACCCCCTGTTTAATTTTCCTCAATTTAGATGTTTCACCTCGGAATATGACCGATGATTGACGACCACTCAGGTAGCCCATGACCCACCTCTGCAACCCCGGCGGTAATGAGGATTCCTCAATGTCACTGAGTAGCACTGAGTGATTGACAGTGTCAAAAGCTTTTGACAAGTCCAGTGCTACCAGGACAGTTCTCGCACAGGGTCGGTTTTGGTTCAGGCCATTGATCACCTGGGTGTTTATGGCGTTAAGTGCTGTTGTGGTACTGTGCACTTTTCGGAAGC
The DNA here is from genome assembly GCA_037013455.1 of Ceratitis rosa. Classification (NCBI taxonomy): domain Eukaryota; kingdom Metazoa; phylum Arthropoda; class Insecta; order Diptera; family Tephritidae; genus Ceratitis; species Ceratitis rosa. The sequence goes on along the minus strand of JAWMAG010000015.1, from coordinate 5,786,159 downwards.
CATGCTGATGTGCTGCTGGACGCAGATGGTGAGTAAAACTCGGGAGCAGTAAGGCCTCAAGCGTCTTCGCTACTGGGGAGAGGAGAGTTATCGGCCAATAAGACTCTCCTTTGTTGGCTGGTTTCCCCGGTTTGAGTAGCGGGACCACCCTACCGGTCTTCCACAAATCTGGTATGATTAGGGTGGTCAAAGACAAATTGAGGACCTTAGTGAGGTATTCTGCTCCCGCTGGTCCAAGATGTTTTAGCATCAGCATGCTTATTCCGTCAGGGCCGATGGATTTGGAGGCTTTCGCCTTCCCGATAACCCCCTGAACCTCTTCTCTGGAGAAATCAAGCGCCGCGCTTGTGTTTGGCAGTTTGCGCATACGACGGGTTACACGTCTTTTCGCTTTGTCTACCGAAGGATGCAGTGTAAAAAGCCGGCTAAAATAGCTCGCGCATCTCTTCGGGTCCGACGAGGCGCGACCACCGAATGAAATTTCCACCCGGTCATCGCGTCTCGTCGGGTTAGACAGCGACTTGACTGTAGCCCAGAGCTTGGTTGCCCCAGAGGAGAGATTGCAGGACCTTAGGTGCTCCTCCCACTTTTTCCGCTTGTGATTGTTTACAACAGTCCGAATCTCCGCATTTAAATCTCTGATTAAGGGATTCCCGGGATCGGAGTTACGGAGGATGTCGCGCCTTGCTGCTAAAGCCGCCGCTTCGGACGGGAAGTTAGGGCGGATTTCCGCAATTCGGCCTGCCGGGATGAAGCGGGCGGCAGCGGTCACAACTATCCTGCGGAATGATCGTTCACCAGAGGTGACGTCTGTTGGAGTGGAGAGAGCACTGAAGGCGTTCTCAGTGAATTCCGTGAAGCCGGTCCAATTAGCTTTTTTGAAGTTAACGAAGGTCCGGTGGTCCGCGGAAACAAAGTCGGGAGGTCTGTCAATCGAGATGTGTATGGGTAAGTGGTCCGATGCTAGTGTCAGTACAGGTCGCCAACCTATACTGTTTATCAGACCAGCACTCGCAATTGTTATGTCAGGCGAGCTTTGGCAATTACCCACAACTCTGGTGGGGGTATTGTCGTTCATTGTGCAGAATGTCGAATCGTCTATCTGTTCCGCCAGCTCCATTCCTCTACGGTCATTTGACAGGCTAGAATGCCAAAGATCGTGGTGCGCGTTAAAGTCGCCCAAAACCAAACGGTTTTCGCCTCTGAGTAGCGCACCTATATCAGGGCTATATCCAACTGGGCAACTTGTAACGGGAGGAATGTATATATTAAATATTTCGAGCTCGGCATCGCCTGACCGGATAGCTATGCCCTGACATTCTAGGGTAGTATCCCTGCGGTCGATGCCGCCGTCGATGAGACGATACTGCACGGTGTTGTGCAGGATGAACGCCAAACCCCCTCCGTGGTCTCGCTCGCGATCCTTGCGGATTATGTTGTATCCGGCCCGACTCAGAAGATCCGAGCGGGCGGTCAGCTTAGTTTCCTGGATCGCAGCAATTGACAGATGCTCCCGGCTCATGTAGTCGACTATCTCGTCGATCTTCCCCTGGAGTCCGTTGCAGTTGAATTGAAGGAGTCGGGTCCGTCTCGGGGGAACGTTCGTGATACGGGGGGTGAGGGAGTGGTGCGTGGATGACGTGTGTTGCTGCTGTAATACCCGCTGAGGTTGGTTCCGCACGTTGGTGTTGATTGGCGGTGTTGTCGTATTAACAGGCGGGGGCAGACTCCTACAGCAAGGGGCAACGTACGCATCACTCCACTCACGGGTGGTGCGCAGGCCCGAGCACGTCCGAAAATGACACCAGCCGGAGCAAGAATTGCATCTGACTGAGGTCACATTCCGACGTACTAAGGCCTGACACACGGAACAGACTGTGCGGGGGACTAAGAGCTGCTGGGTAGCCCTCGCACGGGAGGAGGATGAGGAGCTGGTTGTGGGGGGGGAAGGGGGGGAGGGTTGGTGGGAGTCATGTTGCGGGGAGCTCCGGGAGACCGTGGAGGTCTGCGGGTTACCCAAAGTGGGTAAGTGTGCTGAAGGCACTGCCGTGGAGGCTGGGGGCGCACTTGGGCGCTGGCAACATGGGGCCACATAACGTGTGGTCCACTCCCTATGTGTCTTAAGGCCTGAGCAGACCTTAAGATGACTCCAACCATTGCACTGGTTGCACCTAACCGAGATGGAGGAGTGGTGGAGTCTTTTGGTGCACACGCAGCAGAAATAGTCCGTCGGACCAGGGTTGGTTTCTACACCAGCCCTGATTAGAAGGATTTGAAGCAACCCAGCTGCGAGGTATTGCTCCGATGGCGCACTTAAACTAATTATACCTGTTGACCTAAACGGGGTTAGGTCGCCGAAAGGGTGACAGCCCTTGGCCGGATAAAATCCGGGTCAACTCCGGTACGTAGAACCGGCTGTCGTTGAGAGTTGATCACAAATAGATCAACAGTCATCGCAAACACACACAGTCATCGCATTCGCTTCTTGGCTCCCATGTCACTGTTGACAGTCATAACTTCGAGGTCGTAGATAACTTCGTCTATCTAGGAAGCAGTATCAACACCAATAATAATTTCAGCCTTAATATCCAACGCAAAATCACTCTTGCCAACAGGTGCCTGAGTAGGCAATTGAAAAGTAAAGTCCTCCCCCGACGAACGAAAACCAAAATCTACAAGTCCGTCATCGTTCCTTTTCTGCTATACGGTGCGGAAGCATGGACGATGACAACATCTGGTGAGTCGGCATTAGGAGTTTTCGAGATACGACGACACCGGCATAGTTCAGCGAATCAAGAAGCAGCGGCTACGCTGGCCAGGCCATGTGGTCCGGATGGATACGAATACTCCAGCTTTGAAAATTTTCGATGCAGTTCCTACCTGTGGAAATAGAGGAAGACGAAGACCTCCACTCCGTTGGAAGGACCAAGTAGAGAAGGACCTAGCAGTACTTGGTATTTCCAATTGGCGCCACACAGCAAAAAGAAGAAACGAATGGCGCAATGCTGTTACTCGGCTAAAATCGCGTAAGCGGTGTCTACGCTAGTAAAGTTAGTAAGTCTACAACTACATTTTAAACAAGAAGTCTATTCTTTCACGAAATACAAATTAAATTAAGGCGCCTTAATAATAAGATGTATTCATCATTGGCGGCCGCGGTAGCCGAGTGGTTAGCGTTGCGTACTGACATTCGGAAGGCTTGGGTTCATATCCCGGTGCCACCAACATCAAAGAAAAAATGTTATGGAAAATTAATTTAAATAAAAAATTAAGTAAAATTTTCTAATTGCGGTCGCCCCTCGGCAGGGAATGTCCACCCCTCAGAGTGTATTTCGGACATGAAACAAAGCTCCTCATAAAAAAACCATCAGCCGTTCGGAGGCGGCTTAGTACAAACTGTAGGTCCCTCCATTTGTTGGGAAAACATCAAGACGCAAAACCACAAATTGGAGGAGGAGCTCGGCCGAAAATCGCTTCAGCTGTTACAAAGCGCCAATTGTATAGATATATTCATCATTGGACAAAATTTACCGGCAACAAAATTTCAGACCAGGCAATTTCAATCAAAATTTAAGCCAAAGTTTTAACTCGAAAAAAAAACATTTTAGTTTCAACCACCCCAGGAAAGTTTTCTAACAATAAAATTTTAACCACTAAAATTGTTACCATCAAAATTTTAATCGAAATATTAAACCACAAAATAACCCAAATTTCAACCATACTCGTATTAGGAAAAACTTCCGCCAACAAAATTTCGCAGACCAAAACTGTTTTCCATCACCCGAGCCAATAGATCAAAATGTTAATTTTTCAAACCTTAGAACTAAAAACCCATCTATCAAAAAAAAAAAGTGGCAATCCAGAACAAATCTTATAATCAATCTAATAATTTTCTATTAGCTGAGTGGATGGATGTAAATACTAATTATGGGACAACTTGCAACCAAACGCCTTCGGAAAGCTTTCATCCTTCTGCCTCGGAGGACTACCCTATATAGGTAAAGATAGAAACTAAATTAAGACATATAAAATTAATCAGATACTGGTGTAAGAAATTCAATACTAAGCCCAGGTATCTGCCACCCTAAATGGATTCACTAAACTTTTCCTCTTCCCGTAAAAATGCTTCAAGATAAGATTTACACAGATAAAAAAGCTAAAATATAATATTGTAAAGAATTCGGAGAAACTTTAGATGTTATAGAATTCTACATCGAGCATTTTCATGATTACTATGACGGCATAATTGGCAATGATCTACTTAGACCATTAAACGCTAATATAAGTTATATATTTATATATAATTATATATAATACTTTCGGCCAAGCTCCTGCTCCAATTTGTGGTTTTGCATCTTGATGTTTTTCAAACAAATGGAGGGACCTATAGTTTATACTAAGCCGTCGCCGAACGGCTGACGGTTCTTTATGAGAAGCTTTATTTCAAGTCAGAAATACACTCGGAGGGTTTGAAATTATGTGCTGAGGGGCGACCGCAATTGGAAAATTTAGCTTTAATTTTTTATTTAAATTAATTTTCTATAACTTATTGGATATTAGTACGACACCAAGATTTGAACCCGAGCCTTCCAAATGGCAGTACACAATGGTAACCACTCGGCTACCGCAGCCGCCAAGTTACCAAATAGGACAAACGTTACCAATATTCTTTTAAAAGAAGGCCAATACCAATATCCTTCAATCAAAAAGGCTTTGAACAAATTCACAGTCCCACGCAGAAGATGGACAGTGAAAATTTTAATATTATTAAAAAAAAATAAAGATAAAGAGGAAAAAATACAATTAATGAGAGTAATAAAAAATACTCTATAAAGAAAGCCATTGTACCCATACTCGTATATCAAAGTAATGAAACACCTTATACTAACCAATAAGATACAATATGTCATATAATACCCTATACTAAGGCCTGTTCGCTCTACGATACGAAACCAATTTGTAAATATCTAAGTTACCCTAGACTAAGACCTGTCGGCCATGGCAATTGTTGTATATTTCGTTTAAAAAGAAGGAGATCGTTGCGATTGTGAAAAATAAAATCTAAAATATTCAGACGCATCCTTCAGAATAAAGTAATAAATTAAATCTCAGGATTGGGCTGATATCCAAACAAACTCCCAATACGTGTTACTTAAGAAAAATTTAAAACAAGGGACAAAAAACACCCGACATGAGTGTGACACATGGTGCTCTTGAAAAAATCGCATCCGCTGCTGCTGAAAAAACGGGTGCCGAGGCCGCATCTATTGTATTTAACACCGCCGTTACCGATGAAAAAACTATATTTGGCGTAACTACTGAGGAGCCCGCTGTTGCTGCAATAAGACAATGCCAAAAATGTCGATTTTATTACCACCGTGAAATCCACTGCAATGATACGTTGATCTGTAATAAAAATAAACTACATAAAATAGGCCAAAGATCTATTTAACCATATATTAAAAGGATGTTTCGGATAGAAACATTCAAATATAGAAAGTATATTACCTGAGAGCATTTGTGGAGATATGCGCTATTGACGAAATGTTATTACAGGCGGATATCGATATTAAGCCAAGCTTAGATATACACAAACGAGAGCACATTATAAAAATACTAAGAAGAAACCCTACGACTATAAAACGAAGGTCTGACTCACAGACGATACACCAATTTATTCGTTACCACGCCGATTATCCCTTAAAGACAAAGAAGATGTACAATATATTATATTACTGATAATTTACTAAATCGGCATATTATTCAACACAATTGCTCGCCTTATGCTTCTCCCATAGTCTTAGTGGTGAAGACTATAGGGACCTTAATAAAAAACTATTCGGTATAATTTTCCATTGCCGTTAATTGAAGACTGCATTGATTGTATGTCGGATAAAAAGTAGTTTACGGTATTAGAATTGAAGGATAGAATCAATCAGTTAGTAATGGACAATTCGATTCCATTCACGTCTTTCGTTACTGAAAATGGACATTTTGAATAGCTTAGGATCCCATTTGGGCTATAGAATGCACCACTGTTAGCAATATACCTATGATCGCAATCGCGAGACAGAACTCCATTGTGATGCCAGTAATCATGGTTTCGGATCTGTTTTGCAACAAAAGCAGGAAGATGATCAATTTCACCCACTGGCCTATTTCTCCAAGACAACCGCTCCAGCTGAGTCCCTATAACAAAGTTTCGAATCAGAGGCGTTATGAATTATATACTAACTCCGCCGATTTAGAAGGATTACATTTTACAATCAATACAGACTGTAATTCAATGGTAATGACTTTAATAGAAAACAAATCAACCCAAGAATTGCACGGTGGGCGTTAGAGCTAGAAAACTTAAATTATTCTATCCAACACCGAAATGTACAAACCTAAATCACGTGGACGCATTAAGTCGAAATGCTTTGTTGCAAAATGATTCTCTCAAATCAATGACAATTCGCGAAGAAATTCCTGCTACTTTTTCTAGAGAAAATCAGTGTGAACAAATGTGCACTAATTGCCACATTTCGATACGCTTCACCTTGACCATTTCGGACCGTTACCTTCAATCAATCAAAACATAAACATATTCTGGTAGCTATCGATGCTTTCACGAAATTTGTCAGACTATAACCACTTAATTCTACCAGCACAAAAGAAGTGTGAAAAATACTTTAACTACTACAGTCGCCCCCGGCGAATTACAATATAACTGACCGCGGCACGTGCTTCACTTCCGTTAATTTCGTGAGTTTCTGTGAAGGAATAATATCGCTCACGTCAAAGTAGCAGTGGCATCACCGCAAGCAAATGGCCTAGTAGAAAGGGTCAACTCTCTGCTTGGAGTGTCGAATTACCGCAAATAGAATATGCAATTAATAACACGGTCCAGAGTACAACCAAACACACACCAAGTAAATTACTTTTTAGTGTTAACCAGACGGGCCATGTTAGTGATGAATTAACAGAATATTTAGAAGACAAGTTTATAGACATTATTATATGCACAAGTGTACGGACGTGTTTTTTGATCGGCTCCGTAATTTCACTTAAAGTCTAAGAAAACGTACATATTAATTCGTTTAAACTTATACACCGACTGTAGTGGGTGTATAGCCACTTAAGTTGGCAATAAGCAAATAAAATAATAAATAAAATAAAAAAAAAAAAACAAAATAAAATAAAAAAAATAAACAGAGAAACGAAAACGATAAGTAGCAAGTGAACCGGCGATGTAATGAGCGATCAACGCTCAAATCAGAAAGAGCGTCGGCATTCAGTCGCGACGACAGAGCAAAATGCTTATTTCACTGTTGTTGCGAGCAAATCACCACCTACCAGCAGTGCAAAGGCAAGCAGTTCAACTCTAAAGGCGCCAACGCAGACCGTAGCAACAACAGAGAAATCAAAGAGTGAAAAAACTCTCTTCCCAACAGAAAAACAAACAGCTATGCAGTCAAGCAGCGCAGCAGCAGCAGCAACTCCAGTGCGGGCCACTAATACTGAGCAAGGTGAGACAGCCAAAATGAAAAAAGGGTCGGCAGTGCAGACAGACATTGATCGGTACATAAATGTGGTAAACAAAAAGAGGAAATCTAGTCCTCCCAAAAAAGTGATTAATGCCAAGAAGTTTAATACCGTTGGCTCCACTATCGATGCTGATGGTAATGCACTAAAAGGGAACAGATTTGCCCCGTTAAATGAGGAAGAGCATATAACAGACCCGAAGGGTATTTCCACAGTCGCCAGTACTAAACCTCCACCAATCTACTTGCGGGAGCGCAGCTCCAATTCGCTAGTTACGAACATAGCTAAGATAATAGGTACCAACAATTTTCACATTGTACCTCTTAAAAAAGGTAACATAGACGAGACAAAAATAGAAGTAAACAGTGAAAAAGACTTTCGTGAAGTCGTTGTGTTTCTCTCTGCAAACAACAAGAATTATTACTCTTACCAGTTAAAGAGTGCGAATGGTCTGATTGTTGTAATTAAGGGAATTGAAGCGACTGTTGACTCATGTGACATAAAAGAAGCTCTAGAGGAGCAAGGGTTTGAAATTAGGGCGGTTGTTGACATAATTTACAGAAATAAAGTGCCGCAGCCTATGTTCAAAGTGTTCTTATCGCCAAGCTTAGCTCAACTTAAGAAAAACGAAACGCATCCAATTTACGGTTTAAAATACCTTTTACACCGAGGAATCACGGTGGAAGAAGCGCTTAAGCGTAATGGTCCCGTGCAATGCACAAACTGTCAGGAATTTGGTCACACAAAATCCTATTGTACTTTACGTACCGTTTGCGTAGCATGTGGTGATCTTCACCATTCTACCAAATGCCCCTTGAATAAAACGGATGCAACACAAAAAAAGTGTAGCAACTGCAGTGGCAATCACACCGCTAATTATAGAGGATGTCCGGTTTATAAAGATTTAAAATCTAAACTTTCTCAGGGTATACAAGCCAAACGGAACCAACTCCCATATACTACTTCCATTCCGAGCCTTTCCAACATACCCAGCTCAAATATTGGTCAAATGTTCTATGCCAACGTAGTAAAAGCCAATGTACCCCAGTCACCCCATCCAGTACTGGAGTTGAGACCATGATTCTTAATCTAACCCAGTGCATCACACAATTTATGTCAACCATGCAAAGTATGGTTCAAGACCTAATAAAGGCGCAAAACCAAATGCTCCAAACCCTGTTGACCAAAAAATGAGTGAACTCAGGATTTGCTTATAGAATGCTAATGGTGTAAACCAGCATAAATTAGCACTCAAATTATTTTTACAGACCCACGAAATTGATGTTATGCTTATATCTGAAACACATCTCACCCAGAAGTATAATTTTTACATCCCTGGGTTTAAGCTGTACAACACTAATCACCCAGATGGCAAAGCACATGGTGGCACAGCTATACTCATAAGGAACCGTTTAAAGCATAACTTTCTTAATTCTTTTTCAACAAATTGGTTGCAGTCAACCTCGATCACACTTAAAAATAGGGGGGTTGACCTTACTTTAGCTGTAATTTACTGTCCGCCACGTTTCGTAATAACAGAAAAACAATTTAGCGACTTTTTTATGACTCTAGGAGATAGGTTTCTAGCTGGAGGTGATTACAATGCGAAGCATACTCATTGGGGATCGAAGCTAATTAACCCGAAAGGTCGTCAAAAAAAAAAACACAACCAACTTACTGGCCTACGGACTCAAGGAAATTACCTGACCTGATTGACTTTGCAGTCACTGAAAACGTAGATTGGAGTTTAGTATTTGCTGAAACCTGTGCTGACTTATCTTCTGATCATTCCTCAATAATCATTAAGTTGAACGAACAACCAATTGAAAGTGAGCATGCTTTTCGACTTACTACATCAAGAACTAACTGGCTCAAATATAAAAAATACATTAGCAGTCATATACAGACCAATCCGCAAATAGAGGGAGGAACTGACGTTGAAAATGAGTTACTTGTATTTAACAGTATACTAGCAACAGCAGCAACTATAGCCACACCAGAGCAGAATACAAAAGCAAAGGCATTGATAACTAATAGTGGAATAGAATTACTGGTCCGAAATAAGCGACGTTTGCGTCGCGAATGGCAAGCCTGCCGATCTCCCGATGCAAAAATTCGTCTTAAGGTGGCAGAAAACAAACAAAAAAAGGCATTAGTATACGAAGAAGAAAGAAATATCAAACATATTATCACGTCTTTGTCTCCCAACGTTTCTAATAAAAAATCTCTATGGAAAGCTAGCAAAAACCTTAAGCCGCCAGTAAGCACTGAAGTACCGTTGAGAATGCGTAATGGTTCATGGGCAAGAACGGATGAAGAGAAGGCGTCTTGTTTCGCAGAGCACCTCAGTACAGTATTTCAACCAAATACTGCTACATATAGTGCACCTTTGTCAACGACCCATACTGCTCCTAGATACACTGTTACTTGCGGAGCATCTGTGTCTGAACTAAAAAACACTATTGCCGCCTTAAATCCAAAAAAATCTCCAGGAGACGATCATATCTCACCAAAAATGCTAAAAGAATTGCCAAACATTGCTCTCGTTTTTCTTGCAAAGCTTTTCAGTGCCATTTTGATGCTAGGATATTATCCACAACTCTGTAAAAAGTCGCAGATAATTATGGTAGTTAAACCAGGTAAAGACGCAACCCTGCCGTCATCATATAGACCAATCAGCCTGTTGCCTTGCCTATCAAAACTTTTCGAAAAAGTGCTTCTATCAAAAATTACTCCTTTTCTCCATCAAAATGATATTATTCCTACACATCAATTTGGTTTTCGGGAAAAACACGGCACAATTGAACAAGTAAATCGTGTAACAAATGAAATAAGGAAAGCTTTCGAAATGCGAGTGTATTGCTCGGCTGTTTTTCTTGATGTGGCGCAAGCATTTGACAAAGTGTGGTATGATGGCCTCATTCATAAAATTAAAAAATCATTACCTAATACGTTCCACAATATCCTTGAATCCTACTTATCCAACAGGCGATTCACAGTAAAAGTAAATGATTACATAACAGAAGAGTGTCCGATTACGGCAGGTGTTCCGCAGGGTAGTGATCTTGGACCAATATTGTACATACTGTTTACCGCAGATATCCCTACAAGTGACGAAGTAATTACGTCAACATTTGCGGATGATACTGCTATACTAAGTCGACATAAATGTCCCATTACAGCCACAAAAGTGTTACAGCAGCATCTTAAACAAATTGAAGAATGGCTAGCGAAATGGCGTATAAAAGTTAATGAAAACAAATGCAAACACATAACTTTTACATTAAGGCCAAAAACGTGTCCTACTGTTAAGCTCAACAATGTATCAATACCGCAAGCTGACGAAATTACATACCTCGGAATCCACTTGGACAGGCGCTTAACCTGGAGACGACACATTGCAGCTAAAAAGCTGCAGCTTAAATAACAGGCGCACCATGGTACATGCGTAATGAAAATATTCATAGAGATCTAAATATATTGTACCTACCATCAAGGAAGAAATTGAAATCGCAGCAAAAAAATACTTAACAAAACTGCGTAACCATCCGAACCCTTTGGCTAACACCTTGGCCCATGCAACAAGTCAAACCCGCCTGCGGAGAAGAGACAAAGCAGCCTTCTAAAGAGCAACGTCAAGCTAGCAGCCCATTCGTACTAATGGGCTTTATGTTTTAATTTAGTTTAAGATTTTATTACTTATTGTTAGGCTTCCGAAGTCGAAGTAGATTCAATAAATAAATATTAATGTTTAAAAAAAAAAAAAAAGTTTAGAGGTGGAAAAAACAGAGACCTTGAAAAGGAACAACCAACGCACTCATTTAACAATCTCAAGAACACAATCTACAATACTTTTTAAGGAATACCGCTCCTGCAACGACATAATCGGTCAGTGACTTTGTAGTAATTAGATATGTTGACACATCAATCGGAACAAAGTAGAAACTCGTTCAGAAATATCGGGGTCCATACGTTATAAATGAGGCATTGCCAAATAATCGATTTGTAATCAGAGATATCGACAACTACCAGTTGACACAACTGCCATAGGACGGAATTATTAAAATACGTAAGTGGGTCATGTCGCCCGACAGAAACAATGATCGCTTGCAGTCCCTTGGGGCCAAAGGTTACACAACCTCAACTCAATTATGTAACCGTTGATTGAGGGCACTCAACTTCTGCAGGTTCGCCGATTTGTAATCTTTTAAATATGTTACCTATTGAATATATCAAATCTATGAAACACCTTGTATTAACCAATAATACTCTATACAAAGGCCTGTGTAAAATATGTCAGGCTTCGTGTCCTGGTCCGACCAACATCCAAAATTAATTTCTATACTTGGAGTGCCCTTCCGAAGGGAATGTCAAGCTCTCCTTGTGTATTTCTAACATGAACTCAACAAGCTCCTCATAATAAGCAATAATCCATCGGCCATGTAAGGGTGGCTTATAATAATCCGTAGTTCTTCCAATTGTTAAAAGAACATCAAGACACAAACCACAAATTGGAGGAGGAAGTCGTCCAAAAATCTCTTCATCAGTTATATAGCGCCAAATACAGATGCAATTAGTTCAAGGATTACTAAGAAAATTTAGAAGTGTTTGCTAAAAATTTTTCATATAAATATATTTTAGCAAACTTTGGTCTGAAGAGGCAAGTTCAAATTGAAATGCAGGACTCTGCAGCCAAGTTTGACTTGTCATAACTTTTGGGTCTTCGCTGATCTGCGCTGAGTATATAAAAAATAAAAAAAGTTAATTTTTTTAAGAAGTTCGAAGGCTTATATTTTTTAAAATAAAAAGCTCTTGAAATATATATTAACAAGGGATTTATTGCATTAATGTTTTGGTCTCACGTGCGAAAAAATACTCATTAGTTGACAAATGAAAAATTTTTCAAACATAAAAATTTCAGCTCTAGATTGTCCAACTTTGAGTGGTCATACTGCTGGAATGCATTGCTTTATTTTATCGCGATAAAGCTTTTCTGATTGCCTAATGTATGTTAAATAGAAAAAATTAACAAAAAATATCCAGCCTGTTACTTTAATTTTTGGTCTAATCCGCGTGTTTCGAGCACTTTTAACCCATTGTGCGGCGCAGATGACAGAAAATGCCAGAGGACTATCAACCAATGTATCGTCGCAGGCCAATGATATACTTCAAGCTAATTCGAATCCACAGCAAATTAGAAATTATTTGGCAAACTGTGGAACCATTGTTTAGGTTTATTCCAATAAATAAATTTTAATACTCACATGTTCAATTCATTATTTCCGTCCATGCTTTTTCGGTCATGTTTCCGCTGCGGAGTATAGAAGAGTATGGAAACTCTTTGTTTTTGTATCCCGAAGTGTACCGCTCAGACTAGAAGTCGCTGGTGTCACTGAGTATGGTGAATTAAGATTTTTCGTACAAGGATTTGCACAGCTGCGAAAAATATATTAATCTCAAACAATAATACTATTTTTTCCTTTAGTACTAAAATACGTAGTATTTGTAGTCGTAGAACTTTCAAAAGATTTTTTTTTTCACTTTGAATTCGTTTGTCATTTATATATATTTCACCTATTTTTTGAATATAAGAAGTTAAAAATATAAGGCTCAATTCTCTGTCTAGTTTACTGATTCTAGTCTGTATTTTAAGTATTTTTGCCTTTCCCTAACTTTTTGCTATTATCGTACAGCAAAACCCTATTGTCAAAATTTGTAGACAGATTGTCTTTAGTAATATTTGATTATGCGTGCAACCCTGGGCAGCATCCATAAAATTCACCAACAGATGCTGCTGCTGTGTTCGTTAATACATGACTCTTCAAAGTTATGGTCCTGGTCCTGTTAGCACCGTTTCAGATTTCCACCTTCTGTGGAAATCTTTAAAAGGCCATTTTTACCGGTCTTCCGCTTCTTTTTTCTTCAACAGCCATAGCAGCAACATCTTTGGTGAGTGTGTTCCTTTATATATATTTTTTTCACACGTATATATATTTATATTTTTCCCAACTATTTCAATGAATTTTATTGAATTATTTAACTTAAAAGACTCTTGTTTTTATTTCAGAAGGTGTAGGGATTCTTTAGCTTCCTGAAGGTCCGGCGCCTCCCCCGATCCGCGTTGGCTGGGGTCCATTAGCCGGATCTATTTCAGGAAGTAAAAATCGTTTTTTTTTTTTAGGAAAAATTCATTATTCTTCTGTAAAATAGTTGATTTACAAAAGAATAAGAAACTAAATTTGACCTCTGCCAAGTCGCCACTAATACAAAAGAATAAGAAACTAAATTTAACCTCTACCAAGTCACTCGAACAAAAAAAAAGTGGTGCAATCTTTGCTTTATGTGGCGTAACCTTATTTTTATAACGCCAAAAAACAACTCTGCGCACCTGCGCATCCAGTGAAAAACAGCAAGGAAATAAGCGGCCATTTCCGGCAAATTTCTTTCTTTTTTACATCGGACTGTGGAGAAAAACGTGGACGAAATGGTGCGGGATTTTCACTGGTGGGTGGGCAGCAGGAAAGACAAGGTAAGTGTTAATATCAATATTTTTGAGCTGCAACCAAGAATTGTAGAAAAATTCCTGTTGCGAAGTTTAAAAAATATATTTATATGTTCCGGACGGCAGCAGGAGGACTGGCTGGGGCAAACCCATCACCAGGAGACAGTCGAAGGTTTTAGGTAAGCAACCAGTGTGTTATTTTTTTCCAGCAACCGTGAATTGCTGCAAAATTCCGGGTGCAAAATTGCTAAAATATATGTGCTGGACGGCAGCACACATGCAAGAAAACGAGTTTGAAAAACAGCGAAAAAATTGAATAAAGGCCAAAATTGTGAAAAAATAAGCAAAGGGCAAATATAGTTAAAGGTTAAGAAAAGACCGAAAAATAGTGAAAAGTATAACAAAGGCCAAAAATAGCAAAAAAAGATTGTGAAAACTTAAAAAAGGTCATAAATTGTGGAAATTGAGAAAAGGCCAAAAATTGCGAAGAAATTATAAAAAGGCCAAAAATAGAGAAAGATTTAAAAGAAAAGTCCAAAAAAAATTGTGAAAATAATAAAAAGGCCAAAAATAGAGAAAAATTGAAAAGAAAAGGCCATAAAATTGTGAAGAAAAAGACCAAAAACAATAAAAGTTTGAGAAAAGGCCGAAAAATAACGAAAAAAATAAGCCGAAATTGTGAAAACTTTGAAAAAGGCCCTAATTGTGAAAAATAGAAAAGGCCTAAAAAAATTAATAGAAAAAGGCCCAAACTGTGGAAATTTAGGAAAGCTGTTATAAATTAGAGAAACTGTAAATAAAAAGGCTCAGGCCGACACAAACAACAAGGCCAACAACAGGCCCAACATTTTTGCGGCAAGGCCACCACCAAAGGCCAACGCTGTGCAACAAGACCTCCAGATACTGCTCACCAAGCAGTGAGGTCCAACTAAGGTGAGTCTTCAGATTTCCAATTGTTTACCGACAAATTTTTGAGTTTTCCGGACAAATTTATATAATTTCGGTTTGGTATTTCGGTTGCAATTTTAAAAATACGGTGGCGAACTGGTAAAGCGGAAGTACCAAGTACACACGTGTATACTAAGAATACGTATTGAAATTGAAGCAATTTAATATTGTACAATAACGCGCTCCTATTCTCGAAGCTTTTTAAGCCCCTACCCGATTCTCGCGTCGTATTCAAAATAAATATATTTCTCAAAAAAAAAGAAAAAAATATTTTGTGGCTTTTATTTTTTATATAAAAGGCCCGCACAAAAGGCTCAACGATTGAAGGTGTGGAATATTGGATCCATCGGAAACCAAGTAAACGGCTGAATCGGTGGGACTTCTTTTTTGTATTTTTTGTGTTTAACAGCATATATCGATACAATTTAATTTTACAAAACTTTAAAGGTGAATTTTTTCTCATTGAATTGTTGCTTTGTTGAAATCTGTGGAAATACCCAGGATTTTCAGATAATTCATGTCAGCAAATAAAATTAATTACACGTTTCGAGCTGCTACATCGGAAGTATCAGATTCTAATTCTTGTTTTCGAAGACCTTAAATCTTCTAATTTTTCGTACTGGTACAACGAGTATCAGCTTTGGCGGACTGACGGATACGTTCCGATAAATAAGCATTCGGTTAATATTTACTTCGACTATAATTTTTCGTAATGACTCACGCTAATGATTTTCTCCTCGCCTGTGATGCACTGATCTAGTTTGAAAAGTTGTATAACAACACTCCAAGTGCAAATCACTCAGTCTTTTCGCTTGAAATTCACAACCTGACTTTTGTTCAACAAAACTCATCAACGGTTAACCCTGCAACGCTGGAACCTGAACCTGTCTCACGCTCAATTATGAATATCCCTCCATGTGACACTGAAATTTTTTACGCTGATTACATGGCATGGCCAACGTTCCGCGACTTATTCACAGCAGAAACTATACCATCTAAACCATAAAACTCGTGGGGAAGCAAAGGACATCGTGAAGAAATCCCCAATGACCGATGATGGTTTCATAACCGCGTGGCAGAATTTGTCGGAGCGATATGAAAACAAACGGGGTGATGGTAAACAGTCAGTTGGAAACATTGTTCAACTTACCAACTCTTACTGTCGAACGCGGCGCGGAAATAAAGTGTTTACAACGAGCAGTAAACAATTGCATCTCTGTGTTGCAGATGTATGGAATCGAGATAAGCAACTGGGATGCAATTTTTGTCTCTTTAGTTTCCAGTAGGTTGCCGGACACTACATTAGCTCTATGGGAGCAAGAAATCGTGCAGAAGACCGAAATTCTGAGGTGGAAGGAACTGGATAATTTTTTGTCAAATAGGTTTCAGGCGCTGGAAAAGGTTTCGGAAATTCAAAGTACAAGAGTTTCTAGGACAATGCAGAGTCGCTCTACAGCACCATCATTTGGGGAAAGGGTATCAACTCATCATGCTCAGTTTTCACCACCTGCCTGCAGGCTGTGCCCACAGCAAATCCATGTGTTAAAAGCATGCCAAAAATTTCTAGCTATGAAAGTTGACGATCGTGTCAAAATAGCTACAAAATAAAATTTGTATACGAATTGCTTAGCACATTCGCATTTAGCAACAGATTGCAAGAGTACGTGTAGCTGCTTAAACTGGCCGGCATCAGGAAATGGGGGACTAGGCCTGATCAACCCCCATCCACATCAAGGAATGTTAACGCTCTTTTCGCAAGAAAAGCTAAAAATGTCATATTAGGCAAGGCGATGGTACATATCTGCTACTCTGGAGTGAACTATGAAGCAAGAACCCTTCTTGATTCGGGTTCAGAAGGCCCTTTTATCACGAAGCGGTTGCAACGAATCATCAAATTGCCTACTCAACCGGCTGACATGCAGATATGCGGTATTAATGCGTCGACATCGGCTAAGGTGCGAGAAGTCCCACAATTCGTGTTAGGCTCTCCTGTCAACCCCCAGTTTATAACTCATGCAAGAGACCTGATTCTCCCCCAGTTTTCATAGACCAAGTAGATTTTGGCCTACTGCCCCAATTCACTTGGCCGATGCCAACTTTAATAAAAGTCAGCAGGTTGACTTGGTAATTGGTGCGGACTTGTACCCGCAAATAATGATGAGAAACGTTAAGAAAAACCTTTTTGGCTCTCTTCTAGTGCAGGAGACAGTCTTTGGTTGGATCTTAACAGGTCCAACCCCTCACCCCCCCAATATGATCACACAAACATGTGTCTCTAAGTACACCGAAATTTCGAGCTCTGAGCTCACTCGGTTTTGGGAGCTAGAGCAAGTCCCAAGTAAAAAACAGATCACACCTGAGGAAACATTCTGCGAACAGCAGTATGTAAATACAACGACCAGAACAGAAAATGGAAAATATATGGTGACACTTCCACTTCGGCCCCACATAAATCTTGAATATTCACGGACCGGTGCATTGCAGCAATTTTTGAGGAATGAAGCAGCCATGGTGCGAAAGTCGGAACTTAAGGTAGAATACCATCGGGTACTCCGAGAATATATAACTCTCGGTCATATGAAACCAGTAGACAGCAGGCTTGGAAACAGAGGACCAATGGGGGTAAGTTTAAACGATGTACTACATCATGGTCCAGTTCTCCAAGCCGATCTCATTGCGTTGCTACTTAAATGAAGATTGTTCAAATATGTATTCAACGCAGATATTGAGAAGATATATAGGCAAATCTTGCCACATCCAAATGACGCTCGGTTTCATATGATACTTTTCAGGGAATCATCCGAAGAGGAGATTGTGGATTATGAACTCCAAACTGAGGCTTTCGGAGTTAATTGTGCCCCATACCTAGCGATAAGGACGTTACTACAGCTGGCAGAGGACATCAACAAGTACCCTTTAGTATCCAGGGGTTTAAAGCAACACATGTATGTTGATGACGTCCTCGCAGGTGCACATGATTGCGAGACAGCCATTCGCACACGAAATGAACTGGTCGAGGCACTCAATGGTGCAGGTTTTCCCCTACGAAAGTGGACCTAAAACTCCAAGGATATTTTAGTCGACATAGCAAAGGAGCATATTCTAAAGGAAGATTTCTTGGAGATTGACGACGTAAGCGAGGCAAGGATGTTAGGCATCAGATGAAATGCTGCACAAGATAGGTTTCATTACAACTATATGCTACGGCATTATATATAATAGTCCGACAACGAAATTTAAATATCGTTCCAAACGTAAATCTGCTGGTAAGCAAGACCAAAGTAGCGCCAGCAAAAACAATATCTCTACCATGGTTAGAGTTATGTGGGGCACTACTTCTGGCAGAATTAATTAACGCTTTGCTTCCACAGTTCGATGTTGCTCAACCAGTGGTATACAAATGGACAGACTCCACTATTGTACTCATGGCTTCAGAAGCCTCCGCGTTGCGGACTACCTTCGTGGCGAATATAGTCTCGAAGATAGAGGAACTCGTCGGATCGACTGGATGGAATCACGTGGATTCAAAGGAAAATCTAGAAAATCTTGGAAGCCGCGGCGTATCCCCCCGAGAACTTGCGGAGAGCACTCTGTGGTAGCACGGTCCAAGCTGGTTAAAGGAGAAACCGTCTGAGTGGCCCAGAGGCAAGGTGAGCCATTGGAAAAGTAACTGGAGCAAAAAAGCGTTAGTACTCAAGCAGCACGAAACATAGATAGAGAAGACATCTTAGAACGATTCTCCGATTTTTATTGCGCATTGAGGGTAGTTGCGCGTATTTTTTAATTCTATAGGAAAATACATCCGGTATTCAAATTATTAAACCAAGCCAAACCTACGGAAGTTACAGCAGATAAAATTCGAGACGTTAAAATGCGATGAATTCTATTGACCCAAAACGTTGTCTTGCGGATGCATACGACGCACTAGCTTCAGCAAACTAAGTGAGCGCTAAGAGCTCCATCCGCACTCTCAATCCATTTCTTGATAAGAAAGCAATCATGAGACTAGGCGGTCGACTAGCGCTAGCATCACTATCATACAACGAACGAACAATCTCACCATATGATTGCCGATTTTCTCGATTTCTTGTCAAGTTCTCACACATGATTTCATTAATAATGGTAAAGTTTGTCTCATTCATAGAAAAAGGACACGAAAACAATTAATGGCTGCGCTTCCACCGTAAAAAACGGAGGTATCCAGGTCCCGTTTGACATTAAAAACTACACAGGCCGAGCATGCCTAATAACAAAAGGATACGTCTGCATATTGGTGTGTTTCGCTACAAAGGCAATTCATCAGGAGGCGACAAGGAACTTATCGACGTCAACATTTCTGGCTGCGTTCGCGAGGTTTGTAGCAAGACGAGGTTGTCCGCTTCATATGTATTCGGATAATGGCACGTACTTCCTTGGAGCCAACAAGGTGTTGAAGCATGATTTCAGGAAATTCATGACTGAAGCGTCTCAGCTCACCATACGGTCATATGCGCACGAGGAAATCACCTGTCACTTCATACCTCCAGGGGCTCCTCACATGGGAGGATTATGGGGGGCAGGAGTGAAGAGCTTCAAAACGCACTTTCGAAGAGTAGCAAGTGCCATGCGCTTTAGCATGGAGGAATTTTCGACGTTAATCGAAGCCTGCCTCAAGTCCCGTCCAATTAGTCCACTCTCCGATAATCCTGAGTCAATTGAACCTCTATCCCCGGGTCATTTTCTAATTGGTAGTCCGCTGCTCGCGATCGCTGAACCCGAAATCAGCGGAAACCCGATGACAATCATCAGAAACTGAAAGCACTTCACCAAGAATTCTGTCAGCGATGGAAGGTGGAGTATCTAAAGGAACTGCACAAGAGAGCAAAGTGGTAGTTTCCTCACCGAAACCTAGAGGTTGACGATTTCGTAGTTTTCAAAGAGGACAATCTACCCCCGAACGAGTGGCGACTTGGCAGAGTGGTTAGGGTTTTCTTAGGTCACGATAACAGAGTTAGAGTTGTTGATCTACTTACGACGCGAGGCATAATTATACGTCCAATTGTGAAATTAATTATGCTTCCCGTGGTAAAAAACACTAATGATATCTATAATTCCAGAGATTTTCAACATGGTACGTGCCAACAAAAACAACAAACAACAACCGAAGGAACAACACCGGTGCCCTGTATGCAACCACAATCACCGATTGCTGTTTTACCGACAGATACATCGACTGGAGCCAGCGGAGAGACTGAGGGCTGTCCTCCTCCAACGGCATTGCGCCAATTGCTTGTCCATGAACCACATGGCTAACAACTGTCCGTCCACGAAGATCTGCGACCGCTGTCAGGAGCGGCACCACAATCTCCTGCATCTGTGGGAGACAGACAGGAGCGAGGAAGACGTGCCGCCGGTCGTAGACCCCGTAGATCTTCGTAAATAGTAAGAGACGGCTCTGTCCTTACCGGGCCCAAGCCTTACCAGATTACTCCAGTGATGACGAGGTGCTGGAGATCGACGCCAGTGACGATGAATTTCTGGAACAATCTCAAAATGAATCGACTAGCATCCCAAACCCCCCGGTACTCAGACCGCCTCTGTCAGGTATCCGGTCCGTGGTTTAGCGGCCACACGCACTAGCAGAAAGAAGTGCCTCATCAGTAAGGCGCAATAACAAGCCGCAAAAGCGGCCTCAGGCGGTGAGAGATGCCCGGGAGCGGATCAAAGGACCCGCTCGAAGTGCACTGGGCATGTCTGTCCTCACGCCAACTGTGATGGTGAGACATGACTCTAAAAGTCTGGCGTGATCGCAGCAGTCTGAACGCAAGGGTCGTCGACGAGCTCGACAATTTGCGGTTGGCAGACCCCACATTCTACAGGTCCAATGCGGTGTCGCTGATTCTCGGTGCCGATGTATACGGGATGATTTTGAGATCAGGATTTATGCCAGCAACCCCGACTCGACCGTCTGCCCAGAACACCTTATTTGGATGAGTGATTTCTGGATGTTCACCATATTAGATGGCAGGAAGGAGGGAAAAAATTTATTTATAAGTTGGAATTAAAATTTTGAATTGTAAATTTGAATTTTAAATTGTATTTAGATTAAGGTTTTGAACTTTAATACAACAATGAATTGTAAATTTTTAGAAATTGTAAAATTATTTTTTGCAGTGTTGCTGCAAGGCGGGCGGCATGTTTCTGCGTGCAACCCTGGGCAGCATACATAAGATTCACCAACAAATGGCGCTGCTGTGTTCGTTAATACATGACTCTTCAAAGTTATGGGAATAGTCCTGTTAGCCCCGTTTCAGATTTCACTAATTCCGGTCCCCAAATAACCACGAAGCGAAACAATAAAACAATATTTGTTACGAAACCTTTTTTTATGTCTGTATTATTTGTTTTTTGGATTTATTGCTTTTGAAGGTTTGTTTTTATAAATAAACACATATGTACATAAGTCATGTGATAAGTAAGTCCTCTAGTGGAACCGAACACCTAAACAAATTTGTAACGTGCCGTGCTGCATGCCTCATGGTGGTATATAAAATGGAGTCAATACAGTAGTACGAAATAATAACAATAGTTCAATCTGTTTTAACATTTTATTGAAGGATTAAATGAGAAATACTAAAACACAAAAAAAAACCTACTTAAAAATACAAGTAACTATTTTTTATTGAAATAAGTATCGAAAATATTTATTTTTTTTACTGAAAGTGATTTAAAGTTCATCATCAACGTTGCCACCGTCCTAATGTAACTCAGTGTCTGTGAATTCGCCATCTTCCGTTCCCTCTCCTACATACCAATCTCTTACAATATTATATTATCACCCTAAATAGTAAGGTTAATGCTATTAACACATAATTTCATATAACTTCATATAACTTTCTTCGTACATTTCTGCCAGCATTTATGCAATTCATTGAAATATTATGAATATGTTAAATTCATCTCGAAAAGTTTGCTTAGCTTACTACTATTTTTTTGGTAAATTCCCCAGCAAGTATTATTTAAATAAAAAGGCACATTGAAAAAATGAAAATATAA
The DNA here is from genome assembly GCA_037013455.1 of Ceratitis rosa. NCBI lineage: Eukaryota > Metazoa > Arthropoda > Insecta > Diptera > Tephritidae > Ceratitis > Ceratitis rosa. Next base: position 5,764,147 of record JAWMAG010000015.1, on the reverse strand, counting down.
TAAATTGTTGAATATAATAAAAAAGTATCTATGAAACATTATTACGGAGATCATATTTTCCATCGAAAAAAATATAAAACACATTAATTTAGTGAACATTTTCGCGCACACTTTTTTTAAGATATTAAAGAAATCATCAAAGGGGCCTTGCGCCCTATGTTTAACACGAAGGTACAATTGTCAGATACACAGGCTGCTCTCAGCTGTTGCTGTTTTCGTAAAACAGCTGATAGTTTCCATACTCCCCTATACTCTGGTATGCAGCTTGAATGAACCCTGCAAGACGGGGGTAACCATTTCGCAACTAATATCGTAAAATTTTGCTGCTTTACCACTACATCCACAAAACTATTTTTTCCTTCCTATAGGCAGTTTCTGTAGTAAGACGAGTACCATATATCGATAACGATTGTCTAGTACATTAGAAAGAAATGTATGTATACACATTTTCAAATATGGCCTTTGAAAATTTCCGCCATTTACTTTTTGAACCGAAGACGCTAAGAGGTGAGATGTGTTATTTTATAAAATATAAATAAATTTGTAAATAATAATTAATTATTTGTTTCTTAATAACTTCTTTATTAGCTGTAGCAGAGTGGGAGCAACTTTAGATCAAGAAATAAGGTAAGATAACAACATATGCATATGTGTATATATACGTACGTGCATAAAGACGAATGTGCGCATATGTACATATGTATGTACATATGATATTTACATTTTATTTTTGGTTTTATGAGAATAACAATATTGTTTATTTCAGCGTTGTTCATCGAATCAGCCACCACAACACAGCATTTGATTTGGAAAAAACGCAAGTTTCAAGTGTATTATTACGAATATCAAAGATTATCATCGGAAAACGTCCTTCATAAATAATCAAAACGTAAGTTTTTCATTTATTAATGTATATGTATATAACTTAGTGCGAAAGTGTTAAAATTAAAATTAAAAGAAAGTTTGTTCAATTCTCTTTAAGTTTAATCAAACTTATTTTAAAAAAAAATGGTTTTTTTGTTAAAATTTGGCATTTTTGTATTGCATTTGCCAGTCATACACATATGCGGGTGTACAAATTTAGCAGTGCAACAAAAGTAAATTTTTTGTTTAAACATTATACTTAAATTAGATAAACTCAAATTTAAAGTAAAGTTTATTTAAATATCTTTTAGTTTGATGTAATTTATTTGAAAAAAATTTTATTTTATTGTGAAAATTTTGCATTTTTGTTGTGCATGTGCCAGTCATTCATGTATTCGTATGTATGTACAAATTGGCAATGTTGTAACAAAAGTTCTGTTTTTGTTAAAAAAAAATAACTTAAATTAATTAAAATGAATTTTAAATTAAAGTTTATTTAATTGTCTATTAGTTTGAGGAAATTTATTTTAAAAAAATTTAATTTTTTTGTGAAAATTTTGCTTTTTTGTATTGCATGTGCCAGTCCTACATATATCCGGGTGTAGAAAAGCAATGGAAAAGCAAGTTCTTTTTTTGTTTAAATATTTAACTTAAATTTGTTTAAATGAGTTTCGGAAGATAGTTTATTTAATTATCTTTTATTTCCTGATATATATTATTAAAAAAAATTTATTTTTTCGTAAAAATTTTACATTTTTGTTACGTATGTACCAAGCATACACAAATAATGTATGCAAATAGCTATGTTCTTTGTAAAGCTTTTATTGCGATTAATTGTATTATATTAACCGGTCGTATATGCTAGCAATAAAGAAAAAAATCAATAAAATACATCATAATAATTATTTTTTGTATATTTCAGATTCCATTGGTATACTTCTTCTTTACTGGCGTAGATAGCTGTCACGATTAAAACCAAGTGAACAATGCCGCCTGTTCAGCTAGGTCTTACTAAGCATGATATTTATAACGGAGTGGAGGTCTTCCTCTGAAGCGGCTGTCTGAATATTTTAATTACTCTAAATCTTATTTTTAGTTAGTCAAAATTCTAGTACCATTGTCTATTAAGTATTAGAAATGAATGTACAATTAATTTTGTTAAGCATATGTATATGTAAAAAGAAGTTAAATTAACATTTTTAATTTAATTATTTGATAAAAACAAACTAAATTTTTAAATTAAACTTGTAAATATGTATATTTTTATTATTTATATTTTTAATAAACAAAAATAAACTTAAAAAATGCTATTTTTCATTTTAAAGGAAATATAGGTAAAAGATCAATAGTCAATATGGGTAACCCGTCCGATAACTAAGACATTTGTTTTAAATAAGTCACCGGTGACAGGTCCGCTAACAAATGCATTTGTTTTGAATAAGTCACCGGTGACAGGTCCGCTAACAAATGCATTTGTTTTGAATAAGTCACCGCCCATAGATATGCTAACAAATGATTATGTTTCCAACAACACATGGGTAGCAGATACGATATCATGTACGTTTGTTTTCAATAGACAGTTGCTGCCAGATCGAGTAACATACGTGCTTGTTTTGAATAACAGATGTATTATAAATACGGTAACAAAAATATACGAAAATTGAAAAAGGCGAATATATGTCGCATACCGATAAATACAATGCGAGTGAATGAAAAAGAGAATCACACGTACGTGAAACAAAGCGGGGAAATTTGTTATTTTTTTCCCACGGCTAGAAGAAAAGTAACAATTCAAATAACAAATGCACGTATGTAAAGTAACAGACGGATAACATGTTAGGCAACAGCTACCCGTCTTGCAGGGAAGAGGCGAAAACATGATTATGAAGTATAATGTGCAGAGTTGTATTGAAATACTCGTATTCAACACAGAAGCGCATTACTTTAGCATGCGGAAACGTTTACACGTTTTGGTTGTGATTAACAAAGAACTTAGAATAACGAGAAGGACCAGGGCTTGCCAATAATCAAGTTGCTCTGCTGGCTCGTGTTATGAAAGCTTATTTCAACATACAAATTTGAAAGGGTATTTCAGCGCACTTTAACAGTAAGCAGACAGAAATCGTGCACAAAATAATGAATGATAACCACCCCTCTCAAGATCCAATCCGTTTTAACTGCCTGTGTCTTACTGCATCTCACGCCTTTTATTTAATACAAAGAAATTATTATTTTAAGTACCACATTCGCTTATGTACCAAACAATTTTCTGCTCCATTCAAAAATTTACTTATAAATTTCCCTTCTTATGTAAAGCTTTTATGCTATTTCTCACAATATGCTAACGTGAATTACGTGTATCGATCATTCACCTTCTCTATACACGTATGTCAAAAAACTTCAGCATTGTTATGAGTCCGAGTGGAGAAACTATCTGCTTTAAAATGTCGGTAAATTCGCGAAAACTTACGTTATTAACGTTAAATCAAAAGTTGGGTGTAATAAATTTAATTAACAATAAAAAAAAAATCGAAAGCTGATGTTGCAAAAATTTGGCGAAAGCAAAGGGAAATTGAGGAAGCTGGTTCTAAAAATTATTTGAAACGTAAACGTTTGTGTAGTAGCAGATGTGAAAAAGAGGAGTAAGCGCTTTTAGAATGGTTCAACCAAATGCGATCTGCAAATGTGACAATATCTGGGGCACAAATTATATAAAAAGCCAGGGAATTCGCTTTAAAAATGGACTGCGATTTTCAGCCACCCAGTGGTTGGTTGTGGCGTTGGCAACGCAGGGAAAACATCAAATTTAAAAAGAATCAAGGCGAGAGAGTTGAAGCAGATAGTGAAGAGGCTGAAACTTACCGTCTTGAAGATTTAAAATCGTTCATAAAAGATTATGAATCATGTTGGTTCTTTATGTAGAAAATAGAAGAATCTATTGGTGTTAAGGCACAAAAGGCCCACTTGAAACTTTTATTTGATATTTGTGATTGAAAAAGCAAAATATCCGAAGTGTTTTAAAGGTAAAGTGCCATCATTGCCGTGTTATTCTCAAAATATAGCTTGGATGACGGGATCTTTGTGGTTAACTAAAAACTTGACCAGCAAAAGAGAAATCAGAACCGAAAAATTTTGTTAATTGTTGACAATGCAGCTTGCTATAAAGTCAATATATCAAGGCTTTAAAATATTAAAATTAAATTTTTGCCACCGGATACGACTTCGTTACTTGAGCCTCCCGACCAAGGGATAATATATTGCTTCAAAGTGTATTGCAGACAAATAATAAATCCGCAAGATTATTAGCTTTAGAGAAAGGACTGTCTGTCAAACAATTCATAAAATCAATTGCAATACTAAATAGATGCCTTAACTTGTATTAAAGGGTCCTTGTGGCTTGTTAAAGCCGATACTATAAAAAATTGCTTTGGAAAGGTAAGTTGCGTATGCTTTTTTAATTTCAAATAATACAATTTATTACTTAAATACATACTACATTTGATTTTTGACGACGATAACGAGGTTGTCAAAGTCCCAATCAAAATAGAAGAATTTCAAGAGTACGATGCAAGTGACAATGCAGCAGTGACAAATATCAATTTTTTTTTTTAAATCGAAGTTATATTGAACTTGAATTGATATTTTTTTATTGAAACACATGCCATGTGTCCCTGTGTTAATTAAAATTTAATATGTAAACAATATGATCTCATATAATAAATAATTTTATTTTTTTATACTTTGCTGCTATTTAAATAACCTTTAATATTGTTTTGTTGTTTCTATTAATTAATATTTCAATATCAATGGTCTAAACTTTATATTTTTAATGAACAGAACGTAAGTACGTATGGTACTTAGCGAGATTCTTTTAAATGCCATTTCCCTTTGAGTAGTACAAAAAATCTGCATCTTTGTAGTGGCACTTAACCGGGATTGACTGTGCTTAGAATTTCTCATTTTTACTAATAATTTTTTAAAGATAAAATTAATTGTAGTCATGATTAAATTCTTTTAAATAATATTTATTTTGGGGTATACCTATATCGAAATAAGTAAACAAAACGAAATCCATTCATACAGCCATATTATTGTAGATATAAGTTAAAAAATTTGTGGACCGTATGGCCCATTGGATTAATCCAAAAACTAATCCATGTCATCAACCATTAGATCAACTTGCGTCTCGCTACCACGCTGTTGTTAGCTGATGATTATTTGTGTTTTAACGATCGTAGTAACTAAACGAAAATACATGGGAGGAATAAGATTTCTGCTCGTATACAGAATATGTGTGAAAAAGAAATTGAGTCAGTTTCGTTTCCCTGCTGAGCGCTGCTGTTACATAGAGGACTAGCATATGTTTGAGAATATAAGTGCATATATTCCAATGAAAATAGAACAAATGCTCAAATTAAATTTATCGGCAATCAAATATTTATTTAAGTCTATAAAATAATTATTATGTTAGAATGTGTTTGTGTTTGAAACTAAAAATTATGTCCGTATGTCATTTTTCGAATAGGTATACTCCATAATGTAATCCTCTAAATCCTAATTCTTCTTCATTATTGGCGTTGACACCGCTTACGCGATTATAGCCGAATCAACACGTGTTGGTAAGCGTGATTCTACGTTGGATTTCAAGGCTGACGTTATTATTGGTGTTAATACTGGTCCCTAGATAGACGAAAATTTCTACGACTTCGAAGTTATGACTGTCAATAGTGACATGGGAGCCGAATGGCGATTGCGATGACTGTTTGTTTGATGGCAGACCCATTCGCTTCGCTTCTTTATCAAGTCCGGAGAAAGCAGAGCGCAAGGCGCGGTTGGTGAGGCCAATAATGTCGATATCATCGACGTACGCCAGCAGCTATACACTCTTATTGAAGATTGTACCTTCTCTATTCAGCTCTGCAGCTCGTATTATTATCTCCAGTAATAAATTAAAAAAGTCACACGATAAGGTGTCACCTTATCTGAAACCTCGTTAGGTATCGAAGGTTGTGTGTGTCGATTTTCCAAGATTTGGCACATGGTGAATATCTGGTTAATGGTTGACTTACCAGGTCTAAAGCCACACTGATAAGGTCCAATCAGTTTGTTGATGGTGGGCTTTAGTCTTTCACACAATGTGCTTGATAGCACCTTATATGCGATGTTAAGAAAGCTTATTCCACGGTAGTTGGCGCAGACTGTGGGATCGCATTTTTTGTGGATCGGGCAGAGCACACTTAGGTTTACATCGTCGGGCATGATTTCATCCGAAGCAAAGAAGCTGATACATGCACCTGATCAGTTCTTCACCGCCGTATTTGAATAGATCGGTCGGTAATCTATCGGTCCCCGACGCTTTGTTGTTTTTAAGCGGGCGATTGCTATTCGGACTTCTTCATAGTCGGGTGATGGAAAAACTTTTCCATCGTCATCAATTGGAGCTTGGGTTCACCATCTCCGGTTGTTTCGTTTTCAGTACCATTCAGCAGGCTGGAGAAGTGTTCCCTCCATAGATTCAGCATACTCTGGGCATCCGTTACTAGCTTACCCCCCTGGTCCCTACAAGAGTTTCCTCCGGTTTTGAAATCTTCCGGAAGTCGCCGTATCTTTTCGTAGAATTTTGGAGCATTACTCTTGTCGGCCAGCTTCTCAAGCTCCTCAGACTCACGCATTCCGCCCTCTTTCTTTTTTTCCTGCAAATGCGCGTCGCTTCGCTCCTCAGTTCACGGTATCTATCCCTCCCCACACGTGTTGTGGTCGATCGCAAGGTTGCCAGGTATGCAATCTCTTTTTCTGTCCACTGCGACACTCCAGTCCGCATCATACCAGCTGTTTTTCCGACCTTTCCGAAATCCAATAGTTTCGTTTGCAGCAGGAGGGAGCTTGAAATGCCGTCCCACAGTTCCCGTAAAGCGAGTTGCTGATGAGTGCTATCAGGGAGCAGGTGTTCAAGTCGAGTAGAAAACCGCTCGGCAGTCTGTTATGATTGCAGCTTTTCAACGTCGTTTTTGTTTGTTTTCGATACACAGAGTCTCGTTCGTATCTTCGCTGCGACAATTTAGTAATCCGAGTCGATGGTAGGACCTCGGCATGTACGCACATCTAAAATACTGGATACATGTCTTCTGTCTATCACAACATGATCAATCTGGTTGCAAGTTTTTCGATCTGTAGACAGCCAAGTAGCTTGGTGAATATTCTTATGTCACAGACAATCATATTTCGGGCCCCGGCGAGTTCGATCAGCCTCAGCCCATTAGGATATGTTTCGTCGTGGCGGCTTAATTTTCCGACAGTCGTACCAAAGATACCTTCTTTGCCCACCTCAGCGTTGAGTTCGGCAAGTACATTTTTGACGTCGTGGTGGGGCAGCGCTCATAAGTGTGTTCAAGTCATCCTTCCCTTCCGTCGGGCATGGGTGCAAATTAGGATGGTCTTAAAGAATTTCGTTTTGATGCGGATTCTGGCGAGATGTTTATCCGCCGGAGTGACTGCCAATGCTCGGCGACGAAGTCTCTCCCACCACAAATCCGACAACAAATTTGTGCGCCTATATATGGCCGCTTTTGTGGGCCGCAAGGACCCACTTTCTTCTGCTGGGCAGTGACACCTTCCCAATTAAGGGACCGGATATTCCATGTGCATGGTGCATGCCCTAAAATCGTAATACGTAAAACATTTGCGAGGGTCGTCATCATCATGAGAGACCCCCCCCCATCCGAGGCTGATTAAGACTTTTAATTTGGTTGTCTTCTCATATGGTGGGTCCCAAGCCCTACGCACAACCGCATGGTATTCGCCTTTTCACTTTAGCTCGCCTCCAACCGTATATTTGTTGGCTACCCAGGGGATACGTGGTCTAAGACCGGAAGTCGTGCGCTACTTGAACCATATGCAAAAGAATCGTTTCTGGCCACCGCCAGGTGAATGGCAGTCAAAAACTTTCCTCACTTGCCTTAACTTCTACACCCATGGAGTACATACATGAACCAGTTTTGAAACAAGAGTAAAATTTACTCCCTGAAATACCTACAGGGCTTTATGTCATGGAGTATACTCGTATGTGTGGGTTATACAATATCAAAGAATGTATATGAATAAGAAGCGGCATGACGGTCTCGTAAATTGGGATTTTCAGAAAGAGCGTAAATTGAATGGGCAATCTCAGGAATTCGCGTCCTCTTCACACCTTTCGTAGTTCGGAGGGGCGATATGATGATGCGAAACCAAATTTTCGCTTGAAAGGCTATCAACACAAAAACAAAAGCCTAGTTGTATGAGAATTAGCAAAAATTGTTCAATGCAGCTGTGAAAAATGTGAACTGCCGAAATTTTGCTAAAATCTACAGTAAATTGTGAATAATTGATAAAGTGACATTAGCAATAAAGTGGTTATGAAAATTTAATAGAAGGTGCAATGTAAAAAGTGTTTTGTTGGTGGATTAAAAGAGTGTAAATTCAATCAAAACCAGTGTGCATTTTCATATTTATCAATGTAATAGTTCAGTAAAAAATCTATGCATTTTTATATGAGTGTGCATATGTTTTGTTGACATCAAAATTAAAATACATACATCATATTTATATGGCTAAAGTAGCAATCGAAATTACATTTATTTCTTATGCATTCATATTTTCCAGTTTAATATGGGTGTTTTAAATATTATTCTAGATTTATTCAATTGCTCAGTAGGTAATTTCAGATGTCACTATTTTCACAAAAACTACAAGATAGTCTTTGGCGTAATGGTTACGCCTGCGCATCTTTCGCTAGAAGTCGCGGGTTCAAATCCTTCTCTCGCTTTTTATTTTTTGAAATTGGCAAATTTTGAATTGTAGGTAAGGAATTGCTTGTGGATGAAAGGGTGCAAAGGAAATATGTTGGCATATATGTACAGGGACATTAAAATGTGTTTGTATTTGACTTAAACTCAACTTAAAATTCTGATTTTTTTTGATTTTGTCATCGTCGCGAAAAAGTCGCTTGTAGATGGAGGGTACAAGGGGGAGAATAGGCAAGTTTTTGCGGATTTATGTGTTTTTCATGTACACATTGGTCTCTTTGAATGTATGTGTCTTCAACCTCAGATCATGAATATCTGATTTTTGCTAATTTTCTCATCGTCGCGAAGAAGTCGTTTGTGGATGGAGGGTTGAAAGAGGCAAGGGCATGAGCATTATTAAGATTGTGTGCGTTTTTCGTATACATATTGAAATTCTTGAATGTATGTGTTTTCACTTTGGCGTGAGTTGAACACCAATTTCAGATTTTTAACAAAATTTGACTTCGTCTTGAGGAAACCATTTGTTGATGAAGTGTAGAAGGGAAGGGGGTTTGTATGCGGTGATTGTTTTTGTTTCGTTTATGCTTCTTCTTCTTATAGCAAATAGCTTTATAAATAAAGAAGAGCGCAGAGGAGTAAAGTGAGCTGCGCATATGAAGTTGTTTTTGTGATTTTTAGCATGAATGGCTTGTGGTTATGAATGAATGGAAATATTTGAAGTTATTTGCTTTTTGTATAATGTTGAGTAAAATTAAGAAGTCTAGGTCTAGGTTTATTAAAGTTCTTACGTTATAAGATTGATTATTGAAAGAAAAAAATAATAATAATTTTGATTTATAATTCGTTGTATAGGTTTTTAGACACAAACTGTCTTAGTGTCTTTGAGACCATTTAATTATTACAAGACTAGGTCTTTAAAAGTTATTTGAAATTACAATTAAAAGAATATAAGTAAATATAAGGTTAGTGTTTATTTCCGTACGAAATAATAAAGAATGGAGAGAATTATATTTCGATTTTTAAATTCACTTTATTTCTACAATTTCTCATTTAAAAATTAATGTTACATGAGACATTACACATTTTGAATGTAGTATTATTTAAAATGAATGATACGAGTTTGTTGGGTTTATTAATTTAATAATTTAAGTTAACAGTTCAGTTAATTTAATAACTTAATTAAACAGATTAGAGGCTTTAGATTCGATGGATTATGTTCACCGAATTACAAGTTTGAGGGTTTACATTAAAATATCTGAAAATATAAATGTTGAGATGGCTGGTATTTCACGCCTTGATGGTGGGTTTTAGACTGACTTCAAAATAAAGTGACTGAGCCAAGGGGGCATGGCGACGCGTTGCCAACATTTGAGTCTGCCTTAACCCTTTAAGGACTCATGTCCTCAACATGGCGCCCCCCCTGCCTCGGTGCCAGTTGCAGCAGCTCCTTCTCAATTTGGTCGATGGCCTTTCGTGCATCAGCAACCAGTCGTCGTAGCCTTTTTGTACGCTGTTGAGCTGACCGGCTGATTATCTCCGCACGCACCTTTTTCCGCAGAGATTGGGATTGACTTTTCTCTCGGTGGAGTAGAGTATGGTGAGCGAGTCCGCACCGATGGCAGCTGGCTTCTGACTCGCACGCTCCAGCTGTGTGGGACATTGCCAAACAATTTATACAATATTTATGCATCCTTGCACACTCGTAGCGTTCCCGTGCATCCATCGCACGAAATGCGGGGCACAAACGTAGGGGGTGCAATCGGCCACACAACCGACATTTCGTCGAGTCCTTTCCTCGTGATCTGCAAAGATATATATCAAAGAGGGACTTTAGTATAAGATCATCTGAAGTGATTTTGCAATATGGGTGGAATATGCGCAAGTAGTAATTGGTATATAAATGATGTATAGGTATGCGTATCTATATGGATAAATGGGGTAGACATTTTAATTAACTGACAGTGTGTTGTATTGGGTTTGAGGTCTATCATAACTAGACAGGGGGTAAGAGGCACAATTTGACGATGCTTCGGGTTATGACTCCATGCTGAGTTTTTATATCTACAACACGGACATTTCCATCGGGTCCAGGAAATAATCGAGTAATACGACCCAGTCGCCATTCGGTTGGAGGAAGCCAGTCATCTTTAACGATGACCATGTCTCCTTCCTGAAGATTTCGTTGGGGGGTTTCCCACTTGTGCCTTCGATGTAGGTCTTGCAAGTATTCGTTCTTCCAACGAACGCTAAATTGTTGGTGAAGAACCTTTAGTCTTTGCCATTTATTGAGAAGAGGGAGTTCTTTGGCGTCCGGATCAGGTGGTGCTATGATGGGAGCTCCCCGTAGAAAATGTCCCGGGGTAAGAGATAGCAAATCGTTTGGATCTTGTGACATAGGTGACAAAGGCCTGGAGTTTAATACGGCTTCAATTCGAATTAAAAGAGTAGAGAATTCTTCAAAGGAGAATTTTTGATTTCCTGCAACTTTAATTAAATGAGTTTTAAAGCTCTTGACGGCTGCCTCCCAGAGGCCGCCCATATGAGGAGAGTAGGGTGGTATAAAATTCCAAGAAAATCCATGCACGGAATATTTTTCAACGATGTCCGAAGATGTTTCCTTAAGGAATTGAACCAAGTCCTTTTGCATGGCTCGCTGCGCTCCCACAAATGTCTTTCCGTTGTCTGACAAAATTTTATGTGGCAGGCCGCGCCGACCTGTGAATCGGGTGAATGCGGCTTTAAATGCTTCTTTTGTGAGATCTGAACACAGTTCTAAATGTATGGCCTTGGTTGAAAAGCACACAAAAACACATACATATGCCTTTGAGCAAGTCGCCTTACGAAGCGGTGACGTTTTAATAAGAAACGGTCCAGCGAAGTCAACACCGGTGGTGTGAAATGGTAATGTAAATGTGGTTCTTTCTGGGGGTAATGCTGCCATTATTTGGGTTCTGATCCGATGCTTATATATTGTGCATGCCTTACAGTGGAAGATACATTTTTTTATTTTCTGTTTTAAGCGTGGGATGAAGTATTCCTGTTGTACTATTCGGGTCATAAGCTGTTTTTCAGCATGAAGCAGGGTAATATGAAGAAAATCTAAGAACAGGGAGCAAAATTGCGAATCATCTGGGATTATAATGGGGTGGCGTTCATTGTAGCTGAGTGTGGCATATTTTAAGCGCCCATTTACACGCATAATGCCCATCTTATCTAGCATTGGGTTAAGGGTAAGGAGTGCACTCTTTTTGCTTACTTGCTTCGAGTGCTCGAGTAATGAGATTTCTTCTTTATAATAATTTCGTTGCGTTTGAGCTATCAGTTTATACTTGGCTTCAGCGAGCTCTTCTTGGGATAGTACCTGGGTGTTGGATATAGGCAGCCCTTTGCAATGATTAATGAATCGATATATGTATGCAACGACTCTTAGTGCACGTGGAAACGAAGAGAATCTTTCAAGTATGTTTGTGCCTTCAGTAGTATGAAAAGTTTCCAGTCTTCGCAACTCTGGGGTGTTAGATGTTTGCGGCCTGGAGTTTGGTGGCCATTGAGAAGTCGGTTTGGATAACCATGATGGACCGCTCCACCAGAGAGTGCTTGTGGCCAGATCTTGGGGCTTGCAACCGCGGCTTCCTAAATCTGCTGCATTGTCGTGACTAGAAACATGCCGCCAAGCTGTGTTATTGACGTTATCCAGAATTTGAGACGTCCTGTTTGCCACAAATGTTTTCCATGTATGTGGGGGCTTCTCCATCCAGGCTAATACTATTGAGGAGTCTGTCCATAAAGTTGTTTCATGCGAAGGCATTTTGAGCTCTGATTGAATTTGCTTCACCAGCTTAGAAAGAAGAACTGCTCCACAGAGCTCTAGTCTGGGCAGACTGACCGTTTGGAGTGGTGCTACCTTGCTTTTGGCGGCAAGTAATGAGGTTGCAAAAGTGTTTTCGCTTAATGAAACTCTTAAATAGACGCATGCACAAAATGCTTTTTCAGAGGCGTCTGAAAATCCATGAATTTCAAAGCTTTGAGTTGGGGTGAACTGCACCCACCTGGGTATTTTTATGAGTTTGATTTCTTGAAGATTTTCTCTAAAGGAGTTCCATTTATGTAAGGCACCGGGCTTGACTGTTTCATCCCAGTCCGTTCCCTCCATCCAGAGTTGTTGGAGGAGGATTTTGGCCATAATCATTATTGGCGATAGCCATCCTGCCGGGTCAAAGAGTTTTGCTACCGCTGACAGAATTTGACGCTTGGTGTTCGCGTGTGTGGAAGGTATAGGGTCATAAGAATAAGAAAAGGTGTCGGTCAGCGCATTCCATTGAATTCCTAGGGTTTTTGTCAAGCTTGAGTCGTGAAACTTCAAGAAATCTACGTCTAGTAGATCAGAGTGTGGGATGGATTCTAAAATACTTGGGTGGTTGGCTGTAATTTTCTTTAATGGAAATCCTGCTGACTTTAGAGCTTCGATCACCTGTGACATAGATTCGATAGTGGACTGTATATCGTGACTTCCAGAGAGTATATCATCAACGTATGTTTCTCGTAGAAGAATGTTATTGGCCAGAGGGAATGAGTCTTTAGAGTCTTCTGCGAGTTGGTGCAGAGTTCGAATTGCCAGATAAGGGGCACAGTTAACACCAAATGTGACTGTGTTGAGTTTAAAATCTTGGATTGGCGAGTTTGGGGTTTTGCGAAATAGGATCCGCTGGAAGTCCTGATGTTCCTTGTGTACGAGTATTTGGCGGTACATTTTCTCAATGTCGCCATTAAAAACAAACTTGTGGAGTCGCCATTTCAATATTACAAGCATTAAGTCATTTTGTAATACGGGTCCTGTATGTAGCACATCGTTCAATGCATTTCCTGAGTGAGATGTTTTGGAAGCGTTGAATACGACGCGAACCTTTGTGGTCTTACTATCGGGTTTTAACACGGCATGATGGGGGAGATAGAATGAAAAGTATTTTCCTTCTCTAATTATTTCAGAGGGTGACGTGGGTGTCATGTGATTGAGTATTAAATACTCTCCAAGTACCTCGTTATATTTGTCGCGTAGCTCGGGTTTCCTTTCCAGCGTCCGTTCTATACTTAGGTACTGCTGCTGAGCTGCAGGACGAGAGTGGCCAAGTGCTATTGAGTGGGGAAAGTCTTGTTTGAAGGGCAGCTTGACGATGTATCTTCCATCTTCCTGTCGGGTTGTGGTAGCTGCGTAAAGGTTTTCACAGTACTCATCTTCTTCTGATTGGGTTTGCTTCGTGATGATTTCTTCCTGCTCCCAGAATTTCCGCAAGAGTGTATTGAGTGTGTCGTTTATGGGCTCCGTCACTTGGGTCGTGAATGATGTTATTTTCTCCATCACTGGGCCACTTACTATCCATCCGAATATGGTATTTTGCGCCAATAGCGTTCCTTCAGCGAGGTGACGTAGTCCTTGGGTGAAGATTTGGGGTATAATATCACTACCAATGACCATATCGATTTTCGATGGGGTACAACAATTTGGGTCTGCTAGTGTTAGTGTATGCAATTCTGGGAGGTTTGCGGTTGACACTCTAACACTGGGTAGAAAATGAGTAAGCTGGGGTAGCATTATTGCCTGGGTTAGAACTTTTTGTGAAAGATCTGTAGAGCAAAGTGTTAAATCACAAACATGTTTTGAGTTCTGGACGACCAGTCCTCCCATACCTGAAATTTCGTAATGGGCTTCTCTTACGGGTAAATTTAGAATTTTTTGGATTCGAGATGCTATAAATGTTTTTTGTGAACCTTGGTCGATCATGGCACGGACTTTGTGGTATTCTCCGGCGTAATATATGGGAACGATCGCGGTGGGTAATAACGTGGTTCCATTGTTACTGGAGAAGTGAGTCGAGATTTTGTGGACAGCTTTATCGTGAGTTTGTGCATTATTTGAGATTCCTGCTGATGTTGAGGGTATGTCATCTAATATTTCCACTGTGGTTGCTGCCTGTGTTGTCGTTGCTTTGGGTTTTGAGGAGGGGTTTGAGGTTTGGGTGATATGACTATGGAGTAACGAATTGTGGCGCCGTTGGCAGTAAACACAAGAAAATTTACTCTGACATTGGTTCTTTAGATGAGAGCAGGAAAGGCAGTTTTCACAATAATTGTGTTCACGGACGAATTTGAGTCGGTCTGGTACAGAAAGATTCCTGAATCTAACGCATACTTTCATTGCGTGGTTGGCGTTACACAGTTTGCATGACACCGGTTTAACAAACTCCGTGTGAAAATTTTGTGTGCGATTTTTGTTGGCATATAGGAAGCTTTGATTGCCAACTCTAGGGTTTGGGTTGTTATAATGGGGTTTGAGTTTTCCAGGTCGATACGTTCCGAGTCGTTCGACCACTTCATATCTGCTTGTGAGGAATGTGTCCATTTCTGACCACAGTGGCAGTTCCTTTCTAGAGCTGAGAGACTGTTCCCATAGGGAAAGTGTCTCATTCGGGAGTTTTGACGAGCACAAGTATACGAGTATGGGGTCCCAGTCCCTGGTAGATACCTTTTGAGAAGAGAGGGTAGAGAGGCAATTATTTATGGTTGTTTGCAGTTTCTGCAACTGCTCTCCACTCTCTGAGTATATTGGTTGAAGGTTAAGTAGGGTTTTTAACTGGTTATCTACTAAAATTCTGGGATTTTCATATCGGGATCTGAGTGCTTCCCAAGCAAGCGGAAAACTTTCATTAGTAAGTGGGTACTGTTTAACAATAACGCCTGCTTGACCCTTTGTTTTGTACCGTAAATGGTATAGCTTTTGCGCAGGGGTTAACTTTGGGTGCTGTATATAAACTGCCGTAAACATATCCCGAAATGTCGGCCAGTTTTCATAGCCACCGTGAAAATCTTCTGTATCACACGGTGGTACTTTAAGGTAAACTTCCTCAGACGGTGAGTTATGAGAAGTATCGAGTGGTTGTTGGGTTGTTTGGGTGATGGGATTAATTCTAAAAAGTTGTAATGCTTCTAGCATTTGTGCCTTGCAGTTTTGGTAGCTTTCGGAGCATTTTCCATATTTTTGTTCGACCGACTCGCTCACTTCCGGGTAGGCATCTGCCATGAATATAGCTTCATAAGATTTTAGGAGGCTGTCCCAGTTGCTGTCCAATTGTTGTATCTTGACATTGAGCAATGTCTCTGTCTGGTCACTCGCCAAGTCCGTTGACCATTTTGCACAAAAAATCTCGAGCCGGTTACTTTCAAAAATAAATTTCTGTAGATATTTGCTAATTTTGCTTGAAGCTTTCACAGAATGTTCTTCCGTCATATTTGCGAACAAAAGTTTTTTTCAAAGGGATGGGTGAGATAATCTAATCTAAACGTATCTAGAATTTATACGACTTTTAGTTCTATTGTATTATTATAGAACTGTTTTTAAGTAAAACTATTCACTTTTGTACCACTGTACTCAAGTGTGCGCTTTGATAAGCTGAGGCCCACTGTATTTTTCGAAATTGAGTCTAAAATACGTTTGAGTAAATTGTGAGTGTGTGTGGGTGGAAATTATTCGGTATACATTTTATGTATATACATACATATGTATATAACCGTGCTTATATTTTTGCGGGTTTTGATGGTATTACGGTTTAATTTTTTACCGATTAGAAAATTTAGGACAATGACCTTTCAATGTAGGCGGGTTTTAATAATTATAATATACGTATGGTTTAATGTAATGATGATGTGTACTTATCACTCTTTCTTTTTTGTGTTTAAGTTTCACTCATTTTATGCTTACTTTTTTTGTTTGTTGTATTTCTATATACAATTAATACTTTGCACTCTTATTTCCCCTTTTTTTATTTAATTTTTATTGATTATGTATTTGTGTTTTAGTTTTAACTGTTAAACTTTTTCACAATGTTGGTTTTTTCTATATTACTAACCATTTATTTGAGATTATATACTTAAAATTATTGCTTTATATTATTTTAATGTTAATAGATTTGTTTTTCTTTGCACTAATTTTATTAAGGATAAACTTTTGCTTTTGTTTTTTGCACTTGTATATTTGTATTTTTATTTTTAAGGAAAGTATAGCTTTTATATTTATTTATAATCTGGTTTTTTGTCGTATAAATTTTGCACAAGTTTTTGTAGGTTAATATCCTTTAATTTAATGTATGTATATGTGCACTTTTCTTTTCACACTATAACTAATTTTTTTGTGTACCTTTTCCTTGCAGAAGGCTTTTTGTTTAATTTAACTTTAATTCTTATACATTTTTTCATGTATATGTGTATGTGTATATGTGCACTTTTCTTTTTACACTATAATTAATTTTTTGTGTACCTTTTACCTTTGTAGGGTTTTAAGGCTTTTTTTGTTTAATTTCACTTTTATTCTTATTAATTTTTTGAGAATTTTTGTATCAAGTTTCAATGTTTTTTATTTGTGTGATGCACGTTGAAAATTATTTTTAGCTGTTTATTAACTTTTGGTGCACTGGGCTTATTTTATTTTCCTTTTTATTTAATATTAATTTATATACACATCTTCTTTTTGATTACGTAGCACTTTTTCTTTCTTTAATTTTAGCAAATTTCTTATTTTTTCATAAATTTTTTGGTTTATTACATTTTTTCCACTCACATTGAAAGTTGTGCCGTTATTTTTTTCGTGATTTTCATTTTCGTATCTTTTCGTATTTTTTGAGAACGAGTTTGAGCGCAGGCAAATGGTAGCCAAAGCTGTGTTTATTTGTTTTAAGATTTTTTTTCTTTATTAAATTATTAAATGTTTTCTTTGTCTTTATGTTATATTTTTAATATTCTCGACATGCCAATTCTTTTAAATGGCTGCGAAGGACCATGTTTATTTCCGTACGAAATAATAAAGAATGGAGAGAATTATATTTCGATTTTTAAATTCACTTTATTTCTACAATTTCTCATTTAAAAATTAATGTTACATGAGACATTACACATTTTGAATGTAGTATTATTTAAAATGAATGAATAAACTCCCAATAGAAGCCGAGTGGGGCGTACTTAGCGGAGACGTCAGCTGCTACTCCCTTCAAGAACACACCGAACTCGCGATAGAAGGTGCGTTCAGCTCCGACAAATGTTTTCCCATTGTCGGACATAATCTTATAAGGGAGACCGCGACGCCCAACAAATCTAGCGAAGGCTGCTCGGAAGGCCTCCGTAGTCAAGTCAGAGCAGACTTCGAGGTGTATTGCTTTCGTGGAGAAGCATTCAAACACACAAACGTATGCCTTTGAATATGAAGCTCGCCGATGGGTAGATACTTTTACTAGGAACGGGCCGGCGAAGTCCACCCCAGTCGTGTGAAACGGTAGGGTATATGTGGTTCGTTCGGAGGGTAGTGCTGCCATGATCTGCGATCTCATCTGCTGCTTGTGGATGGTGCATGTTTTGCTGTGAAAGTTGCACTTTTTTATTTTGGGTTAGAGTCGGGGAATGTACTACTCTTGTTGTACCATTCGCATCATTAACTGGTTTCCAGCATGCAGCATGGTGGTGTGCAGAAATTCCAACAGCAGAGTGCAGAATATCGAGTTTCCTGGGATAATTATGGAATGACGTTCGTTGTGACTAAGGGCTGCGTATTTAAGCCGTCCGTTTGCGCGCAGTACGTCTTTGCTGTCGAGTATATAATTTAATGTCAGCAACGTGTCCTTCTTGCTGATCGGTTGTGAAGCTTCGTGACCTGTGAATAAAACGATATATATATGCAATTACTCTAAGGGCTCGGGGGAAGAAAGAAAATCTCTCCAAGATATCTTCGGATGGCGAGGTATGGAATGCGGCGATGTGCCTTTGCTCCGGAGGCGATGGGTGTTGGGGGCGAGTACTAGACCATTCATTGGCGGGTTTGGCGCGCTATTCAGGACCTTTCCACCAGATGGTGTCTTCAACGAGATCCTGAGGTCGACATCCACGGGTGCCTAGGTCAGCTGGGTTGCCGCTGCTGCATACGTGCCGCCTCGTAGCATTGCTTATCAGTTGCAGGATCTGGGATATCCTGTTTGCTACATATGTTTTCCAAGAGTGTGGTGGTTTCTCTAGCCATGCTAAGACGATGGTCGAGTCTGTCCACAGAACAAGTTCGTGAGGCGGTAAACTTAATTCGGTTTGTATTTGGTTTACCAACCTTGCCAGTAGAACTGCTCCACAGAGCTCTAGACGGGGGAGACTTATTGTTTGGAGAGGAGCTACCTTTGTTTTTGCAGCTAGTAAATGTGAGGTGAAGGAGTTTGCGCCGTGTTGTACCCTCATATACATACAAGCGCAGAATGCCTTCTCTGAGGCATCTGAGAATCCATGGAGTTTAATCGGTTTGTCGGGGAGTACTGCACCAATCGGGGTATTTGGATGTCTTTGATTGCCGGGAGATTCTCATGAAATGAGTTCCATTTATGTAGGGATCCGGATTTTACGTTTTCGTCCCAATCCGTTCCTACATTTTCTCAATGTCACCGTTAAATTCGTACTTATAGAGTCGCCAATTGAGGGTTATTAGCATTAAGTCGTTCTGGACTGTTGGGCCTGTGTGTAGTACGTCGTTTAATGAGTTCCTTGATTGTGATAATCTGGAAGCGTTGAATACGACTCGGACCCTTGTGGTTTTACTGTCGGGTCTTATGACAGCGTGATGGGGTAGATAAAAGAAGAAGTGGATTACTTCGAGAGGTGAAGTACGGTCCAAGGTCAAGTATTCTTCCAACAGCTTCTGATATTTTTGCTGCAGCACTGGTTTTCGCTCTAGTGTCCGCTCGTTGCTGATGTACTGTTGCTGTGCTGCTAGTCTGGAGTGGCCTAGGGCTGCGTCCCTGTTAAACTCCTTTTTGAATGGTAATTTGACGGTGTATTTACCATTCTTTTGGAGAGTTGTTGTTTTGCGATACAAATTTTCGCAAAATTCGTTCGCTTCTGAGTGAGTTTGAGTAGCTGGGACTTCTTCTTGCTCCCAGAATTTCCTTAGTTGGATGCTGATCGGGTCATTTTGGGCTGGATTGACCAGTGTTGAAAAGGACTCTTTGGTCCGCTGATTATCCATCCAAATATTGTCTGTTGTGCCAACAGGGTTCCATTGTGGAGGTGTTGCACTCCTTGTCTGAGGATTTGGGGTGCTTAGTCGCTGCCGATTACCATGTAAATTCGAGATGGGGTGAGACATTTTTGGTCGGCTAACGCTAATCGGATTATTTCGTTGATGTCAATGGTTGACACCTGGGTTGTGGGTAGTGGGTGTGTGAGCTTGGGTAATATTATTGCTCTAGCTTTTATATGGTGTGATAAGTCTGACGAACATAGAGTTAGTTCGCAGACTTTGGTTGAGTTCTGGACGAAAGTGACAAAGATGTGACAAAGGCTGTCGTCTGCTATTACCACTGCGATCGCTGCCTGTGCTGTCGATGAGAGGGGTTTTGAGTATCGGGTTGTATTTTGATAATGGAGTAGTGAGTGATGACGCCTTTGGCAGGTGAATTTTTTTTGACATTGACTTCGCTGGTGTGGACCGGAAAGACAATTTTCGCAGTAATTGTTTTCACGAACGAATTTTTGTCGATCTGGGACGGAAAGGTTTCTAA
Organism: Ceratitis rosa; assembly: GCA_037013455.1. Classification (NCBI taxonomy): domain Eukaryota; kingdom Metazoa; phylum Arthropoda; class Insecta; order Diptera; family Tephritidae; genus Ceratitis; species Ceratitis rosa. Next base: position 5,743,923 of record JAWMAG010000015.1, on the reverse strand, counting down.
ATCGGATGCACATTTTCATCCCGTGACTAGAGTTGCAGAACTTACAGGAAACGGGTTTTTGGAACTCTCTGTGATAGGTTTGCATGCGACTTTTTTTCGCAAATGGGGAGCTTTGATTGCCAGCTCTGGGTGTGAATGTATTGATGTGAGGTTTGGGTTTACCTGGGCGGTATGTTCCCAGTCGTTCTACTACCTCGTATCTACTGGTAAGGAATGCGTTCATTTCGGACCAGAGTGTTAGTTCTTTCTTCAAACTGAGAGATTGTTCCCACAGCGCGAGTGTTTCGCTCGGGAGTTTCGAGGAGCATATATAAATGAGGATGGGATCCCAATCCTTAGTGGAAATCTTTTGTGATGAGAGATTGGAGAGGCAGTTATTTATTGTAGTCTGCAGTTTTTGCAGCTGCTCCCCGTTCTCTGCATAAATGGGTTGTAGATTAAGGAGGGTTTTGAGCTGGTTATCTACCAGAATCCTTGGGTTCTCATAGCGAGATTTTAATGCTTCCCAAGCAAGCGGAAAGCTTTCACCTGTGAGTGGGTATTGTTTCACAATAAGACCTGCTGGACATTTTGCCTTGTGACGCAGGTGAAATAATTTTTGGGCGGGTGTTAATTGAGGGTGATTTATATAGACTGCCGTAAACATGTCTCGGAATGTCGACCAGTCTTCGTAGCCTCTGTATAATGTTTCAGTATCGCATGCTGGTACTTTGAGACATACCCCACTGGACACTGAGTTTGTGTTTTTATTTGTTGATTGCTGGGTTTGGGTGGGTATTGGTGCTGTAAAAAGCTACAATGCTTCTAGCATTTGCGCTTTACAGTTCTGGAAGCTTTCTGAACACTTAGCGTACTTCTGCTCCACTGACTCGCTGACTTCCGGGTATGCGTCCGCCATGAAAATAGCCTCATATGCTTCTAGGAGGCTATCCCAATTTTTGTCCAGCTGCTGTATTTTTACGCTGAGTAGGGCTTCCGTTTGGTCACTCGCCAAGTCCGTTGACCATTTTGCGCAGAAGACCTCCAGCCTGTTGGATTCAAAGATGAACTTTTGCAAGTACCTGTTCATCTTGGTTGATTCTTTTTCTGCCTTATCTTCTGACATTTGTGGAATTTTTTGGGATTTGATTTAATGGGGTTTTATGAAAAAATTAAATTGCTATAGAGTGGGCTTTATAAAAAAATGGCTTAGTACTGTAAAAAAATTGGCTGAGTTTTTTTTTAAATTTGGGTGAGTTTTTAAATTTCTTTTATCTGATATATATTAACCAGCAGCAAATTGTAATGTGTCTGAGTGCAAATATTTGTGTGGGTATGTAAAATTTAATTTTGTTTTTTTTTTTTGGGTGTAATAATAAATTTATTTATTTGGAATAATTGTGTTTTTGGTGAAGATTTCCAATTAAAACTATTCACTTTTGTCCCACTGTACAAAAGTGTAATAATTGCTTGGTCGCGGCCCACTGTGTCTTGGGCTGCGACTCCTTTTGTTTATTTTGCCTCAGCGCGTCTGAGTGCAATATATTTACTGTTTGTGAGCGCGTTTGAGTGGGAATCAAATGTGTGTACTGCGCTGTAACGGGATTAAGATTTTGCACATACGTATACAGATGTGCTATGTAGTCCGAGTATAGGTATAGTTTAACTTGTATATAATTTTTTCGATGGGTATATGTCAACCGTTTTAGTGAGAGAAGGTACTGAGATGTATGATATATAAATATATATATATTTTTTTTTTTAACTACTGCAAATTTGAGGGGGTGGCCAACGGGATTTTTTTTGTTATACAAGCTTGTACAGTTTAATTTGTATATAATTTTTTGATGGGTATATTTCAACTGTTTTTGAGAAAACCCGTACTGAGATGTATAATATATTTTTTAGGTACTGCAAATTTGAGGGAGTGGCTAACGGGATTTTTTGGTGTTATACAAGCTTGTACAGTTGACACCAATAATTATATAATTTATGAGGGCTTGAAAAATTTTATTATATGCGACTATATATGTATCTATGTCTGAGTGAAGATTAGGTTGTACTTACTCCGCCATGGGTTTTACTTAGCCTTGCTTTGGTCGTTGTTGTTGGTGATTGGACTTGGTTGTTGTTGTTGTTGGCGGTGGTGGTAGGAAGCTTACGCTTTTATTTATTATTATAATTTATTATTATAATTAATTTTTTTTTTGACGAAGTGGAATTTTTATTTATTTCAAATAATTAGGCGTTGGAACAATTTGGTCTGTTTTTGAAGACACTTTGCCTTTTTTGCACTGTGATGTTAATCCATTTTCTATGCGCTTCCTCAGAACCACCGTTGAATTTTGGTTAGTTTTCGTCGTTTGTATTAAAACGAAAATGAGCACAATACAATTTGTATAATATTTCCACTGCTTGAGTATTATTGTTTGATATTATCGATATCGAGTTTTTATATGTATATTGCTCCAAACTTCACGATATTTATATATACATATATATATATATATTTTTTTTTGTTATTTTTACGTCGAATTGGTTGTTTTGTAATGAATAATCGAGCTTTCGACTTATCGGTAAATTTCAGCGCCAACTGTTGTTGAACTTTCTATTTCACTTTTCTTTAGCCGCTATATTTATACCATTTTTTTATATATGAATTTTTGCTTATAGCGGAAAATATTTTCGATTAAAATTGTTTATTCTGGAACTTTTTTTTTCTTTTCAAACACAAAAATCGAAAATTATTTAATACACTTCAACTTTATATTACTAATTTATAGCACTGAATATTTACTGGTAACGTTCGTATATATATCATGCATTTGTAGAATACACATACATATGTGTAATATTATTTTGTTATTGCAACTTTTCTTTTTTTAATTTTATATTAATTTTATTTTTCTTTTCTTTTTTTTGTTAAACTCTTAGCACGTTAGTTTGATAAAACTCGCACAGTTTCGTCACTTAACAATGTATATGTAAATAGCAGTTTTTATTTCAAAATTATTTGGATTTTTTAGTTTTATAATTTTCACCGTTTCTTTCTCTTAGTCAAATATTTTATAGCTGTAACTATGATTCTTTTTTGAGTTTTGTTTCTTTATAATATTATTCACAAATCACTGTTTATTTTACGAATACTTTTAGCAGGTCGTACGGCTTTTCGTTTGCCCTTCTCCTTCTCCGACGAGTCCACGATGTTATGTTATACGACTAACAAGTAAACGAATTTAACTTTTTCCAAAAATTATTTAAAACAAAATTTGTCATTTCAAACACTAATTTCACAGAAGTTTTAAATCAGCGCTTTAAAAGAGATCTTTTTTTTTTTTGCTATATTTCGCTTTTGAAAATATAAATTTTTAATTCAAAGTTCACTTTCACGGCTTAATTTGATTTTTTTTTCTTGACGAAAATTATTTTGTACTGAACGCAATTGTCTTTAAACCGTTTTGCCTCTGGCTTCTTTTCAACATTATTATTGTTGAGATATTTCCAATTTTTTTTCACACACGACCGCTCGCTTCAAGATTTCGTTTGATTTTCTCTATTATGACCGCTGTTGCCGTTGGGTAGATCAGTGGTGCCAATTCGTTTTGGCGGCACGGAAAGACCATGTATAATGTTAAGTGGGGGTAAAAAATGGGCCGTTTCCAATGAAATGAAGAAGTCTAGGTCTTTTGGGTTTATAAACGGTAACAATTCAGGTTTATTAAATTTCTTACGTTATAAGATGGACTATTGAATGAAAAACTTAATAATATTTTTGATTTATAATTCGTTGTATAGGTTTGTAGACACAAACTGTCTTAGTGTCTTTGAAACCATTTAATTATTACAAGACTAGGTCTTTAAAAGGTATTTGAAATTGCAATTAAGAGGATATAAGTAAATATAAGATTAGGAATTCAAATGACGAAGAGCAGTCCGCATTGTTCGCATAGACGCGCGCGCACTGTTCAAATAAGCCTAGTTGATTGTGGACGAAGTGCTCGCGGGGAGCCAATATCATTTACTCAAATTAAATATGTTTTTTATTTTTGTTTGTTTTATTTAATATTTTTTGTTTATTACTAATAAGAATTCATAGTGACATAAAAATAAAAACCTATCACTTATCAAACTTATTTTTATGTGTGGCGTAGTCGTTAGCGCATGTGTATATTTGTATTTTTGGTATTTTGGCTTCCGGCGCAAGTTCAAATTTTCATTTATTTCAAATAATTTAATTTTTATTTTATTTCTATCTATTTTGATCCATATTTTTAGTATATTAATAAAAAAGTCGTAATATAATGAGCATAAAAAAAAATTATTTATTGCAACGAATTTGCACCTTCTCATTGTACATATGTGAAATGCAATTTGCCGACGGCAGTTTTGCTATTTTTGAGGTGCATATGTGTGTGCCTATGTTGATTGAGGACCAGACAGCATACATACCTGTATGTTCATATAAACATTAAATCATTTATTAAAAATTTGCTTTGAATTGTGAGAATATCATTTGAAAAAAAAAAATTAATAAAACTTTGTTGAAGACATGAGTGTCGATCTCATAGAATTATAATAAAAAAAATAGAAATTAAATACATATTTTATACGCACCTTGAATTGTTCACCCTAATCTAAAATACTCACCCTTTATCCACTGGAATACCTACCTTAATTTCCAATTCCTGTAAAGCAAAGAAAATTGAAGGAAAAACGGAAACCGAAAATTTCCCTCCTTCCTCGTTAATGTAATACTAAGCTAAGTATGTTATAAATAATAAGCTTACAGTATTTTTACTTTCAATCGCTTGCTTACCTCAATACAGTACGTTTGTACATATTTGCGTTGTTAAAAATAAATAAATAAAAACAGTGCACGAACTATAGAAAAGAAAACGCGTTTTTAATTTAATAAACTAATATTAATATTTTTATTCAACGTCGATAGTTGAATATGGTGCCGAAACTCCTTTAATGGAGTGAACTTTAAACAAAAAACAAGAAAACCGCGAAAAGCGGCGTAAAAGCAAACGATCATCGTGAATTTAAACGCAGGGAAAGTGGCTCCCTAAAATAAATATAAAAGTTAAAAGTGAACAAAGTGAAAATATATTCAAAAATTGAACACATCGGTCGCTGGAAAAAGTAGAAAAATACATACAAACACACATATATATATATATATAAGTTAAAATATATATATATATATAATTAAGAAAAGTGGAAAAATACATAAAGTTAAAAGTGAACAAAGTGAAAATATATACAAAAAATTGAACACATCGGTCGCTGAAAAAGTGAAAAAATACATACAAACATATATATATATATATATAAATACAAAAAAATTAAAAAATATATATATATACAAAAAAAAAAAAAAAAAAATAAATTAAAACAAAATATATACATTAATACCGGTCGATAAAAAAAGTAATAAAAGTGGAAAAATACATTCGCACAAATATATATACAAAAAATTAAAAATATATGTATAGAAATAAATAATAATACATATTAAATTTAAATACATACCGGTCGCTAAAAAAAAAGTGAAAAGTGAACTTTAAAAATACAAAAAAAAATTTTAGAAAACACATATGTACGTGTATATAAAATTCAAAAATAATATACAGAAAATATATATAAATATACATACTTACCGGTCGCTGAAATATGTGAAAAACTTCAGTTATATACCGACTTACCGTTGATGAAAAAAAAACAGCGGAAAATATTTAACAAAAATATATAGATAAATATAGAAAAGCCAAAGAACGAAGACGAAACAAGGAGCCACGATCCACAGCAAACACCGTCAACGAAGCTAAGTTCAACATTTTCGCACCACGTAAGGGTTTGTACGAAAAAAAAGATATGCCAAAGTGAGTACTCCTTTACTCGTCTCATTTTATGAACATACAATACACACGTATATACATCTCATTGCACATACATGCCAATAGTCCGAACCACCTATCAACAGGCCCACAACTGGAACAGTATGTTTGTATTACCCACCCACAGTTGCTCATACCACTACTCCAATAGCGAGGTGTCCGCTACACAACAGCCGAGCAAACATATGTATATACATATCTTCTTTTCTATAATATAAAAATGAATCGCAAAATGTGTTGGTAAGCGCATAACTCAACAACGCCTGGACCAATTTGGCCAAATCTTTTTTTACGGCGAGAAAAATTAGAATTATTGCTGGAAAAACCCTAAAAACAGCCCTTTTCTTTTTCCCATACAAATGATTTGTAACTAAAACGTAGTCAATTTGAGCTTTATTGCTATGGTATAAAGTTCATATTAAATTACAAGCACTCACTGTTGTCTAAGCAATGTAGGTGTGTTCCTAACGTCAAAGATCATATCTATCAAAACAATGTGCGTGTGTGCGTTGGAGCACAGAATACATAGTTGGAGGAGTTTAATGTCGCGTTCCGAAACTCGCGTTTCTTTTGTATTAGTTTCGGCACGCGAGATAAAATGCATCAGTTTCCTCGTCATTACATCAGTCAAACAAAAATCGCGTTACCAACAGTGTTTTATTATTTTTAATATCCAAATTTTAAGTACGACCTAAAAGGATTTGACTTCAAGTCATATCAAATTTAAAAAAAAAAATTGTCTGTTACCTAATCTACTGAGTTTGCTTTTGACAACTGATACACGAAAAAAATTCGTATATCGTGTTTTGTGCAGAGTGTTTACTTAGTTAGTGTTTGTTTAGTTCGTGATTAGTGAAAAAATAATTTATATTTGATATGCCTCCTATAAGACGAAGCAATTTAGGTAGAAGAACCAGAAATGCTACAAACCAAGCTAATTACCGATCTAATCGTACTGCACAAGAACGTGACGACGGAAATGAACGTGAAAGAATTCGGATATCACAAACGCGTGAAACGCGAGCGCGACATTCAACTAATCATCGCGCAAGTTTGAATCGAGCTGCTTTCAGTTACGATGTGTCACTTGACTACAGTATCTACCAATGTGTTGTTATTGGTTCTATGAACTCGGTTTGCTGACACTGTAATTAAAATACAAAAACGAAGCCAATAGATTGTGTTGCGCAAATGGTAAAGTGAAATTGATACCATTGGATCCGCCACCAGAACCATTGTACTCTTTGGTTTCAGGAATAGGAACAGATTCTATACACTTTTTGACACATATCCAACAATATAACATGATAATGACTTCATTTGGGGCAACAAATGTAGTTCGGGAAAATTTTATGCCAACTCTCAATGATGCTGTAATATCATCACACGCTCATCAAATACGAACATTGTTTTCTATAATCATATCTACATGCTTCCCATCAAACCCAATTGATTTGTGGATCAAGTACAAAGACTATATGTGTGATGATATTTTGTATCAAATACGGAATAGAATGGGAAATCCAAATATACAAATCAGTGAAGAAATTTACAATGAAGCATTGATTTCAATTGAGGACATGTGCTTGATAATGTCAAACAAACTATTAATTCAATTAGGCCTGACCGCGCCCAATCGTCCAATGCATGACGCTTTTAACCAAGAGTTGCATCGAGAAAAACTGTATGATCTCAACGCTTTGAAAGAATTAATTCAAACAAATCTTCCACTGTTAAATGAACAACAGAAGTATGTATTTGAAACTCTTATGAAAGTAACAAATGATGAAACTGGAGGGATTTACTTCTTAGATGCACCTGGTGGTACAGGAAAAACTTTTTTTATTTCATTAGTATTAGCAACAATTCGCTCACAAAATAAAATTGCACTTGCACTCGCTTCGTCGGGACTCGCAGCAGCTTTGCTTGAAGGTGGTCGAACAGCCCATTCAGCACTAAAATTGCCATTAAATATGCAAAGCAATGAAACTCCAACCTGCAACGTTTCGAAGAACTCTGCAATGGCAAAGGTTTTGCAGCAATGTAAATTGATTTTTTGGGATGAATGCACGATGGCACATAAAAAATCTTTGGAGGCTTTAGACAGAGCCTTAAAAGATCTGCGGAGCAATAATAACCGATTTGGTGGTGCAATGATTTTATTAGCAGGAGATTTTCGTCAAACATTGCCAGTGATTCCACGATCAACGCCAGCTGATGAACTCAATGCATGTCTAAAGTCCTCCAATTTGTGGAAACATGTCAAAGTACTTCATTTAAGCAAGAATATGCGTGTCGAATTGCAAAATGACCAATCTGGAAACATATTCTCTAAACAACTCATATACATTGGTAATGGCAAATTTCTTATGGACATGTTGACTGGCTGCATTAACTTTCCTCAAAGTTTTTGTCAGTTAACTCGATCAAAAGATGAACTTATTCAGAAGGTGTTTCCAGATGTTTCTCAAAATTACATAAACCATGATTGGTTGAGCGAACGAGCTATACTTGCTGCAAAAAAATATAGATGTAAATGTATTAAATTTCAAAATTCAAGAGCAAATTACAGGCGAATTGAGGATATGTAAATCAGTTGATTCGGCTACTAATTAAGATGATGTAGTCAACTATCCACCGGAATTTTTAAACTCGCTGGACTTGCCAGGATTGCCACCTCACAATCTTCAATTAAAGGTTGGATCGGTGGTTATAATGTTGCGAAATATCAACCACCGCGTCTTTGCAACGGTACACGGTTAGCGATAAAAAAATTACTAAACAATGTGATAGAAGCAAGTATACTCAAAGGAAAGTATAAAGGAGAAGATGTTCTCATACCGCGCATCCCAATGATTCCGACTGATGTGCCATTTGAGTTTAAACGACTACAGTTTCCAGTGCGGCTTGCTTTTGCTATGACTATAAACAAGTCCCAGGGGCAATCATTAAGTGTTTGTGGTATTAATCTAGAAAACCCATGTTTCTCACATGGTCAATTGTATGTTGCCTGTTCCCATGTTGGAAAACCATCAGATTTGTTTATCTATGCGCCAGGTAATCAAACAAAAAACATCGTATACCACAAAGCACTACAATGATAATAATAATAATTATGGTTCACATGATTAACAATAACGCGATTACTTACTTTTAAATCCTTATATATGTTTTATTTAATTATTTTTTATTCACAACGCCCTATCACCAAGGTGACGGTTCTGATCAGGAAAATTTTTTAAAATACGTAGGCCAAAAAAATGCCACATTACAAATCTTTTTGACAGGACGAAGTCTGTCGGGTCAGCTAGTTATAAATAAAATAATATTATAAAAAAAAAAATTTTTTTGTTGCTTTTAACACATTTCCGGTTACCACGACTCCAACTTAAAAAAAGATGCCAGACGATAAACCCCTAACAGGACCACGCACACGGTCAAAATCTCAAGCAGAGGAGGAAATATCACAATTATAAAGAAGATTCATTCATGATCTCTCAACAATGGCGAAATTCTGCGAGAAGTGGTGGAGCGACTGCAGTACTCTTCAAACGGCTGTAGCAGTCAGGCATTACAAGGAACATCTGGATAAGCTGACAGATAAGGTGGACACAACTCACAACATCATGCAGCTAAGCGATACAGCAACCCACAACGCAATCTCAACCCCACCCCAATTCACAACACTACCTTAAAGTACCTGCATATGACACAAGTCCATTTATGGAGGTTATGAAGAATGGCCCGCCTTTCGAAACCTTTTCACAGCAGTCTATATAGAACACCCCAAGCTATCGAATGCGCAAAAGTTGTTTTACCTGAAGACGAAGACACGAGGAGAGGCATCCCGGGTAATTCAACAGTATTCGGTAAGCGACTTGAATTTCGAGCTAGCTTGGCAAGCACTCTCATTCCGATATGAAAATCTCCGGTTACTAGTAGATAACCAAACAGATACTCTACTAGGTCTCAAAAAAAATCCCAGTGCAGAGCGTGGAGCAAATTCAAAAGCTCCAGCTTACGATAACAAACAGTCTCCCCATCCTCAAATCTCATCAAATTTCCACACTCGACTGGAGCACACTCTTGGTGCGTATATGCGCTTCTAGATTACCTCGAGAATCCCTGTCTCTATGGGAACAGCAAGTTTGTAACAGAAGAGACCTACCCCTCTGGTCTGAAATGAGCAACTTCTTGACTACTCGTTTTAAAGTTTTGGAAAAACTCAACCCAAAAAATCCGAAACCTCAAATTCCAGACTCCATCCCTAGGCCGACACATAACTCCACCTTTTTGAATAGGAAGAAAATGCACACACTACATACTGAGTCAAGAAGACCAGTATCGTTCAAACTCTGTAATTTAAACCAATCTATGATGATGTGCGTCAAATTTAGAGAACTGTCCGTCCCCGATTGAAACAAGTTCATAAAAGATCACAATTATTGTAGAAATTGTTTGGCGTGCTCTCACACCGAAAGAGATTGCAATAGTAATTTTACATGCGTCTACTGCCAAAGAAGGCATCGCTCACTCCTCCATTACTCTAATAATAGCCAAACAGCTGACAATCAAAGATTTTCTAGAAAAACTGTCACATCCCAAGTGGCAATTGACGAAGAACGGCCCTGTACCTCTCAACAGGCAGCAAAAGCGTCAAACCCTACTCAAAAAGAGGATGATAAAATTCTTTCACACTTCTCCAGCAATAGAGAAAGAACATTGCTTCCCACAGCAATCATCCCGATTCTCCATAAAGGAGAAATAACTCAAATAAGAGCACTCATAGGCCAAGGGTCTCAAAAAGCCTTCATAACCTCTGGTGTGCAAAAGTTACTAGGACGTCCCACTACAAAAACTCATTACGAGATTCTAGGAATGGGCGGACACACGGTACAAAATTCAAATAAAATTTGTTCATTAACAATATGCTCCAACGATAGCAAAATAAAAATAGCAGATACTAGCTGCTTCGCTCCAGCAAGAATCGACATGGTAGTCGGTAGTGATATCCTACCAAAAATACCAGTCCCAGGCCTTAAAAACGACATCGGTGGAAGCCTCATAGCACAGAATACCATTTTTGGATGGATTTTAAGTGGACCTGTAGCACAACCGAGACCATGGCCGACACCTTAGGGGATCTGCTGAAGAAATTCTGGGAACAGGAAGAAGTGCCAGGAGCCCAGACACAGACGGATGAAGACACTATCTGCGAGGACCTCTATCGGAATACCTCTTACCGGAGAAATGACGGTCGATATGTGGTAAAACTCACCTTCAAACCGGAATTTCCCAACTCAGCTCAGCAGCAATACATCAGCATCGAACGAAACCTGGAGAAAAAACCGGATCTCCAAAAAATCTATGCAGAGGTCCTAGAAGAATACCAAACACTCGACCATATGGAGCGAACGAATGCCCAAGAAATTATACGGGACAGCAACTACTTCTCATTCTATCTGCCACATCACGCAGTAATAAAACCCGATAGCAAAACCACTAAAGTCCGAGTGGTAATCAACGCGTCTAAACTCTCTCACTCTGGTCTCTCCCTAAACGACGTACTGCATACAGGCCCAATACTGCAAAAGGATCTTATGCTCGTAATAATCAGGTGGCGGTTTTATAAGTATGTTTTTAACGCCGATATTGAAAACATGTATCGCCAGATAAATGTCCACAAGGAAGATCAAGACTTGCAACGGATTCTCTTTCGCAAATCCCCAAGTAGCCCAGTAGAAGACTAAAAACTGAAAACAGTAACGTTTGGAGTGAGCTGTGCACTATACCTAGCCATAAGAACACTCCATTAGCTGGCTGAAGACTCCAAACCAAAATTCCCACAAGTCGCAAAATTTTAGTCAACGAAACTTATGTTGACGATATACTATCCGGCGGACACGATCTGAACTCAACAAAAACATCAATATCTCAAACAATCGAAGTGCTCAAATCCGCCGGATTCCCACTCAGAAAACTCACATCAAATCACAGACCACTGTTGAACGAAATACCCAAAACCCATCTCCTAGACTCAGATTTCTGCAATTTCATGATACGAGCACTACAAAAACTCTCGGAATTAGATGGAATGCATTGACAGATACATTCTCATATTCCATTGACCCCCTTCCTGACGCAAGCACAGCCACAAAAAGGCAAATATTGTCAGCAGTCGCGAAGCTTTTTGACCCGGCAGGATGACTATCGCCTATAATGATAACTGCCAAAACCCTACTTCAACAGCTCTGCCACTCTCGCTTCCCAAATTGAACTCGTTTCGGAATAATCTCATGGCTATCACCGAAATAGGGATTCCACGTTGGGTAGAGTTCTTCCCGGAAGGCGTTATCCAAATACATGGATTTTCTGACGCCTCCGAAAAGGCGTACTGCGCGTGCGTATATCTACGCGCTCAGCCCAACGGATCGACAACGTCCCACTTACTCGCTGCTAAAAGCAAAGTTGCTCTCCTTAAAACGGTTTCTCTCCCGAGACTTAAACTCTGTGGGCAGTGCTTCTTACAAAGTTGGTAAAGCAAATCCAAACTCAACTCGATCTGCCACCTCTCTGGCTAACTTTATGGAGTGATTCCTCCATCGTACTAGCTTGGTTGGAAAAACCTCCATGGACATGGAAAACATATGTGTCCAATAGAATCTCTGAGATTTTACAAAACGTGAATAACGCTATTTGGCGACACGTCCCCACCTCCCACAATCCAGCTGTTTTAGGTACGCGTGGTATCAAACCTCAAGAGCTTGTCAACTCCCCTCTATGGTGGTCCGGTCCAGAATAGTTAACCAAACCATCCGAATTCTGGCCGAAAACTGCCACCACGCACTCCTCTCCACCAGAATAGCGACAAGCAGATGCACATCACGCAGCCGAAAACGCCGATCTGTTGAAACGCTTCTCATCCTATCCAAGGGCACTCAGAGTAGTAGGTTACATGCTGCGATTCGTAAACAAGGCAAAAGGGTTGCCTGCTACTTCCTCACGCTGTATGACCCAAGATAAAATTGACCAAGCAAAAACGTTACTCATCCGAAACGCTCAATAAGAAGGACCCTCTCTTAACGCTCAACCCGTTCTTAGATAAAGCAGGGGTGTTACGCGTGAATGGACGTCTCAGTTACGCTGCACTTAGCTATAATGAGCGCCATCCGATCATCATCCCGAGCGATTCAAGACTCTATACTCTCATTCTCGCCTTCCTACACTCGACGTTACTTCATGCCGAAAAGCAATTGATGATCCGCATGATCCAGCAAGAATACTATATCCCCCGTTTGAAGCAGAAAATATGTGCATATTTCAGTATAAAACTTTCACCCTATATAAGCAAAACACGAAATCACAGATTATGGCAGCACTACCCCCCGAGCACACAACCTACTCACTCCCATTTCAAACTACGGGCGTTGACTTCACTGGACCCTTTCTGTTAAAAACGTCAACTCTCCGAACAGCATCCCACTCCAAGGCTTATGTTTGTGTTTTTGCATGTTTTGTCGCAAAGGCCATATATCTTGAGCTTTGCTCCGATTTAAGTACCGAAGCGTTCAAAGCCGCGTTTGTTCGTTTCGTCGGCAGATGCGGTATACCATGCAAAATGATGTCAGACAATGGACGCACATTTATTGTAGCAAAGCATCTCAATAAAGATCTCATCGCATTTCTCGGAGAGATATCTGAAGACATCAGCAGCAAATATACCATCTATGGCCTCACCTGCAATTTATTCCACCATAGGCACCCCACATGGGAGGACTCTGGGAAGCAGCAGTGAAGAGTTTCAAAATCCACTTCGCGAAAATCTCGAACACTTATAAGTTCACATTCGAGGAATTCACTACTCTTCTCGTGCGTATTGAAGCGGTCTTAAACTCCAGACCGATCTCCCCAATGTCGCAAGACCCAGATGATCTGAACGCTCTAACACCAGGTCATTTCCTCCGCGGAGCCCCCATCCTCTCAATCTCAGAACCAAGCTCGGAAAACCTGTCACTGATACACAAATTGCAAAGGCTGAAAGTTCTACACCACCAATTCAGCAAACGATGGAAGGCAGAATATTTGCAAGAATTACACAAACGATATAAATGGAAAGGACAGGAATCCAATCTCCGTGAAGGAGATCTCGTCATCATTAAGGATGACCTTCTACCACCGAACGAGTGGAAGGTAGGTCGAACTGTAAACCTCCATCTCGCCCCCGATCAAAATGTCCGCGTAGTCGATATTCGCACTCAAAGCGGTATAGTCACTCGCAACATCACTAAACTCTGTGTAATACCACCAGCGTAGCACATTCCCCTCCAAACATATACTCTCCCCTCTCTCAAGTTTATACGAGTCCCTCTACACAACCATCTCAAACTTATAACGTTTTTCGACCATTTACAATCATTGCAGAATACTCGACTTCCGCAAGTGCCGCTTATGCTGCCGCCCGCATTCGCTACGATACTCTCGTGCTTTCGTGGCGAACATCGCTATTGCATAAATTGTCTTGAGACCTCACACACCACCGGACGACTCCCCAGACAGTTGTCGTCGATGCGGACTAGCATATCACACGCTGCTTCACCGACGCTCGCGCGAGCTCACAGAGTGCGCACCGCATCACAGCCGAAGGCAAGTTAGGTTCAAGATGCCCAACGAACCACGGAAGAACCATCAAAAGCGCCCCACTGAGCCGGAACGGAAGCGCAAGGTAATGCGATGCACAGCCACCGAGAGAGCTCGGCAAAACAGCAAATAACCTGCCCTCCAGCAACGAATCCGTGGGTTGGTAAATAAAGACCGAAAAACACTGCAACAGCTCGAAGACTTGGTTCAGGTCACGTTGCCGCAGGCCCGCCGGCATATTGAAGACATGAGTGTCGATCTCATAGAATTATAATAAAAAAAATAGAAATTAAATACATATTTTATACGCACCTTGAATTGTTCACCCTAATCTAAAATACTCACCCTTTATCCACTGGAATACCTACCTTAATTTCCAATTCCTGTAAAGCAAAGAAAATTGAAGGAAAAACGGAAACCGAAAATTTCCCTCCTTCCTCGTTAATGTAATACTAAGCTAAGTATGTTATAAATAATAAGCTTACAGTATTTTTACTTTCAATCGCTTGCTTACCTCAATACAGTACGTTTGTACATATTTGCGTTGTTAAAAATAAATAAATAAAAACAGTGCACGAACTATAGAAAAGAAAACGCGTTTTTAATTTAATAAACTAATATTAATATTTTTATTCAACGTCGATAGTTGAATATGGTGCCGAAACTCCTTTAATGGAGTGAACTTTAAACAAAAAACAAGAAAACCGCGAAAAGCGGCGTAAAAGCAAACGATCATCGTGAATTTAAACGCAGGGAAAGTGGCTCCCTAAAATAAATATAAAAGTTAAAAGTGAACAAAGTGAAAATATATTCAAAAATTGAACACATCGGTCGCTGGAAAAAGTAGAAAAATACATACAAACACACATATATATATATATATAAGTTAAAATATATATATATATATAATTAAGAAAAGTGGAAAAATACATAAAGTTAAAAGTGAACAAAGTGAAAATATATACAAAAAATTGAACACATCGGTCGCTGAAAAAGTGAAAAAATACATACAAACATATATATATATATATATAAATACAAAAAAATTAAAAAATATATATATATACAAAAAAAAAAAAAAAAAAATAAATTAAAACAAAATATATACATTAATACCGGTCGATAAAAAAAGTAATAAAAGTGGAAAAATACATTCGCACAAATATATATACAAAAAATTAAAAATATATGTATAGAAATAAATAATAATACATATTAAATTTAAATACATACCGGTCGCTAAAAAAAAAGTGAAAAGTGAACTTTAAAAATACAAAAAAAAATTTTAGAAAACACATATGTACGTGTATATAAAATTCAAAAATAATATACAGAAAATATATATAAATATACATACTTACCGGTCGCTGAAATATGTGAAAAACTTCAGTTATATACCGACTTACCGTTGATGAAAAAAAAACAGCGGAAAATATTTAACAAAAATATATAGATAAATATAGAAAAGCCAAAGAACGAAGACGAAACAAGGAGCCACGATCCACAGCAAACACCGTCAACGAAGCTAAGTTCAACATTTTCGCACCACGTAAGGGTTTGTACGAAAAAAAAGATATGCCAAAGTGAGTACTCCTTTACTCGTCTCATTTTATGAACATACAATACACACGTATATACATCTCATTGCACATACATGCCAATAGTCCGAACCACCTATCAACAGGCCCACAACTGGAACAGTATGTTTGTATTACCCACCCACAGTTGCTCATACCACTACTCCAATAGCGAGGTGTCCGCTACACAACAGCCGAGCAAACATATGTATATACATATCTTCTTTTCTATAATATAAAAATGAATCGCAAAATGTGTTGGTAAGCGCATAACTCAACAACGCCTGGACCAATTTGGCCAAATCTTTTTTTACGGCGAGAAAAATTAGAATTATTGCTGGAAAAACCCTAAAAACAGCCCTTTTCTTTTTCCCATACAAATGATTTGTAACTAAAACGTAGTCAATTTGAGCTTTATTGCTATGGTATAAAGTTCATATTAAATTACAAGCACTCACTGTTGTCTAAGCAATGTAGGTGTGTTCCTAACGTCAAAGATCATATCTATCAAAACAATGTGCGTGTGTGCGTTGGAGCACAGAATACATAGTTGGAGGAGTTTAATGTCGCGTTCCGAAACTCGCGTTTCTTTTGTATTAGTTTCGGCACGCGAGATAAAATGCATCAGTTTCCTCGTCATTACATCAGTCAAACAAAAATCGCGTTACCAACAGTGTTTTATTATTTTTAATATCCAAATTTTAAGTACGACCTAAAAGGATTTGACTTCAAGTCATATCAAATTTAAAAAAAAAAATTGTCTGTTACCTAATCTACTGAGTTTGCTTTTGACAACTGATACACGAAAAAAATTCGTATATCGTGTTTTGTGCAGAGTGTTTACTTAGTTAGTGTTTGTTTAGTTCGTGATTAGTGAAAAAATAATTTATATTTGATATGCCTCCTATAAGACGAAGCAATTTAGGTAGAAGAACCAGAAATGCTACAAACCAAGCTAATTACCGATCTAATCGTACTGCACAAGAACGTGACGACGGAAATGAACGTGAAAGAATTCGGATATCACAAACGCGTGAAACGCGAGCGCGACATTCAACTAATCATCGCGCAAGTTTGAATCGAGCTGCTTTCAGTTACGATGTGTCACTTGACTACAGTATCTACCAATGTGTTGTTATTGGTTCTATGAACTCGGTTTGCTGACACTGTAATTAAAATACAAAAACGAAGCCAATAGATTGTGTTGCGCAAATGGTAAAGTGAAATTGATACCATTGGATCCGCCACCAGAACCATTGTACTCTTTGGTTTCAGGAATAGGAACAGATTCTATACACTTTTTGACACATATCCAACAATATAACATGATAATGACTTCATTTGGGGCAACAAATGTAGTTCGGGAAAATTTTATGCCAACTCTCAATGATGCTGTAATATCATCACACGCTCATCAAATACGAACATTGTTTTCTATAATCATATCTACATGCTTCCCATCAAACCCAATTGATTTGTGGATCAAGTACAAAGACTATATGTGTGATGATATTTTGTATCAAATACGGAATAGAATGGGAAATCCAAATATACAAATCAGTGAAGAAATTTACAATGAAGCATTGATTTCAATTGAGGACATGTGCTTGATAATGTCAAACAAACTATTAATTCAATTAGGCCTGACCGCGCCCAATCGTCCAATGCATGACGCTTTTAACCAAGAGTTGCATCGAGAAAAACTGTATGATCTCAACGCTTTGAAAGAATTAATTCAAACAAATCTTCCACTGTTAAATGAACAACAGAAGTATGTATTTGAAACTCTTATGAAAGTAACAAATGATGAAACTGGAGGGATTTACTTCTTAGATGCACCTGGTGGTACAGGAAAAACTTTTTTTATTTCATTAGTATTAGCAACAATTCGCTCACAAAATAAAATTGCACTTGCACTCGCTTCGTCGGGACTCGCAGCAGCTTTGCTTGAAGGTGGTCGAACAGCCCATTCAGCACTAAAATTGCCATTAAATATGCAAAGCAATGAAACTCCAACCTGCAACGTTTCGAAGAACTCTGCAATGGCAAAGGTTTTGCAGCAATGTAAATTGATTTTTTGGGATGAATGCACGATGGCACATAAAAAATCTTTGGAGGCTTTAGACAGAGCCTTAAAAGATCTGCGGAGCAATAATAACCGATTTGGTGGTGCAATGATTTTATTAGCAGGAGATTTTCGTCAAACATTGCCAGTGATTCCACGATCAACGCCAGCTGATGAACTCAATGCATGTCTAAAGTCCTCCAATTTGTGGAAACATGTCAAAGTACTTCATTTAAGCAAGAATATGCGTGTCGAATTGCAAAATGACCAATCTGGAAACATATTCTCTAAACAACTCATATACATTGGTAATGGCAAATTTCTTATGGACATGTTGACTGGCTGCATTAACTTTCCTCAAAGTTTTTGTCAGTTAACTCGATCAAAAGATGAACTTATTCAGAAGGTGTTTCCAGATGTTTCTCAAAATTACATAAACCATGATTGGTTGAGCGAACGAGCTATACTTGCTGCAAAAAAATATAGATGTAAATGTATTAAATTTCAAAATTCAAGAGCAAATTACAGGCGAATTGAGGATATGTAAATCAGTTGATTCGGCTACTAATTAAGATGATGTAGTCAACTATCCACCGGAATTTTTAAACTCGCTGGACTTGCCAGGATTGCCACCTCACAATCTTCAATTAAAGGTTGGATCGGTGGTTATAATGTTGCGAAATATCAACCACCGCGTCTTTGCAACGGTACACGGTTAGCGATAAAAAAATTACTAAACAATGTGATAGAAGCAAGTATACTCAAAGGAAAGTATAAAGGAGAAGATGTTCTCATACCGCGCATCCCAATGATTCCGACTGATGTGCCATTTGAGTTTAAACGACTACAGTTTCCAGTGCGGCTTGCTTTTGCTATGACTATAAACAAGTCCCAGGGGCAATCATTAAGTGTTTGTGGTATTAATCTAGAAAACCCATGTTTCTCACATGGTCAATTGTATGTTGCCTGTTCCCATGTTGGAAAACCATCAGATTTGTTTATCTATGCGCCAGGTAATCAAACAAAAAACATCGTATACCACAAAGCACTACAATGATAATAATAATAATTATGGTTCACATGATTAACAATAACGCGATTACTTACTTTTAAATCCTTATATATGTTTTATTTAATTATTTTTTATTCACAACGCCCTATCACCAAGGTGACGGTTCTGATCAGGAAAATTTTTTAAAATACGTAGGCCAAAAAAATGCCACATTACAAATCTTTTTGACAGGACGAAGTCTGTCGGGTCAGCTAGTTATAAATAAAATAATATTATAAAAAAAAAAATTTTTTTGTTGCTTTTAACACATTTCCGGTTACCACGACTCCAACTTAAAAAAAGATGCCAGACGATAAACCCCTAACAGGACCACGCACACGGTCAAAATCTCAAGCAGAGGAGGAAATATCACAATTATAAAGAAGATTCATTCATGATCTCTCAACAATGGCGAAATTCTGCGAGAAGTGGTGGAGCGACTGCAGTACTCTTCAAACGGCTGTAGCAGTCAGGCATTACAAGGAACATCTGGATAAGCTGACAGATAAGGTGGACACAACTCACAACATCATGCAGCTAAGCGATACAGCAACCCACAACGCAATCTCAACCCCACCCCAATTCACAACACTACCTTAAAGTACCTGCATATGACACAAGTCCATTTATGGAGGTTATGAAGAATGGCCCGCCTTTCGAAACCTTTTCACAGCAGTCTATATAGAACACCCCAAGCTATCGAATGCGCAAAAGTTGTTTTACCTGAAGACGAAGACACGAGGAGAGGCATCCCGGGTAATTCAACAGTATTCGGTAAGCGACTTGAATTTCGAGCTAGCTTGGCAAGCACTCTCATTCCGATATGAAAATCTCCGGTTACTAGTAGATAACCAAACAGATACTCTACTAGGTCTCAAAAAAAATCCCAGTGCAGAGCGTGGAGCAAATTCAAAAGCTCCAGCTTACGATAACAAACAGTCTCCCCATCCTCAAATCTCATCAAATTTCCACACTCGACTGGAGCACACTCTTGGTGCGTATATGCGCTTCTAGATTACCTCGAGAATCCCTGTCTCTATGGGAACAGCAAGTTTGTAACAGAAGAGACCTACCCCTCTGGTCTGAAATGAGCAACTTCTTGACTACTCGTTTTAAAGTTTTGGAAAAACTCAACCCAAAAAATCCGAAACCTCAAATTCCAGACTCCATCCCTAGGCCGACACATAACTCCACCTTTTTGAATAGGAAGAAAATGCACACACTACATACTGAGTCAAGAAGACCAGTATCGTTCAAACTCTGTAATTTAAACCAATCTATGATGATGTGCGTCAAATTTAGAGAACTGTCCGTCCCCGATTGAAACAAGTTCATAAAAGATCACAATTATTGTAGAAATTGTTTGGCGTGCTCTCACACCGAAAGAGATTGCAATAGTAATTTTACATGCGTCTACTGCCAAAGAAGGCATCGCTCACTCCTCCATTACTCTAATAATAGCCAAACAGCTGACAATCAAAGATTTTCTAGAAAAACTGTCACATCCCAAGTGGCAATTGACGAAGAACGGCCCTGTACCTCTCAACAGGCAGCAAAAGCGTCAAACCCTACTCAAAAAGAGGATGATAAAATTCTTTCACACTTCTCCAGCAATAGAGAAAGAACATTGCTTCCCACAGCAATCATCCCGATTCTCCATAAAGGAGAAATAACTCAAATAAGAGCACTCATAGGCCAAGGGTCTCAAAAAGCCTTCATAACCTCTGGTGTGCAAAAGTTACTAGGACGTCCCACTACAAAAACTCATTACGAGATTCTAGGAATGGGCGGACACACGGTACAAAATTCAAATAAAATTTGTTCATTAACAATATGCTCCAACGATAGCAAAATAAAAATAGCAGATACTAGCTGCTTCGCTCCAGCAAGAATCGACATGGTAGTCGGTAGTGATATCCTACCAAAAATACCAGTCCCAGGCCTTAAAAACGACATCGGTGGAAGCCTCATAGCACAGAATACCATTTTTGGATGGATTTTAAGTGGACCTGTAGCACAACCGAGACCATGGCCGACACCTTAGGGGATCTGCTGAAGAAATTCTGGGAACAGGAAGAAGTGCCAGGAGCCCAGACACAGACGGATGAAGACACTATCTGCGAGGACCTCTATCGGAATACCTCTTACCGGAGAAATGACGGTCGATATGTGGTAAAACTCACCTTCAAACCGGAATTTCCCAACTCAGCTCAGCAGCAATACATCAGCATCGAACGAAACCTGGAGAAAAAACCGGATCTCCAAAAAATCTATGCAGAGGTCCTAGAAGAATACCAAACACTCGACCATATGGAGCGAACGAATGCCCAAGAAATTATACGGGACAGCAACTACTTCTCATTCTATCTGCCACATCACGCAGTAATAAAACCCGATAGCAAAACCACTAAAGTCCGAGTGGTAATCAACGCGTCTAAACTCTCTCACTCTGGTCTCTCCCTAAACGACGTACTGCATACAGGCCCAATACTGCAAAAGGATCTTATGCTCGTAATAATCAGGTGGCGGTTTTATAAGTATGTTTTTAACGCCGATATTGAAAACATGTATCGCCAGATAAATGTCCACAAGGAAGATCAAGACTTGCAACGGATTCTCTTTCGCAAATCCCCAAGTAGCCCAGTAGAAGACTAAAAACTGAAAACAGTAACGTTTGGAGTGAGCTGTGCACTATACCTAGCCATAAGAACACTCCATTAGCTGGCTGAAGACTCCAAACCAAAATTCCCACAAGTCGCAAAATTTTAGTCAACGAAACTTATGTTGACGATATACTATCCGGCGGACACGATCTGAACTCAACAAAAACATCAATATCTCAAACAATCGAAGTGCTCAAATCCGCCGGATTCCCACTCAGAAAACTCACATCAAATCACAGACCACTGTTGAACGAAATACCCAAAACCCATCTCCTAGACTCAGATTTCTGCAATTTCATGATACGAGCACTACAAAAACTCTCGGAATTAGATGGAATGCATTGACAGATACATTCTCATATTCCATTGACCCCCTTCCTGACGCAAGCACAGCCACAAAAAGGCAAATATTGTCAGCAGTCGCGAAGCTTTTTGACCCGGCAGGATGACTATCGCCTATAATGATAACTGCCAAAACCCTACTTCAACAGCTCTGCCACTCTCGCTTCCCAAATTGAACTCGTTTCGGAATAATCTCATGGCTATCACCGAAATAGGGATTCCACGTTGGGTAGAGTTCTTCCCGGAAGGCGTTATCCAAATACATGGATTTTCTGACGCCTCCGAAAAGGCGTACTGCGCGTGCGTATATCTACGCGCTCAGCCCAACGGATCGACAACGTCCCACTTACTCGCTGCTAAAAGCAAAGTTGCTCTCCTTAAAACGGTTTCTCTCCCGAGACTTAAACTCTGTGGGCAGTGCTTCTTACAAAGTTGGTAAAGCAAATCCAAACTCAACTCGATCTGCCACCTCTCTGGCTAACTTTATGGAGTGATTCCTCCATCGTACTAGCTTGGTTGGAAAAACCTCCATGGACATGGAAAACATATGTGTCCAATAGAATCTCTGAGATTTTACAAAACGTGAATAACGCTATTTGGCGACACGTCCCCACCTCCCACAATCCAGCTGTTTTAGGTACGCGTGGTATCAAACCTCAAGAGCTTGTCAACTCCCCTCTATGGTGGTCCGGTCCAGAATAGTTAACCAAACCATCCGAATTCTGGCCGAAAACTGCCACCACGCACTCCTCTCCACCAGAATAGCGACAAGCAGATGCACATCACGCAGCCGAAAACGCCGATCTGTTGAAACGCTTCTCATCCTATCCAAGGGCACTCAGAGTAGTAGGTTACATGCTGCGATTCGTAAACAAGGCAAAAGGGTTGCCTGCTACTTCCTCACGCTGTATGACCCAAGATAAAATTGACCAAGCAAAAACGTTACTCATCCGAAACGCTCAATAAGAAGGACCCTCTCTTAACGCTCAACCCGTTCTTAGATAAAGCAGGGGTGTTACGCGTGAATGGACGTCTCAGTTACGCTGCACTTAGCTATAATGAGCGCCATCCGATCATCATCCCGAGCGATTCAAGACTCTATACTCTCATTCTCGCCTTCCTACACTCGACGTTACTTCATGCCGAAAAGCAATTGATGATCCGCATGATCCAGCAAGAATACTATATCCCCCGTTTGAAGCAGAAAATATGTGCATATTTCAGTATAAAACTTTCACCCTATATAAGCAAAACACGAAATCACAGATTATGGCAGCACTACCCCCCGAGCACACAACCTACTCACTCCCATTTCAAACTACGGGCGTTGACTTCACTGGACCCTTTCTGTTAAAAACGTCAACTCTCCGAACAGCATCCCACTCCAAGGCTTATGTTTGTGTTTTTGCATGTTTTGTCGCAAAGGCCATATATCTTGAGCTTTGCTCCGATTTAAGTACCGAAGCGTTCAAAGCCGCGTTTGTTCGTTTCGTCGGCAGATGCGGTATACCATGCAAAATGATGTCAGACAATGGACGCACATTTATTGTAGCAAAGCATCTCAATAAAGATCTCATCGCATTTCTCGGAGAGATATCTGAAGACATCAGCAGCAAATATACCATCTATGGCCTCACCTGCAATTTATTCCACCATAGGCACCCCACATGGGAGGACTCTGGGAAGCAGCAGTGAAGAGTTTCAAAATCCACTTCACGAAAATCTCGAACACTTATAAGTTCACATTCGAGGAATTCACTACTCTTCTCGTGCGTATTGAAGCGGTCTTAAACTCCAGACCGATCTCCCCAATGTCGCAAGACCCAGATGATCTGAACGCTCTAACACCAGGTCATTTCCTCCGCGGAGCCCCCATCCTCTCAATCTCAGAACCAAGCTCGGAAAACCTGTCACTGATACACAAATTGCAAAGGCTGAAAGTTCTACACCACCAATTCAGCAAACGATGGAAGGCAGAATATTTGCAAGAATTACACAAACGATATAAATGGAAAGGACAGGAATCCAATCTCCGTGAAGGAGATCTCGTCATCATTAAGGATGACCTTCTACCACCGAACGAGTGGAAGGTAGGTCGAACTGTAAACCTCCATCTCGCCCCCGATCAAAATGTCCGCGTAGTCGATATTCGCACTCAAAGCGGTATAGTCACTCGCAACATCACTAAACTCTGTGTAATACCACCAGCGTAGCACATTCCCCTCCAAACATATACTCTCCCCTCTCTCAAGTTTATACGAGTCCCTCTACACAACCATCTCAAACTTATAACGTTTTTCGACCATTTACAATCATTGCAGAATACTCGACTTCCGCAAGTGCCGCTTATGCTGCCGCCCGCATTCGCTACGATACTCTCGTGCTTTCGTGGCGAACATCGCTATTGCATAAATTGTCTTGAGACCTCACACACCACCGGACGACTCCCCAGACAGTTGTCGTCGATGCGGACTAGCATATCACACGCTGCTTCACCGACGCTCGCGCGAGCTCACAGAGTGCGCACCGCATCACAGCCGAAGGCAAGTTAGGTTCAAGATGCCCAACGAACCACGGAAGAACCATCAAAAGCGCCCCACTGAGCCGGAACGGAAGCGCAAGGTAATGCGATGCACAGCCACCGAGAGAGCTCGGCAAAACAGCAAATAACCTGCCCTCCAGCAACGAATCCGTGGGTTGGTAAATAAAGACCGAAAAACACTGCAACAGCTCGAAGACTTGGTTCAGGTCACGTTGCCGCAGGCCCGCCGGCATATTGAAGACATGAGTGTCGATCTCATAGAATTATAATAAAAAAAAATAGAAATTAAATACATATTTTATACGCACCTTGAATTGTTTAACCTAATCTGAAATACTCTCCCTTTATCCACTGGAATACCTACCTTAATTTCCAATTCATGTAAAGCAAAGAAAATTGAAGGAAAAACGGAAACCGAAAATTTCCCTCCTTCCCCGTTAATGTAATACTAAGCTAAGTATGTTATAAATAATAAGCTTACAGTATTTTTACTTTCAATCGCTTGCTTACCTCAATACAGTACATTTGTACATATTTGCGTTGTTAAAAATAAATAAATAAAAACAGTGTACGAAATATAGAAAAGAAAACGCGTTTTTTAATTTAATAAACTAATATTAATATTAGGGTGATTCAAAAAAACAACAAATATTTTTTTCTTCTTTCCAACATGCTTAAGAGTTCAATATAGATGTAAAAAGATCCCAGTTAAAATTTGAGCGCTTCATATTAATATTAAGGACGTCCGCATCGCACTTTTCTATTTCCCATAGGAATAACATAGGCAAATATTTGTTTGCGCCTTCTGATTTTTATTGCTTATCCATCGTAAGTCACACAAAAAATCCCTGCACATATTTTTGTAGAAAATTGAACGCTCTACAAAAAGGTCTCGCATGATTTTTCCGAAAACCTAACCAGTTGAAAGTTATTCGAGGTCAAAGTTCAATATGCTGAAAATTTGACCGTTTGTAATGCATTACAGTGAACTCGATGAAGTTATGGAAATCATTTATCAAAGTTTTATGTTTTTCTTTAATGTAGGCTTTCAGGAAATCTTCATAAATTTTCCGCAGTAATTTGGAGAAGTAAAATAGTTTCATAAAAAATTTTTAACATTATTTAAAAAATTTTTATTTTTCTAATTTTTATTTATAGAAATTTCGAAATCATGTTAAGTACAACACTTCATTTGATTGGTTTTTTAATGAGAATATAACAACTACCTCACCAAAGATGAAGAGCAACTACAGTATTTATTATAAGTAGTACGAGAACATCGGCAACGTTACCCAGATTGCTTAAAATCTTCAATAATAATAACATAAAGTATTTATAAGAATTAAATTGTATGAGCTGAATAATAAATTATTTCCTTAAAAAAATCAAATGCAACTTAATTTTGACCTCATGTTAGTAATCCTCAATGTCAAAAAGAATGTTTCGTTTAAAAATCAAAATAAACTGAAATTTTTAATCTAAAAACTTTTTCAATGAGTTTCACTGGGCTTATTACTCCATAGAATTGAAGTTAAAGGTTTTCTGAACGCCTACATTAAAGAAAAACATAAACCTTTGATAAATGATTTCCATAACTTCATCGAGTTCACTGTAATGCATTACAAACGGTCAAATTTTCAGCATATTGAACTTTGACCTCGAATAACTTTCAACTGGTTAGGTTTTCGGAAAAATCATGCGAGACGTTTTTTGTAGAGCGTTCAATTTTCTACAAAAATATGTGCAGGGATTTTTTGTGTGACTTACGATGGATAAGCAATAAAAATCAGAAGGCGCAAACAAATATTTGCCTATGTTATTCCTATGGGAAATAGAAAAGTGCGATGCGGACGTCCTTAATATTAATATGAAGCGCTCAAATTTTAACTGGGATCTTTTTACATCTATATTGAACTCTTAAACATGTTGGAAAGAAGAAAAAAATATTTGTTGTTTTTTTGAATCACCCTACTACATACGTACATATGTGCATAAAGACGAATGTGCGCATATTTACATATGTATGTACATATGATATTTACGTTTTATTTTTGGTTTTATGAGAATAAAAATATTTTTTATTTCAGCGTTATTCATTGAATCAATAGCCTCCACATCACAGCATTTTATTTGGATTATCAACGCAAGCTTCAAGTGAATTAATACGAATATCATCGATAGGATTATCATCGCAAAACGTTCTTCATATATAATCAAAACGTAAGTTTTTCATTTATTAATGTTTGAAGCTACGGCAAAAATTCTATATAACTTAGTGCGAAAGTGTGTATCCATTTGGCCGTAGTTGCAGTGTAAAGAAATTGTTTTGTATAAATTCTACATTTGTTGTTTACGTGTATGTGCCAGGCACAGTATATGTATTGTACATGTACGTTATGCATATACCAAACGTATATGCAAATAGCAAGGTCTTTGAAAACCTTTTATTATGATAAACTGTTTAACTTAAATTTGTTAAAATTAAATTAAAAAGAAAGTTTATCTAATTGCCTTTTAGTTTAACCAAACTTATTTAAAAAAAATGGTTATTTTGGTAAAAATTTTAGCTTTTTGTTGTGCATGTGTGAGTCATACATACTCGTGTATGCGTGTGTACAAATTTGCAATGTTTTAGCAAAAGTTCTTTTTTGTTTAAGCATTTAACTTAAATTAGTTAAAATCAAATTTAGTTTGATGAAATTTATTTAAAAAAAATTTTATTTTGTTGTGAAAATTTTGCATTTTTGTTGTGCATGTGCCAGTCATTCATATATTCGTATGTATAAATTGGCAATGTTGTAACAAAAGTTCTGTTTTTGTTAAAAAAATTTAACTTAAATTAATTAAAATGAATTTTAAATTAAAGTTTATTTAATTGTCTATTAGTTTGAGGAAATTCATTTTAAAAAAAAATGTTTTTTTTTGTAAAAATTTTGCACTTTTGTATTGCATACCAGTCATACATATATGCGGGTGTACAAATTTGGCAATGTAACAAAAGTTAATTTTTTGTTTAAAAATTTAACTTAAATTTGATTAAATGAGTTTTAAAATAAAGTTTATTTAATTATCTTTTAGTTTGATGAAATTTATTTTAAAAAGATGTAATTTTTTTGTTAAAATTTTGCTCTTTTGTATTGCATGTGCCAGTCCTACATATATCCGGGTGCAGAAAAGCAATGGTGTAACAAGTTCTTTTTTGTTTGAATATTTAACTTAAATTTGTTTAAATGAGTTTTGGAAGATAGTTTATGTAATTATATTTTATTTCATTTTGTATATTATTAAAAAAAATAATTTTTTCGTAAAAATTTTACAATTTTGTTACGTATGTACCAAACATACACAAATAATGTATGCAAATAGCTATGTTCTTTGTTAAGGTTTTATTGCGATTAATTGTATTATATTAACCGGTCGTATATGCTAGCAATAAAGATAAAAAATCAATAAAATACATCATAATAATTATTTTTTGTATATTTCAGATTCCATTGGTATACTTCTTCTTTACTGGCATAGATTGCTGTCTCGATTAAAACCAAGTGAACAATGCCGCCTGTTCACCCAGGTCTTACTAAGCATGATATTTCTAACGGAGTGGACGTCTACCTCTGAAGCGGCTGTCTTAATATTTTAATTACTCTAAAACTTATTTTTAGTTAGTCAAAATTCTAGTACCAATGTCTATTAAGTATTAGAAATGAATGTACAATTAATTTTGTTAAGCATATGTATATGTAAAAAGAAGTTAAATTAACAATTTTAATTTAATTATTTGATAAAAATAAACTAAATTTTTAAATCAAGCTTGTAAATATGTAAATTTTTATTATTTATATTTTCAATAAGCAAAAATAAACTTAAAAAATGCAATTTTTCATTTTAAATGAAATATAGGTAAAGGTCAGTAGCCTATGGGTAACAAATCGGGTAACAAAGACATCTCTTTTCAATAACTAATGAGTAACACGTCGGCCAACAAAGCCATTTGTTTTTAATAACTAATCAGTAACTAGTCCGATAACAAAGACATTTGTTTTAAATAACGGCCCGGTGGCATGTCTGCTAACAAATAAATTTTGAATAACTCACCGCCCATAGATATGCTAACAAATGATTATGTTTCCAACAACACATGGGTAGCAGATACGATATCATGTACATTTGTTTTCAATAGCCAGTTGCTGCCAGATCGAGTAACATACGTGCTTGTTCCGCTAATCAACCAAATGTTTGCTGACATAGCATTTAAAGTGAACCTCGAAGTGGTGTAATACGACCCTTACATTTGTTATGTTCTGCTTAAACAATAGCGGTAGCGCAGAGTCATTGGCATGATTTTTTGTTTATGTTTTTTTTATTATTTTGCTTACGTAGTATTTTAATTTTTCAAAAAAAGGAATAATTTTATTATGCATTACTTTTAGCTTATTTTTAAAGTGGAGTTTGCCCCATTATTTTCTGCAATAATAAATATATTGGCCATGATATGGGGTCTGATTTCTCTGCTTATTTTCGGTTTTTACATATACCGAATCTCTTACTTTAAAATTTGATTTATTTCCATTACGGTTTTTCGACAGATTTCTTTAATCTTAATTTTATTTCTGTGTCATAGTTTTCAATGTTGTAATTGGTACTTCTTGTATTTATGTTATCGCTAGGCAATGTTGCTAATTTCTCAAATATTAGTTCAAATAGGGAGTATAGTGCATCTATGTGTGGAGTTGTGTTGTATGCAAAAGTGTAATACACGTATGTAATCCATTTGTCCTATTCTGCGAAAAGAATGTCCTTCAATGTTCTATGATTTTTTTCAAGCGCTCATGTTGTTTGGTGATTAATATGGGATTGAAAATATTTGTTTCGTGCTTAGAAGTTCACCTATGCCTTAGTTCATTTACAAATTCTGTACCTCTGTCTGATTTTAAGTTTTTTATGCATCCGTGTTTTAAAATTAGCTGTTCGACTAATGTAGTCGCTATCGTTTTTGCTTCTTTATTTTCAATGGGATGTGCAATAACATATTTAGAAAAATCACATTGCATTTTTAATATGTATGCATCTGTATCCGTTCGAAATACGTAATGGACCTACTGTGTCTATGCTTATGCTGCAACTACCCATTTTACATTGCTAACGTCCATAACAGCCGACTGGAAGAGTGATGTATATACACGAATTATTGACGCTGCTCAAAGCAGCGAAATGTTGCCAGCTGCCAGTGTGTTTGCATACTTCTAAACAAATTTATAATTTTCGTCAACAATATTCATAATTTATATGTTCGAATATAGACACCAATCAAATATACATGATCTATATGGTAATAAATAATTAATTACGAATTCAGATTTCTCTTTTTTGAAAAGGCTATGCATTTTCATATTAATAGTTATTAGTTTATTTCATATTAGTTTACAAAGTCTATCCTGGCAACCTTCTACAAGAGCGAGAAATGAGCTGAGCCGGTTTTACGGGAAAATCAAATCGCCGCTGGTTTCTCTGGGACAACCGTCAGTAACGGTATGGGCCAGCGGAGACAACTTTTCATTTGCATGGCGCTCTCATAAGATAACTTGCTATGGACGGAAGGTACGTGAGATGGGTAGTTGCAGCATTACAGTCTCAAATGTGTTTGTTGGTGTATCTGTTATTACAAGTGGTTCTTTTATATGTTTTGTTATCTTATCTCGCGTACATGCTGCGCAATTATTTATAATTTCTTTAACCACTTGTGTTGCTGATTAGACTTAAGATTTCCTTAATTCAATATTACATTTGTGTTCTTAACTTTGATTTACTATTAATCTTGACTTACTCTTAAAATATTACTGAATTTATAAGTATGGTATCACTTCAATTTATTTCGTTAAAAGTTTCAAATTTTAACGAAGCGTTTATACCTATATGCATTTTCTATACTCCATTTTTGAATTCATTTTGTAAAGAACGTTTGAAAGAAGAATACGAGAAATATTAAAACTGTGCTGTTGATTTGATTGTTAAAACTCAATAAACCGCTTGTTTGAAATAATCGTTTATGTTGATATTCTTTCGGACGTTTTTCGCTGCCGCAATATTTTTTAATATTTCTCATCTCTACGTAACCTGTTGACGCGAGAATCCAATGAATCATTATAATCTTCGAAGCAAGATACCGAATATGCCAAGCCAGTTGCCAAATAATCAGATGGATTCGTCACACGCAAGTACTGAGATGGAATCAGCCAGCGAAGGAGAAATGGACGCCATGCCCACACAAACAGATAAGTCAATAAGTGATCTACAGAAACAAGTATTAGAGTTAAAACGCTCACTAGCAGCGTCTGAGAAAGAAAGATTTGATTTAAAGAATTCCATTGCCATACAATCTAAATTTAGCATCAATTCTGCCGACGTAGCCTCTATTAACCCCCATTTTGCCAATATCAGCTCTGCCAACGTCAATTCTGCCGACGTTATTCATGCCAATACGGCTTATGCCAGTGCAACTTCTGCTGCGGCTAGTTCTGCCAACACTAACGCAGCCGACATTTTCTCTGCCAATGTCAACGTAGAAAGTGGTAGCTTTGCCAACGCTATCACTGCCGATGTTTCAACAGTACGATCTACAGCCAACATCGCCTCTGCCAATAGTAATTTCTTAAATTTAGTCCCCAATAGCCATGTTACCTTCGCCAGTGGTAATAGTTACCAACAAATAGCCGACAGAAACCCAAAAGTCACTAATTCCGAATTACTACCGAATTTCGCAACCTACGCCGACAGTATTAGCCCTGCGAGTACCCATTTCCTCAATCATAACTTTAATAATTTTTCCAGTAATAACGCTTATACATCAACTGCCAACTATCCGCCGAATACTTATAGAATACATCCCCAGTTTGCTTCTAGCCAAATAGGCGCTGGAGTTCGTGAATCTCAAATGAACAGTTTACCACAATCAATAAATATACAACAACCACATATTCGAAAACTTCTAGATTTGCCTGAGTTTAATGGATCACCAGAAGAATGGCCAATGTTCTTTGCGGCCTTTAAAGAAACTACTGCCATGTATATGTACACCGATCTGGAGAATTTGTTTCGTCTACAAAAAGCTTTAAAAGGATCAGCTAAACAAAAAGTAGAATCATTGCTTATCCATCCATCAAGTGTAAATACTGTGATATCTACGCTGGAATTTAATTTTGGACGTCCACAATTATTAATTCGTAGTCAAATAACTAAAGCCCGTGCCTTTCCACCTATCACCGGAGGGAAATTGATCGATATAATCGCCTTTAGTACAATGGTAAGCAACTTAACAGCCTTTTTGGAGAATGCCGGTGCTGCTGCACATTTAACAAATCCGACGCTTTTAGATGAATTGGTGAGTAAACTTCCTATGAGCAAACGTGAAGAATGGGCTCGCTACGCCTTTTCCTTGAGGTTATCTTATCCAAGTATTAGAAATTTTAATAATTGGCTGCAAGAAATAGCAATGTTTATTTCAATAGCAGCAGAGTTTATTCCACCAAAGACTTCGAATGTAAATGATCAGCTGATTTTGAAAACGAATAAGTCTGTAAAGCCAGTGTTGGTAATGACAGAAATAAAGTGCGGTTACTGCCAAAATAATCATCATTTATACCAGTGCTCAAAGTTCAAAGATATCGAATGCAACAAACGATGGAAGTTTGTAAAAGAAAATCATTTATGTTTTTGTTGCCTACGTTCAGGTCACAGTGCTGCTAATTGTACAAGTCGCCGTGAGTGCGGTCTTAATTCATGCAAAAGAATTCATAACAGATTGCTCGATGAAAACTTTAGTGTTAAAGATGAAGGTGGCAACTCAAAGCCAATTTCGAATACAAATACAGATTTTCAAAAACAGATGGTAGATAAAACCAGTAGTGTTCATACCATCTTCGAAAGGGAATTTAGTAAGAAAACTTTATTTAAATTTTTACCCATAGAAATAAAAGGGCCTCGAGGTAAATGCAAAGTCATGGCATTTGTCGATGATGGTTCAAAAATATCATTAATAGAAGAAAGTATTATCAAAGCTGTCGGTTTGAATGGACCACAAGATTTGTTATCACTCAGATGGATAGGAGGTAAAACAACAAGCGAACTTTCGAAACACATAGATTTAGAAGCTACTGGTGTTAGGGGAAATACACCAAATTATCAAATGAGACACGTACGTACAACGAAAAAGCTTGAATTACCAGCGCAGACACTAAATTTTGAAAGTTTTAAATCAAAATATAAAATATCAAATGATATTTCAGTTGAAGACTATGAGAATGCTATTCCACAAATGCTGATTGGCATGCCACATATTACTTTAGTTCGACCGTTAGAAGTAATTAATCTTGATGAATGTTTTTCGATTCATAGATCCAATTTAGGCTGTATACTATTTGGCTCTAATGAAGAAAGCGCTGATGGAGTAGTGTGCAGTATCGATTGTGAGATAAACATGATGAGAGACATACAAAAACAAATGATGGATTATTTTAGTATAGAAAATTTTGGTGTGAAACTACTTCAGCCAGTAATTAGCGAAGCCGATAAAAGGGCTTAAACAATTCTTTCCGAAACAACTAAACAAATTAGTACGCAATATGAAACTGAGTTACTATGGAGTCACGATGAAATCAAATTTGTTGAGAGTTATAGTATGGCACTCAAGCGTCTTGAAATTATAGAGTCAAAAATGTCTAAAGACAAAAAATTTTTTTGATTGGTACAATAACAAAATAGATGAGTATATAACCAAATCATATGCTAGAAAATTATCACGTTTGGAAGCATCGAAGATTTGTGCTCAAACGTGGTATTTGCCACATTTTGCTGTTTGCAATATTAATAAAGAGAATAAAAGGCGTTTGGTATTCGATGCTGCAGCTTCCATTAATGGAGTATCTTTTAATTCAAGGTTGTTGAAAGGACCTGAGGCTTATCAACCTAAACCTATGTTGTCAATTTTATTTAAGTTCCAGCAGGGTCAAATAGGTGTGTGTGCTGACATACGCGAGATGTTTCACCGAGTGAAAATACGTGAAGCAGACCAAGAAGCACAACGGTTTTTATGGCGAAATGGAGATTCAACCAAGGAACCGGAAGTGTATGTAATGACAGCAATGATATTCGGTTCGGTGTGTTCACCATGTTCAGCTCAATATGTTAAGAATGTAAACGCAAAGAAGTTTGCAAAAGATTATTCGAGGGCTACTAGCGCAATTATTGATTGTCATTATGTTGACGATTACGTTGATAGTTTCGACACATCAGAGGAAGCTATAGACGTTTCGAGGATGGTGCCTGAATGTAGATTGGAAATCACCAATACCGGAGAAAATTTTTTCTGAGTGGTACAATTGGTATAAAGATTTGGATCAGGCTAAAAGTTTAAATATTCCCCGTTGTTATCATGAAAATTTCAATAAAGATACTGCCAAGATAGACTTGCACATCTTCGTCGATGCAAGCGAACTTGCATACGCCGCAGTAGCGTACTGGCGTATAGTCGTCTACGGTAACGTAAGCATAGTATTCGTAGCTGGGAAATCACGATGTAGCCCAATTAAAGCTTTGTCTGTACCAAGACTGGAACTTTTGGCTGCGGTACTGGGAGTTCGCCTAAAAAATACAATATTAAGTGGTCATGACGTGAAACCACAGAACGTAACATTTTGGTCTGATTCAAAGACAGTATTAAGTTGGATCATGTCTGACAGCCGGTGCTACAAGCAGTTTGTAGCGCACAGGATTACGGAGATTTTGGATTCATCTGACATCACTTGGTGGCGTTGGGTACCCGGCAAGCAGAATCCCGCTGACGAAGCTACCCGTATGCTATCAAAAGTTGCTAATAACTCCAAATGGATAAGTGGGCCGAAATTCTTGAAAGAGTCGGAAGCGACTTGGCCAATCCTTTCCGATAGTTGTATCAACCAGTCTTGTGAAGTTGAGAGGCGTTTGAAAAGCGTATTTGTCGTCGACCTTGATCCTAAAGTAATAAAATTTGAAAATTTTTCTAACTATTATAAATTGCTTAGGGTTATGACCTGGGTTAGAATAGCTGTACTGAAATTTAAATCTCTAAAAATTAACGAAAGGAAGAAATCGTATCCTATTTCAAGTCTATTACTGACAGCAAAGTACATAGATGAAACTGAAAAATTGATTTGTCGCCTTGTCCAAAAGTGGACGTATCCTGATGAATTGCGTGATTTGTCGATTGGAGATGCTGTTTCTAAGAACAGTCCACTTTTTAATCTAACACCAACGATTGATAATGAGGGAGTTTTGAGACTATCAGGTCGAATTGATAATGCAGAATGCGTTCCCTTAAATACGAGGAGACCAATTATTTTACCAAACAATCATCCTCTGACTGGATTAATTGTACGTCACTACCACGAGAAATATAAACATCAGAACCAAGAATCAATAGTAAGTGCTATTCGAAGGAAATTTTGGATATCAAGCTTGCGTCGAATAGTCAACTCAGCTGCTAAAAATTGTCAATATTGTAAAAATAAAAACGCCGAACAAAAACCGCCGCTTATGGGTCAATTACCTAGAGACCGACTATCTGCTTTTGTTCGAGCCTTCAGCTACACAGGTATGGATTTTTTCGGACCTTATTTAGTAGCCGTGGGACGTCGTCGAGAAAAAAGATGGGGTTGTGTTTTTACATGTCTAACTGTAAGGGCAATACATTTAGAGTTGGCTAGATATTTGTCTGCGGATGCCTTTATAATATGTTTAAGAAATTTTATAAACAGGCGCGGAGTTCCCATTAGGATTCGAAGCGATCGAGGCACAAATTTTGTAGGAGCGAGTAAAGAGGACTCGATGTCCACTTTTTCAATTTACAATATGTATGTGCGTATGTACATACGTACATACATATGTATACCTACAGTGGCTGTTGGTCAAGCGCCTACCAACAACCACACACGTCAACAAAACAAACTACCGCACAAAAGGAGATGACAAAACTAACAAAGCGACCGGCCAGCTTAGTGAAGACGGCGTGGGTCAACAGCTAAGTGCAAGAACAACAACTACTAGCAAGAACAAAACCAAGTATTGTAAAATGATCACCGCTGACTTAGATAAACGAAGATCGCACAACAATAATTAGACACTAGGGCAAAACTAAACGTATATGTACACACACAAAATAAGCAAAATATGTTTTTGGGGTGCACCCGAGGTGTGGTCCAACCAAACTGGTTACGAACCCACTCGCACTACTCCCGTGCTGCCGGGGGTAACTTTAACCCGCCTGTATGACTGGGCTCTGGGTGCGGGATGCTAAAAGGATGGGTATGGACGAACGGAGGGAACGGCACTGTCGGCACGACAAAAACGACGTACGAAAACAATAAACAGGCAAAATGATACTTATCGGTTTCAGTCGGGTGTGAGTGCCCAACTTCGGTGCTCCTCCGGTGATGCCGCCAAACTTCGGTTCCGCCACTGGAAACCACTAAAAAAACTATAAATAAAAACTATGGGCTTCGACTGCCCTTACTTGGCTTCAACTGCCTTTTCTTCTATTAACTATTAACTGCCTCGCCTGGCACTGCACTATTATAAAGTTTTGTTATTTTTATTTTTTTTTCTAAAACTCTGAACGCACGTCTGCTCAAAAAGGTGTGCACCCTTTTGTAGATTGTTAGAATCTGATCCGGCACGCACTTACTAGCCAGGCCGCAAGCTACGCGTCGGCCGTCAGAATTCTCAGGCGAGTGTGTATTGGTGCCCAATCATTTGGCGCCGCCCCCATTACCCAAAGGGACAGAGTTATATAGCGCACGCCACCATGGCACACCAAGTACACTGGGATAATTTTCCCCTCGCCATATAAAAAGAAAAGCGACACCCCTTTTTACGGAATACCCGCGCAAAGCATTCCGTTTCCCTAATATTTGTTAGTGGAGGAACCGTTTTGGCGAACATCCCCTTTTGGAGACTTATCCACTGTGTAGGCACACACCGAGTGCAACCGTGCCAACAATTCATGGCTTTGAATTATGCAATTATTTTCCGACAGATGCCACTGCCAACGTTTGGAGTGAAAGGAATATTAGGCAAAACAAAGGAAATGAACAAACAAACACAAAAGAAGTTTTTGTTGCGGCCAGTACGCGACAAGAGGGTTGGTCGAAGAAGGCACGCGGCAGGGTATAGAATGGATATTCAATTCACCTGGTAACCCATCAGCAGGGGGTGCATGGGAAAGAATGGTGCGCTGTGTGAAGAGAGTACTATCTTTTACGTTGAAGACAAAAGTACCTCAAGTAGAGACGCTACAGAGCTTATTTATAGAAGCGGAGAATCTGGTAAATTCTCGTCCTTTGACTTATCTACCCATAGACAGCCAAGATGCAGAACCTCTAACTCCAAATCATTTCATTTTGGGTTGTCCAAACGATATTCAAACACCAAGTATAGGCGAGAATATATGTTTACGTAAGCAGTGGCAGATCTTACAGCAGATGAAGCAAACTTTTTGGAAGAGGTGGGTGTTAGAATATCTTCCAACTCTCACAAGGAGGAGCAAATGGTGCCAACGTGAAGAACCTATCAAGATTGGTGATGTGGTGCTTGTATGTGATGAAAACGAGCGTCGGGGAGAATGGAAGCGAGGTATTGTAACAGAGATATTTCCTGCGCCAGATGGTCAAGTGCGTTCAGCTATTATAAAAACAACTACTGGTACTCTTCGTAGACCAGCTACAAAATTAGCCGTTTTAGATGTGGTTCGTGAATCTCCCGGAGCCCGTTCGATTCACGGGGGGCGGGATGTTGCTGATTAGACTTAAGATTACCTTAAATCAATATTACATTTATGTTCTTAACTTTGATTTACTATTAATCTTGATTTACTCTTAAAATATTACTGAATTTATAAGTATGGTATCACTTCAATTTATTTCGTTAAAAGTTTCAAATTTTAACGAAGCGTTTATACCTATATGCATTTTCTATACTCCATTTTTGAATTCATTTTGTAAAGAACGTTTGAAAGAAGAAAACGAGAAATATTAAAACTGTGCTGTTGATTTGATTGTTAAAACTCAATAAACCGCTTGTTTGAAATAATCGTTTATGTTGATATTCTTTCGGACGTTTTTCGCTGCCGCAATAACTTGTCTCATATTCTTCCTAATGTATATTTGTTTCAACTAATTCCTAAATATCTCGCTGTGTTAGTTGAGTGAAATTCATCAATTAATTTATATTGTATTATAGTACCTTTTATTTGTACTGGAGTTTTATATACAAATATTTTTATTGAAACGCTTTTATTTTTCTCGAGTTCATTATATTTTTATCTAAATATCTTCATTTCTATACATTAGTATATATTCTTGTTTAAAAAGTGTCACCTCCACTTTTCGACTTTAACAATATGTATATGCGCATGTACATACGTACATACATATGTATACCTACAGTGGCTGTTGGTCAAGCGCCTACCAACAACCACCCACGTCAACAAAACAAACTACCGCACAAAAAGGAGATGACAAAAACTAACAAAGCGACCGGCCAGCTTAGTGAAGACGGCGTGGGTCGCTAGCTACGTACAATAACAAAACTATGGGCAAAAACAAACGAAGTGAAATGATCAACGCTATTACCAGAAGCAGATCACACGACGATAGTAATTAAACAACAAGATCGACTATATGTATATGCACGTGCATAAAACAAACAA
Organism: Ceratitis rosa; assembly: GCA_037013455.1. Lineage (NCBI taxonomy): Eukaryota > Metazoa > Arthropoda > Insecta > Diptera > Tephritidae > Ceratitis > Ceratitis rosa. Next base: position 5,705,432 of record JAWMAG010000015.1, on the reverse strand, counting down.
AATATGTTCTTGGGGTGCACCCGAGGTGTGGTCCAACCAAACTGATTACGAACCCACACGCACTACTCCCGTGCTGCCGGGGGTAACTGTAACCCGCCTGTATGACTGCGCTCTGGGTGCGGGATGCTATAAGGATGGGTATGGGGAAAACGAAGTAAGCAACACTGTCGGCACGACAAAAGTGGACAAACGATAAAACAACAAAATGATACTTATTAGTTGCTCGGTCGGGTGTGAGTACCCAACTTCGGTGCTCCTCCGATGATGCCGCCAAACTCCAGTTCCGCCACTAAGCCCAGTAAAAGCAATATCCTCCGTTGCTCTACCCCAAAAAAAACCTCGCACTAGGCTTCAACTGCCTTTCTTAAATTTTCAATTTTTATTTTTTCTTAAAACACTAAAATATCGCACGTCTGCGTCAAAAAAGATGTTGGCACTTTTAAAGACTACCACAATCTGATCCGGCACGCACTTACTAGCCAGGCCGCAAGCTACGCGTCGGCCGTCAGAATTCTCAGGCGAGTGTGTATTGGTGCCCAATCATTTGGCGCCGCCCCCATTACCCAAAGGGACAGAGTTGTATAGCGCACGCCACCATGGCACACCAAGTACACTGGGATAATTTTCCCCTCGCCGTATGAAAAGAAAGGCGACACCCCTTTTTACGGAATACTCGCGCAAAGCATTCCGTTTCCCTAATATTTGTTAGTGGAGGAACCGTTTTGACGAACATCTCCTTTTGGAGACTTATACCACTGGGTAGGCACACACCGAGTGCAACCGTGCCAACAATTCATGGCTTTGAATTATGCAATTATTTGCCGACAGATGCCACTGCCAACGTTTGGAGTGAAAGGAATATTAGGCAAAACAAAGAAAATGAACAAACAAACATAAAATAAGTTTTTGTTGCGGCCAGTACGCATCCCTATCTGGCCTCAACTCTTTAACGTTCCAAGTCCCTTTGTCTTTGCCTAAGTCATCTGTCAGTGTGTATGTCCACGGTGACACCCTCTTCCTAACGATAAACGGCCCTACATACTTTGGCGCTAACTTCGCTGCATAAAAATTCGCTGCATCCGACAGCATAAAATTCTTCTTCCACACTAACTCTCCAGGCATGTACTGTACATCTCGACTTCGTGTTGCGCTGTCCTAATACAGCATGCTACCTTCGCTAACTGTTGGTCTCATGTCCTCTGGTTCTCTGATATATAAGCCCTAAGTGTCGTTTTAATAATCTGGTTTATCCTCTCGGCCGGATTAGCCTGTGGGTGATAGTGTGCGGTGTACCGGAGTTGGACGCCATAGTCACCGCAGAGGCCCCGAAGCTCTCGACTCCTAAATTGGGGTCCATTGTCACACACAACCGACCGAGGAACTCCAAACAAAAGAAATACATTGTCCTCCAATTGTTTGCATACGCGTTTTGCTGTGGCAGTACGCAAAGGAAATAGGAGGGGAAATTTGGAAAGATAGTCCACGACTGTTAAAATATACTGGTAGCCTTGTGACGACTTCACTAAAGGCCGTACCAGATCTACACAAATCATTTCCCAAGGCTCGACTGCCTTGGACCTCTCAATCATACCCCCAGCTGGCTGTGAATTCTCAGGTTTCACCTGCTGACAAATTTTACACGCCCTAATATATTTTGCAATGTCCGACTTCATCCTTGGCCAGTAGAACTTTTGTGAAATACGCGAAAAAGTCTTTTTCACACCCATATGGCCTGCTAACGGATTTTCGTGACATTGTTTTAAAATCTCACCGCTACCATCACGCCCTATTACTCTTTTCCACTTTGGTGAATCGCCGTAAACAGAAGGAAATCTCGACCTAACAAACTTGTAGAGGTTGCCACCTTCAACTCTCCACGCTGAATACGACAAAGACTTTTTCTCTACTAACCGCACCATCCTTGCCAACCAAGTATCGGCAGTAGTCACCTCCGCAATAACTGGCACACTTCGGGATAGCATATCTGGAACCACATGTTCCTTGCCTTTCCGATGCACTATATCAAAATCGTACTGCTGGAGCTTCAAAGCCCACCTAGCTAAACTACCACACGGATCCTTCAATTTATTCAACCAAATAAGTGAATAATGATCTGTTACGACCGTAAACTTTGCGCCCTCAACATATGGTCGCAGTTTCTCAACCGCCCACAGAACCGCTAGACACTCCTTTTCGGTCGTCGAGTAATTTCGCTCTCCTTTATTCAAGGACCTACTCAAATAAGCTATCACCCTCTCACCGTCATCAAACATCTACGTTAACACCGCACCTACATCGAAATCAGACGCGTCTGTCTGGATTGTGAAAGGTCTATCAAAATCCGGGTAACTCAAAACCGGAGCTGTCACCAAGCGTTCCTTCGCTTCCTTAAAACTCCTTTCACAATCTTCAGTCCAATTGAATTTTCGGTTCTTCTTTGTTAAATCGATGAGAGGCCTAACTAACTCGGCAAAATCTTTAATAAATCTGCGGTACCAGGACACTGTTCCTATAAATGACCGCACTTGCTTTATGTTCTTCAGTACCTCAATCCGAAGCATCGCCTCTACCTTCTCTGGGTCCACGTGTAGACCGTTCTTGTCCACCACGTAGCCCAAATATTTTAATTCAGACCTACAAAAATTACATTTATCCCTATTTAATCTGAGCCCTGCACTAGCTAATCTATCTAAGACAATCTTCAAAATCTCTAAATGCTTCTCAAAATTATTTGTAACGATGAGGTTCTAACTCTGGACCTATGACCGAATCTATAAATCTCTGCCAAGTCGCCTGTGCATTATGCAAGCCGTATGGCATCCTCTTAAACTGAAATAGTCCTCTACCTGGTACCGTGAATGCGGTGAAGGGTCTTGACTGCTCTTCCACCGGAATTTGCCAATACGCGGACTTAATGTCCAGACTGGACAGAAACTTGGCATCCCTTAGCTTGTCTAAGGTCGCCGACATGTATGGAAGGGGGTAACTATCCTTCTCGGTACATTTATTCAAAACCCTGTAATCTACACAAAACCTATATGTACCGTCTTTCTTTCTCATTATTACAACTGGAGACGCCCAAGGACTATGTGATTTCTCTACCACCCCTTTGTCAAGCATATCCTTAATCTCCTCGTCCATACGCGACTGTATGACGGGAGACACAGGGTAATAACGCTGTTTTACAGGTTCAACTCCTGCTTTTACCCTGATCTTATGCTCGACCAAATGGGTCCGGCCTAGCCCTAGATTCCCTATCACCTAACTCGGAGTGGTCCACTATTGCCACCAACGGTTCTGGCTCCGGCCGAGAAAACGACCACCTCATTTTTAATATATCCGGGATAATACCCGCCTTGGCCCAAAAATCGATGCCAAGGATTACGCCTTGAGGTAACTCTGGAACCACGAGGCATTCCAGGAGAACCGACTTGCCCTCCACCTCGATTGGCAACAAAACCGAACCTAACACCGAGCTATGACCTCCATCCGCGAGAGTCACTCTCAAAAAATTCGAAACTGAACTCACCCTAATACCAAACGAACTCAGTTTTTGCCAACCTAGCCGCCCTATTACTGTTCTGGTCGCGCTAGAATCCAACAAAGCCCTAAAAGCGAAACCATGGATCCTAATATCCAAATACGGGCGTTCGTCGTGACCGTCCATCACCAACGAAAACGCCAACCTAACCTCTTCAAAATCGACTAATACATTTGCCAGCTGGGAGTTAGCAGGTTCACTAACTCACCCTACTAGACCGCCTGTCCTGCTGTCCCAGGGGTCTATCTCCCGTTTCCCGATCTGTTGTCCGACCTGACAACCCTATCGCTTGACCGTGAGCTCCCTATTCTTTCGTCCGACCTACTCTCTCTCACAGGCCCTGACCTGAAGGGGTTGTGGTTTCGCCCACCACTGGAAGTTGGACTTCGATGGGTACGCCGGGAGCCACTCGGCTTCGCTGCACACGCCGGGCAGTCCCGCTTCATGACTCCAAGTCTACCGCACCCGAAGCACTTTGTCCCCTTCTTACAATCTGCTGAAATGTGGCCAAACCGCCTACAATTAAAGCATCGGGTATTTGACCCCGGCCTAAAGCTATCAACTAGGTCTGGCTCCGCTACAGCCGCGACCTCTACACCAGCCGAGACATAAGCCAGGTCAGGTTCCAACAAACCTTTGGCCTTAGGACTCGGTGGAGGGACAAACGCATCCACCGATGACCTAACCGCCTCTAGTCGCCTACCCAAGGCAACTAGTTCGGTAACCGACCCTATTGTTACCAGTCCCAACTGGGTCTGGTAGAATGGTAGGAGATTCGCCCTAATCAATCCTAACATCCTTTTCTCAGATACAGGCTCCTGAAGCCTACCAAACATTATCTTCATACCCGCAACATAAACACCGATGGACTCATTCGCTCCCTGAGTCCTTCGCCTAATTTCTTCTAGTAAGAGATCGTAGTAGTTGGGGTGCAAAACTCCAACTTTAACTCTCTTACTAGCTCCTCCCAGCTACCTAAAGACTTCTTAGCCAACCTAAACCACAAAAGAGCTTTTCCCGCAAACAAATCTACCGCGCCTTTGAAAAGTTGAGCTTCGGTCACACCGCGTGCCTCGCTCAACTCCTCAACCCGTTCCAAGAATGCGAAAAGCGACATTCCCGCTTTTTCGCCGTCGAAGTGGACGTCCCACTTCGATAAGTTGACCGGCTTCTGAGACTCGGCTGTCTCTTCAACAACGCGTCGTACCTCCACGGGCGGGGGTGCTATCGAGTCCGCACGAGTGGCACCCGAGCGCTCTACCGAACCGATTTCCTTTTCTTCGGCTTCCTCGCTGCCGACTACCTCTTGTAGTTCGGCGAGATGGAGCAACAACTTGCTCTTCAGCTCCATCTGCTGAGTCATCTCGCCGTCGCTTCCCGGTCGCGCCCGTCCTATTCGTAAAAGACACCACTCGATCTTCGCCATCGCTTTCGCTCCATGCGATGGCTTACCTCCACCCGTAACCAATAAAATTAATTTCTCTACCTCCTCCAGTTTCGATTCGACCGCCGTCTTATCCTCGTCGAAACTGAAGGGGTAGTCCTGAAAGAGGTTTACCGAACCTCTTTTCTCTAACAAACGCGACGCCCTAATCGATTTCCTCATGGCTTCGACCGTACCGATTGGAAGGCCGCGTGCCTCGTACGCGAGCTCATCTTGGGACAACCGATTAATCTCCATGTTAAAATAAAAAGTAAATTCGGAAAACCAAAAAAAAAAAAAAAAACAAAGCAAAAAAATAGATTTAAAAAAAAACTAAATTTTAATGATATGAAAATAAAAAAAAAGCAACTACCCTAATGTGATAAACACGTTGCCCTATACTGGCACAACAAAACACCCTAACACGTCAACAACAAAAGCGCCTAACCACAAAAAACCAAAAAAAATTAATAAAATAAAAAAACAAATATATTGTCTACGTTGACAACACAATAATAATAAAAACAATTTTTTTTTATTAAAATCAAAAAAAAAGTTTTTAAATCAAAAACACGAAAAAAAAACCACAAAAATCCTTTATTAACAAAAAAACAAAAAAAAAACCACAACCTTATTATGGGCAGGACTACTACTGGCTACCAGTGAACCAGTCTCTACCCACTTGACTTACAATTTCTACTACCTAGATAACACTCCAATACAATATACCGCAACGCACACACAAAAATTGCAAATTTACAAAACGGAACGGACTCACCAAATTCCTTTGTAATAAGGCAAAACTAATTAATATGCCTCTGGGCCTGGGTTCGACTCCCAGTCTTTCGATTCTTCCTCGAATTCCACTATTGGAATGCCTAACTAACAAAAAGAAAAAATAGAAAATTGTTAAAAATTATTAAAAACAAAAATCGACAGCACAAAACGACACTCGAAACAATTTTACTAAACACAACCTCTTCTGCAAAATATTTTTATCTTTAAATATTGGGCCCCACGTTGGGCGCCAATTTGTCATACCTACAGTGGCTGTTGGTCATGCGCCTACCAACAACCACCCACGTCAACAAAACAAACTACCGCACAAAAAGGAGATGACAAAAACTAACAAAGCTTAGTGAAGACGGCGTGGGTCGCTAGCTACGTACAATAACAAAACTATGGGCAAAAACAAACGAGGTGAAATGATCAACGCTATTACCAGAAGCAGATCACACGACGACAGTAAATAAACAACAAGATCGACTATATGTATATGCACGTACATAAAACAAACAAAACTTTAACCCGCCTGTATGACTGCGCTCTGGGTGCGGGATGCTATAAGGATGGGTATGGGGAAAACGAAAGAAGAAACACTGTCGGCACGACAAAAGTGGACAAACGATAAAACAACAAAATGATACTTATTAGTTGCTCGGTCGGGTATGAGTACCCAACTTCGGTGCTCCTCCGATGATGCCGCCAAACTCCAGTTCCGCCACTAAGCCCGGTAAAAGCAATATCCTCCGTTGCTCTACACCAAAAAAAAACCTCGCACTAGGCTTCAACTGCCCTTTCTAAAATTTTCAATTTTTATTTTTTCTTAAAACACTAAAATATCGTACGTCTGCGTCAAAAAAGATGTTGACACTTTCAAAGACTACCAGAATCTGATCCGGCACGCACTTACTAGCCAGGCCGCAAGCTACGCGTCGGCCGTCAGAATTCTCAGGCGAGAGTGTATTTGTGCCCAATCATTTGGCGCCGCTCCCATTACCCAAAGGGACAGAGTTGTATAGCGCACGCCACCATGGCACCCCTCGCCGTATAAAAGAAAGGCGACATCCCTTTTTACGAATACTCGCGCAAAGCATTCCGTTTCCCTAATATTTGTTAGTGGAGGAACCGTTTTGACGAACATCTTCTTTTGGAGACTTATACCACTGGGTAGGCACACACCGAGTGCAACCGTGCCAACAATTGAATGGCTTTGAATTGTGCAATTATTTGCCGACAGATGCCACTGCCAACGTTTGGAGTGAAAGGAATATTAGGCAAAACAAAGGAAATGAACAAACAAACACAAAGAAGTTTTTGTTGCGGCCAGTACGCGACAAAAGGGCTAGCTCCTTTATCTGTGAACTGTACATAGAACTATGTAGTTTCTTTAACATTAAATCTAGGTTCAAAGTGTCATCGCTACACGTTACTTGCACTTCATTTTCATTTATATTATCTGTAGCGCTCCTTTCATTTTCAATTTTAAATTTCAATCTTTTTAAGTTTCTAACGTCATTAAAAGATGTACATGTCCAAATATGAAGTTGATCAGGCTTCTTAAATTAAATTGGTTAATTCCCCAATGAATTACTAATAATTCTTTTTCTCTTATTGGTTTGCTTATATCATGTTTTTGCACAGCTTTACTTGCATATGCAATTGGTAAGTCATGTCCTATTTCACCTTGAGATAAAATTGCTCCAGAGGCAAAGTCAGATGCGTCCATTATGAGTACAAAGGGTTTTTTCAAAATCTGGGTATTCCAATATATAAAATAAAAATTGTACATAAGTTTAGATAAGATTTTCAAAACAGAATAATGTAAGCTATAATCGTTTGTAACAATTTTAATTTTATCTTTGATTATGCTAGAGAAACAATAAACGGTTTGGAAGGCATAGACAATTCATACGCCTGTTTAATTATTTTCATTATCATTCAAAAATTTTAGTTTATAAAGGCTGCTAATCTACACAACTATGTTATGTTATTGGCGCTTTGTAACCGCTGAAGCGATTTTCGGCCGAGCTCCTCCTCCAATTTGTGGTTTTGCGTCTTGATGTTTTTCCCAACAAATGGAGGGACCTACAGTTTATACTAAGCCGCCTCCGAACGGCTGACGGTTTTTTGACGAGGAGCTTTATTTCATGTCCGAAATACACTCGGAGGGATGGACATTCCCTGCCGAGGGGCGACCGCAATTAGAAAATTTAATTTAATTTTTAATTTAAATTAATTTTACATAACTTTTTGGATGTTGGTGGCACCGGGATATGAACCCGAGTCTTCCGAATGGCAGGACGCAATGCTAACCACTCGGCTACCGCGGCCGCCGACAACTAGCTTATAAAATATATGATTAGAATATGCGTATTGGTATACGTATACAGTGGACCCTCGGTTAACGAACTTAATTCGTTCCAGCACCTCATTCGTTATGCAAAAAGTTCGTTAAGCAAAACGACTATTTCCATACATATACGTACATACAATAGATGTGAAATAAATTAATCCGTTTCAGATCGAAAAGTACACACTAATAAGTATCAATTTGAACTTTTGTTTAAAAGAAAGTTACAAAAAATGCTTTAAAACTTTTTAAACGGAAAAAATAAACTAATACATATATCTTAAAGATAAACGAAACTATAAAATAAATTTTACAATGGGTACAAGCATACCTAATTTTCTTTTAATAACAAACTGTCTAGTGTCGTTTGTTTCTGATTTCGCTACAAAATTTATTGAGAATGAGACACAGCATTATCGTTAAAACATTTTGTTGCACGTATTGCCCCTGTCTGATTGAGGTGATGCTTTTTAATGTATGATGTATTCAGCATTTCTCTGATTGCACAAGACAATTTCGATTCTTCTGTTATCTCCTCGTCCGATAAAGTTTACAGCTTAACTTCTTGTTCTGAAGCACATTGCAATTTCACAAGGTCTTCAGTAGTCAGATCTTCATTGTTGCTCTCTCACAAGCTCAGCAATGTCATTGCTATCCACCTCTAGCCCAATCTGTTCAGCTGAAGATATAATTTCGTTGGTTTTTGGATCAGTGGATACGCCGAGTTCTTCAAATGTTCTTTCGGCAAAGTGTTCGGGCCAAAATTTTTTCCAGGAAGATTCAAGTGTTCTCTTAGTAACGCCATTCCATGCTGTTTCAATAATTTTAAGACAGCCGACAATATGAAAGTGATATTTCCAAAACTCCTTTAAAGTGAGATTGATTTTTTCAGTCACTTTAAAGCAATGCTAGAAAAGTTCTTTAGTGTTCTTAAAATTTGAAATAACTTGCTGATCCGCGGGTTGAAGCCATAGTGTTGTATTAGAAGGCAAAAAGTGGAATTTTATAGATATCAACTCTTCAATGAGGTCATCTTGCAAGCTTGGGCATCTTTTTCGAAAAATACCCATTTCTTCACAATTAAAAATCTGCTGGGACAAGGAACCAGCAGTATCCACAAGCTTCTTGAATTCGCCGACAAAACTTTCTACTACTTAAACGTCGGAGCTTGATGCTTCCCCATGTCACATAACATTATGGAATACCAGTACGTTTTTTAAAATTCTCGAACCACCCCTTACTTGCTTTGAACTCTTTTTCACTGACGGTTGATATTCCTGGTAAGCTTTCAATAAGATTAGTGACAATAGTTTTAGCCTTCTCCCAAATTATTATTGATATTTTTCCATGATCTTGAGTTCCATCCCAATAGTTATTTTAGCTCTTTTATTTTTCTCTTTCTCTTTCCTTTTTCTCTTAAAAAAAAGAACACTTTCATATATGTTTTAATACACCTTGTAAATTATACGAACACAACTGATGCAATTAGGCCCCTTGGCCCCTTGCGGTACGCAATGTAGAGTACTCAGCTCACGGTCACCTTTCTTATGCTACAACTAATTTATTCATTCCGCATATATTGCTGAAAAAATTTTCTTAAATATATTAAAGTTAAATATACGTGGGCTTAATACATTGCACTGTTCTTATTATAAACTTAATGTGTAATTTTTTATTCTAATTATAAATTCATTGCCTTATTGGGTAGTGGCGCCCGACAAAAGCCATCCAAAAATTGATGATTGTGCCAGCAATTGCCCAAATGTGGCTGGTAGGGTGCCTCACTAGTGAGTACGGCACCGCTTACCAGTGGTGCGACCCGTGCGTAATTATTCACCACCTTGGCATGAAGCGCTATCGTCTGATTTGCTCCATGACGTCCTCTTAAAATTAAAAAAACAGCCTCTCTGTCCGCCAACTATTGTAGGTTAAAGGCCCAGTTCCCGGGATAAATCACCGTCGATAAACGTCGTTGGTGCACAGGCGTCTATCAACGCTCGTACAAAGTGAAACCGCCCTCCAGCCTCAATTTTTAAGACGGCAGTTGGTGAAACTGTCACCACTGGCCGTAGTGGTAATACTAGCTGTGAGTTCCGTCCGAGTAGCCCGAAACGGAACGTGTTTGTACGTTGCAGCTGGAGAAGCCTAGTCTCAAGCCTACGGGGATTTTTCCGACGTCTTCGTCAGCGATTATTAATTGTTCGGCCGAGGTTCCGCTCCAGATTCATTCAACTCGACTTTATCCTGTTCTAGTGGCTGGAGAAGCCTGGTCTCCGTTCCAGAGTCGGAAGCATTAATCGTTAAGGCTTCGTCGGAGCGAGAGTCCAGTTGTTCGCTCTGTGCCGTTCTTCTTCTTTTTGTAGGTACTTTGGTGGATCGCTTTTCGTGGATGCGAAGCAGTGAATGGTGGTCCAAATAGCTTCTCGCGCATTCTTTCCTCTGGAGCCTTGGCCCGAAATACCGCAAAAAACGTTAATGGATGCTTTCCATTGCAGAGGTGACACGGTCGTACAAAACGATGAGTATTTTTTGCCGCGTTATTCTTTCGCGCTGTGTACCGGGTCATTGTTTTTATCTTATTTTTGTCTGCAAATGGTTTCAAGATTTTTTTTTTGAATTGCAATTTTTACATACTTTGGGTGGCGAGAACAATGAATATGTTTCAATTTTATATATTTTGCTGAATTCGCCGCAAGCATAAGAAATACCTGTTATCAGCTGATTTACGATATTACCTGCGCGGTTTACTATGAAATAGATCAGTTGACAGCAGCGGCTAAGTCAGCTGATCTATGTTCCACGCAAGTGCTGCCCCTGTGAAATATGTTGTTTATGCCAGTGCCTAATATTATCGACCATCCTAGTATTCGTAACTGAATTTGCATAAGCTTTTCGTAGTTCTGCTTAAATTTTATATACGGTTAATATCACTCGCTATTATAACACCAAGGGAAACGGTCTGCTTACGGCCACCATCTAAATCACTAGAGGTAATTTATTGTGCAATTATATTAAATATTGAATAGATATTATAAATCATTATAAGTCAACATCGACTAAGCCACATTTTGCCTTTTTCCTTTTTATATTCATCATTAACAGACATCTGGGTACGTCCTATTTGGAGAGACTGCCCACCTGTTTAGACATGGTCCTTCGACGCCGTTAATAAAACAATATTTTCACCTGCTACCATTGGAAACTACTAGACACATTACAATTAAAATTCACGTTTGGAAGTCTATCAACACACACACACACGTTGGTACCGAAATTTAAATTGGGGAGTCTTTAACGTTTGCCAAAAACCGATATTCAACTAAGCGAGAAGTGCCCAAGGATTTATCACCGAGGATTATACGAGACAATATATCAAATTACATCACTATTTTCCAACAACTCGTCATATCAAGGTACGTGGGTATATTCGTTGCACTTAAAGTTAACATTGTTATCTTTTTGTTATATATATATATATATATATATATATATATATATATTATATATATTGGTCAATATTTTACATATACATTGAAGTTTTGTGAACAGAAAAAAATGAAGTGATATAAACTGTGTGATGTGCATTTCATTTTGCAGTGATCTTTTAAATATTCATACACTTGCACTTGGGTTTTGCATTATTCACTTTGATCAGAACTCCTTTTAATCATATATTTAGTAAACGTGACTGCCTATTAACTTTTCACAAATTATTATTATTATTTTTTTATTTAATTCCGCGAAAACAAGTCTCAACTTTATTATATCCGTAATTAAACATCGTTTGCAAAATCAAGAGCAACAACAATAATTTTACTGTATGAGGATTGGCCTTTTCTTCCTCATATAAACAGCAACTGCATTTAATTTTATTATTCTGCACAATTGTATATTTTTCACTATTTTTCATTTTTCACAAAATCACTTTCCAAAATCTTTATCTGGATTTGAATAATTGGGTGGCGAGCATCTCATCTTAAGTTGAGCACTAAAGTGCATATACACACATACAAGCATACAAATTGAGTTATATACACATACGTATTTGATCAAGTTAAATAAAGCATAACTACAAATTTATTGCGAATAGCACATTTATCTTTTTCTTGATTGGCATATTAGTTGATTATCTAATATAATGGAAGTTTTTGGTCGCTTAACCGACTCAGTTTTAGAATTCGAAAATGATTTCAACAGTACAAATGCATCTGAGCAAACGAAATATTCACTGCAAATACAGCAAGAAGAATTCAAAGCGATGTATGACAAAGTTACATCAGCTTATAAAGAGTTTATAATGGGACCAGAGCATATAGCAAAATCTGATTTATCTAACGTAAAAAAGAAGAACAAATTATGCTACCAAGCTTACATACGTTGCTCATCTAAAATCCGTGAGTTGTTAGACAATTTTGAAAAAAATCAACATATAGCCGTCCCATCAAATGAGAACGACTTACGCCTTCCGCCATGTGACACAGAAGTGTTTGAAGGCGATTATCTATCTTGGCAAACATTTCGTGATATGTTCACGGCCATTTATATTCCATCCAAGCGCATCTCCTAAGTTGGGAAATTGTATTATTTAAGGAAAAAGACAGGGGGGGAAGCCAGAGATATAGTTCCGAAAAGTCCTTTAACAAATGAAGGTTTTGCAACAGCTTGGAAAAACTTGTGCGATATGTACGAGAATAAAAGAGTGTTAGTAAACAATCAGCTAGATATTTTAATAGAGCTTAAAACAATAGACAAAGAGAGTAGTCATTCTATTAAGCATCTACAAAGAGATATAAATAATTGTATCTCTTGTTTGAGGAGCAATGACATTGACATTGTCGCGTACTGGCCGCAACAAAAACTTCTTTTGTGTTTGTTTGTTCATTTCCTTTGTTTTGCCTAATATTCCTTTCACTCCAAGCGTTGGCAGTGGCATCTGTCGGCAATTAATTGTATCATTCAAAGCCATGAATTGTTGGCACGGTTGTACTCGGTGTGTGCCTACCCAGTGGTATAAGTCTCCAAAAGGAGATGTTCGTCAAAACGGTTCCTACACTAACAAATATTAGGGAAACGGAATGCTTTGCGCGAGTATTCTGTAAAGAGGGGTGTCGCCTTTCTTTTATACGGCGAGGGGAAAATTATCCCAGTGTACTTGGTGTGCCATGGTGGCGTGCGCTATACAACTCTGTCCCTTTGGGTAATGGGGGCGGCGCCAAATGATTGGGCACCAATACACACTCGCCTGAGAATTCTGAAGACCGACGCGTAGCTTGCGGCCTGGCTCGTAAGTGCGTGCCGGATCAGATTCCAGCAATCTACAAAAGTGCGAACATCTTTTTTTATGCAGACGTGCGTGTTTTTTTGAAAAAGATTTTTGTTATAAATATTTAAATTCGAGTTGTGTAGTGTTTGGCCAGACGAGGCAGTGAATAGAAGAGGCAGTTGAAGCCTAGTTTTTTTTAGTTGTGTCAGGACAAATTAGGGCACTCGAAGCCCATAGTGGTTTTTTATTGGTTTCGCATTCTTGGAACCGGAGTTTGGCGGCATCACCAGAGGAGCACCGAAGTTGGGTACTCACACCCGACTGAGAAACCATAAGTATCACTCATTGTTGTTTTACGTTTTTTGTCGTGCCGACAGTGTCGTTCCTTTCGTTTTCCCCATACCCATCCTTTTAGCATACCGCACCCAGAGCCCAGTCATACAGGCGGGTTAAAGTTACCCCCGGCAGCACGGGAGTAGTGCGAGTGGGTTCGTAACCAGTTTGGTTGGACCACACCTCGGGTTCACCCCAAGAACATATTTTGTTTGTTCTATGTACGTGCATATACATATAGTCGATCTTGTTGTTTAATTACTGTCGTCGTGTGATCTGCTTCTGGTAATAGCGTTGATCATTTCACTTCGTTTGTTTTTGCCCTTAGTTTTGTTATTGTACGTAGCTAGCGACCCACGCCGTCTTCACTAAGCTGGCCGGTCGCTTTGTTAGTTTTTGTCATCTCCTTTTTGTGCGGTAGTTTGTTTTGTTGACGTGGGTGGTTGTTGGTAGGCGCTTGACCAACAGCCACTGTAGGTATACGTATGTATGTACGTATGTACATACGCACATACATATTGTAAATTGAAAAAAAGTGGAGGTGACATTGCAAACTGGGATCAATTCATTGTCCGTCTGTGCTCGAAGAAGCTCAGACTGGGACTTTGGGAACAGTCCGTAGAAAAGAAGACGGAGATCTCCATATGGGAAGAAATGGACAACTTCCTAACGAACAGATTCCATGTTTTAGAATCTATTTCTGGTGCAGTCAGAAATAATGAAGTAGACAAAACGTCGAAATCAGTAAAATTCAAAAATTCTGCACCTCAATTTTGAAACAAGATAGGTGCATTTCAAGCATGTGTAACAGAATACACTTGCCAAATATGTAAAAATAATGAGCACAAATTGTTCAATTGTCCAAACTTTCGCAAATTTAAGCCAGCCAGAAGGATAGAAGAGATCAAAAGAATCAAAAGCTGCCTCAATTGTTTATCGCCGGCACATTTGGTTTACGATTGCACTAGCCTATACACTTGTAGCACTTGTCATGGAAGACAACATTCACTCTTACACATAGTCAAGGAACAATCGAAAACATCGTTACCAAAAGATAATCATGATCCAGCAGAAGAACTACCTTCGACTTCTCGACAGGGTCAGTTGCTCAGGGATTCTGGAAGAAGAAAAAAATGATCAGTAAGAAGAGTTAATTCGTGTCATGCTGGAACAACTAATGGTATTTTTTTGGGGACAGCACGGGTTAATATACATCTCAATGGCACTAATTTTACAGCCAGAGCTCTAATAGATTCTGGCCCTGAATGTTCGTTTGTAACCGAAAATCACAAACGAAAACTCAACTTGCTTGCTAAGAAAAAACTTGCTCAAGTTTCTGGCATTAACAATTCTTCTTCCGCAAAATTAAAGAATCTTGTTTTGACCAACTGCGATCGCCAATTAATCCACTATTTAACATAAACGCTAATCTTTTGGTATTGTCTCAGCTAACTGGAAATCTGTCATCTTGTCAAATGAGCGCAATGACTAGGCAAGCATTTCCAGATTTAGTTTTGGCAGATAAACGTTTTTTTTTGTAAACGAACAAGTCGATCTTGTTCTAGGCGGAGATGTTTATCACACACTTTTGGCACAAGAAACAGTATTTGGCTGGATATTAACTGGCAGCCCAGGTACTGCTGCAAAGGCCCACAATAAGGTCTCGTACTACAGCGAAGTAACTTTGGACAAACAACTTGCTGCCTTTTGGGAACTCGAAACGGGGAAGGCAAATAAGTGGTATCGCTTCCATTTAAGCCAGGTTTCCATACAAGCATTCTATTAGGTCCTTCCTTTAAAATCGCGTACGCACAATTTTTTAAAAATGAAACACGTCTCCTGAAAAATACAGAATTAAAGGTTGAATATGATAAAGTTCTAACAGAGTATTTAACTTTAGGTCATATGTCAAAAATTAGCAAAAACATATCAGATGACCCCACTGATAGTTATCTTCTACCACACCATGCCGTACAAAAGGAAGAAAGTACCTCCACAAAACTACGAGTGGTCTTTAATGCATCATGTCCAACAGCTAATGGTACTAGCTTAAATGATGCACTTTTCACAGGTCCGGTCTTATAAGCAGATCTGACAATTTTGATTCTCCGCTGGAGATTATTTCAATACGTCTTCAACAGCGATATCGAGAAGATGTATAGACAAATTCTTTTAGATAAACATCAAACAAAGTACCAACGTATTGTCTATCGCGTTAACAGTAAGGAACCTCTGTCCGTTTACGAGCTTTAAACAGTAACATTCGGGGTAAATTGCGCCCCTTACTTAGCAATTCGAACTTTACTCCAAATAGCTAAGGATTTTGAAACTTCATTTCCTCTGGCATCAAATATTTTACGAAATTCAATGTATGCTGATGATATTTAAGCAGGAGGACACACCCTCAATGCCGCAATAAATGCAAGAGATCAAATTGCCAAGGTCTTACAATCCGCCGGCTTCTCTTTAAGGAAATGGACAGCGAATAGTGAAGAGTTATTACGAAATATCCCAAAAGCGCATTTGCTTAGGGAAGATTTCCTACAATTCGACGATACAAGAACAGTGAAATTTTGGGTATCCGTTGGAATGCGCATTCAGATAGTTTTTACTTTAGCGTAAAGCCTATCACAGATGGTGAAACGATTACGAAAAGAGCGATACTGTCAGCGATCGCCAAACTTTTTGATCCATGGGGTTGGTTTGCCCCGATAATAGTTATAGCAAAGATTTTAATGCAAAATATTTGGTTGGAAGGCACAGATTGGTATGAATCAGTGTCCTCAACTTGGATCGTTGGAAGACGTTTCAAGAGAATTATCACGAAATCGACAATATTAGTATACCAAGGTGGATACATTACTCTCCAACAGACCAAGTGGAGATACACGGCTTCTGCGACGCCTCCGAAAAGGCTTATGCAGCAACCTTATACTTGCGAATCCAGAAACAAGGCAACGTTTATATAAACCTCCTCTTAGCAAAAACCAGGGTGGCACCGGTTAAAGCCATTTCTCTGCCACTCCTAGAACTTTGTAGAGCTGTTTTACTAGCTGAACTAGTGGAATCAACAATCGAAAATCTGAATCTGGCAGATACAAAGATACATTTATGGACAGACTCAACCATAGCACTAGCCTGGATACGAAAACCTCCGTGTTCATGGTCTACTTTCGTCGCGCACCGGATAACGAAAATTACTGTAAAGGTAGGAAACGACAACTGGAAGCATGTAGATTCATCAAATAATCCAGCAGACTTAGATAGCAGAGGTACGTTAGCAAATGAGTTGATAAACAACTCCTTATGGTGGAAAGGCTCTTCCTGGTTACAGGAAGATGAAGGAAACTGGTCTTCCCAAAATGCGGACTATAATACAAACGTTGAAGAAAAACGGGTACAAGTACACACAGTAACACAAGAAAACTATAGTGATATTATCGAAAGATTTTCAAATTTGTCTAAAGCTTTGAGAGTGATCTCTTATGTTTTGAGATTCTTTCAAAGAACTTACTCTAAAACGAAACTAATTTAAAGTTGATTCTTGCCTAATTTCATCTAATGAAATTAGAGCAACGAGTACACGTTTAATAAAAATATTTCAGAAACAATTCTATAAAGAAGAGTACGATAAATTGAAATCTAAAGAAGCAATAAATTCTAAAAGTGAAATACTTCCTTTTAACCCGTTTCTAGATCCACATGGCGTAATAAGAATTGGTGGACGTCTTGGCTTTTTACAAGACCTGTCATATAACGAGCGCCACTCCATCATTCTCCCGTACAATTGTAAATTAACTCGTCTAGTGGTCCAGTTCGTCCATGAAATCTCCTTACATGAGGAGAACCAGCTAATGCTGCGCCTAATTCGAACTCAATATTGGATTCCACGAGTGGAAAATATGATACGATCCATAATCCATAATTGTAAGATCTGTACGATATACAAAAGACGACCACAAGTCCAACTTATGGGGAATCTACCCCAAGAACGCACCACTTTCTCTCGTGCGTTCACCAACACAGGTGTGAACTTCACAGGACCGTTCGAAATTAAAAGCTACCGTGGTAGAGGTTGTCGAATTTCGAAAGGCTACGTCTGTCTGTTCGTTTGCTTTTCTACAAAAGCGATTCATCTAGAAGCAACTACCGACTTGAGCACCGCATCCTTTTTGGCAGCATTTGCCAGATTCGTTGCTAGAAGAGGATGTCCAAAAAACGTATATTTGTTGGAGCCTCACGATCCTTGAGGTCCGAATTTAAAGCCTTTAAGGCAGATGCTCGCAATAGCACCATTTCAAAATACGCGTTTCAAACCCTTATGTAGCATTTTATCCCAGCTTCTGCTCCTCATATGGGAGGACTGTGAGAGACTGGTGTAAAAAGCTTTAAAAACCATTTTAAAAAAATCGCTTCAAATTTAAAATACTAATTTGAAGAGCTGAACACGTTAATATGTCGAGTCGAGTCATGTATTAACTCGCGACCGCTTTGTCCTTCTTCAAATGATGCCAACGATTTGGAGCCATTGACTCCAGGACATTTTTTGGTTGGTGGACACTTATTAGCTCCACCAGAACCAAATGCGAATGAAAATCCAGCATCTGTTTTGAATCGGTGGTAAAAGTTAAAAGCATTACATCTTTTATTTTGTAAATAAAAGATGGAAATCAGAATATCTAAACGAAGTGCAAAAACGCATAAAATGGAAACATTCGCAACAAAATGTAAAGGTAAGCGATTTGGTGGTTATCAAAGAAGATAACTCACAACCCAACGAATGGCGATTGGGAAGGATAGTATTGCATCTTCATCCAGGTTCTGATAACCGTGTCCGCGTAGTAGACATAAAGACCGAAAGAGGTCAAGTGACAAATTAGTCCTGCTACCATCAGACAATGAAAACGTCAGGTCCAAAGATATAACACATCATTCCATACAATAAAACTTAACATCCAACGTCTCAATTAAATTAATATTCCACTTCTAACTCCCTCATAGATACCACTTCGAAATTCGTAATTTCATCTACATTTGGCAAATTCATCTCGTTCGAATTTGATAACTGTGAATCACGCACCCAGCTGTAGTAAATCAGCCAGTTCATTAAAAATGTAAAATTGGACTACATATCCCTATACTTTTTTAAATAAAAAATATTTTAAATATTTTCATAATTGAAAATTGAAAATTCTATTATAGAATTACATTTACGAACGCTGGTAGGTACCAAGGCAAATTCACACATGTTAGTAGCAAGAATACAAAAACAGAAGCCAATATATTTTCTTTGTAATCATAGTTTAGAAAAGCCTACACAATTGCGCACTGTCAATGGCGGAGAGAAGTAACAACAATCCCTATTTTTTTAAGAAAACCTCTGTTATTGAAAAAGGCAACAATTTATTGAAATTAAATAAGGCTGATAAAAATGTCGATCGTTTACATTGAAGTATGCGGATTATATTATGTACTAACGCAAGGAGACTCGTAGGTTCTGACTATACTAAGTCACCACTACGTATAAAAACTGATCAAATATATTTAATTTTACAATACCAAGTCAACTTAAACTGTATGTCCACGCGAGCAAACTCATTAAGCTATTTGCATATGCCATTAGCTTAACATCAAGATGAGGCACAGCCTCGAATGATTGGAAATTAGGTTTCAAATCGTTGCCTTTAATTGAATAATCTGAAAATTTATGCAAATTTGTATATATACACTATGTATACTAAGTAGGTGCACATCATCAAATGGTATGTTATAAATATACTATACTAGCTGACCCGACAGATTTCGTCCTGTCAAAAAGATTTGTAATGTGGCATTTTTTTTGCCTACGTATTTTAAAAAATTCTCCTGAACAGAACCGTCACCCTGGTGATAGGGCGTTGTGAATAAAAAATAATTAAATAAAACATATATAAGGATTTAAAAGTAAGTAATCGCTTTATTGTTAATCATGTGAATCATAATTATTATTATTATCATTGTAGTGCTTTGTGGTATACGATGTTTTTTGTTTGATTACCTAGCGCATAGATAAACAAATCTGATGGTTTTCCAACACGGGAACAGGCAACATACAATTGACCATGTGAGAAACATGGGTTTTCTAGATTAATACCACAAACACTTAATGATTGCCCCTGGGACTTGTTTATAGTCATAGCAAAAGCAAGCCGCACTGGAAACTGTAGTCGTTTAAACTCAAATGGCACATCAGTCGGAATCATTGGGATGCGCGGTATGAGAACATCTTCTCCTTTATACTTTCCTTTGAGTATACTTGCTTCTATAACATTGTTTAGTAATTTTTTATCGCTAACCGTGTACCGTTGCAAAGACGCGGTTGGTTGATATTTCGCAAGATTATAACCACCGATCCAACCTTTAATTGGAGATTGTGAGGTGGCAATCCTGGCAAATCCAGCGAGTTTAAAAATTCCGGTGGATAGTTGACTACATCATCTTGATTAGTAGCCGAATTAACTGATTTATATATCCTCAATTCGCCTGTAATTTGTTCTTGAATTTTGAAATTTAATTCATTTACATCTATGTTTTTTGCAGCAAGTATAGGTCGTTCGCTCAACCAATCATGGTTTATGTAATTTTGAGAAACATCTGGAAACACCTTCTTAATAAGTTCATCTTTTGATCGAGTTAACTGACAAAAACTTTGAGGAAAGTTAATGCAGCCAGTCAACATGTCTATAGGAAATTTGCCATTACCAATGTCAATGAGTTGTTCAGAGAATATGTTTCCAGATTAGTCATTTTGCAATTCGACACGCATATTCTTGCTTAAATGAAGTACTTTGACATGTGTCCACAAATTGGAGGACTTTCGACATGCATTGAGTTCATCAGCTGGCGTCGATCGTGGAATCACTGGCAATGTTTGACGAAAATCTCCTGCTAATAAAATCATTGCACCACCAAATCGGTTATTATTGCTCCGTAGATCTTTTAAGGTTCTGTCTAAGCCTCCAAAGATTTTTTATGTGCCATCGTGCATTCATCCCAAACAATCAATTTACATTGCTGCAAAACCTTTGCCATTGCAGAGTTCTTCGAAACGTTGCAGGTTGGAGTTTCATTGCTTTGCATATTTAATGGCAATTTTAGTGCTGAATGGGCTGTTCGACCACCTTCAAGCAAAGTTGCTGCGATTCCCGACGAAACGAGTGCAAGTGCAATTTTATTTTGTGAGCGAATTGTTGCTAATATTAATGAAATCAAAAAAATTTTTCCTGTACCACCAGGTGCATCTAAGAAGTAAATCCACCCTCCAGTTTCATCATTTGTTACTTTCATAAGAGTTTCAAATACATACTTCTGTTGTTAATTTAACAGTGGAAGATTTGTTTGAATTAATTCTTTCAAAGCGTTGAGATCATACAGTTTTTCCCTATGCAACTCTTGGTTAAAAGCGTCATGCATTGGACGATTGGGCGCGGTCAGGCCTAATTGAATTAATAGCTTGTTTGACATTATCAAGCACATGTCCTCAATTGAAATCAATGCTTCATTGTAAATTTCTTCACTGATTTGTATATTTGGATTTCCCATTCTATTCCGTATTTGATACAAAATATCATCACACATATAATCTTTGTACTTGATCCACAAATCAATTGGGTTTTATGGGAAGCATGTAGATATGATTATAGAAAACAATGTTCGTATTTGATGAGCGTGTGATGATATTACAGCATCATTGAGAGTTTGATCCCAATGAGCGTCATTTTCAAGCAATTCCAAACGTTGACAGGCTTCTCTGTAGGATCCACACAATTCACCATCAACAGTTCGTAACTGTTGGAATGATGTTGGGCCACGTACACGTCGTAAATAAAAACATTCATCATTGCTTGGATGTACTGAATAAATCCGGCCAATCGCATCGGTGGAATATACATCTGTATATCCTGGAACTGGTTTTCCTTGCTTCCGTCGTATAAATCTCCTTGAGGATTGATTCCAGGTATAATATTTTGGCATTTCAGAATATAGCAATGTTTGTGCGAAATCATCGTTTTGGCATGTCTCAAAAAAACTGGTTAATGGAGTAGATGGTGGCTGAGCAGCTCTTTGTACTGCGTTCTGTGCTGTAAAATACACTCTTTGTCCATTTTCTAAATGCACAGCTAAGTGAATAACAGAAGGGTGTCTCTCATGAATAGGAAAAGAAAATATTCGCCAAACTGCTTCATTACTACTGACATAGCGGCCCATTTGGTATTGGGTAACTTCATCATTGGAATTCTCTGCACCAATTCCAATCACAGCCATATCACTCCCTTTGGTTACATATTTGCAAATGTATTTAATAGATTTCACTGAATGGCAAGATTCAACGTTGATGTGTGCTTTGAATGTCTTTGATAAAATCGGTGAATATGGAACAATCCAACGATTATCTATTTCAATATCTTGTTGATTTAATTTGACAATTGTTGATTTTCCATTGTCTGCTGTCGATCTGCGACGATACAATGGATAACCGTCATTACCAGTAATTGTTTCCGATATTAATGTCCGTGGATATCGTTTTGAACATTTACCATCCATCATACACGTTGAATTTTGATTAAGAGTTCCACAGGGACCATGTATCATGTTTTTGATAACTACCTCATGCAATCCAGGACCTACTTGTACATTAGGGATTTCAGCTGATATCACTGCATCATACCAATAAAGCTCAAATTGACTACGTTTTAGTTACAAATCATTTGTATGGGAAAAAGAAAAGGGCTATTTTTAGGGTTTTTCCAGCAATAATTCTAATTTTTCTCGCCGTAAAAACCATCCTTGAACTTCAACGAACATTTTAAAAAATGATTTGGCCGAATTGGTCCAGGCGTTGTTGAGTTATGCGCTTACCAACACATTTTGCGATTCATTTTTATATTATAGATATGATGTTTTGTTGTGATTATCAGAAATTCCTATACCTATCTTGTTGATATGACCAAAAGAGAAATATATCGATTCTATATATAGTTCAAATAATAATATATCTACCTTCTCTGTAAGTATATACAGCCCATACATATATATATCCTGGATATCTCCACAAATAGTAAATTTCGATTCATCCGGTACGTTAATGTCAACAAGAGAGGACTGCGTACGCATATATTGGTCGATATCGCACAGTATTTTGTAATCGTCTTTGCGATATAATATTTTTTGGTTCACGTAATGTTCCATTAAGTCCATCCTGAATTCTAATGTAACTTTGTTATCTTTTAGGGCCGACCCCGAGTAAGCATTTTCAATGGCAATATCTTCTAATTCCTTGTACATTTCCGCTAACGTTTTTTCGGGCTTATCCACAGCGATGGCGTTCTGCGTAGTTAAGGTTAGCATCTTGTCATTGGGGACGACATTTGGAGACATACTCAAGGTCGGCATAGCAAATTGCGCAAGGATTTAACTCTATAGCTTTGGTGTGCATTTCAATTGCTTTAGTGAAGTCCTGATCCTTTATAAAAATAGTTACGATTAAATAAAATTAGGAACCAATTATTTCACATACTTACGTAAGTCATCGTGAAATGGCAGAAATTTCCAGATTTGGCAAAAGCCATTCGAAGAAATGAGACATAAGGAAATGTCAAAAATGAAATCTACAGCGGTTACGTATGTGGAACATAAAATGCTTTTGTCTTATTCTCCGTTTACATAGACAAGATTAAGGCATGAAACCATGTTCATAAATTAACTTGTTATTTTTTGCTTGTTTTTTAATCTCTTTACCATGAAAACTTTAGGCAAGTTAAAGACATAAGAATGCATAAAAATATGTGGTTTTGTTTCACTACCTATTACAAAAATTTAATCAACTACATATTTAAAATTATTGACCAACAAATCCTTATAATCTTTATCTACTTTTCAATTTTAATTTTAATTAAATGATTTAAAAGCTCTGCTATTTAGTTTTTCGTAAATCATGCTACATCGTTAAAAAATGGTAAACGCTTTTGCCATAATTCAGTACCGAAATAAACCCAAAGGAGTCCAAAGAGAGCGCCACCTAAATGGGCAGCATGATCAAAGAATTTCCAGCACACGATGCAACCAGCCAAATCGAAACCAATGTTAACTTTAATTGCAGAACCTGCCGAAAATTTCAGCATATGTAGGAATAATATGCTTAGTTGCGTATCTGGATATTTTTCACAAACATACGCCAGAATCGGCATTATCGCACCGGACGCGCCTATTGAAAGCCCAGGCTGTGCAGTGACAGTTTTCTACTGAATGCTCGAAAGGCTAGCAATCACACCTGCGCTCAAGTAAACACCAAAAAATTGCTCTTTTCCCAAGGACAACACACCTGCATTAGAAAAGCTATGTAGAACATACATATTCGCAAATAAATGAAAAAGGGAATAATGACTAAAAGTGGCCAACAAACAGCACGGCCTGCAGGATTCGAACAAAGTAAGTCATCATAGTGTTACGCAAGGATGGCACGCGCCAAAGTCCACGCTTTTTCTATCATCATATTGCGTGTATTTTCATATTCCAGTATCGTAACGCTCATAAAACAGCCAACGCTAAACGCGTCTGTGAAAATAAAGGCCTTCAAAACATTACGAGGTGGTACTGAACCTCCAAAGGTGTAATTTTCGAATGGCGGTGATGTTTGAATGCTTCCACTTCTTGGAGGACGCTGATGACGGAGACTGCTACGTAAAGATCTTAGCATTATGGTATGTGCTCGCAGTAATTTGCTCCCGTAGCTGGGGAGCAGTGGTTCTGCAATTTGTCTTGCTCAGCTGCGACATAATGCTCTCTACAGCAGCATTTTGAGTATTTTTCGTACAACTTTCTGTAAATTATCAACGTTTTGCAAACTCGCAAAATTTTTTGTGTTACTAACTTTATTTCGATCGTCGTCGCCAGCGATACATTGCAACCAGTACGCTGTACTGTAAAATCAAAACAAAATTACAATAATGTGTGTGTAGTGTGGAGTAGCTTTGCAATACGAATAATCCCTGTTGTTCTGTAATTGGATGGGAAGATGGCTATTGATGCATCCTCCGGTTAGCTTCCATAACCTTATCACCGTGCGTTGCTAATGTTTTATATCAGTTCTTTCAAATGACTTCAACAATGATGGTGGAGGTTTTAAATTGGTTTCATCAATAATGAAAAATAATACAAATATAACTTTATGTGTCAAAATTAGAGATTAAAATCAATGCACATTAAAAAAATGTGCCGTGTCTTTCAAAAAGGAAGAGTGGAAAAAATTAAAAGAACTCACGTTTGCTTCTTGCAATGTTGACAGATGAAATCTATGACTGGAAATAAAGTCTTATAAGGTCTGTTTCACATCGCACGATATTTGTATCATTGTGTGACGTATTTAATCATAATTATTAATATATAGCTGATTGTGTCCAAATTTATAAATTTCAAAACCGACTATATTCATTCTGAACGGATTTGTCAGCAACGAGTTGCTTTGTAACTGGCTAACGTTGCGTTGGTCGCCCTCTTATATACACGAGCAATTTTCCCGTACTCAGTTCTAGAAATCTCTGGCTCGCTCTAATAATAGGTATATAGAACATTCGTGCTCGGTACTTTCGTTATAATATAAAATCATTTAGCAATTTAACAGTCGCATTGTTAATAAACGTCGCTCTGCGTTATACTGTTTTAAATGGTTCATGTCCGTGCTATGTAACTACATTGTCCAAACAGGTGGGCAGTCGCTCCAAATAGGACGTACCCAGATGTTTGTTAATGGTGAAAACAAATAGGAAAAAAATCGAAATGTGGTTTAGTCTATGTTGACTTATAATATTTTTATATATTTATAATATTTTTTCAATATTTATTATAATTGCACAATAAATTACCTCTAGTGATTTATATGGTGGCCGTAAGCAGATCGTTTCCCTTAGTGTAATAATAACGAGTGAACTACGAAAAGCTTTATGCAAATTCAGTTACGAATACTAGGGTGGTCGATAATATTAGGCACTGGCCTAAACACACTTGAAACAAAAAATGAATACAGACAGCACGATGATGTATATTCGGGATTCTCCTGTTTCGTTGCTATAAACTGAAAGAAATTTTACATGCTATTAAGGTTTTCCCCTCTTTTTTGGTCGTTATGCGAAACTTCGTTCGTTAAGCGAAACTTTTTTTTCATAAAAAAGTGTTCGTTATACGAAATGTTCGTTATGCGGGGCGTTCGTTAACTTCGTGCATTCGTTAGTTAGGTGCATCTCACATATGTATGTATGTAGGTATGCTGTATCGAAAACTTGTTCGTCTTAAAATCTTAACGTTTTGTTTGTTTTTCTGTAAATTTCTTACAATTCTCTAAAACTGAGTGTATTCTGAATATAATTATGTATATGGTATTGTCATAAGCATTGATTTCACGATCCATATCACGTATTTCCATAATATCAGTTTTTATTCTTTGGTTTAATATCTCACGGAAAATTGCCTCACGATTACCACCATGACTTATGGCCCATTCTTTGCAGTGATAATCGTTGATGGGTAGTAGTGCGCGGTCAGTAATTTCATGCTTCGATAAAAGCTCTAGGTATTCGCCACAGTGTCGCATGTTACATTTCCTTACATATGTTACGAACCAGATAAATACTGACTTTGGTCGAGCAGTTTTCACGCGCGGCCGGCTGATTTAGACCGTTTCTTCAACCATAGCTCAAATAAACTTCCTCAGCTATCACGTATCGAAGTTGCTAATAGTGTATTATTTAAGGATTTTTAAGATTTTTATAGATATTATCGATATTTTGCTTGCATTTTGTTGTGCCAACATAATTTCAGGAAATTAAAATTTTATTGTATTTGGTTTGGGGCTCGCAGGATCGCCATGTAAGGGTTTAATGTTATCAAAGAGTTGTTTTTCTATATCCTCAGAAGGACACCTAATGCCCTCTCTAATAGTGATTGTACCTATTGCAATTAATATTTAAACAGCACTTTGCAATTCTGCTAATCATTAGTCTTACCATTCAGTTAGCCGAAATGTGAATCCATACAAACAACATGAGCTGGCAGTATTGATTAACTTTATTAAAATTTCTAAATTCTATTTATACTACATTTTTGACATAACTCATTTCCGCGCTTCCGCTCAGCAACCAAATGTTTGCTGACATAGCATTTAAAGTGGACGATGAAGTGGTGTAATAGACCCTTGCATTTATTATACTTTGCTCTGCTTATATTATATAACAGCGGTAGCGCAGTCATTTACCTGATTCTTTGTTTATATTATTTTTAATGTTTTGCTTGCGTAGTATTTTGATATTCGTATGTATATTACTCAGGCCACTACAAGCTTTTGTTGGCTACACGTACGCTACACAGGTTTGTTGTCGGCTCTGCTTGATGAAAATCAAAAATTTTTGATATTTGAATTTGTCGGACGATAATTTGATCGTCTCTACTTATGGTTGACAAAAACAAGCTCATTTATGTTGTGATGTTTGATGGTGAAGTACGGGAACATTCAGAAGTTTGATTACGCTCAATATGTATTTTATGTGATTAATATATTCATATTTATTTATACACTAGCTTTACCCGCGGCTTCGCTCGCATTAAATCCATCCAATAAGAGATCATTATAGTACAAACGGATCAATATAAAGAATATATTTTATTGCTTGTCTGAGATTATCTATTTGAAAAAATTACAACATGCAATGAAGTTTCAAACTTCAAAGTATACTTCATTGAATCAATACAACAAATATTAAAATATATATGTCACTATAAAGAAAAGAAATAATTCGGAATGGTAACAATTGAAAATATAAAATGCAGATTATTAGTCAAGGATATTTCTATAAACTATATTGTACGTTTTTCCGTTGGGTGCAAATATGTGTAAATTCTGGGCAATAGACACACGCGAACAGGCTACATATAGTTGACCATGAGAAAAGCATGACTTTTCTAAATGCACTCCTGCTACCTGTAATGTCTGTCCTTGTGTTTTGTTTCTAGTTACGGCAAAGCTAAGTTTGACGGGAAACTGAACTCTTTTAAATTGGAATGGAAGGTCAGTGGGAATAATTGGAATCCAAGGTATGATTACACTTTTTCCTTTACCGACACCTGTTAAAATAGTAGCACCAAGTATATTCTGTCCCAATTTCGTTATCCGAAGTCGTGTTTCATTACATAGCAGAGGAGCATTTAAATTTCGCATAAGCATTACTGGTACATTTAGTTTCAACTGAAGCTTATGTGATGGTACACCCGACAATTCAAGTGAATTTAAAAACTCTACAGGATATGAGGTACTTAATTCTGTATCCATAATTGTATCCATTGATAAATATTCCACCATTTCCCCTTCCACCTCTTTCAAAATGTCATTGTTGATTCTATTAAGTACTTCATTTTTTGGTGCTAATATTGCTCTTGCGCACAGCCACTGATCACAACCCAAATTCTGTTGCAGTTCGGGAAAAACATGAGCAATGAGATCCACATCATTTTCTACTAAATTACAAAATTCTCTTGAAAGTGATACGCAACCTTCAGCATCAACATCTAAACGACCATCACCAATTTTCAATAACATTTCAGCACAAAGTCCTGAATCCACGTCATTATGAAGATGCACTCTCATATTTGTTTTTAGGCTCAGCTTTTCAACTCTCGACCATAAGCTCGATGATTTTAAGCATACTTGAATTTCATCTGCTGGTGTTCCCCTCTGAATAACTGGAAGGGTTTGACGAAAATCACCAGCCAGTAAAACTACCATTCCTCCCATTATATCTGTACTATCCCGCAGGTCCTGAAGAGTCCGGTTTAAAGCTTCTATAGCCTTTTTGTGAGACATTGTACATTCATCCCACACTAAAAGCTTACATTCTCGCAGCATCCTACCTCGAGAACTATTTTTACTGAAATTACCGATGGGCGAATCTTCATGTGCAAGGTTCAATGGTAATTTCAAAACGGAATGTGCCGTACGGGAGCCGTTTAAAAGCGTCGCGGCAATACCCGACGAAGCTACTGCAACTGCTATTTTTCTGTTTTTTTCTGATGTACATTAATAATAAGTTGAGCATAAACGTCTTTCCGGTTCCACCTGGTGCATCGAGAAAGAATAGTCCACCTTTACCGTATTCTATTCTACGCAAAACTTGATGAAGAACATGAGCCTGCTCTGGAAGTAACAAAGGGATTAATTCCTCTACTTGTCGCAGTGCTATGAAATCATAATCTAACTCTCGAGCAATTTCATTGTTGAAATCATCCTCATTATCTCTTTGAGGGCTTTACATCCCAAAATCATCTAATTTTTTCCAACCATTGTGAAAACCTTGTTTTCAATTAGAATTAGCGTTTGGTTGTAAATATGTTCATTGAAAGTCATATCTGTATGTACTTGCTGAAGTCGATGTAAAATATCTTCCGCCATGTATTCTTTGTACTTATCCCAAAGAGTTTGAGGGTTAGAAAGACCGCAAGAAGATAAAAGTGTAGCGTACAGTTCCCTGATTTTATCTGGCGATCGACATTGTACGGCTTCCTCCATAGTTTCGTCCCAATGATTATCATTTTCCAATAATCGTCGAGCCTCACATGCTTCTCTGTATGTTTGACATCTCTGACCATTAAAAGCATCACAATACTGACATTTTTTATCCATCGAGCCAATATCAATTAAAGGATGATTATGATACGCAACTGAAGGATCATATTGAAACCCAGTACCATTAAATACAGACCAATCCTTAGCCATGAAATTTCGACGACGCGTGGTCGTTACTTCTGCATTATGAATTCTTCTGGTCTGCAATGGTTCTGGCGTTTCCGCCGCTATTCTAGCTGCATGCTGCATAGCTTGTCTTTCTGAACGAACTTGTGTCTGAAGAGGAGTTTCAGCTGCTCTCAAAACACGTTGCCGCTCTGCTTGCTGTTGTCTTCTCAGCTCTGCGTGAACTTCAGATTCTTGATTTCGTGCAACTTTAGATGCACGGGCTGACGAAGAATTTCTTGATAGTGCAGATTTCCGCTTTCGAGGCATTTTTAGATTAGATAAGAAACTAAATATATGTTTAGATAAGAAGAACAGAGGAACAATTATTCTCAAATAATAAAGTGGCATCCATACGCATATAGTGACAGAAGAAATAACAACGAAGAAAAATTCAAAATAGCTGAAGGTTATATAGTGTTTAGTCTCCCACCATACATGTAGATATGTATGCTGTATTTTCAAAGTGAGTTAACTCACTTTCGGTAACTGAACAGAAAATGTTATGTTAACAGTCGATGCTCTCATTACTAATGTAAACATTTCGGACGTTTCGGTATATTTGTTGCCAGAGTCGTGTATTTTCGGATTTAATGAGGGGCCAGACTTTTATTTTGCATGCTGAAATTTTTTCTGCATTAATATTGTCATAAAAACATATATTAAGTAATTGGCGAAGATAATGATTCTCCTCATTAAAAAATAAAATTAAAAAAGAATAAAAAACAAACAAAAACCAATTGTGGAATAGAAAACGATCCCCTCAACATAAAAATACACGCGACCCTGGCAACTATCATCTGAATGCGCAAAACAAAAAATTATGTATGTATATATAATTGGCGCAAAACAAATATTTATGTATATATAATGTGCGCTTTGTAACCGGTTAAGGGGCATTCATACTGTACGTACGCGTCACTTCATGCATGCGTGGTGTATGCATGTATGTATGCTGTACCATTTAGCTGGAATAACGAAATTATTGGAACTAAATGTATATCATATCTGTATGTACTTGCTGAAGTCGATGTAAAATATCTTCAGATTTTACCCGCTAGATGGCGTTAACGTAGCTCCATAAGGCGGCTATTGGACAAAAAAGTTTCTTTATTTTATTTAAAAAATAATTTTTTTTTATTAAATAAAAAGTAGCCTATGTTCATCCTGATACCTCCAAGAGTATGTGTACAAAGTTTCATGATGATCGGTTAAGTAGTTTTTGCGTGAAAGCGCAGCAAACGAAACGACTTTCGCATTTATAATATTAGTATAGATATCTTGTTTCCTTCATAGCAAATTTACGTCGAAAAAAGTAAAAAAAAAACAGAAAACAAAACAAAAAATACGCATTGATAAGAATACGCAACAATGACAATAGAACCTTCATATGGAAGTATCATCTTAGGAGTTTTCCCATTTAAAATGAAATAACTTAAAATAATAAATCAAATTATTAAAAAAATGTTATTTTCCTATAAAATTTCAATAGATTAGAACATAAGAGGAAATCGACTTCCGAAGACGACATGAAAATGATGATTGACGTGTTTATTTGAACGTTTGCGGGCAAGAGTGAGCCTCACTCCCACCTTTGCATTGTTTGATGATATTATTTGTCCGTCTCCAGAACATTTAAGCAAATAATTTCTTTTTTATTGACGTAGACACCGCTTACGCAATCATAGCCGAATTTATAACACTGCACCATTCCTTTCTTTTTTTGCTGTTTGGCGCCAATGGGAGATACCAAGTAGAGCCATGTCTTTCTCTATCTGGATTTTCCAAAGGAGTGGAGATTTTCCTCTTACTCTGCTTCCACCGACAGGTAATACTCCTATTCATGCTGACTACATGACCTAGCCAGCGTAGCCGCTGTTTCTTGATTCACTGAACTATGTCAATGTCCCGTATATAACATACAGCACATCTTTCCATCTGCTGCGGTATTCGCCGTTCCCAACTCGTAGAGGAAAGTAAATCGTACGCCAAACCTTTCTCTCGAAAACTCCTAACGGCGGGAAACATCAGATGTTGTCATCGTCCATGCCACCGCACCATATAGCAGGACGGGAACGATAAGGGACCAGGACAATTTGGTTTTCGTTCGTCGATAGGGGACTTTAATTTTCAATTGCCCACTCAGTCCGCAGCACATGTTGAAAAGAGTGATTCTGTGTTAGATTTCCTGGCTGACATTGTTGTTTTTGTTAATACTGTTTCCAAGACAGACGAAGCTATCTACGACTCCAAAGTTATGAGTCGCGGATGCGATGGCTGTTTGTTTGACGACAGTAGATATTTCGTCTTGCTCTCATTCACTGCCAGACCCATATCCTTCGCTTCCTTATCCAGTCTCGAAAAAGCAGATCTCAAGGCGCGGTTGTTGCGGTAAATAATTTCAATATCACTCTTTTAAAAGATTGTATCTTCTCTATTCAGCTCTGCCGCTCTTATTATTGTCCCAAGCAATACATTAAAGAAGTCACACTATAATTAATGACTCTGCCTAGAACTTTGTTTGGTATCGAACGGCTTGGAGAGATCCGTCCCGATCGTTACGCAGCTTTTAGTGTTTCTTAAGGTCAGTTTACATAGCCGTATAAGTTTTGCGGGGATACCAAATTCAGACATAGCGGCGTAATGGCAGCTCCTATTCGTGCTGTCGAAGGCGTTTTAAAATCGACGAAGAGGTGGTGAGTGTCGATCCTCTTTCCACGGGTCTTTTCCAAGATTTGGCGCATGGTGAATATCTGGTCAAAAGTTGATTTACCAGGTCTAAAGCCACACTGATAAGGTTCAATCAATTTGTTGACGGTGTGCTTCAATCTTTTAAGCAAAACGCTTGATAGGACCTTATACGGGATATTAAAAAGGCGTATCTCACTGTAATTCGCGTATACTGTGGGCTACCCTTTTTAACGATTGGGCAGACCACACCTAAACTCTAACCGTCGGGCATGCATTCGTCCGACCATATTCTGCAACATGATTGATTCATGTGGCGGTCGCGGTAGTCGAGTGGTTAGCATTGCGTACTGAAATTCGGAAGACTCAGGTTCAAATCCCGATGCCACCAGCATCCAAAAGTTATGGAAAATAAATTAAAAATATATTATAAATCGCTCAATAAAACAAAAACGGTTAATTATTCTTCAATATTTATTTTATTCCCTTCAAAATAGTCACCATTAGAGGCGATACACATATGCCACCTTTTTTTCCAATCTTCATAACACTTTTGGTAAGCCGCTTTAGGTATGGCTTTCAGTTCCTTCTTCGAATTCTCTTTTATGGCTTCAATCGACTGAAAATGCTTTCCACGAAGCGGCAATTTGAGTTTAGAGAAAAGAAAAAAGTCACACGGTGCCATGTCGGGTGAATACGGTGCTTGCGGAACAATATTTACGTTGTTTTTGGTCAAATAATCGCGTACAAGACGAGACGTATAAGCTGGCGCATTATCATGATGTAGAAACCATGACTTGTTGTCCCATAAATCCTTCCTTTTGAGACGAATATTCTCACGAAAACGCTCCAAAATGGATAAATAATATTCAGCATTAACGGATTGACCTTCGGGAAGGAATTCCGAGTGCACAACACCTTGGCTATCAAAGAAAACAGTGAGCATAACTTTGATTTTCGATCGACTTTGACGTGGTTTTTTGGGTTTCGGCTCATTTGGAAGGCACCATTCATATGATTGCTGGGCTGTTTCATCGTCGTATTCATAGACCCAAGTCTCGTCACAAGTTATGATGTGCTGGATGTCCGTATCACTCATTGTGAGCATTTCCTTGACGACAGTTTTGCGTTCCACCTTTTGAAGAAAATTCAGCAATTTTGGAACAAGTCGAGCAGACACACGTCTCATGCCCAAAACATCCTGAAAAATGCTATGAGCGGATCCATTCGATATTTTGAGATCACTAGCTATCACTCTTTCAGTCACACGACGATTTTCCAACACAATTCTCTTTACTTTTTCGACGTTTTCTTCGTTTATTGACGTTGCTGGACGACGATCATGGGGCAAGTTCTCCAGCGATGTACGGCCGTCCTTGAACGACTTATACCAATCAAAAATACGTGCACGTGATAGGCAAGACTCCCCATATGCCTTCTGCAACATTTTCATTGCGTCCGTCGCACTTATTTCATTGGAATAACAAAATTTCAAACAAACTCTTTGCTCAACGTTAATTTTCGTAGTAAAATTCGAAAAACACACTCGAGGTTGACTTGTTTATAGTGCTGTAAAAAAAAAACTATGTGACAGATCGCGCCCAAATTTGACATGTAAACATACAACAGTCCTGCCAACCTAAGCAAAGAAAAAGTATGGCCATATGTCTTGTGCTTGTCGAGTTATGTATAAAGTCTAGTTTATATTTGAGCAGAAGGTTCTGCTCAAATATAAACTGGACTGGCTCAATAAAACAAAAACGGTTAATTATTCTTCAATATTTATTTTATCCCCTTCAAAATAGTCACCAATAGAGGCGATACACATATGCCACCTTTTTTCCAATCTTCATAACACTTCTGGTAAGCCGCTTTAGGTATGGCTTTCAGTTCCTTCTTCGAATTCTCTTTTATGACCTCAATCGACTGAAAATGCTTTCCACGAGCGGCAATTTGAGTTTAGGGAAAAGAAAAAAGTCACACGGTGCCATGTCGGGTGAATACGGTGCTTGCGGAACAATATTTACGTTGTTTGTGGTCAAATAATCGCGTACAAGACGAGGCGTATGAGCAACAATTTTGGAACAAGTCGAGCAGACACACGTCTCATGCCCAATATATATATAGGTATAACTAATGCATGCACCTTGTCAGCTGTTCACCGCCATGTTTGTAGGCCGTCAGCTCCAGCCGCTTTGTTGTTTTTCAAGCGGGTAACCACTATTCGAACCTCTTCATGGTCAGATAATGGAACGCCTTTTCCATCTATTTAATTGGGTAAAATCCTGTGGCACTTTTTCTTAACGCTTTCCGATTTTTAGTCGGCCCGAATAATATTAGAGAATTGATTAAATTTTTTTTCTTTCCAATTCAAACTTTCACAATTTATTGTTAAAATGTAAGCGGAACAATAGTTGAACTTGATTTTAGATTTAGATTTCGCAATAAAAGACGCCGTGCGCGCGCGTAAGAGGATGGATTGTTAGTAAGAACGCATACCCTCTTTGTTAGCTCGAACTACAGAGGTTATGAGATAGTTCGGCTAATGAACGGCGCTTACAATAACTTTATTTTGGGCGCTTAAACATTCTGCCCGCTCTGCAGGGATGCGCTGACTAGCGCGTTCTGCAGCTTTTGCAGAGCACGGATTGCTTCGCCTAAAGCGTCTTTGGTAGTCCGGCTGCGGAACGTCTTTGTTTGTTTTATTAACGAAAGAATTTCTGCATTTGGCAGTGCTGTGATAATGCCGAAAGTGTCGAAAAATGAGTACAGCCTCAATTCGAACTAAGAGTGTCGTGAACTCTTCAAATGTGAATTTGTGCAATGCAGCGGGTTTTTGAAAAGAATTTTAAAAGTCTTTACTGCGGACTCCCACAGACTTCACATGTGTGGGGCGCTGTGCTGCCAGTTGATGCCTTGGAGAGCATACTTCTGGGTAATGTCTGCTAAACATTCGTTAAGGAATTTGACGAATTCACGTTCAGTTGCTCTCTGTGCTCCGATGAACGGTTATCCGTTATCGCTCATCCTTTTGGCGGGATATCCTCGCCTGTCCACCAATTGGGCGAATGTTGTTCTAAATGCCTCAGTGGTAAGATCAGTGGTAAGATGTACTGCCTTCGCCGCGAAACAAACGAATACGGAAACGTACCCTTTGACGAGTGTAGTGAATCTCAGAACTGAGGCCTTTTTAAAAACGGCCCTGCGAAGTGCACTCTAGTTATAGAAAATGGTAGGGACATTTTGCAGCGCTCAGGGCTCAAGCTTTGCAATGAAAAATGCATTTTTTGATTAAAGGCTTTAGCTTCGCGTTGAAGTATTCTTGCCTGATCATTCGAAGCATGAGGCGCGTTTCTGCATGAAGAAGCAGTAAGTGACAAAATCTTGATGTATTCGAGATGATGATTGGGTCCCGCTCATTATAGTTGAGTGAAATCCAGAAACGGATTGAGGTTGAGAAGTGAACTTTTTTTGTCAATTTGCTTTTTGTTTTGTAAAGCGAGAGATTGAGGTGGAGAGTTACTGAGTGCCTTTGAATAAGGTAAGAGTCGATGTGGTGTATGAACCACTTTGGTCCGTGCCACCAGAGTGAATTGGTGGCTAAGTCTTGGGGTTAGCAACCACGTGTGCCAAGATCAGCGGGGTTATCTCCGCTTGATACATGGCGTCATATTCCCGAATTTGGGAAGTGCGATTAGACACGTATGTCTTCTATGTGCACGGTGCCTTTTCGAGACAAGCCGGTACTATTTCAGAGTCTTAACTTAAAAATGTGTTGCACGCTTTTAAGCCGAGCTGGTTTTGGACAGTTGCGGTCAGTTTTGCTAATAATACTGCTCCACACAGCTCTAAGCGAGGAAGATTTATGGTCTTCAGCGGTGCAACTTTGCTCGTTGCAACCAGTAGGCTGAATGTTGCATGATTATTTGCTTCCGTGGGTTCATATATTGTTGCACAGTAAGTTTTTTCCGAGGCGTCACAGAACCCATGGATTTGAGTATCCTGCCCCGGAGTAAAATTGAGCCATGGAGGAATTTCGATGTCGGAAATGGCTGGCAAGTTTTGAGTAAACTGTTGCCATTTGACCAACGAAGTAGGCTTTGCGCATTCATCCCAATCAATGTGTATGAAAATCTGTCCGTTAATGCGTTCTACCGAATACCAAGCGTTTTGGTGGTGGAAGCATCTTCGAATTTCAAGAAATTGGAGTCGAGGAGGTCGTCCATCGGGAGTTTCTCCAAAATGGCTGGGTTGTTGGCTGCTAATTTCTTGGGAATAAAGCCAGCTGACTTGAGCGCTTTGATCACTTGGAAGAGTGAATCGTTGGCATTGTCAATATCATGACTTCCGGACAGGACATCATCAACATACGTTTGGGTTTTGAGTATTACTGTGTCCAGTGGAAACTTCGCTTATGTAGATATCTTTGTCAATTGATCTAGAGTACGGATAGCGAAATATGGCGCACAACTTACACTGAATGTCACTGTGCTAAGATTAAAGGCAGAGATGGGAGAATCCTCTGACTCGCGAAACGGAATTCGCTGATAATCTTTATCGTCCTCATGAATAAGGATTTGCCGATACATTTTTTATAGGTCGGAAGAAGGTTTGTTAACTGAGGTAACACTATTGCATGGGCCTTAATTCTTTGCTTGGTTTTGGAAGAAACCAGTGTCAAAAAATAAATCTTAGAGGAATTTTGGACAACGCGGTCAGCCATGCCTGAAATTTCGAACCTGGAGTGTTCGAACGGTAGTTTCAATTTTTTTTGGACTTTTGAGGAATTAAGAGTCCTTTGGGAACCTTGGTCAATAAAGGCCCGTAATTGAAATAATTCTCCTTCATGTTCAACTGCCACCATGGCTGTTGGAAGGAGAACCTCGCCTTCGATGTTGAAATGTAAAAACTGTATGTGTGCTTGCTTTGAGCAGCAGGGCTGCTCGTCGGGATTGGAGCTGGTTTGTGGCTGTCGAGCGGGAATTGTCGACTTTGTCTTCGTGTGTTGTACTGTAGCTTCATGGGGTCGGCTACTGGTACGTTGAGCATTTGGCCTAATATCTATGTGCAGTAGAGTATGATGCCTTCGTTGGCATTTCGCACATATTCTTACAGTCTTTGACGTTGTGGTTGTAAACAAGGTAGTTTCTACATATGTTGTTTTCTGTACAACCTTTGAACGTTCTTATTCTGACATTTTGCGAAATTATTTTCAGAATTTTATGGGGTGGCTGGAGTTGCAGACCTGGCAAGCACATGCCTTCTTTGGTTCTACCTTACAATTTTGTGTCCAGTTAAAGGTTTTTGCAGAGAAATTAGATAGTCGTCTAATTGAGCCCATTGGGGTAGGTCTCGTCTTGATGTGAGCGATTATTCCCAAAGCGACAGTGTTGTTTCTGGTAGTTTTGTTGAACAAATATATACCAGAATAGGATCCCAACGGTCTGTTGAAACATCTTGAAGCCTTTGTATTTGTCCGCTATTCTCGGATTGAATAGCAAGCAAGTTCATTAATATGTTGACCCTATTGCCGACTAAAATGCGCTTGTTCTCATATCTTGACCGAAGCGCTTCCCAAGCCAGATCGGAATTATCATCACTCAAATGATATTGTTTGACTATAGACAAGAGTCGTACGCTTTAGTTCTTCGCACTTGCGGAATCTAGCGAAGTAGTTTCCGCTTTACCCTAAGTATCTGACATCTTGGCAAATTTTGTTTCTTGCTCTAGAGACTTTTTGGGACGGTGTCCAATTGGCACTGAGGGCTTTCGGGAAAAAATCTTTTAAGGCCGAGAAACAACAGAAAATTTGTATATTCGGAAAGTGAATTTAGTATATGTGCGAGTGTGTGTTTCTTTTTTTTGTTTTTATTGTCGGAAATGACCAAACTTAACTTATAGAAAATAGTTAAGCTATTGTATTGAAATAATATAAAAACAAAAGTAAAAAAAGTTTTAATAAATTGAAATTAAAAAAAGAAATCACACACACTCGCACTTATGTATATTGTATTGAAATATACATGTGGAAATATATGTGTAAGTATATGTATATAAATTAAATTAAGTGATATAATGTGAATTATTATTTATTAAAGATATACCTATGTATAAATATGAAATACATTTTTAATGTCGAGATGGCAAGATATTACGAAATCTACCTTGTATCTTTAGGGTTATTTATGCACGCTAAATGTGTAAATACACCAGCTAATTTGATACAGCTCATATGAGAATAAATAGGTATGTATATATATATGTTGATGTATCAATGTTTTGATTATGTGAGCGTGGGAGTGTGCACAATGCGCTTGAAATAATTTGATGCTGTAAAGCATAGCTCATCTATTGTACAAAGCGGATATCGCACAAAAGAGTATGGTGGATAACTTTTTGCCTTTGCAAAAGAGTTTAGTGAGAAGATCACTAGTTATTATAACACTCAGAACACTCATTTCAGTGACGATAATTCTGGCTGAGTGGTGAATATTTTAGTAATGTATGTACGTGTATGCATGCTATACGTAGCTGTTTCAATCAAAAAAAGTTTGCCAACTTACTACTTATCGGCCTCTTACTTTCCTTTTTGTATGTGAATCCGCCTCTTTGAGGGTGTGTGTGTCTGTGAGGGGGATTTCCTGATGCTAGTGCTGGTGGTTTTGTCCTCCAGATGTTTGTTTTTGTACCTCTCTTGTGGCACTCTTTTTTTCTACTGTGTAACACTTTTGTTGTAATTTTATATTTATTTATTTATTACTTGAAATTTTCACACTCTCTCCCTTTATTTTTTGTATGTATTTATGTGTGTGCACACTTAATATATTTTAACAATTTTAATAAAATTTTTTTGCATATAATATTTTGTATATGGGTGCCACTTGGTTTTGTATAACCTTTTTTTTTTGTTAAATTTATTTTATTAAAAATATAATTTTTTTTATTTTAGTGTGTTTTCTGCACTGCACAGCAATTTAGTTGGTTTTTTGTTTTTTTTTTTGTTTTTCATACACTTATTGTATGATGGATGGGGATGAGGCCATGTGCAGAAGTTCACGCAAGTGAAGAAAGTTTTTGACTGCCATTCACCTGAGAGTGGCCAGAAACGATTCTTTTGCATATGGCTCAAGCAGCTCTCGACTTCCGGCCTTAGACCACGTATCTCCTGGGTAGCCAACAAACATCCATTTGGAGGCGAGCTAAAGTGAGAAGGCGAATCCCATGCGGTTGTGCGCAGGGTTTGGAACCCACTACATGAAAAAACAACCCAATGAAAAATCAATTTCAGCCTCGGATGAGGGAACCCTTTTGAGGCGGGCTAAAGTGAGAATGCGAATCCCATGCGGTTGTGCTTAGGGTTTGGAACCCACTACATGAAAAAACAACCCAATGAAAAATCAATTTCAGCCGCGGATGAGAGAACCCTTTTGATGACGACCCCGGCAAAAGTTTAAGGGTTACGACTTTAGGGCATGCTCCTGGAATGTCCGGTCCCTTAATTGGGAAGGTGCCGCTGCCCAGCTGGTTGAGGTCCTAATAAAGTTAAAGGCTGACATCACTGCCGTCCAAAAATTGTGATGGACGGGACAAGGACGGAAGAAGGTAAATCTATGTGAAATTTACTACAGCGGCCATATAAAGGAGCGCAAATTTGGTATCGGATTCGTGCTGGGAGAGAGACTCTGTCGCCGAGTATTGGCATTCACTCCGGTGGATGAACGTCTAGCCACAATCCACATCAAAACAAAATTTTTCAACACCACTCTAATTTGCGCCAAGCTCCGACGAAAGAGAAGGATGACTTGACCAAAGATGCCTTTTAGGAGCGCCTCGAGCACACATGTGAGCCCTGCCCCCGCCACGACGGGTGGGCAAAGAAGGTATCTTTTGTACAACTTTCGGAAAATTCAGCCTTCACGACGAAACATCTCCAAATGGGCTGATGCTGATCGACTTCGCCGGGCCCGAAATGTGATTATCTGTAGTACTAGATTCCAGCACAAAAAAATACATCAAGCCACTTGGCTGTCTCCAAAACGGAAAACTTTCAACCAGATCGATCATGTTATGATAGACGGAAGGCATGTATCCAGTGTTTTAGACGTGCTACGTTCCGAGGTCCTAATATCGGCTCGGATCAGTATATTGTCGCAGCGAAGATACCCACGCGCCTCTGTGTATCGAAGAACGCCCGTCAACAAACACAAGCAAGGTTCGACGTTGAAAAGCTGAAATCATAGCAGCCGTATACGGGAACTTTGGGACGGCATTGAAAACTCCCTACCTACAGCTGCAAACGAAATTATTGGATTTCCGAAAGGTCGCAAAAACAGCTGGTACGATGAGGACTGCTGTGTCGCAGTGGAGAGCAAACACTGCCTACCTCGCAACGTTGCGATCGACCACAACACGTGCGGAGTGGGATAGATACCGAGAACTGAAGAGGGAAGCAAGACGCGTCTGCAGACAAAAAAGAAAGGGGCGGAGATGCGCGAGTACGAGGAGCTTGAGAACCTGGCCGACAAGGGTAATGCTCGAAAATTCTACGAAAAGATACGGTGACTTACAGAAGGTTTCAAGACCGGAGAAACCTCTTGTATGACCCCGGGAGATGAGCTAGTGACAGATTCCCAGAGTATACTCGATTTATGCCTGCTGATTGGCAGTGAAGAGGAAACACGCGGAGATTGTGAATCCGAAACTCCAATTGTTGACAATGGAAAAGTTGTTCCATTACCCGACTATGAAGAAGTCCGAATAGCAATCGTCCGCTTAAAAAACAACTAAGCGGCGGGACCGATGGATTACCGGCCGAGCTGTTCACATACGACGGTGAAGGACTGATCAGATGCATGCATAAGCTTCTTTGCAAAATATGGTCGGAAGCAAGCATGCCCGACGATTGGAACCTAAGTGTGCTCTGCCCAATCCACAAAAAAGGCGATCACACAGTCTGCGCCAATTACCTAGGCTTTCTTAATATCACATATATGGTCCTATCAAGCGTTTTGTGTGATAGACCAAAGCCCACCGTCAACAAACTGATTGGACCTTATCAGTGTGGCTTTAGGCCTGGTAAGTCAACTTTTGACCAGATATTCACTAGGTGCCAAATCTTGGAAAAGACCCGTGAAAAGAGAATCGACACCCACCACCTGTTCGTCAAATGTAAAGCCGCCTTCGACAGCACGATTAGGAGCTGCCTTTACGCCGCTATGTCTGAATTTTGAATCCCCGCAAAACTTATACGGCTAAGTAAACTGACGTTAAGCAACACTAAAAGCTCCGTCAGGATCGGGAAGGACCTCTCGGAGTCGTTCGATACCAAATGAGGTTTCGAACACGGTGATTCCTTATCGTGTGACTTTTTTAATTTAATGCTGGAGAAAATAATACGAGCTGCAGAGCTAAATAGAGAGCTGCTGGCGTACGCCGATGATATCGACATTATTGGCCTTAACAACCGCGCTGTGAGTTCTGCTTTCTCCAGACTTGATAAGGAAGCGAAGCGAATGGGTCTGGTAGTGAATGAGGGCAAAACGAAATATCTCCTGTCATCAAACAAACAGTCATCGCATTTGCTACTCGGCTCCCACGTTACTGTTGACAGTCATAACTTCGAGGCCGTAGACAATTTCATTTATCTAGGGACTAGCATTAACATTAACAACAATGTCAGCCTGAAAATCCTACGCAGAAACACTCTTGCCAGCAGGTGCTACTTTGGACTGAGTAGGTAATTGAAAAGTAAAGTCCTCTCTTGGCGAACGAAAACCAAACTCTACAAGTCGCTTATCATACCGGTCCTACTATATGGCGCAGAAGCGTGGACGATGTGAAAATCTGATGAGTCGGCTCTAGGAGTCTTCGAGAGAAAAGTTTTGCAAACGATTTATGGTCCTTTGCGCATTGACAACGGCGAACATCGCAGACGATGGAACGATGAGCTGTACGAGCTATACGATGATATTGACATAATTCAGCGAATGAAGAGACAGCGGCTACGCTGGCTAGGTCATGTCGTCCGAATGGATGAAAGCACTCCAGCTTTGAAAATATTTGATGCAGTACCCGCTGGTGAAAGCAGAGGAGGAGAAAGACCTCCACTCCGTTGGAAGGATCAAGTGGAGAGTGACTTGGGTTCACTTGGCATTTCCAACTGGCGCCAGGCAGCGAAAAGAAGAGAAGAATGACGCTCTTATATTGATTCAGCTGTGGTCGGTTGTGGACTGTTTGCGATTGGTCTGGTCAATTTTAGCCTCGAAAGACCATGCTTAATTGGGTGGTAGCCTGCGGCACTTATTTAAACCCTTGCCGACTTTTAATTGGCCCAATAAAATGAAAGAATTTATTAAGGTTTTTTTTTCAACTTAAATTTTTACAATTTATTGTCAAAATATTGTAATATTCACAAAATAAGGGTTTATTGTTAAAATGTTTTCATTTTCACAAAATTAAAATTTATTGTTAAAATTCAAGTGTAATATTTTATTGCTAAGCTACTTTCGCAGTCAGTCTGCTATCTATCCACTGCGACACAGCAGTCCTCATCGTAACAGCTGTTTTTGAGGCTTTTGGGAAATCCAATAGCTTCATTTGCAGCTGTACGTAGAGAGCTTTAAATGCCGTCCCACAGTTCCCGTATACCGAGCTGCTGCTGAGTACTCTCGGAGCACGAGTGCAAATCGAGTAGAAAACCGTTCGGCAGTCTGTAATGATTGCAGCTATTCGACGTCGAACTTTTCTTGTGTTCTTCGATAGATAGATAGATAGTGGTCCGATTCGATGGAGACAT
The DNA here is from genome assembly GCA_037013455.1 of Ceratitis rosa. Lineage (NCBI taxonomy): Eukaryota > Metazoa > Arthropoda > Insecta > Diptera > Tephritidae > Ceratitis > Ceratitis rosa. The sequence goes on along the minus strand of JAWMAG010000015.1, from coordinate 5,662,445 downwards.
GTCTTCCGTCTACTACAACATGGTTTTCTGTTTTTCGATCAGGGGACAGATTTTTACAGGTGTTGAAATCATGAATACTGTTTAAATATTTAAAATTTATTTATTGTATATCAATACCTTATACTTACCCAAAATGATCACCCCGAATTTATTCCCATTTTCAATACTCACTTGCAACCCTACATCCGTTATTAAACGAAAATGAAAATGTAAATAAAATTTGCATGTAAAATCTAGTTTTAAAATTCGTCGTATATACTCGCCGAACTCGGTTGTGAACCCTAAAGTTTTAAATAAAAATATTAACTTTAATTTGCTATTGTGCATTACAATAAAAAAAGGCGTTTTCTTTTTACATGAAACAGGAAGATATACATAAATATATTTATAAAAATAATAGAATATTAAATCGAGCTGGAATTATATCGTTGAATTTTATACATGGTGCCGAAACCCGTCTATTGGAAAGTTTCAATAAAATTTCGAATATTATATAAAAAAATACAGAAAAATATGACAGAGAGATTTCCAAATAAATTAAACAAATAGCAATCGCATAAATAAGCCAAAACAAAAAGCGAGGGAAGTTAAAGCATTATTTTGAACTAAAATGAAAAGTAAAACTCAAAAAGCTTTAGCGCTTAAGGCCAGGTTTCTCTACAAAATTAAAAAAATAACGAAATATTTTTTTCCTGTATATTGCTAAAAAATACTCTTAGAAATAATATAGACTTAGTCCCGAAGGTCCTCAAGACCAAGAATTAAATATCGAAGAGGGGAGAGCGGAGCGCGCCAAGCGGTAAATACTCACGAACAAAAACTTTAATCAACAATCAAGTAACTAAAACTGAAAAAAGTTATAAAAAAATTAAAAGTCCGCAATTTTGTTTTTTTCTGAAAATTTTTCAATGTAGTTCCGGACATAGCCAATGTGATACAGAATAAGAAACCGTTTTGATTTTTGCTTTCAGCAATTTTAAGAGCTGCCACTTAAAAAAAACTTCAATTATTATTTTTATACGTCTACCTACATAAACTTTCATTTATAACTTTTTTTAATTAAATAAAATTTGTTTGAAAATACATGTTTTTTGGAGGAACCTTGCCTTAACATATAAAGTTATAAAGCACATACATACATATGTACTCGTACATACACGTAGCGGCGTAAAATAGTAAACACATAACAAAAACAAAAAACACACAACATATAGAAGCAAAATATGTATAAATAAAATAAAATACAAATTAAACATTAAAACTGTTTTCGAGGAAATGAAAATAAAAAAATAACAACAATACAATCTACAAATATATAACACAACAACAAACTCCAACCAACTATAAAATCTGCAATAAGGAAAACAACGCAACCGAAGACAGAACATCAGCAATACACAAAAGACAACACATCCCATTTCTCCCCGACAAAAAAAATTTTGTACAAAATCACAAAATCCGTTAAGCTATAAAATTCGTATATATTATATAGGTACATAGCGGGTCCCCAATGAAAATCCTCTACTTTTCATTTACCGCATCTAACAGCGCCCATATATAATGCATATATTATACAATATTGACATTTATATATGAAATTTGCGCTTTCCGCGCCAAAAAAAATATTTATATAAAAAATCCCGCAAGTTATATATAAATACCTCCCCACGTATAAAACATCCCCCTTATATACACCCCAACTGTCCGAAACTCCAACGGGACCAGAACAAGACCAGTTTACATATATTATACGGTCCGCAGATGTCATCTCCTTGAAAGTCGATGCTACCCATCCACGGTACATGTATGTATATTTGCACACACATATATATATAAAACTAGAGTTCACGCTTTGATGCGAAAATACGAAATGTAAAAATTAGGCTTTAGTTTCGCACAAAAAGCGTGAGAGGTGTTTATGTGTTAATGCGAAATGCGAAATGTCAAATGTCATAAACAACTGTTTATGAAAATTAAGTAAAAAAGACAATGCCGCAATAAAGTGAAAGAGAAAAATTTTAGATTTCTTCTTTATTAAGAACCTATTTGACATAAATTCTATTCATGAAGAAATTAGTAAGTCAAATTACTCATACTTTCGATTGTCAAATAAATAAACTGTGCATATACACCCTTCAGAAGATGATGGCATAAAAGAAGAAATGGATTAGTACTTGTATACATACATAAATATATCCAAAATGATCAATACCTTAAACAGTTTGGGTACCACTAGCTTCGTCAGTTTCCAAAAGACCTACTCCTTTTGATGTTCTATATTTCTCCGCCTCCTTCAGCTTCGTTTTTAAGTATCTTACTTTGAATTTTACAAGCTGCCATGATGCGTCTATATCAACACCATCTAGAAACCTCTTATAATAAAGCTGCGCGTTGGATGCAGTATTAAAATGTACATGTATAATATTAATTGTACATACATCCATATATGCATAAACAAATTTTCAAATTATTACCTCAAATTTAGGGTTTTCTTCAACATATTCTATTATTTTTTCTATTTCATCCAATGTCCACTTTTTTGTTTTCCTTGTTTGCGCCATTGTACTATCTAACTGATTGTCAAGAATTTTCGCATTTTGCATTTCAAATAGGGTTTCAGCTGTGAGTTTGTGCGAAACTAAAATGCGAAACGTTGCCATGTGTTTGTTGTAAAAAACAGGGAAGTATTTCGCATTTTCGCTCTTTCGCACAAACGCACACAGTTTCGCATCAAAGCGTGAACTCTAAAATGGTTCTTCACATTCCGGCAATTCCCACTCCTTTGCTATTTGCAATAGCGAGTGGACATATATATTTATTATTACGTTTATGCTTCATTTCTACTCAGGTTAAGCCTTCAAGCATAAACGCCAAATGTTCTACTCGAGGTGGATTCAGAATGAAGTTAATATCGTATACACACGTACATCTCCATATAAGCTAAGGTACCCGGCATACAAAACTTTCTTACCACCCAGTATACATACATAGATACATATCTACCTTGCTGTACTCAGACGCGCTGGGACAGTGCACTGTGCTAAATAAAAAGCCACCTCAAAATAAATTAAATTAAAAAGTAAATAATAATAAAAAACAAAGTCTTATAATATTATAAATTAATAAAGTTAAATATAAAATAAATAAATATATTTCACTATAAATTAAAAAATTAAAAACAATAAATATATATATAATCACAATAGCAGAGAACAAAGTAGAAAAATCCCAAACTCCCTATTTAAGCACGCAACATTGACCTATTGTGAACTCCGTGCGTGCCAAGCTTCGGGTGTTCCATTTCCCTTTCGTTCCCTCCCATAAAACTTTGTTTCCTTCTTACCCCTGTTCGTTAGACGAACGACCACTTACTGCTACCCCTAAATTGGGCCGTTGAGCGTTAAACAATTGTCAAAAATCCTCATAACCATACAATTTGTATGGGACATCCCACAATAACGCGGTGTCAACGTTGAACAAATAAAATTTTCAACTTTGACAGCGCGTTATATGAAGTTAGATGTGAAGGATTAAAGTGTGAAAGAAACGAAAAATACTGATAGAGAGGAATAGGCAATGCAAGAAAAATTTTAAAAACCAATTTGTATTTTGCAAATAAAACTATAAATATTCACTGAAAAATTAATTCAATTGGTGGAGGCACACTTTTGTCGACCGATTAAGTTCGTAGAATCTTGTTTGAAATAAATGTAATTAATTTATTAAATGTTCTTTAGCTAATACGAACTTGAAGAGAAAGAGAAAATCCAAAAACGTTAGCGCTGTTATTATTGTATAGAGCGCGTTGCCACTCATTGACGTTAGAAAACGCTACGCCGAACGCTCCAATTTAGGTATGTCAGTTAGTCGCGGTAGTTTGAGCTAACAAAAAGTCAGTTTTAAAAACTATCCCAAAATGCGGGATAATAATCCTAATAAATAAGATGGGAATATACTTGCATAGAGAAAAAAAAAGCTAAGTGAATAAAAGGCAAACAACTTTTTGAATTGTCTGTGCACTAAAGAAAAAACCTCCTTGTTTTATTTTTTGATCAGGCCGATTCGGAAGATTGGCACCCACAATCCTAACCGAATCAAAGGCAAAACAAAAATTATAATACAGTCCGCAACCGTCGCTCCCCCGTGCGCTCGTACTAATAAAAACAAAAATAAAATTGCTACACACATACATACATACGAGTATAGGTAAATCAATGGAAAATCAAAACTGAAGTAGGGGAAAGTGGTAAAAACAAAATAAATTATATTATTTATTTATCAAATACTATTGGAAACCAATAAAAGAAAACAAACCAAAAAAAATTAAATTTTTTTTTGAGTTTAAACAATCTTAAAAATGTGAAATATATGTACATACGTGTATATACATACATACATATACACTAATAAATGCTTTCAGATTCATACATACCTACAACAAAATATAAAAAATAAAATAAAATAAATGTGTGAATTTAACATGTACTTATTGTATGTACTCATAAAAATCCAAAAAAAAATATTTTTTTCAAAAAAGTCCAAGATTTACTGAAAAATAAGTGCAACCAATAATCATTGAAAGAACAAAAGTGGCAATATACGTACAAAGATCCTCAACAAGCAGCAGCATAGCCAGCAGAAAAGGGAATCGCACCAGAACCAGGAAATTCCCCTCACAAACACACACACCTCAAGAGGCGTATATTTCTTTTGTTTTATAGAACTGCATGTATGTGTTATTTTTTCTCTCTTTTGACGATTTTTGAAATAAATATTGCTTATGAAATCCTTTTCAAAGATTTTCATAGCGAACAACAGGCGAGAACGTCTCATAGTTTCTTGCTTTTATTAATTTTTTCGGCCTTAAAAAAGTTTTTTTTCCTAAATCACTCGATTCCAATTGGAGACATCTCGAGAGCAAGAAACAAAATTTACTAAGATGTCCGATACAAAGGGTAAAGCGAAAACTACTAAACAACATGTAAAGAAACTGCTTTACTTACACTCGTAACGTCAAAGACTGTCAGATCAAGTTTACATGTGCAAAATGCCAACAAAGGCATCATACTCTACTGCACATAGATATTAAGCCAAATGCTCAACGTACCAGTAGCCGACCCCATGAAGCTACAGTACAACACACGAAGGCAAAGTCGACAATTCCCGCTCGACAGCCACAAACCAGCTCCAATCCCGACGAGCAACCCTGCTGCTCAAAGCAAGCACACATACAATGACCTAAAACTCGCAGGAACTGAGTAATCTTGAGCTAGCTGACCCAAATTGTCACATTCCAGCTCAAATTGATATGGCTATCGGCAGCGTTCTTGTTCCACAAATTCCAGTGGAAGGGCTGCAAAAAGTTTGCGACAATCTTCTTGCACAAAATACCATATTTGGATGGATACTTAATGGTTCGGTGACCGAAAGGGTATCCTCCTTTTCCACCCAAATAGAACGAGTTTCAAATGAAACGCTAAGTGCACAACTGAGACAATTCTGGAAACAGGAGGAAATCCATATACCTTCACCGAGTACGCCTGAAAATCAGGCGTGTGAAGATCATTATGGTGCAACAACGACCCGTAATTCAAGCGGTCGCTACATTGTCAGGCTTCCATTTAAGGAAACATTTCCAGAAAACTCATCCTAGGCCACTCCCAGCATGGAACGCACGCTTCAGAAAAAGGGGAGTTAAAGACAATGTACAACGATGTGTTGCAAGAATATATAACGTTGGGCTATATGGAACTCACAACCCCCCGTGAAATCATTTCCAATGGTAATTACCATTCGTTCTATTTGCCACATCGTGCGGTTGTAAAACAAGATAAAGTCACGACTAAAGTGCGAGTGGTTTTCAACGCATCGAAAAAATCAAGTTCGGGTGATTCTCTGAATGATGTTTTATATACAGATCCCTCACTCCAACCGGACCTCATGTTATTAATTTTGCAATGGCGCATGTACAGATATGTATTCAATGGAGACATTGCAAAATGTATCGGCAAACCCTCATTCATGAGGACGATAAAGATTATCAGCGAATTCCATTTCGCGAGTCAGAGGATTCTCCCATCTCTGCCTTTAATCTTAGCACAGTGACATTCAGTGTGAGTTGTGCGCCATATTTCGCTATCCGTACTCTAGATCAATTGACAAAGATATCTACATAAGCGAAGTTTCCACTGGACACACTAATACTCAAAACCCAAACGTATGTTGATGATGTCCTGTCCGGAAGTCATGATATTGACAATGCCAACGATTCACTCTTCCAAGTGATCAAAGCGCTCAAGTCAGCTGGCTTTATTCCCAAGAAATTAGCAGCCAACAACCCGGCCATTTTGGAGAAACTCCCGATGGACGACCTCCTCGACTCCAATTTCTTGAAATTCGAAGATGCTTCCACCACCAAAACGCTTGGTATTCGGTAGAACGCATTAACGGACAGATTTTCATACACATTGATTGGGATGAATGCCCAAAGCCTACTTCGTTGGTCAAATGGCAACAGTTTACTCAAAACTTGCCAGCCATTTCCGACATCGAAATTCCTCCATGGCTCAATTTTACTCCGGGGCAGGATACTCAAATCCATGGGTTCTGTGACGCCTCGGAAAAAGTCTTCTTTGCAACAATATATGAACCCACGGAAGCAAATTATCATGCAACATTCAGCCTACTGGTTGCAACGAGCAAAGTTGCACCGCTGAAGACCATAAATCTTCCTCGCGTAGAGCTGTGTGGAGCAGTATTATTAGCAAAACTGACCGCAACTGTCCAAAACCAGCTCGGCTTAGAAGCGTGCAATACATCTTACCACTGATTTAGAACAGCATTCGCCCAATTTATGGGCAGGCAAGAATATCCCGCCAATTTATGAGCGATAACGCAAAAACGTTCATCGGAGCACAGAGAGCAACTAAACGCGAATTCGTCAAATTCCTTAACGAATGTTTAGCAGACATTACCCAGAAGTATGCTCTCCAAGGTATCTTCTGGCAACCCAGCGCCCCATACATGGGAGAGTCCGCAGTAAATAGTTTTAAAATTCATTTAAAAATTCCGCTGCATCGTACAAATTTACATTTGAAGAGTTCACGACACTCTTAGTTCGAATTGAGGCTGTACTCATTTTTCGCCACTTTCGGCATTATCCCAGGACCCAGCTGATTTCATAGCACTTCTCCGGGTCATTTTTTCGAGGTACTCCGCTATTAGTCATTCCTGAGCCAAATGCAGAAATCTTCTCGTCAATAAGCCAATGGGAGAATGTCAAAACACAAGTGGAAATGTTCACAGAAGGAGCCTCAAGCTGACGACTGCGTCGTGATCCGAGACGACGGTCCACCTACCGAGTGGCTTCGACGAATCGAAAATGTTCATCGTGGGCTTGATAATAGCATCCGTGTCGTGGACTTCCGCACGCACGCAGCCCTTAGTAACACTGTGCTTCATTCCAAATGAGCAATCTTCACTCGAAGCACAACAATAAAGGGAAATTTCCCTCCATACGAAGGACAACAATGGCAACGCGCAGTGCAGTTCCTCTCGCGCCGACGGCAGATACTCGGAACTGTCTACAGTGTCGGCTGTGTCACCGCTACCACGCTTTGTGAAATTGCCCCTCTTTCCGAGTAATTGCGCCGCCTTTCGAACAACGCGTCGACTCTAGCGCATCGCGATTGGCAACGCGGAAGGATACTGCGGCAACTTTATTGCGCTCACAAAAAATGCAGACGATGCAAAAAAGCGCAGCATACCATGCCACGTCCGCCAGAGTCACAATACAGCGAGCCAGCGGGAGCAACAGCACTCGCCGCATACAACAAGGAGGTTACACACAACAGCGTGCCACAAAGCAACACGCAACAAAACAGCACGCAAGACAACAGCGCGCCTCCACACATCAACGTGCTTGACCTTCCCGTGCCACACCGCAGCGCGCCATAAAGAAAAGCAGAGGAGAGAGGTGGCGCTCAAGCACACACAAGCACCGGGTTGCAAACAAAGGGGTTTAGAAACCGGACCACCATAAGAGCCATAACCGAAGTAATCTGCGCACTGCAAAAGCTGCGCAACGTGCCAGCCAGCGCATCCCTGCAGGGCCGGCAGTATGTTTAAACGCGCAACAACCTATTGTGAACTCCGTGCGCGCCAAGCCGGTGTTTCGAGACCTCGAACCCTATCCAAATCCTAAATTCTGCTCTAAATCTCATTCAGAGGCAATGCTACAAAGTTTCATGGACCACTTGGGAAATCACATGACCCTGGTGGATGCAGCAATTTGTAGGATGAAAGAACGCGAAAGGCGTGTTCAGATGCATATGAAAACAATGCATTACTGACAAAAACCCGAATTAGCGAATTACTCAACAAAATCCAGCAAAATACTGATTTCTTATATTCACACACACATACACCCACTACGATGATGCCACCCCACCACGCACGCCCGACTCGTGCAACTATCCCAAAATACCTGCATATGACAGAGAAATCTTCTATGGAGGATACGAAGACTGGCCCGCATTCAGGGGCTTGTAAACAGCAATGTACGTCAATCGCCCTAAATGCCTTAATCCTTTCGTATTGGTAGCGTTTTCACGTCACATATCGTAATCGCTATCGTACTGGCAGCGTTTGCACGACACGCCGTATACCTTAATTGTTAGTGTACTGGCAGCGTTTTTACGTCAACCACATACTTCCATCTACTCCTATTGGTAGCGTTTGCACGACACACCATATGCACTAGCTACGACAGCACAAACAGAAGTGATCAATCATTGCTGATGCTGCCCTTTTTATGCCTGAAACACATGTGCAGTAACATTTCACGCAGTACTGCATGTTTACTGCAGACATTTTACGTTTGTAAACACATGCGCAGTAAGTTCTGTTAAACAGCTTCGTGCAGTGACTTTTCAATTTAATATTTATAAAATAAAAATGGATGTGAAAAAATATAAAAAAAATTAAAACATTATTACTACTTTCGAGTTGTAATTAAAATATATAAAACTATTAAAATTACGTTTGAAACAAAAGACAACAAGAAGGAATATATACGCACACTCTGCAAATTTCTATTCACGAAGCCAGTTATTCCTGTATGAGTGGTGCTTTGTCGAATAAAAACCTGTTTTCCCTCACAAAGTTCAGAAAATATTCTTCCATTTCTAAAAATAACGATATATCAAATCGTTTTTTTTCACATGTAGTATTCATCATATTAGGTTTGACTCATTTTCTTTGTTCTCCTCCGTACAGCGCCTCTAAAACTGCAGTTCTTGCATTCTGCGCAGTGAAATTTAATTTGAACGCATCTTGCAGTGTACTGCATAGTATGCAGAAACCACACGAACCGCACGGCTCATACAAACCAGTGTGTTCAAAATTTTACTGCGCAGTGCTACTGCTCATGTGTTCTAGCATTATACTCAATTCTGCTTGAAGGTGGACAGTTCCGAGTTGCGTTGCTGGTAGGCCTATCGCCTATTCTCCTTTGCCCTACTTAACAGCGACGGCCCGCTATGCTAGTGCTTGGTGATTTCATATTTGTACGTATATATATCTGTGTATCTATATTTATATACATGAAATGCATATATGCATATACCATAATTGGCGCTTTGTAGCCGTGAAGGTTCGGCCGAGCTCCTCCTTCACTTTGTGGTTTTGCGTCTTGATGTTTTTCCAAATGGAGGGAGTTTATAATAAGCCGCCTCCGAACGGCAGATGGTTTTTTTACGAGGAGCCTTCATTTCATGTCGGAAATACACTCGGAGGGGTGGACATTCCCTACCGAGGGGCGACCGCAATTAGAAAATTTAGCTTTAATTTTTTATTTAAATTAATTTTCCATAAGTTTTGGATGTTGGTGGCACCGGGATTTGAGCCGGAGCCTTCCGAGTGTCAGTACTCAATGCTAACCACTAGGCTAGTAAAATATTCAAGTGTATTATTCTCATAATATTTAATCTCTGTTTCTTGAAAGTTAATTTCACACCTTTTATTGTTTGGAAGTGGTGATAGAAAATATCTTTTGACATTTAATATTTTTGAGTACTTTTAATATAAACAAAATTTTATAACTTTCGTCATTCGCTACGCCTAATTTAATGTTTAGTTTATAAAAGACAATCACGAATGTTTGTATTTCTTCTGTTGTTAAGATTTTTTTACCATAATGTTGCTATTTGTAGCGATAATATTGTTTTGAATATGTTCAATGTTATCATTTAGAATTTTGATTTTTCTACAATTTTTTTCAATTTCAATTGTTTTCGTAAGTGTTTTCATTGTTCCGGTGAAGTTATTATTTATAAGCATTGTACGTAGGCTGGTATATATATGTCTGGCCAAATAATGAAAACACGAATATTTATCCACGAAAATGGTTTTATTGTTTTTCAAAATATTCTCCATCAAGATTTATACACTTTTGCATGCGCTCAAACCAATTTTCGAAGCACTTTTTCCACTCCGATTGATACACCTCCAAAACATGGTTTTTGAATGCTTCAACAGCATCTTCTGGCGACGAAAATCGTTGACCACGCATTATTTTCTTGATGTGTGGGAATAAAAAGAAGTCATTGGGTGCCAAGTCAGGGCTGTATGGCGGATGACCCATCAATTCGACGTTTTGGCCGGTCAAAAAGGCGCTGGTTTGAGCCGATGTGTGAGAGCTCGCATTGCCATGGTGCGCAATGATTCGTCTTGTCTTGTTCGTTTTTCGAATTTCTCCGAAGACTTCAAGCAAACAAATGGTGGTGTACCACTCAGAATTGACCGTCCTACGTTGCTCAAGCGGAACAGTCGCCACATTACCAGTTTTGCCGAAGAAACAGGCGACCATTTGCTTCGAAGTGCTTCTTCCACGAACAACGTTCCTTGGATTTGGCTCGTCTTGGAAATTCCTTCTTCTTGTCTTGATCTTCAAAGCGTTAACATGTAAATATACTTTTGTACAAACTCCTACCTAATTTCATTATATATAAATTAATGTTCAACACCAACATTCGGCGACGAAGTCAATGGACGAAAAAACGCTAACTTCTCTACTGACACATTTTTATGAAACCAGCAAAGAATTCTTGGAGAAGCTACTACAGCAAAACATAACATCATGGCAGCACGTGCTTGGCAGCGATGGACACACGAGTAAGGCAAAAATTTTTAGGAGCTTCAATAGAAACGCAGAGAGGTGGCCAACATACATTCAACAAATGGAGCATCATTTCATTGCTAGTGTTGTTACAGACGATAAGGTGAAGCTCGCAAGTTTTCTCTGGTGGGTAGGCACAGAGACTTTTGAACAACGATTTGACGGCGAAGACGTTCAACGACATTAAACTAAATGAACACTTCATAGAAAAGCAGCACGTACTCGCAGCTCGTTTTAAATTTTATTGAATAAGAATGAAACCGGACCAAACATATGTTGAGTGGGTGGCAGAGCTTCGCGGAGCAACCGCAGAATGTATGTTCAAATGCGAAAAAATCGAGTGCCACGAATCTTTCATTGATAAAAACATAAGGAACATGATTATTACACACACGCCTCATGACAAGGTGCGAAGCGCCGCCTTGCCAAAACCTAACCCCACATTAGAAGAAGGGCTGCAGATAGCAACTATGTACGAAGCAACAGTGAAGACACGTTTAGAGTTTAAAGGGGAAAGAGAAGGCCCGTTAGTCAATGCAATCCATCGGTCAAAGAGGTAAGAAAAGAGTCAAAATAGGGACCGCAGTAAGTCGCGAAATTCCTAAGATACTAAATCTTGCCCAGGGTGTGGGTCTGAACACAACAGACATCGATGTTCTCATTACAAGAACAAAACCAAATGCAGATCGTGTGGTAAAACTGGACATATTTCAACAGTATGTAAATGCAGCGGCAACGAAAAGTTTCAACAAAGATCGAAAGAGTGATGAAAATGTAAACAATGCGTCATTTCATAGTGGAAGTGCAATCATCAACTGAAATTACCCAGTCTTCAGAAGAAGTATTTGTCGATATTGAAATAAATGGATATATATTTCAATTTCAAGAGGATTCGAGGGTTACATGTTCACTTATAGTCCTTCCAAACGTATCGTAAGTTGGGGAGCCCCAGGTGCACACCAACAGACAAAATTTTAAGAACACACGGAGGAAATATGCAAACACTTGCTGGGTCTATTACAGTTTAGGCTGTGTGGAAAGGAATGTCCAAATCACTACAGTTGCTCGTCGTGGACTCGAAACAAGCAACGAACTTTCTTGGTTTAGACTGGTTAAAAATTTCGAATTTTAAGATTGATATGCGCTCACCAGATTTTGATATTAACGAATGTAAACCTTCCATTTCAGGTCTCGCATCACAACAGAGTTTGATCGCCTCGTTACAGGAGTCCGCAAATCATAGCATGGAAGTCTTCACATCAAAGTTAGGTCTTTGTAAAACATTTAAAGCCAACATCACGTTAAAACATAATGCCACACCAAAATTTTTCAAAAGTTCAGACAGAAATAGGCGGCTCGTCAAAGCCAAAGTATTGCAGCCAGTAAGCGCCAGTGATTGGGCTGCGCCGATTGTTGTAGTGAAGAAACCCAACGGGAAGCTACGTATATGTGCGGATTTCAAAGTCACGGTAAAAACGCAAATCAACATAGACAGATACCCTATATCTCGAATAGAAGAATTATTTCACAAACTGCAAGGTGGTCAGTATTTTACCAAAATTGATTTGAGTGAAGCATATCTTCAAGTGGAACTGACCGAAGATACAGAGACTTTCATGGTAATAAACACACCGTATGGTCTATTTCAATTTCAACGAATGCCGTTTGGACTGGCTAGCGCCCCCGGGTTGTTTCAACGTTTTTTGGAAGAAGTCATCGCGGGTATTCCTCATTGTGCGGTGTACATAGACGATATTATTATTACCGGTCTAGATCACGACAATCACTTACGTAATGTCCGAGAAGTTTTTAAACGTCTTCAATATCATGGGTTGATTTGCAAAATTGATAAATGTCATTTCGCTGAAGCTAGGATCGAATACGTCGGATATATTATCGATGCAAACGGGGTGTTGCCTTCTGAAAAGCGAGTGGAAGCGATTAAACTAATGCCGAGACCTAGAAATATTTTATTAAAGAAGTGGAAACATTCATCGGTAAAGTAAATTATTACAACAGATATATCAGAAAATTTTAATCTATAGCAGCACCATTGAATGCACTTAGAAGAATCAATGTAGAATTTAAATGGACACCGAAACAGGAAAATACTTCTTAGCAATTGAAAGAGGCAATTATGACTGTCACTCGATTAGTTCATTATGATGACAAATTACCAATCATTTTAGCGGTAGACGCATCGAACCATGGGATCGGAGCAGTCATATCCCACACATATGTAAATGGTCGCGAAAAACCTATTGCATATGCGTCGAAAACCCTCAGCAGTAGCCAATCACGTTATTCTCAAGTCGAAAAAGAGGCTTTAGCTATAATTTATGGCATTACGAAGTTTCACCAATATCTATACGGGTGCCATTTCGAACTTGTGACCGATCATCATGCATTAACGACACTATTTCATCCGGCGAAAAAATTACCGGTTATAGTCCTTCATATGATTCAACGCTGTGCCATAATCCTCTAAGCATTTGATTATACTATACGTTTTATAAAATCCGCCGAAAACATAGCTGCAGACACAATATCCCGACTCCCAGCTGGAGAAGCCATATCATTTGATAAGAAAGAGGAAACCTTATTTATAATAGATGAAGTATTGTAGATGAAATTCAACAGTGTGTAATCGAACAATTTCCTGTGAACGCCGAGGTCGTAAGAAAACTCACTGAAGAGGTCGACACACTTAAACTCGTTTGTAAGTACGTTCAGCATGGATGGCCTCACACAATACCAAAACTAAGTAATTTCAAACTTTATTTTGAAAGAAAATTTTGTCTATCCTTGAAGGATGGAGTATTACTACTTCAAACGGAACACATCAGAGTGGTACTGCCTAATGCCCTAGTTACCAAAGTCCTTAATATGCTTCGCGAGGGTCATTGGTGCAAAAGCCGAGTGAAGCAATTGGCAAGAAGATGTATATAGTTCCCCGGTATTAACAAAGAGTTAGAAAGATTGCATAATGAGTGTATCATACCAAAACGCGATTATTCTCCATGGCCCGAGCCCTCACAGCCATGGGTGAGGATACATCTCGATTTAGCTGTTCCGTTTCTAAGCCGGATGTGGTTAATTGTTGTCGACGCATACTGAAAATTTCCGTGCACGGTAGAACTTTCGGCAGCCACCACATTGACAACTGTTGCTGCACTTCAGCGAATTATATCGATTGAAGGTCTCCCATCTACTATTGTTACAGATAATGGGACACAATTCACTTCATGAGAATTCAAGTTATTTTGCGAGAAAAATAGCATAGAACACTTAACCACAGCACCTTTTCATCCAGCTTCGAACGGCCTCGCACAAAGGTATGTGAAAACATTCAAAATAGCCATAATCAAAATCATGAGGGAAGAAAATAACACAGAGGGAGCCATGTACAAGTATCTTTCAACATATCACAGCACACCGTACTCAACCACGGGGAAATCTCCAGCCGAATCACTACAACAATGTCGTCAACAATATTGTCCGCAATGTTTCCCAAGTCATCGATACAGTTGCACCCCAATGACAATGAATTTACAGTCGGTGCGAAGGTGTGGACCAGAGTGTAATCCGGCAAATACTCGTATAGAAGACACCGAAATCAAATCCGCGCTCACAAGTCTAGTAAGTCTAAGTCTTCGGATAACGCCAGTGACTTGGACTTGCCTAATCCGATTGCTGAACAACCGAACACAACTTCGACGCAGCATTCATCAAAAGGGGAAGAAGCCCCTCTTAGACGATCAGAGCTGATTAGATTAAAAGTAGCTAGATTTGATCCGTCTACAATACATACAAGTAAACAAGCCAGTTCTTTTTCGTTTATGTGTACTTAGCTACTAAGTTGAATTTGAAATTGTGCATTTTAAATTTAAGTCTAGGGGAATGTAGACATTTATTATATGAGTGTGGTAACACTCTAACAGACTATTATTAAATCAAATCTGGCAATGCCTTTTCAGGCATAATACGTATTCCTTCTTCTTGTCTTGATCTTCAAAGCGTTAACATATAAACATACTTTTGTACAAACTCCTACCTAATTTCATTAAATATAAAATAATGTTCAACATCAACAAGTATATTATTGTTACAAGCTTTTATTATATTATGATTAATCTGATCTTAAGTCACGGCGAATGAGAGAGGAAGCTTCAGTGGAGCCTCTCCGACTTATTCGGTTTAAGGGTCTAAAGTCTAATTGAAGGGTCTGTTCACCAGAGGTGCGGATGCGAGTGGGCGTCGGTCTTGAAGCAAGCGGCTCGTTATATAAATGTGTAAAATCTTTAAACTTACCCGCCGAGCGGGGTTGTGCGCTGGGTTTTGGACCCGCCACATTGAAACCAGCTCCAATTACAAAGTTAGCAACGCCTCGGAGGAGATACCCCCTTTCGGTATACGGGAACTGTGGGACGGCATTTCAAGCTCCCTAAGTACAGCTTGTGACGACAGCCTTTTGCATTCTTGCACACGCATACTGACTCCAACACACATGTGCACCAAAAATGAATAAAATAGGGGGATACAAATACCGGGTACACTTCCCCTCCAATGACAGCAAGAAAAGCAAAGAGATACAAACAAATAACCTTAAGACAATGTACCGCAAATGGAGAGTTTATCTCTGGATAGATAAACAAATATGTGTATAAAAAGACAAACGGAAAGGTAATAAGGATCAGAAAAATTATGAGCTCTACTCGAGGTGTGCCGCACAAGATTTAGCAAATAAAATTTTAAGCGAAATTGATTAACGGAAAAATAAAAGTTCTGCAAAGGCGATTAGTTTCCGATAGTTTTTCCCAGTGTCAGTGTACAAATTTGGCACGCTAGTCACAAAGACACCTACCGATCCTCGAATTTAAAGGGAACAAAGATGTCGTACATAAAACATAAACATATATCACAAAAAAAATACAAGAAAACAAAAATTTGGTTTAAAAATAAAGAAATATTGACAATAGTACATAAGCAACAATAAATTGAGAAAAAAAAAAACAATTGCCACAAACGCTTCCAGTGCATATAAATAAGTTCGGGTAGATATAAAACTAACGCAGAACTGTGCATAATTCTCAAACGTTTAATAAACCAATGAATTTCACCAGCCTTATACCAGACCATACACCTTCCAAGTTGCCACCGCCCACTATAAACTAACCACTACCTTCAGACGTGGAGACACAACACACATATATCCTCCATCAGTACAACACCCAGCAAAATCCACCCATCAATCGGGATTCGTTTTAATGATGAATATACAAAAAAAAAAATATTCCAAGAACTTCAATTTAATGTTATTTAAATTGTTTAAACATAATTTCTCTTTAAATATTTAATATTTAATTAGTATTTTTATTAGTTATTAATTTAGCCTTATCAGTACCATATTTTTATCTTTTTGTACCTATACAAGCTCGTTTTTTCATTGTTCTTTATGTACTCATATGCACATATAGCGAAACATATGTATATATATATAGGTATATATATAACCTTGCATATGCTCAGGTATACTAGAACATTAGAACATCGTCAAATTTTCAAGGTGACGTACTAATTGTAGTCATATTATTTCATTTTTCTTGATGTAATTTGGTTTGAGTTGAACTTTTGCCTCACATTTTTTTTTTATTAATTTCGTTCCGTTTCCGCTCCGGTTTTCATCGGGTTCCTCCCTTTCTTTACTTTTTCTATTTTCGATGATATGGCCGATATATGTATGTATGTATGTTACTCCTAAACTTCCAGGCCCTCAGTCTGCTGGCGCTAGCATCGTGGGATACCTCTGGTCAAACGGTAAGTGACATGTAAACGGCAAAATTAGACACCTGTATACATATATACATATATATATATATAATATAGAAAAATCATTCCCGCGTTACAGGGGTGACGATCCCTAGTAAACAATAAAAGCGGGAATAGGAATGAATGAAAACTCGACCGGAATAAAAATAGTTAAATCCCAAAATAGGCAAAAGACGCACTACATCTAAATGCGTATACATACCTACACACGTAAAGGTGTGTCTATTGCAAATATATATGCATATGAAAGACCGGTGGAAAAAATATATAATAAATGTAAATAATGAATAAAGTATTGAAATTGTGAATAAAGCTTTAAGGAAATTTGGGCCTCTTATTTGTTTTACGTGAACCAAAAAGGATATAGCTAAGATGTTTCCTTTCCTTTTATTGCTTTGTTTAGCAAAAATGGAGTAGGTTTTCCTTATTTCAGGTTTGTGTAGGCGTTGCTGCAGCATAATGAGGGGAAGTGGCTGGAAAACATGGAAATGACTCACTGACAAGAGACATTAATACAGACCTTGACGACACTGGTTAGGCTAAGGGGACTTCGCGCGAAGTTAACTAGAGCCATAGCGTAGTCCAAGGATGAGTGAGAATTGCACTTGTGAGGAAGGGCGGCTCAGCCTGACTCGGACTGGACATTTCCTTCCAGACTTCCAGCCCGTCATCATTATGGTATGTACCCTACAAATATTTGTTTGTTGTAGTTGAAGACGGTAGAAGTGGCAACAACGCCCCCATCAGTCGAGCTAACCTGGGCTACCACCATGCCAGCCCGCCACTGCCCACCGTCATCACAGCCAACTACACAACAAGCTGCAAACGAAACTATTGGATTTCGTGTCCATAAAAAAGGGATAAGCCTCCTTAATAACGCCTCTAAGGTCTTGTGTGAAAGACCGTCAACAAACTGATTGGATCTTATCAGTGTGGCTTTAGACCTTTTAAGTCAACCATTGACCAGTTAGTCACCATGCGCCATATCTTGGAAAAGACCCGTGAAAAGAGAATCGACACCCACCACCTCTTCGTCGATCTCAAGCACAAATAGGAGCTACCTTTATGCCGATATGTCTGAATTTGGCATCCCCGCAAAACTTATACGGCTATGTAAACTGACGTTAAGAAACACTAAAAGCTCCCTCAGGATCAGAACTCTAGTAATCAGCATCAACACCAATAACAATGTCAGCCTTGAAATCCAAAGCAGAATCACTCTTTCCAACAGGTGCTACTTTGGACTAAGTAAACAATTGAAAAGTAAAGTCCTCTCTCGGCGAACGCAAACCAAGCTCTACAAGTCCCTCATCGTTCCCGTCCTGCTTATGGTGCGCAAGCATGGACGATGACAACAGCTGATGAGTCGGCGTTAGGAGTTTTCGAGGGAAAAGTTTTGCGTAAGATTTATGGTCCACTTCGAGTTGGCAACGGCGAATAGCGCAGACGATGGAACGATGAGCTGTACGACAACATTGGCATAGTTCAGCGAATCAAGAAGCAGCGGCTACGCTCGCTAGGTCATGTGGTCCGGATGGATACGAATACTCTAGCTTTGAAAGTTTTCGATGCAGTACCCGCAGGTGGAAGCAGAGGACCTCTTCCTCCTCCACTCCGTTGGAAGGACCAGGTAGAGAAGGGCCTGGCTGTACTTGGTATTTCCAATTAGCGCCACACAGCAAAAAAGAAGAAGCGAATAGCGCAATGCTGTTAACACTGTTAAAATCGCGTAAGCGGTGTCTACGCTAGTAAAGTAAGGAAGTAAGATATTTCTGATCTATTGTGTTTAATTGATTTTCTATACACGTATCTGAGCTATACATTTGAAACCTGGTTCTACAATGTTGACTAGACTTCTTACAATTTATTCTGATAGGAGAAATTCTTTGTTGCCTATTAATTTTCTATTGTAGTTTCTATTTCATTGAGATCTATTATATGGAGTATGGTTGGGTAGTGTGAAATTAGTTGTACATCGCTTGATTTTATTTCTACGTATCCGTTGTTCTTTTTATTGATGGGTTGGGTGGTTCTTGTGAGTGAATTGCTGCTTCTGTACTTATATTATTGATTAGTGGGATTATCGTTAGTATTAGTATACCTGTTGGTGTTCAATGTCCCCGAAAATTTGTTTTTCCTTTTAATGTTGCTTGGGTTCATACATATTTTCTAAATTAAATTTTTTGTAACGAGTTTCATATTAATGGCTTAGTGTACTGCCATTTTTTACGTAACCTTCTTGATCATTTTGTATGAATTCCTCTCAATTTTCATTTCATTCTCCTATGATTTTGTTTTTAGCTTCTAATATTATGTTTCTTATAAGTTTCGTTTATATTTTCCCTTCTATTGCGTCCAAAGATTTTGCTTTATTGTGGAATATATGGACTTGTGGTACCAATCAATGCATTCGTATACACGTTCTTGTGTTGATCATTGTGATTCGAGTGCCCTAAATTTTTTAGATAGTGTACTGTGAAGTCTTTCTATGACTGAATTTTCCGTATGGTTGTTTGGTTTTGTAAAGTGTAATTGAATGCCCGTTCTTGGGAAATCTTACACATTTATTGAATTGAATTCATTACCAGTAATGATTTTTCTTGGTTAACTTCTCTATAATGATATTACTGTTTCTGTCTTCTAAATGTATAACTATTTCATGTTTTGAAAACTTTGAAATATCTTTAACGTCGAATGGTGTTTCAGTGGTATTAAATTGATGAGCCCCTAATGTATTTTGACTTATTACAGACATCATAATTATTTATGAATATTTGTACGAAGCTTTTGTGGTCTTTATAGTAAAGTTTTGTTCCGATGCGTTCGCGTTTTACTGTTATACACGCAAGCGTTGGCATCGCTTACGCGATTATAGCCGAATCAATATTACCGGCCTATTCCTCTCTTTTTTTCGCTGTATGGCGCCAGTTTGAAATGCCAAGTGAAGACAGGTCACTCTCCACCTGATCTTTCCAACAGAGTGGAGGTTTTCCTCCTCCTCTGCTTCCACTAGCGGGTACTGCTTCGAATACTTTCAAAAGAGGAGTACTTTCATCTATTCGGACGACATGACCTAGCCAGCGTAGCCGTTGTAAGATGATCCACTTGTAGAGTTAGGTTCGTTTGCAGAGAGACTACTTTAATTTTCTACTGCCTACTTAGTCTAAAGTTGGCAAGAGTGATTCTGCGTTGGATTTCAAGGCTGACGTTATTATTGGTGTTAATACTGGTCCCTAGATATACGAAATTATTAACTCACGGCGCGGTTGTTCAGGCCAATAATGTCGATATCATCGGCGTACGCCAGCAGCTGTACACTCTTATAGAAGATTATACCTTCTCTGTTCGTATTATTTTCTCCAGCAATAAGTTAAAAAAGTCACACCATAAAAAGTCACCTTATCTGAAACTTCATTTGGTATCGAATAGCTCGAGAGGTCCTTCCCGATCTTGATGGAGCTTTTAGTGCTGCTTAAGATCAGTTTACACAGCCGTATGAGTTTTTCGGGGATATCAAACTCAGACATAGCGGCATAGAGACAGCTCCTTTTCGTGTTGTCGAAGGCTGCTTTAAAATCGGTAGTTGGCGCAGACTGTGGGATCGCCTTTTTTGTGGATTAGGCAGAGCACACTTAGGTTACAATCATCGGGCATGCTTTCATCCGACCATATTTTGCAAAGAAGCTTATACATGCACCTAATCAGTTCTTCACCGCCGCATTTGAATAGCTCGGCCGGTAATCCATCGGTCTCCGTCGCTTTGTTGTTTTTTAGGCGGGCGATTGCTGTTCGGACTTCTTCATAGTCGGGTAAAGGAACAGCTTTTCCATGGTCATCAATTGGAGTTTCGTGTTCACTTTCCCGAGTGTTTCATTTTCACTGCCATTCAGCAGGCTGGAGAAGTGTTCTCTCCATACATGAGTTTGCTGCATTCTTGAAACCTTCCGTAAGTCGTCGTATCTTTTAGTAGAATTTTCGAGCATTACTCTTACCAGTTGAAGAGTGCGAAAGGTCTGATTGTTGTAATTAAGGGAATTGAAGCGACTATTGACTCAGGTGACATAAAAGAAGCTCTAGAGGAGCAAGGGTTTGAAATTAGGGCGGTTGTTAACATAATTAACAGAAATAAAGTGCCGCAGCCTATGTTTAAAGTGTTCTTATCGCCAAGCTTAGCTCAACTTAAGAAAAACGAAACGCATCCAATTTACGGTTTAAAATACCTTTTACACCGAAGAATCACGGTGGAAGAAGCGCTTAAGCGTAATGGTCCCGTGCAATGCACAAACTGTCAGGAATTTGGTCACACAAAATCCTATTGTACTTTACGTACCGTTTGCGTAGCATGTGGTGATCTTCACCATTCTACCAAATGCCCCTTGAATAAAACGGATGCAACACAAAAAAAGTGTAGCAACTGCGGTGGCAATCGCACCGCTAATTATAGAGGATGTCCGGTTTACAAAGATTTAAAATCTAAACTTTCTCAGGGTATACAAGCCAAACGGAACCAACTCCCATATACTACTTCCATTCCGAGCCTTTCCAACATACCCAGCTCAAATATTGGTCAAATGTCCTATGCCAACGTAGTGAAAGCCAATGTACAGGCCCCACCAGTCACCCCATCCAGTACTGGAGTTGAGACCATGATTCTTAATCTAACCCAGTGCATGACACAATTTATGTCAACCATGCAAAGTATGGTTCAAGACCTAATAAAGGCGCAAAACCAAATGCTCCAAACCCTGTTGACCAAAAAATGAGTGAACTCAGGATTTGCTTATGGAATGCTAATGGTGTAAACCAGCATAAATTAGCACTCAAATTATTTTTACAGACCCACGAAATTGATGTTATGCTTATATCTGAAACACATCTCACCCAGAAGTATAATTTTTACATCCCTGGGTTTAAGCTGTACAACACTAATCACCCAGATGGCAAAGCACATGGTGGCACAGCTATACTCATAAGGAACCGTTTAAAGCATAACTTTCTTAATTTCTTTTCAACAAATTGGTTGCAATCAACCTCGATCACACTTAAAAATAGGGGGGTTGACCTTACTTTAGCTGTAATTTACTGTCCGCCACGTTTCGTAATAACAGAAAAACAATTTAGCGACTTTTTTATGACTCTAGGAGATAGGTTCCTAGCTGGAGGTGATTACAATGCGAAGCATACTCATTGGGGTTCGAGGCTAATTAACCCGAAAGGTCGTCAGTTATATAACACGATCATAAGTACAAAAAGTAGTTACGATTTTATCTCCCCAAGACAACCAACTTACTGGCCTACGGACTCAAGGAAATGACCTGACCTGATTGACTTTGCAGTCACTAAAAACGTAGATAGGAGTTTAGTATTTGCTGAAACCTGTGCTGACTTATGTTCTGATCATTCCTCAATAATCATTAAGTTGAACGAACAACCAATTGAAAGTGAGCATGCTTTTCGACTTACTACTAACTAACTGGCTTAAATATAAAAAATATATTAGCAGTCATATACAGACCAATCCGCAAATAGAGGGAGGAACTGACGTTGAAAATGAGTTACTTGTATTTAACAGTATACTAGCAACAGCAGCAACTATAGCCACACCAGAGCAGAATACAAAAGCAAAGGCATTGATAACTAATAGTGGAATAGAATTACTGGTCCGAAATAAGCGACGTTTGCGTCGCGAATGGCAAGCCTGCCGATCTCCCGATGCAAAAATTCGTCTTAAGGTGGCAGAAAACAAACTAAAAAAGGCATTAGTATACGAAGAAGAAAGAAATATCAAACATTTTATCACGTCTTTGTCTCCCAACGTTTCTAATAAAAAATCTCTATGGAAAGCTAGCAAAAACCTTAAGCCGCCAGTAAGCACTGAAGTACCGTTGAGAATGCGTAATGGTTCATGGGCAAGAACGGATGAAGAGAAGGCGTCTTGTTTCGCAGAGCACCTCAGCACAGTATTCCAACCAAATACTGCTACATATAGTGCACCTTTGTCACCGACCCATACTGCTCCTAGATACACTGTTACTTGCGGAGCATCTGGGTCTGAACTAAAAAACACTATTGCCGCCTTAAATCCAAAAAAATCTCCAGGAGACGATCATATCTTACCAAAAATGCTAAAAGAATTGCCAAGCATTGCTCTCGTTTTTCTTGCAAAGCTTTTCAGTGCGATTTTGATGCTAGGATATTATCCACAACTTTGGAAAAAGTCGCAGATAATTATGGTAGTTAAACCAGGTAAAGACGCAACCCTGTCGTCATCATATAGACCAATCAGCCTGTTGCCTTGCCTATCAAAACTTTTCGAAAAAGTGCTGCTATCAAAAATTACTCCTTTTCTCCATCAAAATGATATTATTCCTACACATCAATTTGGTTTTCGGGAAAAACACGGCACAATTGAACAAGTAAATAGTATAACAAACGAAATAAGTAAAGCTTTCGAAATGCGAGAGTATTGCTCGGCTGTTTTTCTTGATGTGGCGCAAGCATTTGACAAAGTGTGGTATGATGGCCTCATTCATAAAATTAAAAAATCATTACCTAATACGTTCCACAATATCCTTGAATCCTACTTATCCAACAGGCGATTCACAGTAAAAGTAAAAGATTACATAACAGAAGAGTGTCCGATTACGGCAGGTGTTCCGCAGGGTAGTGTTCTTTGACCAATATTGTACATACTGTTTACCGCAGATATCCCTACAAGTGACGAAGTAATTACGTCAACATTTGCGGATGATACTGCTATACTAAGTCGACATAAATGTCCCATTACAGCCACAAAAGTGTTACAGCAGCATCTTAAACAAATTGAAGAATGGCTAGCGAAATGGCGTATAAAAGTTAATGAAAACAAATGCAAACACATAACTTTTACATTAAGGCCAAAAACGTGTCCTACTGTTAAGCTCAACAATGTATCAATACCGCAAGCTGACGAAATTACATACCTCGGAATCCACTTGGACAGGCGCTTAACCTGGAGACGACACATTGCAGCTAAAAAGCTGCAGCTTAAACTCAAATCTGCTAGTTTACATTGGCTTTTAAACAAGAAATCTGGACTAAGCCTTAGCAACAAAGTCCTCTTTTAAAATGCATTAATAAAACCGATATGGATGTATGGGATCCAGTTATGGGGCACAGCTTGCACGACGAATATAGATATAATTCAAAGATTCCAATCGAAAACGTTAAGAGTAATAACGGGCGCACCATGGAACATGCGTAATGAAGATATTCATAGAGATCTAAATATACCTACCATCAAGGAAGAAATTGAAATCGCAGCAAAAAAATACTTAACAAAACTGCGTAACCATCCGAACCCTTTGGCTAACACCTTGGCCCATGCAACAAGTCAAACCCGCCTGCGGAGAAGAGACAAAGCAGCCTTCTAAAGAGCAACGTCAAGCCAGCAGCCCATTCGTACTAATGGGCTTTATATTTTAATTTAGTTTAAGATTTTATTACTTATTGTTAGGCTTCCGAAGTCGAAGTAGATTCAATAAATAAATATTAATGTTTAAAAAAAAAAAAAAAAAAAAAAAAACCCTTGTCGGCCTGCTTCTCAAGCTCCTCTTACTCACGAGTTTTGGCCTCTTTCGTTTTCCCCTGCAAATCAGCGTTGCTTCGCTCCTCAGTTCACGGTATCTATCCCACGCCGCATGTGTTGTGGTCGATCGCATGGTTGTCAGGTATTCAAACTGTTTTCTGTCCACTACGACACGGCCGTCCCACAGTTCCCGCAAGTCGAGTAGAAAACCGCTCTGCAGTCTGCTGTGATTGCAGCTTTTCAACGTCGAACATCTAAATACTGCATACATATCTTCCGTCTATCACAACATGATCGATCTGGTTGAAAGTTTTTCGATCTTGGTTTTCTTATGTTGGAATCTAGTGCTACAGATAACCATATTTCGGGCACCGTCGAAGTCGATCAGCCTCAGCTCATTTGGGGATGTTTCGTCGTGGAGGCTGAATTTTTCGGCAGTCGTACCAAGGACAATCTTGATGTCGTGGTGGGGCATGAGTGTGTTCAAGTCATCCTTCCCTTCCGTCGGGGGTGGGCACAAATTAGGGTGGTGTTTTGATGCGGATTGTGGCTAGACGTTCATCCACCGGGGTGAAT
The DNA here is from genome assembly GCA_037013455.1 of Ceratitis rosa. Lineage (NCBI taxonomy): Eukaryota > Metazoa > Arthropoda > Insecta > Diptera > Tephritidae > Ceratitis > Ceratitis rosa. The sequence goes on along the minus strand of JAWMAG010000015.1, from coordinate 5,637,297 downwards.
AGCAGTACTGGACGACGGAGCCGCTATTTATTCCAATATCTATGTAAATAAAAATTTATAAAATCTTAATATAAAGTTGTTTTTACGGGTCGCTCCCTGTTTACAAACAAATCTCTCGGTGTGAATAAATTATATATACTGTACACACTGTACTGTGACGTGGTGCACAATAATAAATTTGTATATTAAATCTTTCCATTAAAGACTTGAACTGTATCGTACTAAACCCCGGTTCGTTATCTATAACTATACTTTTAACATCTGGAAATCTCTGCAAAAGTTCCAAAACCTTATCTTCTAAATTTAGTTTATCTTCAATACACTTGATAACCAAATATTTGGAATAAGAATCCAAACACGTAATAAACTTTAATTTTTGTGCAAAAAATATATCAATATGGAGTTGTTCTCCTTCTTTTTCCGGTATTGGTGCTTCACCTATCGGAATCAATTTCGGATGCCTTTCATACTTATTACTATTACATATATTACAATTTCTCGCATATTGCTTAATTGTTTTACCATTAACGGACAATAATATTCTTGCCTAATTTGAGCCAAATTTTCTCTATAATTTCTATGTGCTGTATTATGCGTTTGCTCAATAATTGCCCCCTGATCCTCTCTATTAGTCACATCATTAGCGAATAACTTTGTATATAAAAATTTTATCGCTGGAAATGCTTCCCTTAACACATTTTTTATTTCATAAAGCACTTGAGGTGTGCAGTGTATTCCCGTAACTATTTTTGGATTTATATATTCTTTCAAAACACCAATTATATTTTGTGGTATGTCGTACTCGATTAAAAATCGCTTATTATTAAAATAAGAAATCGTCTCCAAGACTGTTATTCTTGATCCATCATTAATCAATATTTGCTGGTTAAAAGGATTTAATGGTTTCTTTGTTTCGTGAATGTGATACTCATCACTACTTTCTGCTGAATGTTGAGTATTCGTTACTGAATCACCTGAACGATCTGACTCCTCAGAGCTAGTTATGTTATTTAGTATCTGTCTTGACAATTCATCAGCAACGACATTTGTTGCCCCTGGCTTATAAATAATTTTTGGTGAAAATTCTTCAATAAACGATCTCCATTAATCTCTTTTAATTTCAATATTTGGATTCCTTTCAGAAACCGCAAATGACAAAGGTTAATGGTCAGTGTGAATTTCCAAATCACTAACACCGTATAGATAACTTCTTAATGTTTTTAGTGCCCACACTATGGCAAATAATTCCTTTTCATTTGTTGCATAATTCATTTCTGTAGAATTTAATGTTTTTGATATAAATATAATGGGCTTACCCTCCTGTGATAACACAGCTCCCAAAGCCACATTCGACGCATCAGTAATTAGAACGAACTTCATATTATAATTAGGTTGCGTTAATTACACCTGTTGAGACAATAAATTTTTCAATCTTTCACAAGCAGTTATGCCACTCTGATCAAGATCAACATCTTCTTGACAAGTATTGAGAAATCTTTCCATTTTTTCCCTGTAAATATTTAGTTAATGGCTTCGATATTGCCGCATAATTTTCTATAAATTTCCTATAGTACCCTGCTAATCCCAAAAATCCTCTCAACTGTCGTAATGTCTTTGGTACTGGGTAATTCTGAATAGTTTAAATTTTTTTTGGATCTGTTTTAATAATATCCTTAGCTACTACATATCCCAAAAATTCAACTTCCTCTTGATAAAGCTTTGATTTTTCAGACGATATTTTCATGTTTGCCCCCCTTAACATTTCAATTATCAAATTCAAATGTTTTTTGTGTTCTTTTAAACTTTTTGAAAAAATTATAACGTCATCATGACAGAACTTCCCTATGTATTCTCTCAACACATTATCCATAGCTCGTTGAAAAATGCTCGGCGCATTCTTCAATCCAAACGGCATTCGTAAATACTCGTATTTTCCATTATTAACCGATGCCGTTTTTTCTATATCGTTTTCTTTCATTAATATCTGGTGAAATCCAGACTCCAAATCAATTGTGGAAAAGTATTTTGACTTTCCCAAATTTGTCAATATTACTTCAGGGTTTGGCATCGGGTACCTATCCGATATTGTCTTCTCGTTAATTTTTTTGAAATCGATCACCAATCTCAATTTTGGACTTCCGTCGGCATTCATTCCTTTCTTTGGAACTACCCATACTGGAGAGTTGTATGGGCTTTTACTTTCCCTGATTATTCCCTTTTGCAACAAATTTTGAATTTCCTCATTAACAAATCTATTCACTGACATTGGTTAAGGATATTGCTTTGACCAAATTGGTCTATCCTCTGTTATTCGTATTTCCGCCTTTACATCAGTACGAAAGGGCGGATCTAAATTTACATTCCTATGTATTTCCCAGATTTCCTCAATTGCTTCATTTTGCAATGTTTTTATCATTTTTCTTTCATCATTCAATGCTGATGGTCCTCCGATCTTTGAAACTTGATCGAGGTTGTTAATCAATAAATTATGTAACACATGTCCGCTTTCGGAAACATGCCCAATTTCTTTTTGGTTTATTTTATTCCCAAAATCAGCTTTTAGTAAGCGTTTTGTTTTTTTGTTGCCGGTATTATCGTCGGCGGGCGCCTTAAGATTTTTGAATCCCAAGGGGTTTAAAATTTTATTTCTTTTATTTTTATTTTCACATTTTTCTTTTCCGTGGCCGGTATTTACATCGGCAGGCGCCTTAGGATTTTCGAATCCCAAGGGGTTTAAATTGTTTAAATCATCCAGAAAATGTATTTTTTCTATTTGGCTAACACCATATATCAATACTCGATTTGGAATATCAATCTTGGCTCTGATTTTCTTTTAGAAATTTATTCCAATTAAAAGAGTGATCTAAATTATCAATTTCATAAAACCGTTCCTAAAACCCAAACAGATTGACGTTGTGGTAATATTGTATGATGGTCGAACCATTAATGGTCCTTACCCTCTTCTTAATTGCTAAAATATTTTTATTAGTATATATTCCCGCCCGTATATATGAACTGGTTGCCCCCGTTTCTATTAATGTTCTAAATATTTGCCCCGTTTTTTTATCCGATTTAACAATATAGGGCAAATCGAGATTTACTCTAAAAAATGATTTTCGTTTAAATTATTAGTCCTTTGTACCTTCTGCTGGGGTTGAGAGCTGATTTGAGCACTATCATTTCCCCTTTTTGGTACGTTATTTGGTTGGTAATTTGTCTGATAATTACCCCTATTTACCCTTACCTGCGACTGGTTTGTTCGCCTCGGACTAGGCTTATTCAATATTTGTATAACTTCGTTTATCTGTGGCGTCCTTATTGGATACCTTAAGTTATTTTGAAAATTGTGAGCCCTCTGATTTCCCTGTGAAGGACTCCTTGAATTTATCATGTGACTATTTCTTGAAAAATGCAAAGCAAATTGTGCTCGCATTTGATTTGAATATAATTCTTGCGCCTTAACAAGAGCGTTTGGCAAATCTTTTGGTGCCAGCGTAAACAGAATTTGATCCAATGGGGGATTAAGTCCCGTTATAAAAGTACGTAAGGCTGTATCCCTATTTTTAATATTCAATTCCTTTGTTATGGCAGAATTCGTGCCATGAGTCATTGTTTTGTTAGTTAATAACGTTAATTTTTTATTTACCTCGTTATAAAATTCTATTAAGGTCCTGGAACCTTGTCTTTGTATACTCATCTCCTGCTCTATTATATGACAGGGTCTCTTATCGGCATATGCGAAGTCCAATCGGCTCAAAATAGCGTCGAAGTTAAGAGCAGTGCCATGATTTGTCAAGATGTCATTGACATCCTGCGTTAATTTATTACGCAGTATTGTTAAAGCTGCGAAGCATTTTTTACTCCCCCTGGTATAAAGCGACATAGAGTTATTGGCGGCTTCACGTCAGCTAACGTAATTATTTATTTTTCCCTTAAATTCGGGAAGAGATTTTATGACATCTAAACTCTCATCACAATGAATGGTCGAGTCGATACTCTCAACCGAATATTCAGTTACATTATTATTAGAGCTTAAATTCCTAAGCTGGAGCCTAACTCGCAATGAAGCAGTACTAGCTGCTATTAACCTAGACACCACATCCATATTCATCGAATTATTACCGTTATTTGCCAAGGCCATTACGGAAAACTTTTTTGTTACTTCTTCCAGTTTTCTTTTACTTAAAACAAATTCTTTTATCTATTTATTTATTTATTATTATTTTTTCCTTGGGCACTTGGAATGATTGTGATTGGCCCTACACTTATCACACCAATATAATCTTTGGTATCCTAACTTAGAGGTACTATTTCCCATTAGTATGTTAAATACATGAACTTATACTTAACTATATTTATTTCTGGTTGCTGCCTCGTCACTACCGCCGTTAATAATAATTTGTTATATCTCCCTGTTGATGTCTGGTCACTACCACCGTTAATAATAATCTGTTATATCTCCTTGTTGATGCCTGGTCACTACCACCGTTAATAATAATCTGTTATATCTCCCTGTTGATGTCGGGTCACTATCACCGTTATTAATAATATGTTATATCTCCCTGTTGATGTCTGGTCACTATCACCGTTAATAATTATCTGTTATATCTCCCTGTTGATGTCTGGTCACTATCACTCCTTCACGTTCAAAGTTTTTTTCTTTCTTTTTTTATATATTTTTTCTCGTATTATTTTATTCACGATACTTATTTCTTGTAATTAAGCAACTGGAGATTTTTGTCTCCTTTATTAGTTACTCAGTTTTTTCGGTTTTTGTTTTAGTTTTCTCGTATTTATTACGATACTTGTTTCTTTATTTTGGACAACTGGAGATTTTTGTCTCCTTTTTTAGTTGCCAAAAAGGTTTTTATTTGAGTTCAAGAGATTTTTTTACATCTCCTGGCAGGTTCGCCACTTATTTTTTAGCCCGGTCGCGAAATGTTTTTAAAAAGAAATACAAATTAAGCCGTTGCTTTAACTTTATTCAGCCATGCTTATCGAACCGTCTTCTTACAGCAAAAGCCCCCTTTACATTTTACACTTAAGCCTATTTATACTATTTCTTATTGTTTATTTAATATGAATTTCATCATGTGATGAAATTCTTTAACCTTGAGTCTATTGGATTGATTTCATACCGAAATCTGTTTACAAATAGTGGTTGGCAATATTTTGTTATTGCTTAGAGTTACTTTTCAATTAAACTATTATGTTTACTTTACAGTTAAGTGCTATGTGTGAGCGGTGGCATTAACTTACACATATATACATAAAGAGGTTTTTTCATATTCCGGTAATTTCCACTTCTTCGCTATTTATAACAGCAAGCGGCCAAAGATACGTAGGTACATACATAAGTATACACACGTACATACTCGTATAACCTAAGCAAAGCACCCAGCATACAAACAAGGTATAATAAAAACCCAGTATACATTTATACATTGCTGTGCTCAGACGCGCTGAGACAGTGCAGTACACAACATAAAATATATACACATACATATACCTATATAAATATAAATAAATCTTTTATATTAAAATTAAATAAAATCAGTATCTCACAATGGAGGACAAAATGGAGAAACCCCAATCCCTCCATCCCATTACAGAACCCCGAACTCGCTCGAAATCCAAGGCGGAAGAAGAGGAATTCTCCCAGCTGCATAAAAAATTTTTATATGAGCTATTCAGGATGGAAAAATTCTGCGGTAAATGGTATAACACTAGGGAAGAGACTCACTCCGAAGCAGCCCTCAAAATTTTCAAGGACCATCTGGAAAAGCACATGGAACTAGTGGAGGCAGCCAACCAAAACCTACAGATGAGTAACTTGGAAGATGAGAAGACACGCTCAGCATGCTCAGAGGCCTACAATACCACAAATGACAAAGCTATGCTCACGAAAATTCGGATAAGTGAGTTACTTGGCCAAATCCAACAAAATATCGATTCTTCCCGGTCAAACACCTCCCTCACAAAGATGCCCCCCAACACAAGCTGACACACTCAGCTTTCTCAAGGTACCTCCATGTGACACAGAAATCTTCTATGGAGGATGTGAAGGTTGGCCCTCATTTAGGGACATGTTCACAGCAGTGTACATCAATCACCCCCAATTATCCGAAGTGCAGAAACTATACCACTTGAGGCAGAAAACAAGAGGTAAAGCTGCACTCCTCATAAAAAATTACTCGTTAGCATGGGATGCACTTAAGGCACGCTACGAAAATAGAAGAATAGTAGTGGATGGCCAAATAAAGACGTTGTTCAACATCCAACCTGCCCACAAAGAGAACGGAGAAAGGATTCAACAGATCCAGACAACAATAAATAATTGCCTTTCTACATTACAGGCAAATGGAGTATCTACAGAAAGCTGGGATCCAATGCTTGTCTACCTTTGCTCCTCAAAACTGCCGGATGAAACACTAGCTCTCTGGGAGCATTCACTCAACTCAAGGAAGGAGTTACCTCGATGGTCAGAAATGGACCAATTTCTGACAGCTCGGTACGAGGTCGTGGAGCGACTCAGCACTTACAGACCCAATAAGCCGAAGATCAGTCAGCCCAGCTACTCCCAACGGACATCAGCGGTCTCTCCCCCAGCACTCAATTATCGAAACAAAACTCAATCGTTCCGTACTCAAAATAGAAGGCAAGTTTCATGTAAACTATGCCAATCAAACCACTCGATGACAACGTGCGTCAAATTTCGAGAACTATCCGTCTCAGACCGGAACAAGTACATTAAAGACAACAACTACTGCAAAAATTGCCTGGCGTACTCGCATTTGGAGAAAGATTGTAAAAGCAACTTTACGTGCGTTAACTGTCAGAGACGACACCACTCCCTCCTCCATTACACGGCGAACAACCACACGCCTTACCCCCCAAAACCTCAAAGAAACTTCACTTCTTCTCAAGTGACAGTCGAGGAAGAACAGCCCTGCACCTCTAAACAGGACATTGCTTCCCGCATCAAATATTCCTATTCTCCACAAAGGAGAAGTAACTCACATCCGAGCTCTCATTGACCAAGGCTCTCAAAAAACTTTTGTAACATCCCGTATACAAAACTTACTTGGTCTCCACACCACAAAAGCCAACTACCAAATTATTAGCATGGGCGGTAACACAGTCCAAAACTCGAATAGAATATGCTCTATTACGATATTCTCAGCTAATCAAACAGTAAAAATCGCGGCTCAAGCGATAATACTGTCTCAATTGACGCACAGTCTCCCATCCTTCAAAATAAAAGAAGTAGATTTAACAGAATATCTCTCAATGCCATTAGCAGACCCCAGCTGCTTTACACGAGCTAGAATAAACATGGTCATTGGTAGCGATATGATCCCAAAAATACTCACCCCAGGCCTCAAAATTAATGTAGGCGGTAGCTTAATAAACCAAAACACAATATTTGGGTGGATATTAAGTGGACCAGTTGTGGAAGAAATCTCTACTCAGGTGATTGAAACCCCTTCAGAATCACTAGGAGAATTACTCAGAAAATTCTGGGAACAAGAAGAGGTACCACCGGCCCCCACATACACAGACGATGATGAATATTGTGAAGCGCTCTACAAAAAACAACTCATCGACGAAAAGATGGTCGGTTTGTAGTAAAGTTGCCATTCAAATCAGCATTCCCGGACTCCATCGCACTCGGGCACTCCAGACCTGCAGCACAGCAGCAATGCCTCAGCGTGGAACGAACTAACGAAAAGAAAGATGAACTTCGGAACGCAAATTCAGAAGTCCTAGAGGAATACTTCACATTAGATCACATAGAGCCAACTCATTCACGAGAAATCATATGCGACGGTAAATATTTCTCCTTTTACCTACCCCATCACGCGGTGATTAAACCTGGAAGTAAAATTACTAAAGTCCGTGTAGTTTTCAATGCCACAAAAACCTCGCATTCCGGTCTCTCACTCAACGACGTATTACATACGGGCCCCGTTCTCCAAAATGACTTAACGCTCATTATTCTAAAATGGAGATTATATAAGTATGTATTTAACGGCGACATTGAAAAAATGTACCGCCAAATATACGTCTATAAGAAAGAACCAGACTTCCAACGTGTTCTATTCCGTGGAACCCCCAATAGTCCGATAAAAGACTTTAAACTAAAAACTGTCACATTCGGTGTCAACTGGGCTCCCTACTTGGCAATAAGGACACTCCACCAGTTAGCCGAGGACTCTAAGGAGACATACCCCCACGTATCAAACATATTAAGAGGAGAGACATACGTAGATGACATCCTCTCAGGCGGACACAATCTAGACTCAGCCGGCGAATCGATACATCAAGTTATCGAAGTACTCAAGTCAGACGAATTCCCGTTAAAAAACCACAAGTCACTGCTGCAAGACATCCCTCAGTCGATCATTTAGATGAAGAATCCCACTCCAAAGCATACGTGTGAATATTCGTATGTTTCTCGACAAAGGCCGTTCATCTGGAAGTATGTTCCGATCTGACAACAGAAGAGTTTAAGGCAGCATTCGCACGATTTGTAGGACGAAGTGGCATCCCCCATAAGATAATGTCTGACAATAGGAAAACTTTCGGAGGAGCCCAGTGAATTCTTCAAAGGGAACTATCCTCCTTCCTGGAGGAAGTTTCAAATAAAACCACAAGTTAATATACCATTCACGAGCTCACCTGGCAATTTATACTCTCTTATGCTCCACACAGGACTGGGACTTTGGGAAGCGGCGGTAAAGAGCTTTAAAATTCATTTCACCAAAGTCGCTGGAAATCATAAGTTTGCCTTCGAAGCGGTACTCAACTCCAGACCACTCTCTCCTATGTCTAAAGATCCCGTGGACTCGAAGGTACTAACCCCAGGTCACTTCTTACGAGGCGCACTCTTACTCTGGATCACTGAGCCAAATTCAAAAAACCTCTCATTCATTAATAAATTGCAAAAATTAAAAGTACTCTATCATCAGTTCAGCAAACGCTGGAAAACTGAATATCTTCACCACCTTCAAAAACGCTATAAATGGAAAGGATACCAGCTAGATATGAAGGAAGGTGACCTCGTCGTCATCAAAGACGACCTCCTACCAGCAAACAAATGGCGACTAGGTCGCACATCGAAACTGCATGCCGGACGCAACTAAAACGTCCGCGTGGTAGACATCCGCATTCAAGACAGAACGGTCCCCTGCAACATAACCAAGCTCTGCCTACTGCCACCCGCTTAATTTATACATCCCCCTCTCATTCTTTCTCGAAAAGCTAATATATGCACACCTCCCCTCTCCATCATCTCATATTGCGGCCGCTGCGGCCTAGCTCACCACACGACGCTCCATCGGTCAATACATGACATTGAGGGCAAACCGAGGACGCGAAGGGTCACCTTCCGACCTGCTGACACTCGGTGCACCAAGCAACCGTCAAAGGCAATGCAACAATCACGAAGCGCCAAAGCATCAAGGTTGACAACGCGAAAGACTAATATAAGAGTCGAAATGAATTATGTTATAATATAATAAATAAAATTTATAATTAAATGAATTTGTAAATAATAAACCCGAATACTTACCTGGATACTTACCTTTATACTCACCTCACTGAATTTACTCCCATTCTAAACATACTTACCGGCAACCCTATTCCGTTCCGTTATTTATTCCAATATCTATGTAAATGAAAATGTATTAAATCTTAAGATAAAGTTGTTTTAAGGTATTCGCTTTAACAAACAAATCTCTCGGTGTGAATAAATTAATAATAGCAATATTAAATAAAAAAGGGATTCGAAATCAGAAAAAATGTGTTTACTTTATTTCGAAACTTTTGCACCATTTGTTAATTTTGTGTTTTCCGTTTTATTATCTGTAATTATGATTTGGGTTCCAAATCTGTTGACTACTGTATTGAGGGGTAGAAAATTTTCATTGTTTTGACCTTCTTGTGAGTGAATTGTTGCTTCTGTGCCTATATTATTGATATTGGGTGCGTTCAGCGAACTGAGTGCTCAGTAAACATATTGAGTAAGCGTTTTTACTGAGCGATTCTTTTTGATGAACGTACTGCTACTTCAGATGTCGAAACGACCACATTAACAATTGACTGTGAAGTTATTAAGTAATTTCATTTTATTCATGTTACCGTTTGCGCTATTATGTCTTACTTGAAATGTTGTTCTATTCATTCTGAAATGCTCCGCAAACTGGGCATCTACATACCGTGGCAGAGTTTTTTCGTAAAAGTTTTTTCTTCCTTCCTTTGAATTCCGTTCTTTGAAAAACTATTTATCTAGTGCAGATGGCTGAAATAAATCTATTTGACAACCCAAAAAATCTGGTAAATTGTCATCACAATCACTCTGAAGTAGAAATACTTTTAAATTTCCGCGATTCATTTTCTTCGATTTACAGCAGTTGACCGATCAGCAGCAAGTAGCATAAAAACTTTACGCTCACTAATATGATGAGCGCTCACTGAGCATGTTTACTGAGCGTTAACTAATCAATGCGTTCAGCGTCCGCTCACTGAACATGTTTACTGAGCGCTCAGTTCGCTGAACATACCCATTGTTATTTTCTTTATTGTTTTTTGATAGTTAAGAAGTTGCTTTATTTGGTATTCATTCGACTTAAAAGATCGGCGACTTTCTTTCTTTACCTTTGATATAGTAGATGCCTACGCCGTATTCACCAAGTTATAAGAGCTATCTTTGTAGTCTTGGGTTAATATCTGTCCCTGTTGTTTTTGTGTGCAACCAAAGTAAGCAATGGATCTCACTTGCACCTGTGGTCAGTTAGAAATTTGTCGCCCAGTCTGGGTATATCAATACCGGTGGGTTAATGAGCATACTTTTTATTTTTCAAATTTATTTATTTATATATACAATATATATGTTAATTAATTATTATGTTAATCTTAGTGTGTTTCTTTAGGTATTTTTAAGTATGTAGGCTACTTTGGCAGAATACTTTACAAACTTTCTATAGTAGCCTGTTAAATAAGTAGGATCTTATTTGTTTTTGAGTGTGAGGAAGGTTTAGCTTCTGAATAGCTTCGAATTCTTGAATTAGGCTTAATTCCTTTAGTGGTCAAAGTGTGACCAAGATATTGTGTTTCTTTACAAAAAAAATTACATGTGTCTATTTGGATCTGTATATTGTGTTACCTAGATGTGCAAAAAATTGGTTTATGCTGTTCATATGCTCTTTAAAGGAAGTGCAGAAATGAGTATATCGTCGAGATATGCAACACATACACCTATTTTGTTGATGTATTTCCTAAGTACCGCGATAATCAAGCGTTGTAAGGTGGAAGGGGAATTCTCCAATCCAAATGGCGTACGGATAAATTCGTAGTGCCCAAATGGTGTGCAAAAAGCAGTTTTCTTTTGATCGTTATATTCCATTAGAACTTGGTGAAATAATTTCGCCAAGTCAATGGTTGAAAAGTAGTTTATACTATATATATATAATTGGCGCTTTGTAACCGCTGAAGCGATTTTCGGCCGAGCTCCTCATCCAATTTTTGGTTTTGCGTCTTGATGTTTTTCTAACAAATAGAGGGACCTACAATTTATACTAAGCCGCCTCCGTACGGCTGATGGTTTATTTTACGAGGAGCCTTTATTTCATGTCCGAAATACACTCGAAGGGGTGGGCATTCTCTGCCGAGGGACGACCGCAATTAGAAAATTTAACTTAATTTTTTATTTAAATTAATTTGGATGTTGGTGGCACCGGAATTTGAACCCGAGCCTTCCGAATGTCAGTACTAATACCACTCGGCTACCACGGCCGCTGAAAAGTAGTTTGCTTTACCTAATTTGTCTAATACGATTTTTATATTAGGAAATGCAATTTATCATCGACAGTGATTTCGTTGAGTTTACTATAGTCCACAACTACACGCCATTTTTGTTTCTCTGAATTATCTGATTTTTTGGCACTATTCAAATTGGAAAGATGTAGGGTGAGCAGCTTTCTTTAATATTTTATGTTATTTGTTCTTCAATGATCATGCAAACAAATTGTATGAATGTCATTTCGTAAACAATTTGCATAAGAGTCGCTAACAAGCAGCAAGCGACAACAACTGATTATGCTTACTAGGTACATTTGTATTTCCATTGTTTATGCTTTGATTTTATTTTCGAGCATTGGCCTTTTCAATTCTGAAGGTTAAGCCTTAGCGGTTTTGGTGCATTTAGAGTTGGAGGTGGAGTTCGAGGCATTTATTGAAATAATATGGCTTGAACAAATTTGGGAAGTATTCATTTTCGAACTGCAACGCTGTCACCTCCGCTTTTTCCTATAAGCAATATGTATGTGCGTATGTACATACGTACGTACATATGTATACCTACAGTGGCTGTTGGTCAAGCGCCTACGAACAACCACACACGTCAACAAAACAAACTACCGCACAAAAAGGAGATGACAAAACTAACAAAGCGACCGGCTAGCTTAGTGAAGACGGCGTGGGTCGCTACCTATGTACAATAACAAAACTATGGGAAAAAACAAACCAAGTGAAATGATCAACGCTATTACCAAAACAAGATCACACAACGACAGTAATTAAACAATAGATCAACTATATGTATATGCGCGTACACAAAATAAACAAAATATGTTTTTGGGGTGCACCCGAGGTGTGGTCCAACCAAACTGGTTACGAACCCACTCGCAATACTCCCGTGCTGCCGGGGATAACTTTAACCCGCCTGTATGACTGGGCTCCGGGTGCGGGATGCTAAAAGGACGGGTATGAACGAACGGAGGGAACGGCACTGTCGGCACGACAAAAACAACGTACGAAAACAATAACCGAGCAAAATGATACTTATCGGTTTCAGTCGGGTGTGAGTGCCCAACTTCGGTTCTCCTCCGGTGACGCCGCCAAACTTCGGTTCCGCCACTGGAAACCTCTATAAACAATAAATAAACACTATGGGCTTCGACTGCCCTTACTTGGCTTCAACTGCCTTTTCTTCTATTAACTATTAACTGCCTCGCCTGGCACTGCACTATTATACAGTTTTGTTATTTTTATTTTTTTTTTCTAAAACACTGATCGCACGTCTGCTCCAAAAGGTGTGCACCCTTTCGTAGATTGCTAGAATCTGATTCGGCACGCACTTGCGAGCCAGGCCACAAGCTACGCGTCGGCCTTCAGAATTCTCAGGCGAGTGTGTATTGGTGCCCAATCATTTGGCGCCGCCCCCATTACCCAAAGGGACAGAGTTATATAGCGCACGCCACCATTGCACACCAAGTACACTGGGATAATTTTCCCCTCGCCGTATAAAAAGAAAGGCGAAACCCCTTTTTACGGAATACTCGCGCAAAGCATTCCGTTTCCCTAATATTTGTTAGTGGAGGAACCGTTTTGACGAACATCTCCTTTTGGAGACTTATACCACTGAGTAGGCACACACCGAGTGCAACCGTGCCAACGATTAATGGCTTTGAATTATGCAATTATTTGCCGACAGATGCCACTGCCAACGCTTGGAGTGAAATGAATATTAGGAAAAACAAAGGAAATGAACAAACAAACACAAAAGAAGTTTTTGTTGCGGCCAGTACGCGAAGGAATCTTCCTTTTGGTCAGGGAACGAAAATCTCCTACAGTATCCTATCAATCCCTATATGGCCTCAACTCTTTAACGTTCCAAGTCCCTTTGTCTTTGCCTAAGTGATCTGTCAGTGTGTATGTCCACGGTGACACTCTCTTCCTAACGATAAACGGCCCTACATACTTTGGCGCTAACTTCGCTGCATAAAAATTCGCTGCATCCGACAGCATAAAATTCTTCCTCCACACTAACTCTCCAGGCATGTACTGTACATCTCAACGTCTGAGATTTTACTGCCTCGCAAGCTTCTCACTCGCCTGCTCTAACCTTGTTCTAATGTTGGCGGTAATCTCTTCGAGCCTCTTTGCTCGCTCCTGACAATTTAATTTTTCCTGATTTCCTAAACTGTCTATGAAGTCCCTACTGCCTGCTACCGCCATTTCCCTACCGAAATTCACAAAATATGGCGTAGCTCCTAACACTTCGTGCTGCGCTGTCCTAATACAGCATGCTACCTTCGCTAACTGTTGGTCCCATGTCCTCTGGTTCTCTGATATATAAGCCCTAAGTGTTGTCTTGATAATCTGGTTTATCCTCTCGGCCGGGTTAGCCTGTGGGTGATAGTGTGCGGTGTACCGGAGTTGGACGCCATAGTCACCGCAGAGGCCCCGAAGCTCTCGACTCCTAAATTGGGGTCCATTGTCACACACAACCGACCGAGGAACTCCAAACAAAAGAAATACATTGCCCTCCAATTGTTTGCATACGCTTTTTGCCGTGGCAGTACGCAAAGGGAATAGGAGGGGAAATTTGGAAAAGTAGTCCACTACTGTCAAAATATACTGGTAGCCTTGTGACGACTTCACTAAAGGCCCTACCAGATCTACACAAATCATTTCCCAAGGCTCGACTGCCTTGGTCCTCTCTATCATATCCCCAGCTGGCTGTGAATTCTCAGGTTTCACCTGTTGACAAGTTTTACACGCCCTAACATATTTCGCAATGTCCGATTTCATCCTTGGCCAGTAGGACTTTTGTGAAACACGCGCAAAAGTCTTGTTCACACCCATATGGCCTGCTAACGGATTGTCGTGACATTGTTTTAAAATCTCACCGCTACCATCACGCCCTATTACTCTTTTCCACTTTGGTGAATCGCCGTAAACAGAAGGAAATCTCGACCTAACAAACTTGTAGAGGTTGCCACCTTCAACTCTCCACGCTGAATACGACAAAGACTTTTTCTCTACTAACCGCACCATCCTTGCCAACCAAGTATCGGCAGTAGTCACCTCCGCAATAACTGGCACACTTCGGGATAGCATATCTGGAACCACATGTTCCTTGCCTTTCCGATGCACTATATCAAAATCGTACTGCTGGAGCTTCAAAGCCCACCTAGCTAAACTACCACACGGATCCTTCAATTTATTCAAGCAAATAAGCGAATAATGGTCCGTAAACTTAGCGCCCTCAACGTATGGTCGCAGTTTCTCAACCGCCCACAGAACCGCTAGACACTCCTTTTCGGTTGTCGAGTAATTTCGCTCTCCTTTGTTCAAGGACCTACTCAAATAAGCTATCACCCTCTAACCGTCATCAAACATTTGCGTTAACACCGCACCTACACCAAAATCAGACGCGTCTGTCTGGATTGTGAAAGGTCTATCAAAATCCGGGTAACTCAAAACCGGAGCTGTCACCAAGCGTTCCTTCGCTTTCTTAAAACTCCTTTCACAATCTTCAGTCCAATTGAATTTTCGGTTCTTCTTTGTTAAATCGGTGAGAGGCCTCACTAACTCTGCAAAATCTTTAATAAATCTGCGGTACCAGGACACTGTTCCTATAAATGACCGCACTTGCTTTACGTTCTTCGGTACCTCAATCCGAAACATCGCCTCTACCTTCTCGGGGTCTACGTGTAGACCGTTCTTGCCCACCACGTAGCCCAAATATTTTAACTCAGACCTACAAAAATTACATTTATCCCTATTTAATCGGAGCCATGCATTGGCTAATCTATCTAAAACAATCTTCAAAATCTCTAAATGCTTCTCAAAATTATTTGTAACGATGGTAATATCGTCCAAATACACAAAAACATGAGGTTCTAACTCTGGACCTATGACCGAATCTATAAATCTCTGCCAAGTCGCCGGTGCATTATGCAAACCGTATGGCATCCTCTTAAACTGAAATAGTCCTCTACCTGGTACCGTGAATGCGGTGAAGGGTCTTGACTGCTCTTCCACCGGAATTTGCCAATACGCGGACTTAATGTCCAGACTGGACAGAAACTTGGCATCCCTTAGCTTGTCTAAGGTCGCCGACATGTATGGAAGGGGGTAACTATCCTTCTCGGTACATTTATTCAAAACCCTGTAATCTACACAAAACCTATATGTACCGTCTTTCTTTCTCATTATTACAACTGGAGACGCCCAAGGACTATGTGATTTCTCTACCACCCCTTTGTCAAGCATATCCTTAATCTCCTCGTCCATACGCGACTGTATGACGGGAGACACAGGGTAATAACGCTGTTTCACAGGTTCAACTCCTGCTTTTATCCTGATCTTATGTTCGACCAAATGGGTCCGGCCTAGCCCTTCCGGCATAGCCTGGAACGCCCCAGCTATTAGTTGACCTAATGCCCTAGATTCCCTGTCACCTAACTCGGAGTGGTCCACTATTGCCACCAACGGTTCTGGCTCCGGCCGAGAAAACGACCACCTCATTTTTAATATATCCGGGATAATACCCGCCTTGGCCCAAAAATCGATGCCAAGGATTACGCCTTGAGGTAACTCTGGAACCACGAGGCATTCCAGGAGAACCGACTTGCCCTCCACCTCGATTGGCAACAAAACCGAACCTAACACCGAGCTATGACCTCCATCCGCGAGAGTCACTCTCAAAAAATTCGAAACTGAACTCACCCTAATACCAAACGAACTCAATTTCTGCCAACCTAGCCGACCTATTACTGTTCTGGTCGCGCCAGAATCCAACAAAGCCCTTAAAGCGAAACCATGGATCCTAATATCCAAATACGGGCGTTCGTCGTAACCGTCCGTCACCAACGAAAACGCCAACCTAACCTCTTCAAAATCGACTAATACATTTGCCAGCTGGGAGTTAGCAGGTTCACTAACTCGCTCTACTAGACCGCCTGTCCTGCTGTCCCAGGGGTCTATCTCCCGTTTCCCGATCTGTTGTCCGACCTGACAACCCTATCGCTTGACCGTGAACTCCCTATTCTTTCGTCCGACCTACTCTCTCTCACAGGCCCTGACCTGAAGGGGTTGTGGTTTCGCCCACCACTGGAAGTTGGACTTCGATGGGTACGCCGGGAGCCACTCGGCTTCGCTGCACACGCCGGCAGTCCCGCTTCATGACTCCAAGTCTACCGCACCCGAAGCACTTTGTCCCCTTCTTACAATCTGCTGAAATGTGGCCAAACCGCCTACAATTAAAGCATCGGGTATTTGACCCCGGCCTAAAGCTATCAACTAGGTCTGGCTCCGCTACAGCCGCGACCTCTACACCAGCCGAGACATAAGCCAGGTCAGGTTCCAACAAACCTTTGGCCTTAGGACTCGGTGGAGGGACAAACGCATCCACCGATGACCTAACCGCCTCTAGTCGCCTACCCAAGGCAACTAGTTCGGTAACCGACCCTATTGTTACCAGTCCCAACTGGGTCTGGTAGAATGGTAGGAGATTCGACCTAATCAATCCTAACATCCTTTTCTCAGATAAAGGCTTTTGAAGCCTATCAAACATTATCTTCATACCCGCTACATAAACACCGATGGACTCATTAACTCCTTGAGTCCTTCGCCTAATCTCGTCTAGTAAGAGATCGTCGTAGTTGGGGTGCAAAAACTCCAACTTCAACTCTCTTACCAGTTCCTCACAACTACCTAACGACTTCCTAATTGACCTGAACCATAGTAGGGCCTTCCCTGCAAACAGATCTACCGCGCTTTTGAAAAGTGGAGCCTGAGTCACACCGCGTGCCTCGCTCCTCAACCCGTTCCAAGAATGCGAAAAGCGACATTCCCGGTTTTTCTCCGCCGAAGTGGACTGCGTCGTACCTCCACAGGCGGGGGTACCCGAGCACTCTTCCGAACCGGTTTCCTTTACTTCGGCTTCCTCGCTGCCGACTACCTCTTGTAGTTCGGCGAGATGTAGCAACAACTTGCTCTTCAGCTCCATCTGCTGTGTCATCTTGCCGTCGCTTCCCGGTCGCGCCCGTCCGATTCGCGAAAGGCACCATTCGATCTTTGCCATCGCTTTTGCTCCATGCGATGGCTTGCCTCCACCCGAAACCGATAAAATTAGTTCCTCTACCTCCTCCAGTTTCGATTCGACCGTCGTCTTGTCCTCGTCGAAACTGAAGGGGTAGTCCTGAAAGAGGTTTACCGACCCTCTTTTCTCGATTAATCGCGATGCCCTAAGCGACTTACGCATGGCTTCGACCGTACCGACTGGAAGGCCGCGTGCCTCCATCTCGTACGCGAGCTCATTCTGCGCTAAGCGATTAATCTCCATTTTAAAAAAACGTTAACTCAAAAGGAAAAAAAAACAAGAAAAAACCAAAAAAGAAAAATATTTATTTGGAAAGAAAATAAAAATTTAATAAAAATCAAAATTAAAAAAAGCTACTACCCTAATGTGATAAACGCGTTGCCCTATACTGGCACAACAAAAGACCCTATCACGTAGACAACAGAAGAGCCTAACCACAAAAAACAAAAAAAAAATTAATAAAATAAATAAAACAAATATTGTCTACTCCGACAACACAACTATTAACAAAACAATTTTTTTATTCTTTTATTAAAAAAGAAAAATTTAATCAAACAAAAATAAAGAAAACAACAAGTCTTTAATTAACAAAAAAACAAAAAACACAACCTAATTTTGGGAAGGCCTACTACTGGTTACTTCGGGGCCAGTCTCTACCCACTTGACCAACAATTTTCTACACCTAGATATAACACACAAATGCTCGGGTAATGTGAGCAGAACAAAATAGAAACTGCTAATTTGCTAAGCGGAACGAACTCACCGAATTCCTTTGTACTAACTAGGTACAACTCAATCTCCTGATGGGTCTGGGTTCGTCCCCCAATCTCTCCTTTACTCCTTCCTGTAGTGCCCTACTAACAATACTAAAGAAAAATAGAAAATTGTTAATAATTATTTAGAACAAAAATCGACAGCACAAAACGCCACTCGCAACAGTTTTCCTAAACACAACCTCTTCTGCAAGATATTTTTATCTTTAAATATCGGGCCCCACGTTGGGCGCCAATTTGTCACCTCCGCTTTTTTTTATAAACAATATGTATACGTGCGTATGTACATACGTACGTACATATGTATACCTACAGTTACTGTTGGTCAAGCGCCTACCAACAACCACACACGTCAACAAAACAAACTACCGCACAAAAAGGAGATGACAAAACTAACAAAGCGACCGGCTAGCTTAGTGAAGACGGCGTGGGTCGCTATCTATGTACAATAACAAAACTATGGGCAAAAACAAACCAAGTGAAATGATCAACACTATTACCAAAACAAGATCACACAACGACAGTAATTAAACAATAGATCAACTATATGTATATGCGCGTACACAAAATAAACAAAATATGTTTTTGGGGTGCACCCGAGGTGTGGTCCAACCAAACTGGTTTCGAACCCACTCGCAATACTCCCGTGCTGCCGGGGATAACTTTAACCCGCCTGTATGACTGGGCTCTGGGTGCGGGATGCTAAAAGGATGGGTATGAACGAACGGAGGGAACGGCACTGTCGGCACGACAAAGACAACGTACGAAAACAATAAACAGGCAAAATGATACTTATCGGTTTCAGTCGGGTGTGAGTGCCCAACTTCGGTTCTCCTCCGGTGACGCCGCCAAACTTCGGTTCCGCCACTGGAAACCTCTATAAACAATAAATAAACACTATGGGCTTCGACTGCCCTTACTTGGCTTCAACTGCCTTTTCTTCTATTAACTTTTACCTGCCTCGCCTGGTACTGCACTATTATACAGTTTTGTTATTTTTATTTTTTTTTTCTAAAACACTGATCGCACGTCTGCTCATAAAGGTGTACTAGAATCTGATCCGGCGCGCACTTGCGAGCCAGGCCACAAGCTACGCGTCGGCCTTCAGAATTCTCAGGCGAGTGTGTATTGGTGCCCAATCATTTGGCGCCGCCCCCATTA
The DNA here is from genome assembly GCA_037013455.1 of Ceratitis rosa. NCBI lineage: Eukaryota > Metazoa > Arthropoda > Insecta > Diptera > Tephritidae > Ceratitis > Ceratitis rosa. The sequence continues at coordinate 5,617,470 of JAWMAG010000015.1, read as the reverse complement.
CCCAAAGGGACAGAGTTATATAGCGCACGCCACCATGGCACACCAAGTACACTGGGATAATTTTCCCCTCGCCGTATAAAAAGAAAGGCGACACCCCTTTTTACGGAATACTCGCGCAAAGCATTCCGTTTCCCTAATATTTGTTAGTGGAGGAACTGTTTTGTCGAACATCTCCTTTTGGAGACTTATACCACTGGGTAGGCACACACCGAGTGCAACCGTGCCAACAATTCATGGCTTTGAATTATGCAATTATTTGCCGACAGATGCCACTGCCAACGTTTGGAGTGAAAGGAATATTAGGCAAAACAAAGGAAATGAACAAACAAACACAAAAGAAGTTTTTGTTGCGGCTAGTACGCGACAACGCATATGCTCGCATCATCGAAAGCATGTTTTTTCGAAGGGGGACAGAACTTTCTTCAATTTCTAGATTTTGTGAGTCATGGTATTAATAAATAATAACACATACATTTCCATGGAAGTTTGTAGGGATATAAGTAAATATTTGTTTGATTTTTGGCTTGATTATATCTAATATATAAAACTCTCGTGTCACAGTGTTAGATAAATACAAATTTTTCGAATAGTTCTGTCCTTGGTCCACTTTCCGGAGATGAGAGTAGTCCGATTTTTTTTGAATAGGCCGGTTTCTGGTCCACTTCCCGGAGAGATGTGTCGACTTCCTGTTAATCAAACCATAAATAAAATTTCCTCAAATAAGTCAATTCTTGGTTCACTTCCCCAAAGCATTTTTTTGTAAAAACCTTTATAGGCAATCTGACGAAATTTCAAGTCAATCGGTCGTTAACTTTTGGAGAACACCCGTTATCACAGTGTTAGATAAATACAAATTTTTCGAATAGTCCTTGGTTTATTTTCCGAAGATAAGAGTAGTCCGATTTTTTCGAAAAAGTCAGTTCCTGGTCCACTCCCCAAATTTTTTTTTTCGTAAAACCTTTCCAGGAATCATAGAAGCAATCTGACGAAATTTCAAGTCAATCGGTATGTAACTTTTACAATGACTACAACTGATATGATATTTTTTTCGCAAAGGTCAGTCCCCGGTCTACTTTCCGAAAACCAGGAACCATGGAAGCAATCTGACAAAATTTTATGTAGGTAACTTGTGAAGATTTCTGGATTTTTCCAAAGGGACATAAGATTTTTTTATTATACAAGATTTGCATCAACAAAGTACTCCAAATCGTATGAGAGAGCCTGTACAGCAAAATTTTAATGATATAAATTCAGTTTTTCCGCTATTCTCCATGAATGCAAAGAGCTTCTTGCTTCAAGCTCTTCAAAGTGACAAAAACAGTCAAATGGATAAATAATTAATTTACACAAGCTTGTTGATAAAGAGATTTTCAAAACGCTTGGCTTGCTTCCATCGGACGTCAAACGACGGTAGCAAATCTACTGTAAGGGAATTATAAACAGCGTCAACTGATAAGTTACACGGTGCTAAGCCTGAAGTCACTAAGTCGCTGGCTGTACTACTTCAGCTACTTCTTGTTCTCTCCTTTTGTCTACGCTTACGCTACGACCTGCACTCACGCATCCATCTGTCCGTTCCTCTCATCACTCTCATGACATTTTTGCTATCTCTTCAGACACTGGCTCTTCTGTAGCTACTGCTGATACTGTTACGTAGGCTGCTATATATAGGTCTGGCCTAGGCAACACTAAGTGTTGCCAGGTGCAGTCTGATATTTCCATTGGAAAGTTTGACATTTTTTAGCATAACATCACTCAGAACGTTTTGTCATTTAATCGTGAATTGTTTTATTTACAGGGAATTAAAAAATTCATCTCGGCCAAAAAATGGAATTGACTCGTGAACATTTTCGTGCGATAATTTTTCACAACTTTCGACGTGGATTATCACGACAGGAGTGCATTGATGAACTAAAATCTGTATATGTTTATGAAGCACCATCCTATAGCACTGTGAAAAACTGGTACAACGAATTCAATCGTGGCCGACGCTCGCTCAAAGACGAATTCCGTGAAGGTCGTCCAAAAACAGCCGTTGTGCCAGAAAACATCGATGCCGTACGTGAACTGATAATGCAAGACCGTCATGTAATATACCTTCAGATAGAGGCATGCCTATGCATTTCTCCCACCGGCATACATTCGATATTGCATGAACACCTGGCCGTAAAAAAGGTTTGTTCTCGTTGGATCCCGCACAATTTGACAATCGCTCAAAAAAAGGCTTGTGTGGATTGGTGTAAAGAAATGCTGAAAAAATACGATCGCGGTGCTTCAAAAGACGTTTATAAGATCGTCACAGGTGACGAATCATGGATTTATGCATATGAGCCCGAAACAAAACAGCAATCGACCGTGTGGGTCTTCCAAGAAAAAAAATGGAACCATTTTCGTTTGTTATTTTTATAGTGAGCTAAAAGGCCTGGTTTGTTTGTATGAATTGAATATTTTTTGTTATACAACAAAGAACAATGGTAGAAGTGACAGCTGTTTCGGAGATCACCACATCTCCTCATCAGACTTCTTATGGCAGGGATCGAACCAACGGATCCTGACTTAACAGGCGAGTGTTCTACCACTGCGCCAACATCAGCCATGTAATCTATTGTTGTATTATTCAATTCATTATTAACCAACAACTAAAGGGTGGTTAAATTTTCAATGGCCGATGTTGATTTTGAATAAAACACAAACTATTTAGGAAATTATTGAAATTTTATTTTATTATGACATATTGGTATTACTCAATTATGTATGTAACAAAATATCGGCCAAATGAGCGCCGCGACCTCGGCGGCACACCTCCATACGATGGTCCAAATTTTCGATGACGCTGAGGCATAATGGAGTTTCTATGCCGTTAATGTGCCGAATTATCTCATCCTTTAGCTCTTGAATTGTTGCTGGCTTATCGACGTACACCTTTTCTTTCAAATAACCCCAGAGAAAAAAGTCCAACGGTGTCAAATCACATGATCTTGGGGGCATCGCCATTACGTGAGATAACACGGCCTTTGAATTTGTTGCGCAAAAGAGCCATTGTTTCGTTAGCTGTGTGGCAAGTGGCACCGTCCTGCTGAAACCACACATCGTCCACATCCATATCTTCCAATTGTGGCCATAAAAAATTCGTTATCATCTCACGATAGCGAACACCATTCACAGTAACTGCCTGACCGGCCTCATTTTGGAAAAAATACGGCCCGATGATACCGCCAGCCCATAAACCGCACCAAACAGTCACTCTTTGTGGGTGCATTGGTTTTTCGACAATCACTCTTGGATTCTCATTCGCCCAAATGCGGCAATTCTGTTTATTGACGAATCCACTGAGGTGAAAATGTGCCTCATCACTGAAGATGATTTTCTTCGAAAATTTTCATAATAAGTCTGGATAACTTTAACACGTTGTTGGATTGTGTATCTCTCCATGGTTCAAATTGAGTAAGTCTGAAATAGAGAAATGTCAAATTAAATTCGGAAAAAAACTTGGCGTTTAGGTGTGGTTCACATTCAACATCGGCCCTTACAATTTAACCACCCTTTATTAAGTGCTAATTTAGCCGCTATTTTTCTTAGTAGAATGGTTAGTAAATCCTGTATACTTTCAGGCGTTTTATTGACTGAAAAATGTATAAGCAGAATTAAATGTGAGCTCAACACATATGTATATATTAAAATTGTTTTTTGCGGCCATATTTCATTATTAGGCCAGAAATATATATAGCAACCCACGTATTCTGATGCTCCAACGACTGCGTGCTCTGCTGTAATCTCAATTGAGTAATCAAAATTGAATCCGAGTTATGCCTCAGTTGTTATTATGGCGCCTACTGCTTCTAAACCTAATAATAGGTATAGTTGCTGGCCGTAATACTGACATTGAACTTGATGCTGCTGATGCGGCTAAGAAGCGGTTGCATATTTCATCTTTTAAGCCAACTGTTACTGCTGATGATGTTATTTAATATGTCACTAAGAATTTTAGTATTAAAAGTAAATATATATACGAGGGGATTAACAAAAGTTCTGTAAGTTAACCAGAAAAAAAATTAAAAAAAAAACTTTTGTATTGTATTTTAAGGTTATAAAGTTCCGCATTAGCCGCATTAATTATCTCCTCGTTGCTATGCATTAATCAAAAAAGATACTTCCGCTAGTGACTTAAATAGAGTTAACTTTAAGTTTCTCGGAAATGCATACCAAAATCAAGCATGTGTTTCTGTATAGCTCATGCTGTGAATAGGACATATTCGTAATTGTTGAATCGTGGTTGAATAGTGAGTTTTCTGATGAAGAATTTTTGACTCTGATTTATGTATTACGTTTCGTAAAGATAGAGATGCAATTAAAACAAACTGTTTAAGAGGCGGAGGCCTTTTAAAGGCGATTAATCATATGTTTCAATTTGTTGTTGCTTTTGATAGCTCTATTCTCGATCAACTCTGCGTTTGTGTCAATGAAATGTTAGGTAATATATTTGTTTGTTTATCCCACCCTCCAGCTCGCAGTGCTTATATGCTGCACATGTGTCAGGTTAGTCGTGAAATACGTAGATACAAACACAAAATTTATATTCAAGAATTCAATCATTTATTCATTCAATTTACTTTGTTCATTTACTTAAAAAATATTCCAAAAATACGAGTTTCATTGTCTGTCTTGCGTGCATTCAGTTACTCTCCTACCCTTTTCTCATACGTTCGCCTTATATAATATATAGTTCTCGCTTAAAACTCGGCCATTCCTGCAACTGCGGATCGACCTCGATCCGTAATCGATCAGTGGAAGAGAGCACTATGGCTTAATTTTGTGACTGGAGTAGACTGATGTATATTTAAGTACGCTGTAAACCCAGGGTCTTGTACCGCATAACAGTCATTTTACCAAGTACGCGTGTGATTTGAAATGGACCTTTATATCGTGGTTCAAGCTTACCAGACGTGCCAGTACTTGGAGGTTCGTATTCAACGATCACAAATTCGTCGACGATGTATTTTGTTGCAGTGGCAAGCGTATTGTCGTAGTGTTGTTTGGACTTAAGACGTTCTACTTTTATTCGATTCGCTGCCTCTTCGTGCTCGCTAATCAATTCTTCATTCGTAAAGTCGTTGTATTGTAATGCCAGTACTAATTTATTATGTAGAATATCTCGTGGTTTAAAACTGGATAACAACTCTTGTGGAGTTTGTGCGGTTGTCTTATTACACATACTGTTGATAGACCATTGTACTGCTTCATCCCATCGCTTGTCATTATTTACAGTGGGCAATAACATAGAAAGTACGGTTCGGTTACATCGTTCAATGGAACCGTTTGCCCATGGGGTACCAACCACGTTGCAACTCTATCGAATGCCATTGTCCTTACAATAACGTTCTAATTCTTTGGATGTGAAAGCCGTTCCCCGTTCTGAAATGATTGTTTCGGGCATGCCCACGTAACTGCTTAACTCGTCGAAAACGTCGGTTACGTGTTTCGTTGCTGTACTTTTGATCGCTCGCATAATCACAAATCGAGTGAAAGCATCGATGATTACAGGGATATGTTCGTTGCATTTTGACGTTTTCGGAAAAGGACCTAGGTAGTCTACATGTACGGTGCGGAATGGTATGTGTTGGACATGTAGCTTGCCTTCTTTTTCACCACCGGGTATCTTATTGTACGTGTACGTACCATACAATCGATGCAAGATTTTAAATAATATTTTACATCGATCGCTTTTGTCAAACCCAGATGTTCCGCCTTATCATGCGCGCCGTTTATTATTTGCCAGCGTAGTGCTTTCGAAATCATCCAGAGATCTTTCCATTTATTTTCCTATATACCCGCCCATGACTCAAAGAAAAACCTTTGCTTACCGCAGTGTCGCCTGTTTGTAGTTTGCTGACCAATTCTTTGATTGCGTTGTCTTGGAGTTGCTTAGCAAATAACCACTCATCGGTATTGACTTGAATTTTGTCAACCCGTAGAGAAGCCGTTTCTAATTCACGCGTTTCCTCAACAGGTGCGTCATTTTGAGCCATTCGGGCACGACGTTCGATCTCAAGCTCGTACTCACGTTTGTTCATAACTATTTTTAATGCGTTAATCTGTAATAACTTTTACACGTTTGCCATAGATAAATATAATATTTAAACCGTTCCATTGATTCCAGCACAGCCAGAGCTTTACGCTCGAAGCTATGAAATTTCTGTAGTTGCACGACTGTAAGAAACAACTGGTTTCCAATCGTCGCCTTCTTTTTGCATTAACGCGCCCGCTAAACTGATTGCACTCGCGTCTTTATGTACCTGATGTTCTTTCTCGACGTTATAGGCAGTGATTACCGAACGACAAACGCTTTTTCTTGTTCATTTGACCACTAAAAAGTTTCGTTTTTTCGCAATAATTGGTTTCCTGGCGTTTTAAATTCAGTTATGGTTGCTTTGAAAAACTCACACTTTTGCAAATTAAGAGTAACGTTAGCTTTTTGTAATGCGTTCAAAATAAATTCAAGTTTTTCGTACATTTCGCACACCGATTAGTATATCGTCCATAAAATTGATCATACCGTTTGGTCTCACACTGTTTTTAATTTTGACGATGAGACGTTGAAAAATGGCAGGCGCTTTTTCCCAAATAGTATACGCTTTAAATCATATAGTCGTAAACCCTCAGTCATAATAAACGGGGCATACTTCCGGCTGTTTTCCTCGATAGGAATTTGATAGTAGCCACTCTTAAGGTCTAGTACCGAAAAAATTTTAAAACTTTTAGCCCGCTGTAGTTCTCTTTCTATATTTGGCGTTGGAAATATTTCTTTTCGCATTTGTTGATTAATCCTTCGAAAGTCCAAACACAACCGTTCGCCACCGTTTTTCTTTTTCACCAAAAGTATGGGGCTAGCATATTCGGGCTCTGATTTACAAATAATGTCATTATCAAATAGATCTTTCAGCATATCAGCGATTACTTTCTTTACTTACTTTCTAAATCAATTATTCATTAAATCGAGTAGTTTATTTCTTTCTTTTTCGTTAACTCCGCACTTTATTTCGACAGAATACAACTCTTTTCTATTGCTTTCATTAGCAATCTTATTAAACGCACTAACAATTGATATTTTACCATTTACGATAGTCATTTTTGAAAACATCTTGCTCTAACAGCAAGTCTACTGTCAGAAGTTTATCGTCAACTACATACAAAATAAACATCTCGTTCGTAACTGTGAACCTTTAAGCTTACACGTATTTTGGAACAAGTATATATGGCACCTCCACAGAACCCACTAATTTTGAGAGCACACTTTTCTTCATCGCATTTGTTTTGATCTGTCCCTGACCGGCTTATCATACTGCCTTCACTACCTGTGTCGATTAGTGCTATAAACATTAAACTATCTTGACCTTTTTCTCAAAGTTATTCTCAGGTGCTAAACACACAATTTTTGTCGAACGCTTTTACTGTTCTTTTCTTTGCACAATTTTCAGCTTCAGTCAACGCATCTACGCCTATGCTGTGGTTGCGGACTTCAAATAATAAACTAATAATAATTTGCTTTGAAACGTGACAGTGAGGTTTCTCATTGGAATTAATTTCAGCATGCGCGATTGGTTTTTCTGGTTTAAATGTACGTACCGGTATGTTTTTAGGGTAACCAATTATTGTTTGTCGTAATTCGGGTATTGAACTATACCGATTTGTTGTAATAGCAGTTTATAGTTAACGCTTCTTAAGTCCATCTCTTGCGTACTTAACTACAGCCATTTCACTTAGCCCAAATATTTTACGCACAGTCTGAGACATTTTAAAATGTATATCAGCTTCATCTGGCCAACAACTGAATTATTCACATAAAAATTTTGATAATTCTTTCCAACTTGAATACATCTTTTCTGCGGAATTTACTCAGAGTTTTGCTGTCCCTTCAAGTCGACTATACACCGCCAGTAAAACACATTTTTCTTCCCATTGATAGGCTTTGATAGCACTATTTGCATTTTGATTGTTTTCTTATTGCATTTTTGATTTCAATTTTGTAACAATAAGAATTCGCTCTCACTTTGTTTTTTGTATTGCTTAAGGGGTTAGGGGTAGTCAGAATTTTCAAAAAATCAAATTTTTTTTTTTGCATTTTCGTTAAGTATAATATCTTAAAATTAATCTCTGAAAATTTCAAGTTTATCCGATAATTCGTTTTTAAGTTATTCGACAAATAACAAAGAGAGCTCGGGCCTTTCAAAGCGCTAGTGTGAAACTTTAAACGCATTTTTCTCAAAACTATGTTTTTTGAACTGGTGACTTGTAACTTGAAAACCGCTCAGTTGATTTTAATGAAATTTATACAGCTTTTAGAATACATAACAAACCTGATCGAAGGATTTTTTTTTTTTTGAAAAATCTCGATTTTTTAAGACCAATTATCTGTTGATTTTTTCCCAAAAATCTAGACAAAAATTTCCTGAGGCCGCCATTTTGTTAATTTAAAAAAAAAATCCTTCGATCAGGCCCAGGATTATTTATTTATAAAACTATTTTTTTTATCCGATTGATTTCAGATGAATCTCCAAGGACTTATGATTGTCACCGCAAGGACTTTTTTTTGGAACTGGGTCAACACAGACAGCTGTAACTTCGGAAATAAATTTTTTTTTTTTGAAATTTTCGTGACTTCAAGTCAAAACATTGTTTAATAATACCATATCACTGCTTTTGTAAAATAAAATTATTTAATAGCAAAAAAAAATACTGAAAATTCTCATTTTTTCGTGCCTCTGACTACCCCTAACCCCTTAACTACTTCACTCGTTGATGTTATTTCGATACTTGATGTTTCTTTTCGTTTATTTGAACTCTTTCACTACTCGTATCGCTACTCGTCGTTTATTTATTTGCCCTTTCTTTCATTACATGTTTATTGCTGTCGCTCTTTCCGTTTTTCGTTGTTCATATAATAGCATCACTCAGGCATTTGTTTAGGGATATTATGCGTTCCTCCCTTTCGCTCATATACGCTAATGTTTGAATGTTCGCGAAATTTTTAGAACGCCAGCGGAGCACCCAATTTTGCAAATGAGCAGCATCTGCGTGGCATATCTTATTTCTGAAATGTCAGGTTAGCCGTGAAATAAAGATACACACACAAATTTATCTTCAACATTTATTCATTTACTTAAAAAATTTTCGAAAAATACAAGTTTCACCGTCAGTCTTGCGTGCCTTCAGTTACTCTCCTAACTTTTCCTCACACGTTCGCCTTATATATGTAGAGTTGCCGTACGCTTACACATGTAAATATTATCTTGAAAATCTATGAAAACAGTTACTTTTACATATTAGGTGATTTCAATCTGAAAAAAAAACAAATAATTAAATTTTTTAGATAGTGGGATTATAACACCAACTAACATTAACAATGGTCATGAAATTAACTTTATCGACCGTATTTTTACTGCAAATCTAATTCAATTTACTTCTTTTCTGAAAAAATTAATAATAACTTGGGAGTAGGATTTTTTCTCTTTAGAAATCAGTTGCTTAGTATTATTGTTTATTATTGACATTTGATAATTTGGTGAAACAAACAATTGTTTTCTAAGCAAAAATTAAATTAGAATTATGGATACTGTGGTACATACTTATTCGCTGCTGAAGTAAATGAGGTAGAATAACAACGAATTCTTCTTCAAATTAAATAAATTCTTGGCGAAAATCCATGTCGTTTGGTAAGGTCTCCTGCTCCTGCAATCCAAACTTCTTCGCAGGCAATACTTCCACTGACTATTTCATCCCAATGAGGTTGAACTTCGCTTCTTCGGGAGGGGACAATTTACGTTCTGCATTGTCATGTTTTCTGGCCTTCAAGTTTTGAGCCGCACGTATTTCTTTTGATCAGCCTACACCTAAAAGTAAAATGCGTACTTAAAATCCCATACTGGAAAAGAAATTTTACTTTCTTCCATTCCTCAATATTAGTTCACCTTCTTTCAAAGTTTATTCAACTCCTTCTTACCTTTAAAAATCCTTGAGCTACAGCCGGTTGCGTTTCCATCAGCTCTACTAGCAACTGCAACTGCACTTTACTCGTTGTTTTTGACCTAAAGAAACCATTAATACGATTATTAGTAAAAAGAAACCATTAATACGATTATTTGTGTTATATTTATTAAATACTTAAATTTTTCTATAAAAACTCCCACACAGCTTCTATAGGAAATAAATATAGTTTCAAAAATTAAAAACACGCTTTTAAAGAATATTGTACTAAAAAGTTGAAAATAATTTTGAAAATAAACTTAAGACAATAGTATATAAAAAATACTTGTATAATTAAGTTTATTTTCAAAATTATTTTCAACTTTTTAGTACAATATTCTTTAAAAGCGTGTTTTTAGTTTTTTTAAACTATATTTATTTTCAACTTTTTAGTTTAATATTCTTTAAAAGCGTGTTCTTTTTAGTTTTTTTAAACTATATTTATTTTATATATTTTTCTAATTAACTCTATTTTGATTTTTTTTCTCTGAATTAATCAGAGAACGTATAATAATTATTAGTATAATAGTTCTCTGAATAATTTTGTTAACGCCACGATGTATGCAACGATTCGCATTTCAAATATTTCATATTGGGATCGCGTCACAGCTAAAAGAGTTACAAACTGACAGACATACATACTGACTGTCATACAAGTGAAGCTAATAAAAGCGTGTTAAAAACTATCGCGGAATATTGAAATAATCCGAATTTTTTTTCATTGGTGATGCCAGCTTTTGCCCCATTTTCGAAGTTTGTTTAGAATACGAGGAAAGGGAAAATAGAAAATATCCGCATAACTTTTTTATTTATGATAGGAGCAGAGGGAAAAGTGAGAAATCTCCCGTGGAATGAAAATTCAGAATAGGGCTGATTATTTTCGTCAACAAAATTTAATTTTTAAACAATTTATTTATTTACTGGATCTGCTTTAAGATAAGCCTAACAGTAAGTGTACAAATCTTTAAAACTAAATTACAAACATGATAGCTCGAGTTATGTAACTCTGAGCCCTTTTCAAAATACGCCATTCTCTTTAGAAGTTGGGAACATCTCTTCGCTGCAGGCGGGAATTTCTTGTTGGGTTGCATAAATCATTAGCTAGCGGCCTTGGATGATTTCTCAGCTTTGTGAAGTACTTCATCCTGCTTATTTCAATTACAGGCTTAAACAGTGAAATACCAAGGTCTTTATGAATATTTACGTTACGAACGTACCATGGTGCGTTAAATATAACGTGTTTACACTTTTGTTCATTAACTTTAATTCTCCAGTTTTCTAGCCATTCTTCGATGAGGAGTAAATGATCACTAATCGTTTTTGCTGTTCTTTTAGGGCATTTATCCCGGCATAAAACAGCTGTGTCATCCGCAAAGGTAGATGTCTGCACTTTTCGGTTTAATGGGATGTCTGCAGTGTATATAATACAAAAAAAAGGCCCAAGGACGCTACCCTGCGGAACACCAGCGTTTACCAGATACTCCTCCAGATATGACTTAAGTATCATATAAAATTGAACAGGCAGAGCTTTATGTATTTTGTACAGTAAACCTTTATGCCAGACTTAGTCGAACGCTTGTGCTACGTTAAGAAAGATTGCACATCAATACTCCTTGAGCTTGAATGCTTTCCTGATTTCATTAGTTATTCGGTTAACTTGTTCAATAGTACTATGCTTTTCACGAAAGCCGAATTGGTGATCGGGTATCACATTGTTACGGTGAAGAAAAGGAGATATTTTTGATAGCGCAATTTTTGAAAAAAATTTGGAAAGACGCCTGTGTATGGTCTTTGCCTGGTTTGGCTATCATTAATATCTGCGACTTTTTCCACGCGTTTGGATAGTAATTTAGTTTTAGAATGGCATTAAAGAGTTCAGAGAGCAATGCTTGTGCAACTCTTGGTAGCTCTATTAGCATTTTTGGTGTAATAAGGTCGTGGCCTGGAGATTTCTTTGGATTCAGTTTCTGTATTGCATTTACCATTTCTAGGCTATTATTTTTAGATATTTTAATTGCCACCTGATTTTCCTGGCTGTTAACAACAACTTCCGGCAAAATAAAATTATTAGTTGCGTCATTTGACTGGAATACATTACTAAAATGCTTTGCAAAGCAATTTGCCTTTTCTTCGTTACTACGTGTCCAGTTACCATTTGAGACCCTGATTGGCATATTCATTTCTATTGGAGGCTTAAAATTCTTTTGTGCTTTCCAGAGTGAGTATTTTTTTTGGCAGAATTTGGCGCAAGTTTTTCTATGTATGGGATTTTCTTACCATTCTCTCCGCAAACGGCGCTTATTCTTTACTAATTTTTCTATTTCTGTATTTGTTAGGATTTTTGGGCACATAATAGGCTTTATACTTTTTGGAGTTGCTATGGTTGCCGCAGAAACAAGGACATTATTGAGCTCATTAATGTAGTCATCAATATCGTTTTCACAATTCAATATTGGGTTGATGTTAATATGACTACTAGTACATTTTTTGTATTTTAGCTAGTTTGTTTCTCTGTTTGTTAGTCTTGATTCTTGTGCAACTATCTTCGGGCGTTCGTAAATTTTTATTAGAACTGTTGAGCGGTCTGAAGACAACTCAGCAACTGTCACAGCTGATACAAGTTGCCTGTCAATATTTCTTGAGACAGCAAAGTCTATTAAGTCAGGTATTTTCTTCCGATCGGTAGGCCAGTATGTTGGTTGACCTGGGGAAATACAATCTTAATTGTTACGCTTGTTTATAATGGTATTGTATAGCTAACGGCCTTTGGGGTTTATTAGACGGGATCCCCAGTATACATGCTTTGCATTGTAGTCTCCTCCTGCTATAAATCTATCACCAAGATTATCAAAAAATTCTTTAAATTGATTTTCTGTGATCTTAAATTTTGGAGGGAAAATAATGGCTGAGAGATTTAGCTCTTTGCCATAATTATTCAAAGTTACAGAGGTAGCTTGTAGATAATTGGTGGCGTAAGGCTGTAAGACGCAGTGTTTAAGGCGGTTTCTTAGAAGTATTCCAGTGTCGCCGTGCGCCTTGCAATCAGGATGGTTAGTGGGGTAGAATATGAACCCAGGTATATAAAAGTTATATTTATCCGTCAAGTGACAGACAATAGCATTACGTCTATAGCATACTCTGTTAAAAATCGCGCCAATTCTAATTTATGTTAGTTCACACCGTTTGCATTCCAAAAGCAAATGTTTAACACGCTCATTTTTTTTTGCATGAAGATTTGTAGCATGTTATTCTGGGTTTTAATCAAGTCTTGGATCATTCTTTGCATAGTTGACATGAACTGTGTCATGCACTGCGTAAGGTTTAAAATCATTGATTCAATACCTCCATTAGATTGGTTCTGTGGAATACTATCTGAATCATTATTCAGTACATTCGCATAGATAATTTATTTGGATTCAAAATTTGCACGTTTGGAACAGTTTTATCCGTAGCTTTTTCTACAAATTGGATTTGAGGTGTAGTTACCATTTGACTTCGGTGAGTCTGTATATTATTTGCCAACCTAATATTTAGATCTTTATATACAGGGCAGCCCCTATAAATAGCAGTGTCATTACCTTCAGAATTACTACAGGTTTCAGGGTGGCATCATCTTTCTTTGACGTGTATTCAGACGTGGGATGTAGGTCCCCACATGCTACGCAAACACTGCGCAACGTGCAGTAGGATTTAGTATGGCCGAGTTCTTGGCAGTTGGTGCATTGCACTGGGCCCTTTCTTTTATGTGGCTCTTCTACTGTTACCCTACGATGTAGCAAATATTTTAAATTGTATATGTATATGGGTTTCGTTTTTCTTTAACTGACTTGCATTGGGCTCTAGTTCTACCTTAAACATTGGCTGGGGTACTTTGTTTCTATTAAGTATATTTATGACCGATTTAGTACTGAAACCATTTTCTTCGAGAGCCTCTTTTATTTCGTCTGAAATAGCTGAGGATTCGATACCTTTAATTACAACTGTTAGGCCTTTCGAGCTCTTCAGTTGATATGAGTAATATTTTTCACTGTAAGATTTTTGTTTCATCAATGGTTCTTTTTTTTAAAGGCATAACGTGAAAGTTATTAGTTCCGACATTTTGGTAATATTATTAACTAACGTGCGTGAGACACGTTCGCGCAAGTACTAAATTGGCGGTGGTTTGGCATTTGCAACTGTGGTAGTACCCTTTACGCTGTCCTCACCTAATATAGTAAATCGGTTACTACTGGAGGGTTCTTGGATTTTTACCTTGGTTCCATTCATTTATACTTTTTTGTTGTTGGTGTTATTAATAGGACTTGATTTCCTCTTGACATATATATATCGATCATTGGGCTTACCGCTTGCCTGTTCCTTTTCATTTGTGTTGGTGGACGATTTCCTGCTGTGTGTTTGCTTGCCGATTTTTTTTTTCTGCCGACTTCATCGTCTGTTTAGCGCTAGCTGAGTACTGCTGAGAATCTTCTGCTTGCATGTTGCTTTCTTTACTATTAAACGTTTTAATTTTCGTAATGTCGACTTCGCCTCTTTGAATGCAGGTATTCTGGATATCGATTGGAAATCAGCATTTTGCTCTAAAATTGTGACAGAGTGCTATGAAACTTTCTTATAAGCTGTTTTGTGCGTGTTTGAGGGATAAACAACTCGTCTGTTTTATGTAATCAAAGTTGGGATTGCAAACAATCAAAATTTTAATTTTTAAGCGATATAAGAAATGAAGAAGTATGTCAAAACTTTAAATTATTGAAGGTTTTAATACTTAGGAATAGAGTGCAAGAGATAAACGACGTAAATATCAACAAGAATTTGTTAACCACCATACCCCATGGTGTACTTTTGTGGAAAATGGAGCTACTCAAAATGGAATTCGAATTGTTGCGTCTTATTACAACGGACTTGCAAGTGTAGCGTCGTTTTTATTAGACAAAAGTAAATATTTTGGAAATTACAATGATTCTTTAAAATATTTTCACCAATTTACTTTAGGAACTCACAAGTTTATTTTGGGAAAAGTTTGCCAGACAAATGACGACGCATTCTTTAACACGTTCACGCCGGCGCTGCAATTCATGTTTCGCGCCCACAGGCGGTTGCGCTGAAAGCTTTTTGTTCTATCAGGCGGCGCCGAACTAAATGTTTCAACGAAAGATTATCGCACGGGAAAACGGTCTAATAAAACTTAAATAATAATGTTTATGTTATATCATTGAAATATTTATTTATGTTTTTGTTATTAGTACCATTGAATTCGTTATGTTTGGTGATGCACACTCATTGGTAGTACAATCATATGCGAGCCACCGGTGGTACGCGCCGCCCAATGAGACAATTCTGTGCGAGCCACCGGTGGTACGCGCCGCCCGATCAGGCAGACATGTGCGAGCCACCGGTGGTACACACCGGCGTGAACGTGTTAAATAAAACTTCGGAATGACACGTTGCACATTTGAGGAACTATGTCGTATTGTACAATGTATAAAGAAGAAAAACACTTCGTTTAGAAAAGCGATTCCACTTCAAAAAAGGGTTGCAATATCCTTTTATACATTGGGGTAATCTGCAGAATACCGTACAATTGGCAATATGTTCGGAGTGTCTAAGTGTATTGTCCGCAAAATCTTAAATGAGTTTTGCAAAGTATGTTGGATTCATTTGCGTCCTTTATATTTAAACTATTTTCCATTAAATACAAGTAAGCTTAAGGAACTCGTCAATTGGTTTGAATCGCTCGGCTTTCCGCAGTGCATGGGGGCAATTGGTTAAACATATTTTATTTATTTATGTATTTAAAATAATATTTTGTTATGCTACAGATGGTTGCCATATAGAAACACATCATTCATCATCATCATTGTTAGGAAAAAGTACAGTCCCGTTATTTTCCAGATATCGCTCTCTTCATATATAGTCTGGGTCGTTGCAGCGACTCCCAAATATACGAGACATCGAACCTCAAGCAAGCAGTGGAACAATACTCTCTTTTGAGGGAGATGGTGAAAGAAATTTCGGGTGTAAGTCTGCCCGTTTCAGTTTTAGGTGACTTGGCGTTTGGTTTCAGTCGGACATTAATGAAATCGTACCTCTATAAGTCAAAACGAAAACCAAAAAGCATTTAATTATGCATTGTCGAAGTCACGAAGGTTGGTGGAAAATGCAATCGGTGGAGTTTTGTACGTGATAGGACGTGTTACTCAATGTATGTAAGATATGTTAAACTTATTAAATAATATAATTTATTGTTTTTATGTTGTTGTTCATTAGTTGCCCTGTTGTGTTTTTATTCACTGCAAACCGGCAAACTTTTTTCAATTTAAAATAAAAAAGGTCGCCAAAACCATTAAAATAATTATATTAAACTTAAAAAAAATCAGAATCCGGTCTTCTATTTGTTTGTTTGCTTGGTGTGCAGATGGTGCAGATGACGTTACGTCTATTGATGCCGAAGTATTTCCATCTATTTTCAACGAAGAAATATAAATTAATTACACTGCATTTAATATATATGTGTAGTTATTTGTATGTATGTATATTATTATCAATAAAGAAAGAAAAACAAGGGCACATACTCGTACGTGTATATTGAATATTATTAAATATGTATGTAGATGTGAGGCAAAAATTAAAGAAATGTACACTATGAAACTATTGGGTGTATGCATTAATTCGTGGGGTTTTCTAGAGACGGCTTTACTAGTATTATTTCGAACGTGCTAAAAGTGGTTTGCACGGTTGAAAAGTGGCAATTTCGACTTAGACGACGGACAGGCAAAAAAATTTCAAGACGAAGTGTTGGAGACATTGCGCAACGCAGATGCATGCCAGACGCAACAGGAACTTGCAAAAGTATTAGGAATTGATCAAGACCATTTTTTCACAATAAAGTCTGAATTTTCGAAAAAAAACCCCACGAATTAATGCATACTCCCAATAATTTTGAAATAGTTATATTACATACCTTCTAACTATCTTCCGCAAGAGCTACAATTGTAGCTTTTGTACGGAGCTTATAGGGAAAATTTCGCGTTAGTTACCCAATGAAGCAGCACGAGACTGTTAGCAGTGGCATGTTTCAAAATTAATGACGTCTCATTCAATTCTACCAAGAATGTACTCTGCTCTGTCATCCTGTGCACCCAAACGCGTAAAAAGACTATCGACATTGTCATGCGACAATGTGCTGCTGGTACATGAGCGCCCTAGTTGAAAAATAAATATATTTGTATATACATGTTTGTATTTATTTTTTCCCTAAGACTTACAATCTGTGCCATTACGACCAACAAGCCAACCTGTCGCATTAACGTACTCTTACCACCCATATTAGGACCTGTATGTATGGAAAGCGGTGCTGGTGTCTCACCCGTGACAAGTATGAGGCCATTTGGTATGAAAATGTCAGCCGATGCGCAAGGATGATTGATAGCCCTCATCTATGTCTATAAACGGCTGCTGCTCAGCAGCTTGTTCATACAACTCAGGCACACAGATGACTTGCTGTTCGCGCCCATACTCATCTAATGAGGCTAAAACGTCGAGATTTTTGACACAATCAACGCATTACTTCCAGAGTTCATAATGTTTTGAGAATTTCTCAAAAATACGCCTAGACTTTTAGTATGACATCACGTCCAGTTTCTGCATATTGTTGTTGCTTCACCAGGACCTGTTATGAAGTGTCATGTTAAATTGTTCGCAAATGTAATAGGTTTTCATATAATAATTGTTAAAAGTTTTGTTTGTTTTGTTACCCTTACGCTGGCTCCCCATCGATAAGCTTTGCCCGTTTTTCTACCTGAACTTTCAGGCATCTCAAGCTGGAAGCGATTCTTTTCACCACCAGGTGTTTTGCGGCAACCAAAAAATTTCTCTTGATCAATAAGATACTCCTTGCATGTATCATTTACACCTTTGATTTTTTCTAACGCCAGTTTTTGCGCCTGCTTCGTGATCAAATGCATTCTTGGTGGAAGGGTAATAAATTTAAGGAAAACAAATATTAGATATAGTCCAATTTCAAGTACCTAACTTAATGAAATCCAATTGTTTTACCATGTTGGGGAAACCACCTTTCGGCTGCAATTGTGTCAATCGCTTCATCAGACGTGATTCATAGGCGCTTAAAATCGTTAGTCTTTCCATTAGTGCCATAATATACCAGTAAAATTCTGTATCTTCTTTTTATTTTACAACTTCTCTTCAAAGAGCATGGCCGGGCTATTAGTACAGAATAATTAATATATGTCATATGTCAATGCTGTCAAATATTCGTATTATTCATCGATATTTCGAATTAAAAAAAATATTATTTTAGGACAAATGCAAATAAATTTAACGCGGCACGAAAGAAGTTCATCACTGAATTCATGCAGTCACATTCAAATTTAGCAAAAAACCATTTGCCAAACTGCACATAGGGCTAAGCAATTGTTTATAATTTATGAGAGGAGTTGAAACGGCAGCTCTACATTCTTGGCCCGCCAGTTAAGGAGACAAAAACGTAGAAAAAAGTATACAAATATAAATTTTCCTTTAATTCAAAATTTTTCTCAACGTTGTATTTTAGGTGTGCGCTGACCAAAAGTATAAGGCGAAAAAAAACTTTCAACCAACAAAACCTCAAGAAAACAAACTGGTGGTGGTCGCTATGAAGAGGTAATGATAACTCAAACCGACTCAATGATTTTAGAAGCAGAGGGACTTGAAGCAGCCGTGGAAGGTAAGGGTGCGAACAGAGTGGGCGCTGAAAGCCGAGCCGAGATTGTCATTGCGATAAAACTGATTACATACAAGTCAATACAAATAAGCTTGTGTATTACATAGTTAGCGCTGACAAGAGCAGAGAGCAAAGCCAGAGTGCCAGAAAACAGTTTCAAAGCGTTTTGCGCGCTTTATCGCATTGTTGATGCTTAGTTTTTTAATGGTTTAAAATTAAAAAAATGGATATCGATCAAATAATAAGTGAAATTTAAGAATAGTCAGGTGGAGGAGTATGAAAATGAAGACATCCCTGAATCATGCCCAACGAGGAAACGGACTTCGAACAACAGCAGTGCAGAACTGTTAGAAATAGAAAAAAGAAAATTACATTTGATTGAAAAAAGAAACTCAGAAGAAAATAAAACAGTATTGGACGAAGATGATGCCTTTTTCTTAACATTACTGCCGCATATTCGGAAATTGGAGCCGAAAAAAATGTTTATGCAGAATGGAAATGCAAAATACACTGTACAAATACGTGTATGTATATGGCAAAGCCAACAGTATGCCAGAACTGCGTAACGAACGCTCCCGCTATGAAGCAATTTCATCTCCAATTAGCACCTCCTCTGAGAACGTGTACTCAATTGATTTGCGCACATCAGGGCATTTTCAGCCCACCACATTTGTGTCAATTGAAATTACAAATCAACCAATCACTTCATCATTTGCCTCCATACAAATTAGAAGTGATTCATCATTGCACCAAATATAAACAGCAAAGGAGACGCCAATTTATTACACTGACTTGAAACATAAATAAAATAAAATTTGTCCAGTTTTTCTCTAGTTTCACACCTATCTTGTCCAGAATGTAATCAAAGGTTTCAATTTTCATTCGGGTATATTCTTGAAATTTAGCTGGATATTTTCTTAAATCGTTATATAAATGATGAAATTCACCAAGTTCATTCCTTTTTAGTGTAATTGGATGTTTTCCAAATTCTTTTGTGTTAATAATTGCTATAACCACACTAGGAGAAGCAAAATACTCTTCATCAGATGAATCCATTACCGCGTACAGCAATTTTATAAACACAAATGATCAACAATACTTAATTATATAAAAGCAAAACACATGGAATAAACAGAATTTCAGCCCTGACTCTCACATTCACTGTGTTATATACAAATTTTCTTCTCGCATAAAAATAAGCGTCAATAAGCTCGGGTCGGCTCCGCTCGGCTTTCAGCGCTCACTCTGTTCGCACTCTAATTTGCAAGTTCCAACTTTTGGAAGCTCAAATGTAGTTTCAACAAACGAAGAGGATGACTGATTGCAATTATTCTGTATTCATGATCACAAATGAGAAAACTAATTTTTTTATGCATATACATACATATATGTATTTAGTAAACATTGTTATTAAAATACTTTTTTTAACTTTGTGGAAGACACGAGCGAAGACCTCATCGAATTTTAAATTTAAGAAATATATGTAGAAAATCCATCAACCTAATAATGAAATAATGAATTATACTTACCCTATTACTTTCCAATACATACCCAAATTCTAACAATACTGAATTTACTGCCATTCCAAAAATACCCACCAGCAACCCTATTTCCGTTACTACTCTAAAACAGAGAGCAAAACAAAAAAAATGTATAAATATGTATGTAAACGTAATTTTTAAGTATAATAATAATTTCTGCTCGCTAAAACTCGGCGGCTGGGTCCTCAAAAACTAATATAAATATAAAAAGAACTTAAATAATAAATTTGGTGAACAATCTTTAAAGAAAAAAGTGTCTTTAATTAAACGTGAAAATACTAAAATAAATAATAAATAAATACTGCAAAATAAAATACATAGTAACATACAAAAAAAAAAAGAAAAAAAAAATTAAATAAAATTTTAAAATTTTAAAAAATAAATATTTACAAAAATTAACAAAACGTACACGTTAGTAAGCCACAGAGGACACAATTCTCAACCTCAACAACATAGGAACACCAGCACTACACAGAAGGTAACACTCCCCGTCCCGTCCCCAGAACAAGAAATCGGTTTGTACTAGTCCGGATGCCAAAGTGCCCCCATTCTTACACCATTTGTTTAGCGGATTTTGCTCGTGCTGTGTATGAAACTCTTTTGCCATACACATACATAATCTCATAAATTAAATTATAATTTCTTATAGAGAGTTCGAGCAAACTCTCAAAATCCGCTAACAAAAAGGTATAACTCACAATATATAATAATACAAAGCGAGTCCACAAAGTCTATAACAGCGCACATATATAATATATTAATACGTATATATGAAAAACGCGCGCTTTCCCCATCAAAATTGTACATTTAATACAAAAAACCGCTTATGATATATCTCCTCACGTATATTTATAAACTCCCCCTTTATATACACCAACTGGACCCAAAACACATTCGAAAAGGGCCAGAATCGGCAAAGTTTCCGCCCTCATGCAACCTCCCAAGTATATATATATTTTCTGTATATACACCCCAACTGGACCGAAACTCATTCGAACGGGACCAGAACCGGACCGTGTAAACACATTACACTGCCCAAAGTCACCACCTCATAGCATGTCACCGCTACCCAAACGTGGTACATGTACCATATATACATACAACTTATTTTTTAGCCCGGTCGCGAAATGTTTTTAAAAAGAAATACAAATTAAGCCGTTGCTTCAACTTTATTCAGCCATGCTTATCGAACCGTCTTCTTACAGCAAAAGCCCCCCTTACATTTTACACTTAAGCCTATTTATACTATTTCTTATTGTTTATTTAATATGAATTTCATCATTTGATGAAATTCTTTAACCTTGAGTCTATTGGATTGATTTCATACCGAAATCTGTTTACAAATAGTGATTGGCAATATTTTGTTATTGCTTAGAGTTACTTTTCAATTAAACTATTATGTTTACTTTACAGTTAAGTGCTATGTGTGAGCGGTGGCATTAACTCCTTCACCTCTAAGTCGAAGCGTCCCGCCTTCGAATATAATGCTGTTAAGTGGTTGATTTGATTTGACAACCTCAATAAATTTTCTTCTTTTTCTTTAGAATTTTTTAATTGAATTTGAGAAGTAATGTATATAAAAAATTTATAAACAAAATAAACCAATAATGCAATTAACGCTATAATAGTAATTGACCACCAAATGGGGTTATTGTTTATTTCCTGTTTTAATGGTGTAAGTATATTGAAGTTGTTTAATCTCAAATCTACATTTTTTGTTTCAATACATTCTTTTATAAAAAATGTTTTAAATTTTCCTTCTTTTAAATTATTATTGATTTTTCCTGTTGGGTTTTCATATACCTATTTTACTATAAATTGTTACATTATCTTGAAAAGTTACCAAATAAACTCCGTTTATTATGTGATTATTAACTTTATGTTTTCCAGATACTGCTATCGCTCCATCTTTCATAATTTTTATAGACTCATTTTTTTTCATTAATTTTTGTACAATTAGCATGCTTATTATTTAACATATCAGACAAACATGTATTATTTGCTTTTATCATACAAAATGCATTATTCAATTCATTTTTACAAAATTTTACGGAATAAAATTTATCTTGACATTTTATTATTTCATTTTCAATAAATAATTTTCCATCACTTTGTGCGACAGCTTTTATTTTAAATAATTTACATATGTTTTTTACTTTTGGATATTTAATGTAAATAACTATTAAATTGTTTTTTTTTGTGCAATTTTGAAATCTGATACATCCATAAGATCTGATATTGATACATTAACTTTTTCTTCGTTTATAATTTCTTTTATTTCTGCCATATCTAAATTTAATATCCCTACTTTTGACAATGCAATTGTTTCTACTGTGTTTTCAAGTTCATTTATTATTAGTTTATTCCTTTGTCTTAAAACAGTTTTTTCATTAGAGCTACCTTGTAATTGTTTTAATATTAATTAATTCCGTAATGGTCTTAAATAACTGTGAATTAGTTGTAAATTGTTTATTATTATTTTCTATTGAATCATTTACTTTATTTGTTATTTGCATGAAATCATGATGGTCAGGTGTACCTGTAATCCATTTCCAAACTGTCCCAAGCTCATTAATACCTCTTTTTGATCTATTATCAATTTTTAATTTTTTTAATAACGCTTCTATCATTTGTATTTCAAAATCCATATTCAAATCTTCAAATAATACTATTTTCTCATCGATCCTATAGTTTTTTATAATGTTCTCAAAAAGCGATAAATTAGTCAAATGATACAGTGATCCATAATTTTAAAAAATTGCTGCATTTTCCTCCTCTATTAGTATATAGTGTTCCCTTGTATAATCAATTATATCCGATGTGATAATTGTAGCATACAACATCAATAATAAAATTTGTTTATGTGTCCCCATTGTTTCTATAAAATTTTAAAATTACACTTTAATATTATCTTTATGAATAATTCTGTTTCTGATTTGTATTTTAACCCTATTTCCTAAATCCTCTATTACTACTTGTTTTTTATATTTGGGCTTTAATATATTTCTTTCCCCATATATTTTTTCATATATAACTTCCCCTCTATGATAACTTTTTTGAATCCGTTTTTTATTATGGTACTTCAACATTTTTTCCTGAGCATTTTTTATTATTTCTCTCATATTTCCATGTGTTTCTTTGTTAAATAAAACATTATAAGGTTTTTATCTGTTACCGAGTGTAATGTTCTGTTATACTGCTGAACTGCCCTCATAATTGATTCGTAATCACTTATCAAATTATGTTCTTTCTTCAAACATCGAGAAATCTCCACCAGTGTCGAATGAACCCTTTCTACTTGTCCATTGCTAGTACTGTTCGTTATCTATAACTATACTTTTAACATCTGGAAATGTCTGCAAAAGTTCCAAAACCTTATCTTCTAAATTTAGTTTATCTTCAATACACTTGATAACCAAATATTTGGAATAAGAATCCAAACACGTAATAAACTTTAATTTTTGTGCAAAAAATATATCAATATGGAGTTGTTCTCCTTCTTTTTCCGGTATTGGTGCTTCACCTATCGGAATCAATTTCGGATGCCTTTCATACTTATTACTATTACATATATTACAATTTCTCGCATATTGCTTAATTGTTTTACCATTAACGGACAATAATATTCTTGCCTAATTTGAGCCAAATTTTCTCTATAATTTCTATGTGCTCTATTATGCGTTTGCTCAATAATTGCCCCCTGATCCTCTCTATTAGTCACATCATTAGCGAATAACTTTGTATATAAAAATTTTATCGCTGGAAATGCTTCCCTTAACACATTTTTTATTTCATAAAGCACTTGAGGTGTGCAGTGTATTCCCGTAACTATTTTTGGATTTATATATTCTTTCAAAACACCAATTATATTTTGTGGTATGTCGTACTCGATTAAAAATCGCTTATTATTAAAATAAGAAATCGTCTCCAAGACTGTTATTCTTGATCCATCATTAATCAATATTTGCTGGTTAAAAGGATTTAATGGTTTCTTTGTTTCGTGAATGTGATACTCATCACTACTTTCTGCTGAATGTTGAGTATTCGTTACTGAATCACCTGAACGATCTGACTCCTCAGAGCTAGTTATGTTATTTAGTATCTGTCTTGACAATTCATCAGCAACGACATTTGTTGCCCCTGGCTTATAAATAATTTTTGGTGAAAATTCTTCAATAAACGATCTCCATTAATCTCTTTTAATTTTAATATTTGGATTCCTTTCAGAAACCGCAAATGACAAAGGTTAATGGTCAGTGTGAATTTCCAAATCACTAACACCGTATAGATAACTTCTTAATGTTTTTAGTGCCCACACTATGGCAAATAATTCCTTTTCATTTGTTGCATAATTCATTTCTGTAGAATTTAATGTTTTTGATATAAATATAATGGGCTTACCCTCCTGTGATAACACAGCTCCCAAAGCCACATTCGACGCATCAGTAATTAGAACGAACTTCATATTATAATTAGGTTGCGTTAATTACACCTGTTGAGACAATAAATTTTTCAATCTTTCACAAGCAGTTATGCCACTCTGATCAAGATCAACATCTTCTTGACAAGTATTGAGAAATCTTTCCATTTTCTCCCTGTAAATATTTAGTTAATGGCTTCGATATTGCCGCATAATTTTCTATAAATTTCCTATAGTACCCTGTTAATCCCAAAAATCCTCTCAACTGTCGTAATGTCTTTGGTACTGGGTAATTCTGAATAGTTTAAATTTTTTTTGGATCTGTTTTAATAATATCCTTAGCTACTACATATCCCAAAAATTCAACTTCCTCTTGATAAAACTTTGATTTTTCAGACAATATTTTCATGTTTGCCCCCCTTAACATTTCAATTATCAAATTCAAATGTTTTTTGTGTTCTTTTAAACTTTTTGAAAAAATTATAACGTCATCAATATACACATGACAGAACTTCCCTATGTATTCTCTCAACACATTATCCATAGCTCGTTGAAAAATGCTCGGCGCATTCTTCAATCCAAACGGCATTCGTAAATACTCGTATTTTCCATTATTAACCGATGCCGTTTTTTCTATATCGTTTTCTTTCATTAATATCTGGTGAAATCCAGACTCCAAATCAATTGTGGAAAAGTATTTTGACTTTCCCAAATTTGTCAATATTACTTCAGGGTTTGGCATCGGGTACCTATCCGATATTGTCTTCTCGTTAATTTTTTTGAAATCGATCACCAATCTCAATTTTGGACTTCCGTCGGCATTCATTCCTTTCTTTGGAACTACCCATACTGGAGAGTTGTATGGGCTTTTACTTTCCCTGATTATTCCCTTTTGCAACAAATTTTGAATTTCCTCATTAACAAATCTATTCACTGACATTGGATAAGAATATTGCTTTGACAAAATTGGTCTATCCTCTGTTATTCGTATTTCCGCCTTTACATCAGTACGAAAGGGCGGATTTAAATTTACATTCCTATGTATTTCCCAGATTTCCTCAATTGCTTCATTTTGCAATGTTTTTATCATTTTTCTTTCATCATTCAATGCTGATGGTCCTCCGATCTTTGAAACTTGATCGAGGTTGTTAATCAATAAATTATGTAACACATGTCCGCTTTCGGAAACATGCCCAATTTCTTTTTGGTTTATTTTATTCCCAAAATCAGCTTTTAGTAAGCGTTTTGTTTTTTTGTTGCCGGTATTATCGTCGGCGGGCGCCTTAAGATTTTTGAATCCCAAGGGGTTTAAAATTTTATTTCTTTTATTTTTATTTTCACATTTTTCTTTTCCGTGGCCGGTATTTACATCGGCAGGCGCCTTAGGATTTTCGAATCCCAAGGGGTTTAAATTGTTTAAATCATCCAGAAAATGTATTTTTTCTATTTGGCTAACACCATATATCAATACTCGATTTGAAATATCAATCTTGGCTCTGATTTTCTTTAAGAAATTTATTCCAATTAAAAGAGTGATCTAAATTATCAATTTCATAAAACCGTTCCTAAAACCCAAACAGATTGACGTTGTGGTAATATTGTATGATGGTCGAACCATTAATGGTCCTTACCCTCTTCTTAATTGCTAAAATATTTTTATTAGTATATATTCCCGCCCGTATATATGAACTGGTTGCCCCCGTATCTATTAATGTTCTAAATATTTGCCCCGTTTTTTTATCCGATTTAACAATATAGGGCAAATCGAGATTTACTCTAAAAAATGATTTTCGTTTAAATTATTAGTCCTTTGTACCTTCTGCTGGGGTTGAGAGCTGATTTGAGCACTATCATTTCCCCTTTTTGGTACGTTATTTGGTTGGTAATTTGTCTGATAATTACCCCTATTTACCCTTACCTGCGACTGGTTTGTTCGCCTCGGACTAGGCTTATTCAATATTTGTAAAGACTGATCCACGTCCATCGGCTCTGGACGATATTGTGTAACTTCGTTTATCTGTGGCGTCCTTATTGGATACCTTAAATTATTTTGAAAATTGTGAGCCCTCTGATTTCCCTGTGAAGGACCCCTTGAATTTATCATGTGACTATTTCTTGAAAAATGCATAGCAAATTGTGCTCGCATTTGATTTGAATATAATTCTTGCGCCTTAACAAGAGCGTTTGGCAAAACTTTTGGTGCCAGCGTAAACAGAATTTGATCCAATGGGGAATTAAGTCCCGTTATAAAAGTACGTAAGGCTGTATCCCTATTTTTAATATTCAATTCCTTTGTTATGGCAGAATTCGTGCCATGAGTCATTGTTTTGTTAGTTAATAACGTTAATTTTTTATTTACCTCGTTATAAAATTCTATTAAGGTCCTGGAACCTTGTCTTTGTATACTCATCTCCTGCTCTATTATATGACAGGGTCTCTTATCGGCATATGCGAAGTCCAATCGGCACAAAATAGCGTCGAAGTTAAGAGCAGTGCCATGATTTGTCAAGATGTCATTGACATCCTGCGTTAATTTATTACGCAGTATTGTTAAAGCTGCGAAGCATTTTTTACTCCCCCTGGTATAAAGCGACATAGAGTTATTGGCGGCTTCACGTCAGCTAACGTAATTATTTATTTTTCCCTTAAATTCGGGAAGAGATTTTATGACATCTAAACTCTCATCACAATGAATGGTCGAGTCGATACTCTCAACCGAATATTCAGTTACATTATTATTAGAGCTTAAATTCCTAAGCTGGAGCCTAACTTGCTCCAATTCTGTTCGCAATGAAGCAGTACTAGCTGCTATTAACCTAGACACCACATCCATATTCATCGAATTATTACCGTTATTTGCCAAGGCCATTACGGAAAACTTTTTTGTTACTTCTTCCAGTTTTCTTTTACTTAAAACAAATTCTTTTATCTATTTATTTATTTGTTATTATTTTTTCCTTGGGCACTTGGAATGATTGTGATTGTCCCTACACTTATCACACCAATATAATCTTTGGTATCCTAACTTAGAGGTACTATTTCCCATTAGTATGTTAAATACATGAACTTATACTTAACTATATTTATTTCTGGTTGCTGCCTCGTCACTACCGCCGTTAATAATAATTTGTTATATCTCCCTGTTGATGTCTGGTCACTACCACCGTTAATAATAATCTGTTATATCTCCTTGTTGATGCCTGGTCACTACCACCGTTAATAATAATCTGTTATATCTCCCTGTTGATGTCGGGTCACTATCACCGTTATTAATAATATGTTATATCTCCCTGTTGATGTCTGGTCACTATCACCGTTAATAATTATCTGTTATATCTCCCTGTTGATGTCTGGTCACTATCACTCCTTCACGTTCAAAGTTTTTTTCTTTCTTTTTTTATATATTTTTTCTCGTATTATTTTATTCACGATACTTATTTCTTGTAATTAAGCAACTGGAGATTTTTGTCTCCTTTATTAGTTACTCAGTTTTTTCGGTTTTTGTTTTAGTTTTCTCGTATTTATTACGATACTTGTTTCTTTATTTTGGACAACTGGAGATTTTTGTCTCCTTTTTTAGTTGCCAAAAAGGTTTTTATTTGAGTTCAAGAGATTTTTTTACATCTCCTGGCAGGTTCGCCACTTATTTTTTAGCCCGGTCGCGAAATGTTTTTAAAAAGAAATACAAATTAAGCCGTTGCTTTAACTTTATTCAGCCATGCTTATCGAACCGTCTTCTTACAGCAAAAGCCCCCTTTACATTTTACACTTAAGCCTATTTATACTATTTCTTATTGTTTATTTAATATGAATTTCATCATGTGATGAAATTCTTTAACCTTGAGTCTATTGGATTGATTTCATACCGAAATCTGTTTACAAATAGTGGTTGGCAATATTTTGTTATTGCTTAGAGTTACTTTTCAATTAAACTATTATGTTTACTTTACAGTTAAGTGCTATGTGTGAGCGGTGGCATTAACTTACACATATATACATAAAGAGGTTTTTTCATATTCCGGTAATTTCCACTTCTTCGCTATTTATAACAGCAAGCGGCCAAAGATACGTAGGTACATACATAAGTATACACACGTACATACTCGTATAACCTAAGCAAAGCACCCAGCATACAAACAAGGTATAATAAAAACCCAGTATACATTTATACATTGCTGTGCTCAGACGCGCTGAGACAGTGCAGTACACAACATAAAATATATACACATACATATACCTATATAAATATAAATAAATCTTTTATATTAAAATTAAATAAAATCAGTATCTCACAATGGAGGACAAAATGGAGAAACCCCAATCCCTCCATCCCATTACAGAACCCCGAACTCGCTCGAAATCCCAGGCGGAAGAAGAGGAATTCTCCCAGCTGCATAAAAAATTTTTATATGAGCTATTCAGGATGGAAAAATTCTGCGGTAAATGGTATAACACTAGGGAAGAGACTCACTCCGAAGCAGCCCTCAAAATTTTCAAGGACCATCTGGAAAAGCACATGGAACTAGTGGAGGCAGCCAACCAAAACCTACAGATGAGTAACTTGGAAGATGAGAAGACACGCTCAGCATGCTCAGAGGCCTACAATACCACAAATGACAAAGCTATGCTCACGAAAATTCGGATAAGTGAGTTACTTGGCCAAATCCAACAAATTATGGATTCCTCCTATTTAAACACCCCCATCACAAAGATGCCCCCCCAACACAAGCTGACTCACTCAGCTTCCTCAAGGTACCTGCATGTGACACAGAAATCTTCTATGGAGGATATGAAGATTGGCCCTCATTTAGGGACATGTTCACAGCAGTGTACATCAATCACCCCCAATTATCCGAAGTGCAGAAACTATACCACTTGAGACAAAAAAACAAGAGGTAAAGCTGCACTCCTCATAAAAAATTACTCGTTAGCATGGGATGCACTTAAGGCACGCTACGAAAATAGAAGAATAGTAGTGGATGGCCAAATAAAGACGTTGTTCAACATCCAACCTGCCCACAAAGAGAACGGAGAAAGGATTCAACAGATCCAGACAACAATAAATAATTGCCTTTCTACATTACAGGCAAATGGAGTATCTACAGAAAGCTGGGATCCAATGCTTGTCTACCTTTGCTCCTCAAAACTGCCGGATGAAACACTAGCTCTCTGGGAGCAATCACTCAACTCAAGGAAGGAGTTACCTCGATGGTCAGAAATGGACCAATTTCTGACAGCTCGGTACGAGGTCGTGGAGCGACTCAGCACTTACAGACCCAATAAGCCGAAGATCAGTCAGCCCAGCTACTCCCAACGGACATCAGCGGTCTCTCCCCCAACACTCAATTATCGAAACAAAACTCAATCGTTCCATACTCAAAATAAAAGGCAAGTTTCATGTAAACTATGCCAATCAAACCACTCGATGACAACGTGCGTCAAATTTCGAGAACTATCCGTCTCAGACCGGAACAAGTACATTAAAGACAACAACTACTGCAAAAATTGCCTGGCGTACTCGCATTTGGAGAAAGATTGTAAAAGCAACTTTACGTGCGTTTACTGTCAGAGACGTCACCACTCCCTCCTCCATTACACGGCGAACAACCACACGCCTTACCCTCCAAAACCTCAAAGAAACTTCACTTCTTCTCAAGTGGCAGTCGAGGAAGAACAGCCCTGTACCTCTAAGCGGACATTGCTTCCCACAGCAAATATTCCTATTTTCCACAAAGGAGAAGTAACTCACATCCGAGCTCTCATTGACCAAGGCTCTCAAAAAACTTTTGTAACATCCCGTATACAAAACTTACTTGGTCTCCACACCACAAAAGCCAACTACCAAATTATTGGCATGGGCGGTAACACAGTCCAAAACTCGAATAGAATGTGCTGTATTACGATATGCTCAGCTAATCAAACAGTAAAAATCTCGGATCAAGCGATAATACTGTCTCAATTGGCGCACAGTCTCCCATCCTTCAAAATAAAAGAAGCAGATTTAACAGAATGTCTCTCAATACCATTAGCAGACCCCAACTGCTTTACACCAGCTAGAATAGACATGGTCATTGGTAGCGATATAATCCCAAACATACTCACCCCAGTCCTCAAAATTAATGTAGGCGGCAGCTTAATAAACCAAAACACAATATTTGGGTGGATATTAAGTGGACCAGTTGTGGAAGAAATCTCTACTCAGGTGATTGAAACCCCTTCAGAATCACTAGGAGAATTACTCAGAAAATTCTGGGAACAAGAAGAGGTACCACCGGCCCCCACATACACAGACGATGATGAATATTGTGAAGCGCTCTACAAAAAAACAACTCATCGACGAAAAGATGGTCGGTTTGTAGTAAAGTTGCCATTCAAATCAGCATTCCCGGACTCCATCGCACTCGGGCACTCCAGACCTGCAGCACAGCAGCAATGCCTCAGCGTGGAACGAACTAACGAAAAGAAAGATGAACTTCGAAACGCAAATTCAGAAGTCCTAGAGGAATACTTCACATTAGATCACATAGAGCCAACTCATTCACGAGAAATCATATGCGACGGTAAATATTTCTCCTTTTACCTACCCCATCACGCGGTGATTAAACCTGGAAGTAAAACTACTAAAGTCCGTGTAGTTTTCAATGCCACAAAAACCTCGCATTCCGGTCTCTCACTCAACGACGTATTACATACGGGCCCCGTTCTCCAAAATGACTTAACGCTCATTATTCTAAAATGGAGATTATATAAGTATGTATTTAACGGCGACATTGAAAAAATGTACCGCCAAATATACGTCTATAAGAAAGAACCAGACTTCCAACGTGTTCTATTCCGTGGAACCCCAATAGTCCGATAAAAGACTTTAAACTAAAAACTGTCACATTCGGTGTCAACTGGGCTCCCTACTTGGCAATAAGGACACTCCACCAGTTAGCCGAGGACTCTAAGGAGACATACCCCCACGTATCAAACATATTAAGAGGAGAGACATACGTAGATGACATCCTCTCAGGCGGACACAATCTAGACTCAGCCGGCGAATCGATACATCAAGTTATCGAAGTACTCAAGTCAGACGAATTCCCGTTAAAAAACCACAAGTCACTGCTGCAAGACATCCCTCAGTCGATCATTTAGATGAAGAATCCCACTCCAAAGCATACGTGTGAATATTCGTATGTTTCTCGACAAAGTCCATTCATCTGGAAGTATGATCCGATCTGACAACAGAAGTGTTTAAGGCAGCATTCGCACGATTTGTAGGACGAAGTGGCATCCCCCATAAGATAATGTCTGACAATAGGAAAACTTTCGGAGGAGCCCAGTGAATTCTTCAAAGGGAACTATCCTCCTTCCTGGAGGAAGTTTCAAATAAAACCACAAGTTAATATACCATTCACGAGCTCACCTGGGAATTTATACTCTCTTATGCTCCACACAGGACTGGGACTTTGGGAAGCGGCGGTAAAGAGCTTTAAAATTCATTTCACCAAAGTTGCTGGAAATCATAAGTTTGCCTTCGAAGCGGTACTCAACTCCAGACCACTCTCTCCTATGTCTAAAGATCCCGAGGACTCGAAGGTACTAACCCCAGGTCACTTCTTACGAGGCGCACTCTTACTCTGGATCACTGAGCCAAATTCAAAAAACCTCTCATTCATTAATAAATTGCAAAAATTAAAAGTACTCTATCATCAGTTCAGCAAACGCTGGAAAACTGAATATCTTCACCACCTTCAAAAACGCTATAAATGGAAAGGATACCAGCTAGATATGAAGGAAGGTGACCTCGTCGTCATCAAAGACGACCTCCTACCAGCAAACAAATGGCGACTAGGTCGCACATCGAAACTGCATGCCGGACGCAACTAAAACGCCCGCGTGGTAGACATCCGCATTCAAGACAGAACGGTCACCTGCAACATAACCAAGCTCTGCCTACTGCCACCCGCTTAATTTATACATCCCCCTCTCATTCTTTCTCGAAAAGCTAATATATGCACACCTCCCCTCTCCATCATCTCATATTGCGGCCGCTGCGGCCTAGCTCACCACACGACGCTCCATCGGTCAATACATGACATTGAGGGCAAACCGAGGACGCGAAGGGTCACCTTCCGACCTGCTGACACTCGGTGCACCAAGCAACCGTCAAAGGCAATGCAACAATCACGAAGCGCCAAAGCATCAAGGTTGACAACGCGAAAGACTAATATAAGAGTCGAAATGAATTATGTTATAATATAATAAATAAAATTTATAATTAAATGAATTTGTAAATAATAAACCCGAATACTTACCTGGATACTTACCTTTATACTCACCTCACTGAATTTACTCCCATTCTAAACATACTTACCGGCAACCCTATTCCGTTCCGTTATTTATTCCAATATCTATGTAAATGAAAATGTATTAAATCTTAAGATAAAGTTGTTTTAAGGTATTCGCTTTAACAAACAAATCTCTCGGTGTGAATAAATTAATAATAGCAATATTAAATAAAAAAGGGATTCGAAATCAGAAAAAATGTGTTTACTTTATTTCGAAACTTTTGCACCATTTGTTAATTTTGTGTTTTCCGTTTTATTATCTGTAATTATGATTTGGGTTCCAAATCTGTTGACTACTGTATTGAGGGGTAGAAAATTTTCATTGTTTTGACCTTCTTGTGAGTGAATTGTTGCTTCTGTGCCTATATTATTGATATTGGGTGCGTTCAGCGAACTGAGTGCTCAGTAAACATATTGAGTAAGCGTTTTTACTGAGCGATTCTTTTTGATGAACGTACTGCTACTTCAGATGTCGAAACGACCACATTAACAATTGACTGTGAAGTTATTAAGTAATTTCATTTTATTCATGTTACCGTTTGCGCTATTATGTCTTACTTGAAATGTTGTTCTATTCATTCTGAAATGCTCCGCAAACTGGGCATCTACATACCGTGGCAGAGTTTTTTCGTAAAAGTTTTTTCTTCCTTCCTTTGAATTCCGTTCTTTGAAAAACTATTTATCTAGTGCAGATGGCTGAAATAAATCTATTTGACAACCCAAAAAATCTGGTAAATTGTCATCACAATCACTCTGAAGTAGAAATACTTTTAAATTTCCGCGATTCATTTTCTTCGATTTACAGCAGTTGACCGATCAGCAGCAAGTAGCATAAAAACTTTACGCTCACTAATATGATGAGCGCTCACTGAGCATGTTTACTGAGCGTTAACTAATCAATGTGTTCAGCGTCCGCTCACTGAACATGTTTACTGAGCGCTCAGTTCGCTGAACATACCCATTGTTATTTTCTTTATTGTTTTTTGATAGTTAAGAAGTTGCTTTATTTGGTATTCATTCGACTTAAAAGATCGGCGACTTTCTTTCTTTTCCTTTGATATAGTAGATGCCTACGCCGTATTCACCAAGTTATAAGAGCTATCTTTGTAGTCTTGGGTTAATATCTGTCCCTGTTGTTTTTGTGTGCAACCAAAGTAAGCAATGGATCTCACTTGCACCTGTGGTCAGTTAGAAATTTGTCGCCCAGTCTGGGTATATCAATACCGGTGGGCTAATGAGCATACTTTTTATTTATCAAATTTATTTATTTATATATACAATATATATGTTAATTAATTATTATGTTAATCTTAGTGTGTTTCTTTAGGTATTTTTAAGTATGTAGGCTACTTTGGCAGAATACTTTACAAACTTTCTATAGTAGCCTGTTAAATAAGTAGGATCTTATTTGTTTTTGAGTGTGAGGAAGGTTTAGCTTCTGAATAGCTTCGAATTCTTGAATTAGGCTTAATTCCTTTAGTGGTCAAAGTGTGACCAAGATATTGTGTTTCTTTACAAAAAAATTACATGTGTCTATTTGGATCTGTACATTGTGTTACCTAGATGTGCAAAAAATTGGTTTATGCTGTTCATATGCTCTTTAAAGGAAGTGCAGAAATGAGTATATCGTCGAGATATGCAACGCATACACGTATTTTGTTGATGTATTTCCTAAGTACCTCGATAATCAAGCGTTGTAAGGTGGAAGGGGAATTCTCCAATCCAAATGGCGTACAGATAAATTCGTAGTGCCCAAATGGTGTGCAAAAAGCAGTTTTCTTTTGATCGTTATATTCCATTAGAACTTGGTGAAATAATTTCGCCAAGTCAATGGTTGAAAAGTAGTTTATACTATATATATATAATTGGCGCTTTGTAACCGCTGAAGCGATTTTCGGCCGAGCTCCTCATCCAATTTTTGGTTTTGCGTCTTGATGTTTTTCTAACAAATAGAGGGACCTACAATTTATACTAAGCCGTACGGCTGATGGTTTATTTTACGAGGAGCCTTTATTTCATGTCCGAAATACACTCGAAGGGGTGGGCATTCTCTGCCGAGGGACGACCGCAATTAGAAAATTTAACTTAATTTTTTATTTAAATTAATTTGGATGTTGGTGGCACCGGAATTTGAACCCGAGCCTTCCGAATGTCAGTACTAATACCACTCGGCTACCACGGCCGCTGAAAAGTAGTTTGCTTTACCTAATTTGTCTAATATGATTTCTATATTAAGAAATGGAATTTATCATCGACAGTGATTTCGTTGAGTTTACTATAGTCCACAACTACACGCCATTTTTGTTTCCCTGAATTATCTGATTTTTTGGCACTATTCAAATTGGAAAGATGTAGGGTGAGCAGTTTTCTTTAATATTTTATGTTATTTGTTCTTCAATGATCGTGCAAACAATTTGTATGAATGTCATTTCGTAAACAATTTGCATAAGAGTCGCTAACAAGCAACAAGTGACAACAACTGATTATGCTTACTCGGTACATTTGTATTTCCATTGTTTATGCTTTGATTTTATTTTCGAGCATTGGCCTTTTCAATTCTGAAGGTTAAGCCTTAGCGGTTTTGGTGCATTTAGAGTTGGAGGTGGAGTTCGAGGCATTTATTGAAATAATATGGCTTGAACAAATTTGGGAAGTATTCATTTTCGAACTGCAACGCTGTCACTCCAATAAACAATATGTATGTGCGTATGTACATACGTACGTACATTAGGCTGTCCCTTATATGGCAAAAAAAATTTTTTTTTTAGGATTTCGAAACGCATACCCTCCATTTTTTTTATAAATGCTAAAATGTACTTAAATATGAAATTTCATATCTGTAGCATGATTGCAACCCGTGCCGACCGAGCTCTAAAGTTTAATAAAAAATGGTGTTTTGGTCTGACATTTTGGTTTAATCCAAAACTAATTAAAATGTAACAAATAAAGTAAATATGAGTAAAACTAAAAAAATATCAATACAAACTTTTATTTAAATACAAATTATAATAATAATGAATTAGGGTAACTTCTCTTCAGTGTAGTTTTTTTACAGTCTGGATACAGATTTCTGTGTTCCTGAACACAACGCAACAAAAACTGTTTTTGCTCTTCTTCAGCCGTGATAAGACCATTAAAACCTTGCATTAATTTAACAGCTCTTTCAGCAGTGTCATTTAAGACCTTCAAACGACTTAATCGTCTTCTAGCTTTCAAAAAAGCAGGATTGTCACCCCACGAAGATACGTCTTCCCGAAGAAAACTGTCGTCGATCTGTAGTCGAGATAGAAATCGTTTGCTTCTTTGAGTCACAAAATCATCCAGCGTCATATCTGAAATAAAGAAAAAACCATCAAAATAAGCAAAAACTAAACCACTAACCTTTGAAAAAGAAACAAGAAAACATTAAGTACTTACCAAACAAATTTTGCGTAATTTCTTCCTTCGATGGGACAAAGCGTTTAGAGGAATCTGAACTTTCGTCTCTGATTAAATTATTAATCATTTTTGCCTTGGTTTTGGTATCAACTTCTTCATCAAAGAGTGATAATATGACTGTTTCTTCACACAAATACCATAAATGATGAATAAATTTGCTTATGGATGCCTTGGAACTTGTCGCGTCTACTTTTTCATATTCTTTTAGAGCTTTCAAAAAGGACAAGTCTTGGTTAGGTGATTTAACTGCCATTGTACATTCTAGCCAAGGTTTGGTATACAAGGTGACGATGAATAAACAAACATCTTGTAGAGCATTTTTGTCCTTTGCAGTAATTTTAAGTTGCGATTGAAGCAAACATATTTTTATAGAATAGATTGCTCTCCCCATCTATCGCGCTTGAAGCAAAGCTCCGGGGGGCTGAGTTTTAGTTTATTCTCTGTGTCTCCTCCTAAGAACACAACGCATAGTTCAACCAATTCGCGGTAATCGTCTCTAACAAAAGATTTTTCCAGTTCAGTCTTATAAAAACTTAACAAAGATGTAATGTTTGTCTTAGCAATATGTGCTTTAACGAAATTTAGAGGTGACTCAATGTTATCAGTGTCAATATTTTTCCAATTATCTCTTAACTTTTTGAAAATTGGAATATCTGGGCTACTTGTAATATGTTTTACCTTGGTTTCAAAAACAGCTTTAAGGACCAACTCATAAACATGATGACGACAAGCAAAAAGCAGCAATTCCCTTTCTAAAGTCTGCACCAAAATAGCACAAGCTCCACTGAAACGGCCAGTATTGGAAGCTGTTGTATCGCAGCACATTATCTGTACTTTGTCATGGAGGGTCCAGTCAAAGAGAGCAGTTGAAATGGCTTTCGCTTGATGTTTTTCAGAAGAACTCTCTAATTTCGGTACTGCAAGAAGCTGTTCTCTATCGTCAAATGAAGCAATAATTGGCAAGCGTTCTTCTTTTGAACTTCGTACGTCAAATCCAGGTAATAGGTTTCCATCCCAATGAACTGTGACTACGTCAGGCAAATTATTCTGGAAGTTAGTTTTTATTGCTTCTGCCCTGGATTTTCTCGCTTGAGTACGAACTCGCTGAATCGAGGATTCGTTTATAGGGAAATCATCGCTGTTCAGACCAAGCGCTTCTACAACCGCATGGAGAATGTAAACTGAATCCCTTATGCTTAATTGGCATTGATCTAAAGCTGCTACCAGTTTAGGAGTTATTAAACTTTTCGTGCCTCTTTTAAAACTTTTTTCAGGGCAAGGAATCTGAGTACTAAGTTCAGAGCTCGAAATCTGTTCCTCATCCGAATTCTCAAGACATTCCAAGTTATCTATCGAAGAAGTAGATGCAACAGCCAATAACTCTCTTTGTTTTACCTTTCTTTCCCCTTCTTATAATCGTCTCTGCCTAACTCGTTCTTCTTTCTCCGCCAATTTTATGTCGATTCCACCTAAGCATCTCGGTCGACCTGGCTCTCTCTGTTTCCTTAAGAAATCTTTGTCTTCCTCTATCTTCATTCTGTCAAAGGCATCTGCATGTGCAATAGCAAATAAGTTATCAAGGTCTTTTACAATATTATTTTCACGATTCTTGAAAGTCAACTGAGTTTTCTTACAGTTTTTTTGCAGCTTCCTCCAAACATGATATAAATGAATAAGTTTCTGCACGCAGTTAGGGATTGCCTTCGTAGGAATTCTGGCTTTTTCCCACTCTCTTATAACAAGATTCGAACTTTCACTAACAGTCAGCTTGACTTCACGAATATTGTAAAATAAAACGGTGAGAACTTGTCGATTAGATGGTAATTTTGCACCATTTATCTGGTGGCTTGGCAGTCCGATAAGGAAAATATTTTGATTATCACTTCGTAATTCCACAGACATTTTCACAAAATAAACAACAACGCACTAAAAATGTCAGAAATCACTTATGAAATCACAATTGAAACTCGCAGTAACAGGTCGCCGCGCTGCTCCCGCGCAACTTGTATGGACAAGTTAAAAACTCAAGTCGGCACGGGTTATCGTTTATAAATCGGGCTAATATTTATTTCTAGACTATATTAGGTCCATACGAAACTTTTTAGAAGGTATGCATAAAAATATATTGAAGTTGAATTTTAAGGAACACCCTAACACACATAGTTCTAAACTTTTAATTAATTGTTCGTCTAGGCTGTAAGATTTATAAAATCATTGACTCAATAAATTTGGAATTAAATTGAATCTAAGATACCCAACAGGAAATGTAAACAATATTGCTAAAAATCATATCGCACATATGTCCACTCAAGTAAACTCACTCTTCATTGATTTTGCCTTTTGCATATTAAGCATAATTTACAGTATTGGGAATTTAACATACTTTTTTCGTACTTTAATTACATAGATATACCTTTGTACTCTATGCCAAAGTTGTCGCCACTTTCACTGAAAGTTGCGTTCGCCGCTCTCTTATACCTATACCCCATAAGTATACTTAGTTCTATTGTAGCTTCTGGCATGCTCTTACGATATACCGATACTGCCGCTCTAGAATCCGCTTTAGTTATCCGCATCTCCTTTTTATCTGTTATTCGTATTTGGCATATTCGATACAATATCCATTTAACTATGAATAAAGATCTTCTTTTGCCATTGCTACTGAACCACTGAAAACAAGTGTGTGTATTTTTTTGAATTTCCACAATGTGAAATCGATAATTTTACATGCAAGCCGCGTTGCTTGCAGGGTATGTACATACATATATGTGTGTAAATACTTTGCCTTTATTTACATTCGAAAACGAATGTTTTCTAAATGTCTTCAAACCATATGATTTCAATAAAAACAATTTAAATTTAGATCGTAAAGACGAGACGAGAAGAAAAGCTGTGCCAGTTTACAAACGTGGACGAAGGTCAGGAAGAGGGCTATAGGTACCCATACAGTAACGAAAGACGAGAGCAACCAAGGATGTTTAAGGGCACGGCAAGACCAGGTCGGCAAGATGGAGCAGAGCGCTACCAGCACTTGCATGAAGATCGTAACCTGAATACACCAAGGAGAGCAGAGCGCCAACTAAACCAGCAGGGGAGATACGTAGACCCCCGAATCGCATGCAGACGATGTGGTGGAGGAGGGCATTTCACCCACGGCGACCAGAGACTCTCACCAGCCCCAAGAGGTGGAGTTCAGAACACTTCGATGACATCTACAGCGCTTAGGCAAACGCAGGGCCGGATTTTGGCTAGGGTAACAGTGAATGGTGATGCCGTGATAGCAGTGATAGCAGCGATCGACACAGAAGTTGTGCTACCAGAGCTGGTCGACGAGATAGTGATTGGGATGGACTACTAAGCGAAGGCAAGAGCAGAATTTAGGGGCGGAGGAGAATCTATGAGTCTACGAGTAGAGAGAGGAAAAGAGGAGGCTAATTTATGTACAACCATGCTAGCAGTAGAATCGGAGCATTACACGACCACAGTACGTCCGAGTCCGGTCATCCCACCACCAAACTATACAACGAAGCCGACAGCGCGCAACCTAACGTCCAGGGAGAGAAAGCGGAACAACATAACGGAGGCATTCTTACGAAACTCGGACATTACATTGCAGCGTAAAGAGAAGGTGAACCTCAGATGGTCCAAAGAGAATACGGCGAAGATAAAAGGAGCACTGAGTTACTTGAGAAACGAAATCAAGAGGAAAGAAGCAAGTCCACGAGCCGAATATCTACCCGAGATTTTGAGAAGCGATATCGAGGCACACGAACAGCAACCACAGCAGCGACGGACGAGGCGATCGTTCAAACGCCACATCGAGGGTAACAGTAACCGCATCAGGATTATACGAACGGGCATGGTGACAGTAAATCTCGCAGCAGGAAGTGAGGGGAGGGTGTAAGGACCTCAAAATCTTAGATGTTGGAGCCCATACAACAATACAAAAAAATATATGTATGCACATGTAAACCTAATATGAACTCGAATACACATGTACATACATACATACATATATATTAATAATATTTTAAGTTTAACAAGTAAGTATATATATATACACATTCATGAATTCCGCTTTATACGTATTCGCTTTGCTTTCACTAGAAAAAAACATGTTCAAACATGAATTTATACGAACATGCATACATACACACACATTAGTGATGAATTGTTATTATAAAATAACATTCCGCCTGCGCGCAGAATTGTATAAAGGCGAGGAAAACTTAAAGTAAATTAAGTAGCCTTTGTGTCGTCGATAGGTATACTTGCCCGTGGGATCAATACCACTGACAAATGTAGTGTCTCCGGTTTTCCCCTCACGAACACTTGTTTATATTCCATTGAGAGTTTTCACCTGACTTGCACGAGGGCTAGTAGAGGTTTTTCACCTCCACAGCCCATACGAGAAAGTAGACATATGTACAGTAGAAACTTAGAGATCTTTATATTTATATTGTATAATCACGTTTATTAATAATAAATTTGTTGTAGCCTAAAATCGCGTGTTGCCAAGCGGAAAACTCTGTTACAAATTTTAACCGAATGATAAAGTGTCGTATCGAACCTACTGCTCAACTCGCCGCATTTTCGAACGATGGTTTAAGTACGGAAAGCAGAAGCTATAAAAACTGTTCTGATGCACTTCAGGAGTATTAGTTTTAGGACGACTGGCTAGTTCATGAAGTCGTCAGCAGATTAGCATTTGAAACTAGAAAGCAATGGGAGCTGTCGCTTCTTAACGATAACCCGCCGATATTCGAACAATTGTCGACCTTTTTGGAATTAAGATGTCGCTCGTTGTCTACACTTCTCATGCCGTCTGCTTCAACTACAGCACTTACCAAATTGGCCAAGGTATTTCACGCCTTATCAGATACGAACGTCACATACTGTGTTTACTGCACATCATGTATCGAATGCAAAAGAATCCAAGGCATGTAACAATTGTTTAAATACCGGTCATTACCTGGCGAATTGCAACTGCATGTCTGTTTGTCAAATATGCCAAAAACAGCATCATACATTACTCCATGTTAATGCGAACGTAGCCAACGTATCTCCAATATACCACTTCAAGGAAGTAAAGGACTTGTCTTTTGAAGGCTCCGCCGCAAATCTCCCATCTGCTTACAATGTTTGGGCTTACAGTTTTCATCACAGAAATTGGATCCACGCAGGAAGGCGAATCAAGAGGTGAAGCACTTTCTAACGAAGTCTCTATTTTCAGTGCGAAACGGCCCGTTCCGCTTCGTAGCTGTCTTGTGAGTTTGCAGCCGTTTATTGATGAGTCTGGTATACTTCGAGTTGGAGGGAGACTAAAACATGCAATGCATCTGATATAAAACATCCTATTATTCTACCAAAAAATTGTGCGTTAGCTAAACACAAGTTAACACTGAATGCTGGAACCCTCATAATGCAAGCAGTGCTTCAACGAAGATATTGGGTTCTTAGTGCTCGCAGTTTGGTCCGCAATGTATATCATAAATGTGTAAAATATACCCGCTTGAATCGCAACATCGCTAACAAGCCAATGGGTGATCTATCTGTTAATCGTATCACGTATGCACGTATGCTCGGTGGTTTTTCAGGCATGGTGGTTTTTCGCCTGGGCTAGCTCGCCGGATGGGGGTGTTGTTTCCATCTGCTTTACCGTTTCCAGCATGAGCTGAAATAAAATCATGCCTGATCTTAGAGACAAAAAACATATATTTGGGTAGGAATCCAAAAAGAGCTCGGGATAGGAAATCGAAGGTAAAAGGAAAGTCCTGTTCTGTCAGGTGCAGTCGTCCCACCCTCTTTGCGTATCTCGCTTACGCAACCATGGGTGCCGCGCTGCCTCCTAAATTTGCAGCACCCTCTGTCTATTGGTCCATTAGTCCTCTCAGTCTAGTCTAGTCTACGTCCTCATGTCCCCTTTCAAATCCTAGTGTAACACCCACACCAAAAACAAAGTGATCTACTCCTCCATAATAAATAATTCCTGCTTCAAGTAAGACAATTCAGAATTGCCATGGAGTTCATTTAGGTCTTTTTTTTCTTTAAAGCCTCATTAATAACAAACAAATTATATTAAATAAATTATATTAAGAGAAAATATATTGAAAATTCACCTCTACTTCGCTAATTTATATACAAATAATCAAAAATATATGTATAATTGAATGTAAACGATCAACCTTTTCTTTAACTTTTCCTCCGTTCAACTCAATTCAAACTTTATACCTATATATAATATATTATTTTCTTTTTCTTCGTTTAGCGTTGGTATAAGGATTATCCTAGTATCCAGCGCCTAATTGTGTTCGTAACACACGCGAAACTATATTCACTTCTAAAAAAAATGTAACAAAAAAATTTTTTTTTTGTTATGCTAACATCTAAAATTTCAAATATGCTGCACAAAATATATGTATGTTAATGTGCTTATATCAATCAACTCGCATTTAGGTATGTACATGTATATATATTAGGGTGTCCGTTATTTCCCA
The DNA here is from genome assembly GCA_037013455.1 of Ceratitis rosa. Classification (NCBI taxonomy): domain Eukaryota; kingdom Metazoa; phylum Arthropoda; class Insecta; order Diptera; family Tephritidae; genus Ceratitis; species Ceratitis rosa. The sequence continues at coordinate 5,574,502 of JAWMAG010000015.1, read as the reverse complement.
AATTGATTTTTGACTCTGCAGCGCCCCTTAAATTTTTAGTAAATGCCCTAAAAAAAATTATGAAACTCATATGAGCTCTTAATATTGATAATAAACCTTGCCGCAAAGACGATTCATTTCCCGTGTAAATAACATGGAGTTTTCGTACTTTTTGCTATTAATTTTTTCTTTGCGAAGCCAGTTGATACAATGCTGCGGCATCGAATTATTTTTGTAGGAAATTGAACGTTCTACAAAAACTTTCTCTGAAGTTTTGCAAAAAAATTACTAGCGTCAAAGTTATTCAAGGTCAAAGTTCAACTAAAAATAATTTTTTTTTTTTTGAACAAAAAACTATTATTTTTTACATAAGAATTTATTGTTTTTCGCCAAAAATATCTTATTTCAACGTGGATCTGTGGGAATAGTTAAAAAAGGACATTCAACACTTATTGAAATATATATTTAAATTTAATATTTTTTAATTTTTCCTTCGATGACTAAATGTTGCTCATACGACATGTCCACTGGTCCCTCCTGCGTGTTTGACGAACGCAGCCATGGGTGCCGCGCTGACTCCGATACTATTGCGGCACCCCCTAATCCTGACCAATTATGTCTGTATGTCTATATGTCCACTGCTCTCGTCCGTCTAGTAAGGGTACCCGCTCTCACGTCTCCTCTTGCGCCACAATGTAACGCCTCTCACCAAAATAGGGAGTAATTAACCCTCCATATTAAACTCTTTCAAAATTACTCAAATATAAGATTTCACTTCATATTTCAGTTTATTACTTACCAACAAAACTACAAGTTTAGTTGAATTTACAATTGGTATTTTTTTATATAATAAAAAAAAATATTAATTAAAAGCTTTCATTTATCCTAATCTTTGTTTCACCTCTACTACCCTAATGCCCATTCTCGCGTATGAATATATATTTATGCCTGTACGTACATAATTACGGACATATGTATGTATAAACTATTATTCGACTACATTTGGGAGAAGCCCATGTAAAAATGAGAATATTGGGACTGCATGTATATATAAACGTGCATTTGTAGCACTGAGTATTTTCACTCACCTTGTTGTCCCGCGTTGATGGTACCAACAATTCGCGATGACACTGGAAGGCTGAAAACAAGAGTATATGTTCCCTACATACGCGTATTTATATATATATATCTATATATGCATATATTAATCTTAACTAGAGTTGTTTATGTTAAGGATTAGGCATTATTTCGAACCGAATGCAACAAAAAGGTTATGGAATACTGATATTAAGTAAGGCAAAAAAATTTAAACGATGAAAATGAAACAAGCCATAAAAATATATATATATCTTATGTTCCCGAATGCCGGGTAAGAAGAATAGAAAAAAATGAAACTTACAAGATGTGGTTTGTGAATTTAGCAAAATTAAATCCAAGTTTCACTAAAGCAAAAGAAAAAGGGTTCAACCTTATTTATTCTTATAAGAAAACTGATATATCTTAAAAAAAGGGGGGGGGGGGTGGGCAAAGCAATGGTAACAGGTAAGTTTCCCGAACCCGGATTGTAGGTAAATTTGCTTAGCGAAAGAAAAAGAAGAGGGAATAAAAAATGCAAAGTACTAAAGTAAAATAAATAAAGTAAATATGCAGAAAGGAATGCTTGTAGGATTTACGATTAAAAAGTTATTGAGTATTTTTATACAAACATTTCATTTTTTTAACGTTTTCTTCAAGCCGTTCATCTAGCCGACCAGAGAAATGTTATTTTATAAATATCCCCTCGAAGTAATATCTGCTCTCACTAACTTCCACAAAATTTGCAGTTTTACAAACATGGCACTGCTTTATCGCGCCACAGGGTAGGCAACATTACATCGACGTCCCAGTGTGGTAGACACACGCATACACATAAATACAGTCATACCATCTGCTCAAATGTAAACGGAGACTTTATCCATAACTCGACAAGGACAAGACATATGGCCATACTTTTTTTTTTGCTTAGGTTGGCAGGATTGTTATATGTGTACATGTCAAATTTGAGCGCGATCTGTCACATAGTTTTTTTTACGGCACTATAAACAAGTCGACCTCGAGTGTCTTGCCTATCACGTGCACATATTGGTATAAGTCGTTCAAGGACGACCGTACATCGCCGGAGAACTTGCCCCATGATCGTCGTCCAGCAACGTCAATAAACGAAGAAAACGTCGAAAAAGTAAAGAAAATTGCGTTGGAAAATCGTCGTGTGACTGAAAGAGAGATAGCTAGTGAGCTCAACATATCAAATGGATCCGCCCATAGCATTATTCACGATGTTTTGGGCATGAGACGTGTGTCTGCTCGACTTGTTCCAAAATTGTTGCTCATACGCCTCGTCTTGTACGCGACTATTTGACCAAAAACAACGTAAATATTCTTCCGCAAGCACCGTATTCACCCGACATGACACCGTGTGACTTTTTTCTTTTCCCTAAACTCAAATTGCCGCTTAGTGGAAAGTATTTTCAGTCGATTGAAGTCATAAAAGAGAATTCGAAGAAGGAACTGAAAGCCATACCTAAAGCGGCCTACCAGAAGTGTTATAAAGATTGGAAAAAAAGGTGGCATATGTGTATCGCCTCTAATGGTGACTATTTTGAAGGGGATAAAATAAATATTGAAGAATAATTAACCATTTTTGTTTTATTGAACAGTCTCGTTTATATTTGAGCAGAAGGTATATATATATATATATCTATATATGCATATATTAGTCCTAACTAGAGTTGTTTATGTTAAGGATTAGGCATTATTTCGAACCGAATTAAACAAAAAAGTTACGAAATATTGATTTTAAGTAAGGCAAAAAAAAGCAATGGTAACAGGTAAGTTTCCCTAACCTGGATTGTAGATAAATTTGCTTAGCGAAAGAAAAAGAAGAGGGAATAAAAAATGCGAAGTACTAAAGTAAAATAAATAAAGTAAATAAAGTGAATATGCATAAAGTAAATATGCAGAAAGGAATGCTTGTAGGATTTACGATCAAAAAGTTATTGAGTATTTTTATACAAACATTTCATTTTTTTTCTGAATATTTATGAAACTTGGTTGCAAAAAAAACTATTTGAAACGCAATCGGACTCCGATCAAACAAAACTAATGTTATCCACAATTGCTGGTACTCCGGGTAATTCTGTGTTTATTGTTGTTGCGCTTTTACAGCAGCGATGTTTGTTTCCAAAGTTGAGCGCTTAGGTACATTCGGGCATTGGCCTCTTTCCAATGACCTACTTTTCTGTGCTGATCGAAGTGTGTTGTTTACAACCACTTCCACGATATAGCTTATTACCAAAGAGGTCCTTTTGCATTACTTTGTTTAGTGATTATAGCGATAGTGACATTTTTTTTTTTTTGCTTTTATTAAACACCTTTAATTTTTCATACACGGCTGGCACTGTGAACTTTTCTCGAACTTCTGATTTGAGTAACGTTTTCTTCAAGCCGTTCATCTAGCCGACCAGAGAAATGTTATTTTATAAATATCCCCTCGAAGTAATATCTGCTCTCACTAACTTCCACAAAATTTGCAGTTTTACAAACCTAGCACTGCTTTATCGAGCCACAGGGCCCTTAAAGGTTGGCAACATTACATCGACGTCCCAGTGTGGTAGACACACGCATACACATAAATACCATACAGTCATATAAGTACTAAGAGAAAGGCTGTCGTTAAAAATTATAAGAAAGAAAATAAAGAAAATTATAGGGATGAAACAATTGAAATTATTAGAATAGGAAGAGCAAAGAGAGGTCAAAACTAAAGATAGTACTTAAATTAATTTACAAAAAAAATGATGCAAAAAAATGTGTTAATATACCGACTAGGATCTAAATAAAAAAAATTGACAGAAAGATGCAGCAAAACAATTTCCTAAAGAAGTTCAAAAGGAAAATGTAAGAAGTAGAATATGAAGAATCAGTAAGTTAAATTAAAATAATAATGTGTAAAAAAAAGGAAATTCATGTCTTAAACTCAAATCAGAAAATTCGAAATAAATAAATTAGAATTGAAAAAAAAAATTCGAATAAAAAACTAAACGAAAAGATAAGATGCTAATTCAAAAAAAATTTTGAAGTTAGGTAGCTTAGAGCCAGGATTAAAAAACATTAAAGCGAATATGCAAAATAATAGAAAAAAATACTGTTATCTCCGAAAGGAGATAAGTAAATTTGCTTGGCGTACATATAATCTATATATATGTACGTGTATATATATGTCTGTATACACGTGTAGTTAACTGCGGTGATCAAAAATGTTGTTGTTGTTGGTGGTGGCTGATCGTGGTCAGCTGATGATGGTACACTCCAGCTGATCGCGTGTACAAATGATGCCTCCACCAAATGTAAAATAAATTCTATGAATAACCATATTTATAATATCTAATAACATTTGAGTTTGTAGGCTTATACATGTTCGTATATTGCCAACAAATTCTATACTTCAACTGATTTCATCGAAATTGGCACTTACCTCAATTTCCGATTTTTTTTTTTGTAGATTATTTAAGACAGCAGACTTGTCGTGTAAATTTGCCGAGGTTTCACTTTTCGTGTTTTATTATACACATATGAAAGTGTAATTTTAAATTTTCACAATCTTTTCTTCTCAGAAAAGTCACTTTAGCCACGAATAATCTTGCCTTTCGATTACCCTTTCTCCAGGGCGTTGATCCAGTCAAAAAAAGTTTTATGCATGTGCACTGGAGTTTGCGGGCGACCTCTCAACTGTAGCGTTCCTTAATGCATTCAAGACATGTTCTCTGACAATGGAACGAATTTCATCCGATAGTAGATTTCAATCATTCTTTGCTGAATCAAGTATCAGCTCGCCATATGTTGGGCTATTGGGAGATTTGGTTTTAAAAGAATAAAGAAACAAAAACCATTTTGAACGCGTACTGTGAGACACTTTGCTATTAAACGAAAAATTCAACACGTTGTTAATAGAAGTGGAAGTCTACACGGTGTGTCCCAAAAATAACCGAACTATATATTTAAATCATACAACATACAGCGCCATCTATTGAAAATTTGCAACATTAAAAAGATACATTCATCCTCTTTCAAACGCACCTGACTTCATGTAAGTCGGATGACAAATGTAAAAGTGACAGCCATTTCAATAAAACCAAAAGTGTGCTTATGGTTCAAAAAAAAAAACAAGAACAAATATAAAATTTTGTGTCAAACTTGAAAAAAAATTGAAATTGAATTAGCTTAAAAAATTAAAAAAAATTGAAAAAAATGAAGCAGCCATTACCAAGGTACTGAAGAACATTTCTATAAATGCCATAAAAAAATCTATGCATGCGCTGGTTGATCGTTCCAAACGTTGTGTTGAGTCAAATGGAACCTATTTTGAATAAATAATAACTTTCAAAGATAATATAATGTGTATTTTACTATTTTATATCCAAAAAGTTCGGTTATTTATGGGACACACCGTGTACGTCAACTCTCGTTCACTTTGTGGAAATTCAAGTGTCAATGAGTAAGAGGCTCTAACACCGGGTACTTTATAATCGGTGAACCTCTGAAGGCTATTCCAGAACCTGAAAGTCAAGGTTTCTGTGGAAATATGTATAAAAGCTGGCAGTTAATTTCCGCAATGAGATAACATTTCTGGCGTTGTTGGAAAGACTAATACTTTAGGGGCTTACAATGTTGAACCTAATGGTGAGGTTGCTACGCCGACGAAGTGAACCTTAGCTTAAGTATTGTAATTAAATGCCATCCAGGGACGATGGTCACGTTACAGTGGTCACCGGTAGAAGACCAGTTGGAGTGTTAGTACGACCTGTTGTAAAAATTTGTCTTCTACTCACAAGGGAAAATCTATTCTGCGATAACTCAGAAAACTGAAATGAAATTTGTAAAAAAAAATCTTGAAATCAACGAATCTATATTATTCTATTGACCTATAGACTCATGTAGGTCAGGGGCATGTTGGGTTTTAGTAAGCAAACACTCAAGAAAGTAAAGTCGCAAGTTATATGTGGAACATACTTAAAGATAAACACCGATTGTAATATTTTGCTATAATTTGCTTTACATTTACATTTGTTTTTCTTTTTCTTCATATCCCTTTTGCAATTTCATTTGTTTCGTTAGCTCAGCTTACAGCCATACATAAGTGTTTAATGTTTAAATACTTATGATATATATATATATATATATATATATATATTTATTTTTTTTATTTGCAAAGGAAACGCACTTTTTCATTTTTTTTGCTAGGCACCATGTGAAACAAATATATGTATTTATTTAATTATTTATAGTTCACAACCGAGTATTTGGAATGTATACACCATATTTAATACCGCAACACGGTTTATTTTAATATATTGTATATATATACGAGGGTTGCTATATATATGTCTGGCCAAATTATGAAAACACGAATATTTATCAACGAAAATGGTTTTATTGTTTTTCAAAAGATTCTCCATCGAGATTTATACACTTTTACTTGCGCTCAAACCAATTTTCGAAGCACTTTTTCCACTCCGATTGAGACACCTCCACAACATGGTTTTTGAATGCTTCAACAGCATCTTCTGGCGACGAAAATCGTTGACCACGCATTATTTTCTTGATGTGTGGGAATAAAAAGAAGTCATTGGGTGCCAAGTCAGGGCTGTACCTCGGATGACCCATCAATTCGACGTTTTGGCTGGTCAATAAGCCGCTGGTTTGAGCCGATGTGTGAGAGCTCGCATTGTCATGGTGCACAATGATTCGTCTTGTCTTGTTCGTTTTTCGAATTTCTCCGAAGACTTCAGGCAAACAAATGGTGGTGTACCACTCAGAATAGACCGTCCTACGTTGTTCAAGCGGAACAGTCGCCACATGGCCAGTTTTGCCGAAGAAACAGGCGACCATTTGCTTCGAAGTGCTTATTCCACGAACAACTTTCGTTGGATTTGGCTCGTCTTGGAAGACCCACACGGTCGATTGCTGTTTTGTTTCGGGCTCATACGCATAGATCCATTATGATTCGTTACCTTTGACGATCTTATAAACGTCTTTTGAAGCACCGCGGTCGTATTTTTTTAGCATTTCTTTACACCAATCCACACGACCCTTTTTTGAGCGATTGCCAAATTGTGCGGGATCCAACGAGAACAAACCTTTTTTACGGCCAGGTGTTCATGCAATATCGAAAGTGTGCTGGTGGGAGAAATGCATACGCATGCCTCTATCTGAAGGTATGTTACATGATGGTCTTGCGTTATCAGTTCACGTACGACATCGATGTTTTCTGGCACAACGGCTGTTTTTGGGCGACCTTCCCGGAATTCGTCTTTGAGCGAGCGTCGGCCACGATTGAATTCGTTGTATCAGTTTTTCACACTGCTATAGGATGGTGCTTCATAGACATACAAAGATTTAGGTTCATCGATGCACTCTTGTCGTGATAATCCACGTCGAAAGTTGTGAAAAATGATCGCACGAAAATGTTCACGAGTTAATTCCATTTTTTGGCCGAGATGAATTTTTTAATTCCCTGTAAATAAAACAATTCACGATTAAATGACAAAACGTTTTGAGTGATGTTATGCTAAAAATGTCAAATTTTCCAATGGAAATGTCAGATTGCACCTGGCAACACTCAGTGTTGCCTAGGCCAGACATATTTATAGCAGCCTACGTATATATTTATGTATATATTTATTTATTTATTTATTTTTATTTATAACGATTAATTTAACACTTTAGGGTCTTTTTTTTTGCGAAAACGAGCGAATGCGGTTGAGTACAAGCGAATATAAGCGAAAACTAACTATTTTATATTTTTTATATTAAGTTTCCCTTTTTTTATATTTATTATTTTGAGGACGCACAACCGTCGAGTTCTTCGAGAGCGTATAAAAATGATTATACTTAAAGTTACCAATACATACATATTTATATACATTTTAGAGTATATTTAGAGTAGTAACGGAAGTAGGGTTGCTGGTGAGTATTTTTGGAATGGGATTAAATACAGTATGGTGAGTATTTGGGTATGTATTGGAAAGTAATAGGATAAGTACAATTCAGTATTTCATTATTATGTTGATACATTTTGTGCACATAATTCTTAAATTTAAAATTCGATGAGGTCTTCGCTCATGTCTTCTACATGCCGGGGGGCCTGCGGGGTCGTAACATGCACCAAGTCTTCGAGTTGTTGTAGTGCCTTCTTGGCTTCGCCGACCAGGCCAGTGAGTCGACGTTGGAGGGCCGAGGAAGAATGCCTTCGGAATTTTGGGGCGTCAACTATTCGATGTCCTGCTCCTTTTGGGACTTCCTGCTTTCCCACGATTCCTTTTGCCCTTTTCGCTTTCTGGACTCGTCCATTAGCGACAGGTTTACCGCGTGGTGGTTTGGGGGCTCTCTTCGAACTGCTGGGCGTGACTCGTGTTGATGGCATGCGTGTGGTGCTATGCAGCAGAGTATGGAGTGCCCGAGTGCGATGGACTCCGGGAATGCTGATTTGAATGGCAGCTTTACTACATACCGACCATCTTCTCGTCGATGATTGGTTGTTTTGTAGAGCGCTTCACAATATACATCATCGTCGGTGTTTGTGGGGGCCGGTCGTACCTCTTCATGTTCCCAGAATTTCCTGAGTAATTCTCCTAGTGATTCTGAAGGGGTTTCAATCACCTGAGTAGAGATTTCTTCCACAACTGGTCCACTTAATATCCACCCAAATATTGTGTTTTGGTTTATTAAGCTGCCGCCTACATTAATTTTGAGGCCTGGGGTGAGTATGTTTGGGATTATATCGCTACCAATGACCATGTCTATTCTAGCTGGTATAAAGCAGTTGGGGTCTGCTAATGGTATTGAGAGACATTCTGTTAAATCTGCTTCTTTTATTTTGAAGGATGGGAGACTGTGCGCCAATTGAGACAGTATTATCGCTTGATCCGAGATTTTTACTGTTTGATTAGCTGAGCATATCGTAATACAGCACATTCTATTCGAGTTTTGGACTGTGTTACCGCCCATGCCAATAATTTGGTAGTTGGCTTTTGTGGTGTGGAGACCAAGTAAATTTTGTATACGGGATGTTACAAAAGTTTTTTGAGAGCCTTGGTCAATGAGAGCTCGGATGTGAGTTACTTCTCCTTTGTGGAGAATAGGAATATTTGCTGTGGGAAGCAATGTCCGCTTAGAGGTACAGCGATAATACTGAGTATGGTACAGGGCTGTTCCTCCTCGACTGTCACTTGAGAAGAAGTGAAGTTTCCTTGAGGTTTTGGAGGGTAAGGCGTGTGGTTGTTCGCCGTGTAATGGCCATCTTTGACAGTAAACGCACGTAAAGTTGCTTTTGCAATCTTTCTCCAAATGCGAGTACTCCAGGCAATTTTTGCAGTAGTTGTTGTCTTTAATGTATTTGTTCCGGTCTGAGACGGATAGTTTTCGAAATTTGACGCACGTTGTCAACGAGTGGTTTGATTGGCATAGTTTACATGAAACTTGCCTTTTATTTTGAGTATGGAACGATTGGGTTTTGTTCCGATAATTGAGTGTTGGGGGAGGGACCGCTGGTGTCCGTTGGGGTAGCTGAGCTGACTGATCTTCGGCTTATTGGGTCTGTAAGTGCTGAGTCGCTCCACGACCTCGTGCCGAGCTGTCAGAAATTGGTCCATTTCTGTCCATGCAGGAAACTCCTTCCTTGAGTTGAGTGATTGCTCCCAGAGAGCTAGTGTTTCATCCGGCAGTTTTAAGGAGCAGAGGTAGACAAGCATTGGGTCCCAGCTTTCTGTTGACACTCCATTTGCCTGTAATGTAGAAAGGCAATTATTTATTGTTGTCTGGATCTGTTGAATCCTTTCTCCGTTCTGTATGAGCAGGTTGGATGTTGAACAACGTCTTTATTTGGTCATCCACTACGATTCTTCTATTTTCGTAGCGTGCCTTGAGTGCATCCCATGCTAATGAGAAATTATGGCCACTGAGTGGGTAATTTTTGATGAGCAATGCAGCTTTACCTCTTGTTTTTTTGTCTCAAGTGGTATAGTTTCTGAATTTCGGATAATTGGGGGTGGTTGATGTACACTGCTGTGAACATGTGGGTTTTCATTTACCGACTTTTGGGACCCGCTATGTATATTATATATATTGTGATTATATCTTATTGTTTAGCGGATTTTGAGATTTTGCTCGAACTTTCCATAAGAAGTTATAATTTAATTTATAAGATTATGTATGTGTATGACAAAGGAGTTTCATACACATCACGAGCAAAACCCGCTAAACAAATGATGTTATGAGTAAGAATGTCTGGGACTTACTTTGACATCCGGGCTAGTACAAACCAAGTTTCTTTTTGTTCTGGAGACGGGAGGGGGGAGTGTTGTCTTCTGTGTAATGCGTATGTTCCATGCTCGTTTTTGCTTTTTTGTTTTAATTTAAAAAAAATTTTGATTTTATTTAATTTTGTACACCTTTTTATTATGTAAATATGTATGTGCACTGTTTTCTGTTTTTCACTTTTTTTTTGAGGTTTTCTGTCACCACATGTATGAATTTGTGTATGTATGTACGGATGTATATATACCATATATAATATATTTTTCGTTTATATTTTGTTTTCTTCACTGCTTTTTGAGTTCACCGCTTTTTATGTTTTTTTGTTATGTTTTATGTCACTGCAGGTACATATATAGGTGGTTACTTGTTTGTGAATTTTATATATATTATTTTTTTATTTAAATTTTTTGTAAACATCCATAGATATGTAAGTGTTTTTATATGTTGAGTTGTTTTATTTATGTTTTTATATGTTGTGTTATTTTATTTTCACCTATTTTTTAATTAATTTTTTTTGTTCCACCTGTCACCTCCACTTTTTATTAGTGACCATATGTATGTGCGTATGTGCATACGTACATACATATGTATACCTACAGTGGCTGTTTGTCAAAGCCTACCAACAACCACACTACCCACTGAACAAGCGAATCTCCGCACAAAGAGGACGGTGACAACACAATCTAACAAAGCGACCTCTCAGCTTAGTGAAGACGGCGTGGGTTGCTATCTATGTACAATAACACAACTATGGGCAAAAACCAACCAAGTGGAATGATCAACGCTATTACCAAAACAAGATCACACAACGACAGTAATTAACAATAGATATATGCGCGTACACAAAATAAACAAAATATGTTTTTGGGGTGCACCCGAGGTGTGGTCCAACCCAACTGGTTACGAACCCACTCGCACTACTCCCGTGGGGTATCTTTAACCCGCCTGTATGACTGGGCTCTGGGTGCGGGATGCTAAAAGGATGGGTATGGGGAAAACGAAGGAAGCAACACTGTCGGCACGACAAAAAGTGGACAAACAATAGATAAACCAAAATTATACTTATCGGATGTGGGTACCCAACTTCGGTGCTCCTCCGGACGATGTCGCCAAACTCCAGTTCCACCACTGGAACGCGAAACCAATAAATAACCACTATGGGCTTCGACTGCCCTAATTTGTCCTGACAAAAAAAAAACTAGGCTTCAACTGCCTCTTCTATTAACTGCCTCGTCTGGCACTATTAAAAAGAACTTAAACGAAATCTTATTTCATCTTTTTCCACCAAGATGTATATCGCACGTCCGCGCAAAAAGATGTGCACACTTCTGTAGTTTATTAGAATCTGATCCGGCACGCACTTACGAGCCAGGCCGCAAGCTACGCGTCGGCCGTCAGAATTCTCAGGCGAGTGTGTATTGGTGCCCAATCATTTGGCGCCGCCCCCATTACCCAAAGGGACAGAGTTATATAGCGCACGCCACCATGGCACACCAAGTACACTGGGATAATTTTCCCCTCGCCGTATAAAAAGAAAGGCGACACCCCTTTTTACGGAATACTCGCGCAAAGCATTCCGTTTCCCTAATATTTGTTAGTGGAGGAACCGTTTTGACGAACATCTCCTTTTAGAGACTTATACCACTGAGTAGGCACACACCGAGTGCAACCGTGCCAACGATTCATGGCTTTGAATTATGCAAATATTTGCCGACAGATGCCACTGCCAACGCTTGGAGTGAATGGAATATTAGGCAAAACAAAGGAAATGAACAAACAAACACAAAAGAAGTTTTTGTTGCGGCCAGTACGCGACAACTCCACCCCTTCCTCAACGAAAAGGAAGGAATCTTCCTTTTGGTCAGGGAACGGAAATCTCCTACCGCATCCTATCAATCCCTAAATGGCCTCAACTCTTTAACGTTCCAAGTCCCTTTGTCTTTGCCTAAGTCATCTGTCAGTGTGTATGTCCACGGTGACACTCTCTTCCTAACGATAAACGACCCTACATACTTTGGCGCTAACTTCGCTGCATAAAAATTCGCTGCATCCGACAGCATAAAATTCTTCCTCCACACTAACTCTCCAAGCATGTAATGTACCTCTCGTCGTCTGAGATTGCACTGTACTTGCACTGCCTCGCAAGCTTCTCACTCGCCTGCTCTAACCTTGTTCTAATGTTGGCCCTAATCTCTTCGAGCGTCTTTGCCAGCTCCTGGCAATTTAATTTCTCCTGATCTCCTAAACTGTCTATGAAGTCCCTACTGCCTTCTACCGCCATTTCCCTACCGAAATTCACAAAATATGGCGTAGCTCCTAACACTTCATGCTGCGCTGTCCTAATACAGCATGCTACCTTCGCTAACTGTTGGTTCCATGTCCTCTGGTTCTCTGATATATAAGCCCTAAGTGTTGTCTTGATAATCTGGTTTATCCTCTCGGCCGAGTTAGCCTGTGGGTGATAGTGTGCGGTGTACCGGAGATGGACGCCATAGTCACCGCAGAGGCCCCGAAGCTCTCGACTCCTAAATTGGGGTCCATTGTCACACACAACCGACCGAGGAACACCAAACAAAAGAAATACATTGTCCTCCAATTGTTTGCATACGCTTTTTGCCGTGGCAGTACGCAAAGGGAATAGGAGGGGAAATTTGGAAAAGTAGTCCACTACTGTCAAAATATACTGGTAGCCTTGTGACGACTTCACTAAAGGCCCTACCAGATCTACACAAATCATTTCCCAATTTCGGTCGTCGAGTAATTTCGCTCTCCTTTGTTCAAGGACCTACTCAAATAAGCTATCACCCTCTCACCGTCATCAAACATCTGCGTTAACACCGCACCTACACCTACGCGTCTGTCTGGATTATGAAAGGTCTATCAAAATCCGGGCAACTCAAAACCGGAGCTGTCACCAAGCGTTCCTTCGCTTCCTTAAAACTCCTTTCACAATCTTCAGTCCAATTGAATTTTCGGTTCTTCTTTGTTAAATCAGTGAGAGGCCTAACTAACTCTGCAAAATCTTTAATAAATCTGCGGTTAAGGACACTGTTCCTATAAATGACCGCACTTGCTTTACGTTCTTCGGTACCTCAATCCGAAGCATCGCCTCTACCTTCTCGGGGTCCACGTGTAGACCGTTTTTGTCCACCACGTAGCCCAAATATTTTAATTCAGACCTACAAAAATTACATTTATCCCTATTTTATCTGAGCCCTGCACTAGCTAATCTATCTAAGACAATCTTCAAAATCTTTAAATGCTTCTCAAAATTATTTGTAACGATACAAATACACAAAAACATGAGGTTTTAACTCTGGTCCTATAACCGAATCTATAAATCTCTGCCAAGTTGCCGGTGCATTATGCAAACCGTATGGCATCCTCTTAAACTGAAATAGTCCCCTACCTGGTACCGTGAACGCTGTGAAGGGCCTCGACTGCTCTTCCACCGGAATTTGCCAATAAGCAGACTTAATGTCCAGACTGGACAGAAACTTGGCATCCCTTAGCTTATCTAAGGTCGCCGACACATATGGAAGCGGGTAGCTATCTTTCTCGGTACATTTGTTCAAAACCCTATAATCTACACAAAACCTATATGTACCGTCTTTCTTTCTGATCATTACAACTGGAGACGCCCAAGGACTATGTGATTTCTCTATCACCCCTTTGTCAAGCATATCCTTAATCTCCTCGTCCATACGCGACTGTATGACGGGAGACACAGGGTAATAACGCTGTTTCACAGGTTCAACTCCTGCTTTTATCCTGATCTTATGTTCGACCAAATGGGTCCGGCCTAGCTCTTCCGGCATAGCCAGGAACGCCCCAGCTATTAGTTGACCTAATGCCCTAGATTCCCTATCACCTAACTCGGAGTGGTCCACTATTGCCACCAACGGTTCTGGTTCCGGCCGAGAAAACGACCACCTCATTTTTGATATATCCGGGATAATACCCACCTTGGCCCAAAAATCGATGCCAAGGATTACGCCTTGAGGTAACTCTGGAACCACGAGGCATTCCAGGAGAACCGATTGGCAACAAGACCGAACCTAACACCGAGATATGACCTCCATCCGCGAGTCACTCTCAAAAAATTCCAAACTGAACTCACTCTAATACCAAACGAACTCAATTTCTGCCAACCTAGCCGACCTATTACTGTTCTGGTCGCGCCAGAGTCCAACAAAGCCCTGAAAGCAAAACCATGGATCCTAATATCCAAACACGGGCGTTCGTCGTGACCGTTCGTCACCAACGAAAACGCCAACCTAACTTCTTCAAAATCGACTCCTACATTTGCCAGCTGGGAGTTACCTCTACACCAGCCGAGACATACGCCAGGTCAGGTTCCAACAAACCTTTGGCCTTATGACTCGGAGGAGGAACAAAAGCATCCACCGATGACCTCACCGCCTCTAGTCGCCTACCCAAGGCAACTAGTTCGGTAACCGACCCTATTGTCACCAGTCCCAACTGGGTCTGGTAGAATGGTAGGAGATTCGTCCTAATGAATCCTAACATTCTCTTTTCCGATAAAGGCCCCTGAAGTCTACCAAACATGACCTTCATAGCCGCAACATAAACACCCATGGACTCATTCGCTCCCTGAGTCCTTCGCCTAATTTCGTCTAGTAAGAGATCGTAGTAGTTGAGGTGCAAAAACTCCAACTTTAACTCTTACTAGCTCCTCCCAGCTACCTAAAGACTTCCTAACCGACCTGAACCATAGTAGGGCCTTCCCTGCAAACAGATCTACCGCGCCTTTGAAAAGTTGAGCTTGGGTCACACCGCGTGCCTCGCTCAACTCCTCAACCCGTTCCAAGAATGCGAAAAGCGACATTCCCGCTTTTTCGCCGTCGAAGTGGACGTCCCACTTCGACAAGTTTATCGGCTTCTGAGACTCGGCTGTCTCCTCAACGACGCGTCGTACCTCCACGGGCGGGGGTGCTATCGGGTCCGCACGAGTGGCATTCGAGCGCTCTACCGAGCCGATTTTCTTCTCATCGGCTTCTTCGCTACCGACTACCTCCTGTAGTTCGGCGAGATGGAGCAACAACTTGCTCTTCAGCTCCATCTGCTGAGTCATCTCGCCGTCGCTTCCCGGTCGCGCCCGTCCTATTCGCGAAAGACACCACTCGATCTTCGCCATCGCTTTCGCTCCATGCGATGGCTTACCTCCACCCGTAACCGATAAAATTAATTTCTCTACCTCCTCCAGTTTCGATTCGACCGCCGTCTTGTCCTCGTCGAAACTGAAGGGGTAGTCCTGAAAGAGGTTTACCGACCCTCTTTTCTCTATTAATCGCGATGCCCTAAGCGACTTACGCATGGCTTCGACCGTACCGACTGGAAAGCCGCGTGCCTCCATCTCGTACGCGAGCTCATCCTGCGCTAAACGATTAATCTCCATTTTAAAAAAAACGTTAACTCAAAAAAAAACAAGAAGAAAAAAAGCAAAAAAAAGAAAAATGTTTATTTGGAAAGAAAATAATAATTTAATAATAATCAAAATTACAAAAAGCTATTACCCTAATGTTATTTTCGCGTTGCCCTATACTGGCACAACAAAAGACCCTAACACGAATACAACAAAAGAGCCTAACCACAAAAAACAAAAAAAAATTAGTAAAATAAAAAAACAAATATTGTCTACTCTGACAACACAACAATTATCAAAACAAATTTTTTTATTATAAAAAAAAAGTTTTTGATCGAAAACAATAAAAAAACAACAAAAATCCTTAATTAACAAAAAAAAAACAAAAAATCTCAACCTAACTTTGGGCAGGACTACTACTGGTTACTTCTGGCCCAGTCACTACCCACTCGACATACAATTTTTCCTACCTAGATAACACTCCAATACAATTTACCGCAACACACACACAAAAATTGCAAGTGTACAAAACGGAACGAACTCACCAAATTCCTTTGTACTAAGTATATTCTAATCAATCTGCCGATGAGCATGGGTTCGACCCCCAATCTCTTCTTTACTTCCACTATTGGAATGCCTAACTAACAAAAAGAAAAAAAAAATAGAAAATTGTTAAATATTATAAAAACAAAAACCAACGACACAAAAACCAATAAAAATTCGCTGAAACAAAATAGCAAAAATTTATCAAAACAAATATCCTTAAATCTCGGGCCCCACGTTGGGCGCCAATTTGTCACCTCCACTTTTTATTATTAACCATATGTACGTGCGTATGTGCATACGTACTTACATATCTATACCTACAGTGGCTGTTGGTCAAAGCCTATCAACATTTAACATTAAGGACACATTTAATTTCAAAGAAAGGATAAATGGCAGCTACATATGCGACGATGAAAGATTGATTTCCTTTGACGTAGTCTCACTGTTTCCAAGTATACCGACACATCTGGCACTGGAGACAATAAGAAAAAAATGGGAAATTATAAAGGAATATACTAAGATACTTAAGGAATTTTTTATAGACATTGTCAAGTTTTGTATTGAAGAAAATAGGTATTTTAAATTTAATGATAAAATATACACACAATTAAAAGGTATGCCAATGGGATCTCCTGCATCACCGATCATTGCGGATATTATTATGGAGGAACTACTAAATCACACAATCAATAAATTAAGACGACCTCCGAGACTGTTGACAAAATACGTGGATGACCTATTTGCAATAGTCAACGAAAATGAGGTACAGACAACACTTACGGCGCTAAACTCTTTTGACAAAAATATAAAATTTACTTTTGAAATGGAAGAGGACGGAAAGCTACCATACTTGGATTCTACCATAATAAGACAAGGAAACCAATTAAAACTGAGGTGGTATAAGAAACCAAATTCATCGGGACGTATAATCAGCTTTAATTCAAAACACCCAAAAACGATGATAATAAATACAGCAATGGGCTGTACAAAGAGGATGCTACACATATCAGATGACGCTTACCACAGAGAAATAAAGGAAGAAATAAATTAATTAAATGTAACCAATGTATTAATAAAGAAATCTCAATTACTAGACCGGCAAAGAGAGATAAAGAGCCCTATAATATTTAAATCAGTAACCTATGTACCTCAAATATCTGAACGGCTAGTAAAATCAAATTGCTACGATAAAACAAATATAAAAATTTCACACAGACCAACTAATACCTTAAAAAACATCTTCAATAGAACGAAGTCAAAAATACCAAATTCTGACAAAAGCAACGATATCTATGAAATCATATGCAATGGTGATGAAAATGAAAAATGTGGAAATAAATATGTAGGAACAACCAAATCAAAACTAAAAACGAGAATAGCACAACATAAATCCGACTACAAACTACGACATCAAACGAATACACAAAAAACAGCACTTTATCCCACTGTGCAGCCAGCGCCCACTCTCCCAACTTTGACGATGTAAAAATTCTTCAACAAGAACAACACTACAGCAAGCGGTACACATTAGAAATGCTTCACATTATAAACACACCAACAAACATAAGACAAACTTCAAAACGGACACTGATAATTGCGCTCACTTGTATAGGCACTTGCTAACAAACGATTCGACAGTACAAAACTCCACGTCACACTGTTACGACGTAAATAAATGTATGTATGTTTATACAAAATTTTTTAAATATAATATTGTAATTTACTAACTTTGTTTAACGTTTATATTGTTGATTAGTGCCCCCTGAAGACGATTACCGAGGGTAATCGAAATATATCGGAAAAAACAATAACTACATTGTGTTTTTACTATTTTTCTTGACCTCAAGCCGGCAAATTTTTTCAAATTAAAACAAAAGAAAGGTCGCTAAAATCATTAATATTTATTTTTTATTTTTATTTGCAAAAGAAACGCACTTTTTCATTTTTTTTTTGCTAGGCACAATGTGCAACAAATATATATATAGTTCACAACCGAGTATTTGGAATGTATACACCATATTTAATACCGCGACACACGGTTTATTTTAACATATACATATGTATTTCTATATATATTTATTTATTTATTTATTTTTATTTATAACGATTAATTTAACACTTTAGGGTCTTTTTTTGCGAAAACGAGCGAACGCGGTTGAGTATAAGCGAATGTAAGCGAAAACTAACTATTTTATATTTTTTATATTAAGTTTCCCTTTTTTTTATATTTATTATTTTGAGGACGCACAACCGTCGAGTTCTTCGCGAGCGAATAAAAATGATTATACTTAAAGTTACCAATACATACATATTTATATACATTTTAGAGTATATTTAGAGTAGTAACGGAAGTAGGGTTGCTGGTGAGTATTTTTGGAATGGGATTAAATACAGTATGGTGAGTATTTGGGTATGTATTGGAAAGTAATAGGATAAGTACAATTCAGTATTTCATTATTATGTTGATACATTTTGTGCATATAATTCTTAAATTTAAAATTCGATGAGGTCTTCGCTCATGTCTTCTACATGCCGGGGGGCCTGCGGGGTCGTAACATGCACCAAGTCTTCGAGTTGTTGTAGTGCCTTCTTGGCTTCGCCGACCAGGCCAGTGAGTCGACGTTGGAGGGCCGAGGAAGAATGCCTTCGGAATTTTGGGGCGTCAACTATTCGATGTCCTGCTCCTTTTGGGACTTCCTGCTTTCCCACGATTCCTTTTGCCCTTTTCGCTTTCTGGACTCGTCCATTAGCGACAGGTTTACCGCGTGGTGGTTTGGGGGCTCTCTTCGAACTGCTGGGCGTGACTCGTGTTGATGGCATGCGTGTGGTGCTATGCAGCAGAGTATGGAGTGCCCGAGTGCGATGGACTCCGGGAATGCTGATTTGAATGGCAGCTTTACTACATACCGACCATCTTCTCGTCGATGATTGGTTGTTTTGTAGAGCGCTTCACAATATACATCATCGTCGGTGTTTGTGGGGGCCGGTCGTACCTCTTCATGTTCCCAGAATTTCCTGAGTAATTCTCCTAGTGATTCTGAAGGGGTTTCAATCACCTGAGTAGAGATTTCTTCCACAACTGGTCCACTTAATATCCACCCAAATATTGTGTTTTGGTTTATTAAGCTGCCGCCTACATTAATTTTGAGGCCTGGGGTGAGTATGTTTGGGATTATATCGCTACCAATGACCATGTCTATTCTAGCTGGTGTAAAGCAGTTGGGGTCTGCTAATGGTATTGAGAGACATTCTGTTAAATCTGCTTCTTTTATTTTGAAGGATGGGAGACTGTGCGCCAATTGAGACAGTATTATCGCTTGATCCGAGATTTTTACTGTTTGATTAGCTGAGCATATCGTAATACAGCACATTCTATTCGAGTTTTGGACTGTGTTACCGCCCATGCCAATAATTTGGTAGTTGGCTTTTGTGGTGTGGAGACCAAGTAAATTTTGTATACGGGATGTTACAAAAGTTTTTTGAGAGCCTTGGTCAATGAGAGCTCGGATGTGAGTTACTTCTCCTTTGTGGAGAATAGGAATATTTGCTGTGGGAAGCAATGTCCGCTTAGAGGTACAGGGCTGTTCCTCCTCGACTGTCACTTGAGAAGAAGTGAAGTTTCCTTGAGGTTTTGGAGGGTAAGGCGTGTGGTTGTTCGCCGTGTAATGGCCATCTTTGACAGTAAACGCACGTAAAGTTGCTTTTGCAATCTTTCTCCAAATGCGAGTACTCCAGGCAATTTTTGCAGTAGTTGTTGTCTTTAATGTATTTGTTCCGGTCTGAGACGGATAGTTTTCGAAATTTGACGCACGTTGTCAACGAGTGGTTTGATTGGCATAGTTTACATGAAACTTGCCTTTTATTTTGAGTATGGAACGATTGGGTTTTGTTCCGATAATTGAGTGTTGGGGGAGGGACCGCTGGTGTCCGTTGGGGGTAGCTGAGCTGACTGATCTTCGGCTTATTGGGTCTGTAAGTGCTGAGTCGCTCCACGACCTCGTGCCGAGCTGTCAGAAATTGGTTCATTTCTGTCCATGCAGGAAACTCCTTCCTTGAGTTGAGTGATTGCTCCCAGAGAGCTAGTGTTTCATCCGGCAGTTTTAAGGAGCAGAGGTAGACAAGCATTGGGTCCCAGCTTTCTGTTGACACTCCATTTGCCTGTAATGTAGAAAGGCAATTATTTATTGTTGTCTGGATCTGTTGAATCCTTTCTCCGTTCTGTATGAGCAGGTTGGATGTTGAACAACGTCTTTATTTGGTCATCCACTACGATTCTTCTATTTTCGTAGCGTGCCTTGAGTGCATCCCATGCTAATGAGAAATTATGGCCACTGAGTGGGTAATTTTTGATGAGCAATGCAGCTTTACCTCTTGTTTTTTTGTCTCAAGTGGTATAGTTTCTGAATTTCGGATAATTGGGGGTGGTTGATGTACACTGCTGTGAACATGTGGGTTTTCATTTACCGACTTTCGGGACCCACTATGTATTATATATATATTGTGATTATATCTTATTGTTTAGCGGATTTTGAGATTTTGCTCGAACTTTCCATAAGATGTTATAATTTAATTTATAAGATTATGTATGTGTATGACAAAGGAGTTTCATACACATCACGAGCAAAACCCGCTAAACAAATGATGTTATGAGTAAGAATGTCTGGGACTTACTTTGACATCCGGGCTAGTACAAACCAAGTTTCTTTTTGTTCTGGAGACGGGAGGGGGGAGTGTTGTCTTCTGTTTAATGCGTATGTTCCGTGCTCGTTTTTGCTTTTCTGTTTTAATTTAAAAAAAAATATAATTTTATTTAATTTTGTACACCTTTTTATTATGTAAATATGTATGTGCACTGTTTCTATTTTTCACTTTTTTTTCGAGGTCTTCTGTCACCACATGTATGAATTTGTGTATGTATATCGGCCCCAGTAGCCGAGTGGTTAGCATTGCGTACTGACATTCGGAAGGCTCGGGTTCAAATCCCGGTGCCACCAACATCCAAAAGTTATGCAAAATTAATTTAAATAAAAAATTAAGTTTAATTTTCTAATTGCGTTCGCCCCTCGGCAGGGAATGTCCATCCCTCCGAGTGTATTTCGGACATGAAATAAAGCTCCTCATAAAAAACCATCAGCCGTTTGGAAGCGGCTTAGTGTAAACTATAGGTCCCTCCATTTGTTGGAAAAAACATTAAGACGCAAAACCGCAAATTGGAGGAGGAGCTCGGCCGAAAATCGCTCAAGCGGTTACAAAGCGCCTATTATATATATATATATATACGGATGTATATAGGTATATATAATATATTTTTCGTTTATATTTTATTTTCTTCACTGCTTTTTGAGTTCACCGCTTTTTATGTTTTCTTGTTATGTTTTATGTCACTGCATGTACATATGTAGGTAACCACTAGTTTGTGAATTTTATATATATTATTTTTTATTTAAATTTTTTGTAAATATACATAGATATGTAAGTGTTTTTATATGTTGAGTTGTTTTATTTATGTTTTTATATGTTGTGTTATTTTATTTTCACCTAATTTTTAATTAATTTTTTTGTTCCACCTTTTCATTTCACTTAGGTACATAAGGATAATGTCTACACGTATGTATTTTTTTTGTTTTAATATATGTATGGTATGTTTCACTTTTTTTATTTATAATTATATACGATTTATTATATTTATCCGTTTTTGCACATATGTACATATGTATGTAATGTATATATGACACTAGAATTATATGTATGTCCACTTTTCTCCTTTGCTCTACCTGTATCTTCTTTGATTATTTCGTTTAATCTCCCAACACTGAGGAATATTATTTCCTTAATTTTTTTTTAGGTTCACTCCATAATTGGGTTTCGGCACCATGTTTAATGTTTATATACTTATGTATATATATTTATTTATTTATTTTTTTTATTTGCAAAGGAAACGCACTTTTTCATTTTTTTTGCTAGGCACAATGTGCAAAAAATATATTTATTTAATTATTTACGTAGGCTGTTACATTGGATGAGTGCATAAGTTCGTGCCCGATTTCAAGTGCAAACTAAAATTGAAATTTTTTGAAGAAAGCGCTTTTATTAATCAATTATGTATTCGCCATCATGTTCGGCAATCCACTCCCAACGTTCAACCAATTTACGGATGCCTGATTCATAGAAATCGCGCGGTGTCTCGTTGAAAAAGGTGTCAAGGTGGTTTTTGACGTCTTCCACATTTTTAAATTTTATCCATTCAAATTGTTCTGCAGCGATCGAAACAAATGATAATCAGAAGGTGCAAAGTCGGGTGAATATGGGGGATGCGGCATGATTTCCCAATTCATCTCCTTCAGTTTGGCCAGGGTCGGTTTTGCAACATGTGGTCTGGCGTTGTCATGATGGAAAATAACTCCTTTGCGATTGGCCAAAATCGGACGTTTTTCATCAATTGCTTTCTTCAATTCTACCAATTGCTGACAATACTTGTTGGCAGTGATCGTTTCTCCAGCTGGCAAGAACTCAAAATAGATCACGCCTCGGATATCCCACCAAATGCACAGCAGTACCTTCATCGGATGCAATCCACCTTTCGACATCGGTTCCGCCCCTTCGTGTGCCTGTTTCCATGTTCTTTTGCGTTGAACATTGTTGCACAGGACCCATTTTTCATCACCAGTCACGAGCCGATCCAAAAAAGGTTCGTTTTTGATCCGTCGAAGCAAAGAAATTGCTGTTGACATACGGTCCACTTTGTTCTTTTCACTCAACTGATGTGGCACCCATGTATCGAGATTCAAAGTGTACCCAACCTTTTTTAAACGACGAAACGCAGTTGATTTGTTGACGTTCAATTCACTGGCAACCTCTTCCGTCGAAATACGTGAGTTATTCGCAACTAAAGTTCTTAGAACATCGTCATCAAGCTCAGAAGGCCGTCCACTGCGAGGTTGATCTTCGAGGTTAAAATCTCCAGAACGAAATTTCGCGAACCATTTCTTTACAGGAGCACGGTCCAAATCTTTAGTTGCAGCGCCCACTGTTTTTCCTTTGCGGAATTCGTATAACATAATATGACGCATATGATCTTTTTCGTTGTTCATCTTCCATGCGTCTTTTCACTAAGCAACTCAAATCAAAATGAAGTTATTTTATGCTTGATTTACAGTTCGGACTGTCACCTTTCCAACGATATATAATATGTATATTTCTTTCACGAGCGCCACTCTCAAACGATTCGTACGGCATCCAGCGGAATCGGGCACGAACTTATGCACTCATCCAATATATAGGTCTGGCCTAGGCAACACTGAGTGTTGCCAGGTGCAATCTGACATTTCCATTGGAAAGTTTGACATTTTTTAGTATAACATCACTCAGGGAATTAAAAAATTCAACTCGGCCAAAAAATGGAATTAGCTCGTGAACATTTTCGTGCGATAATTTTTCACAACTTTCGACGTGGGTTATCACGACAAGAGTGCATCGATGAAATAAAGTCTGTGTATGGCTATGAAGCACCATCCTATAGCACTGTGAAAAACTGGTACAACGAATTCAATCGTGGCCGACGCTCGCTCAAAAACGAATTCCGTGAAGGTCGTCCAAAAACAGCCGTTGTGCCAGAAAACATCGATGCCGTACGTGAACTGATAATGCAAGACCGTCATGTAACATACCTACAGATAGAGGCATGCCTATGCATTTCTCCCACCAGCATACATTCGGTATTGCATGAACACCTGGCCGTAATAAAGGTTTGTTCTCGTTGGATCCCGCACAATTTGACAATCGCTCAAAAAAAGGCTCGTGTGGATTGGTGTAAAGAAATGCTGAAAAAATACGATCGCGGTGCTTCAAAAGACGTTTATAAGATCGTCACAGGTGACGAATCATGGATCTATACGTATGAGCTCGAAACAAAACAGCAATCGACCGTGTGGGTCTTCCAAGGCGAACCAAATCCAACGAAAGTTTTTCGTGGAATAAGCACTTCGAAGCAAATGGTCGCCTGTTTCTTCGGCAAAACTGGTAATGTGGCGACTGTTCCGCTTGAGCAACGTAGGACGGTCTATTCTGAGTGGTACACCACTATTTGTTTGCCTGAAGTCTTCGGAGAAATTCGAAAAACGAACAAGACAAGAAGAATCATTGTGCACCATGACAATGCCAGCTCTCACACATCGGCTCAAACCAGCGGCTTTTTGACCGGCCAAAATGTCGAATTGATGGGTCATCCGCCGTACATACTTGGCACCCAATGACTTCTTTTTATTCCCACACATCAGGGAAATAATGCGTGGTCAACGAATTTCGTCGCCAGAAGATGCTAAATCGGAGTGGAAAAAGTGCTTCGAAAATTGGTTTCAGCGCAAACAAAGTGTATAAACCTTGATGGAGAATATTTTGAAAAACAATAAAACCATTTTCGTTGATAAATATTCGTGTTTTCATTATTTGGCCAGACATATATATAGCAGCCTACGTATAGTTCACAACCGAGTATTTGGAATGTATACACCATATTTAATACCGCAACACGGCTTATATATTTATTTATTTATTTAATTTTATTTATAACGATTAATTTAACACTTTAGAGTATTTTTTTGCGAAAACGAGCGAATGAGGTTGAGTACAAGCGAATATAAGCGAAAACTAACTATCTTTTATTTTTTATAATAAGTTTCCCCTTTTTTATATTTAATATTTTGAGGACGCACAACCGTCGAGTTCTCCGCGAGCGAATAAAAATGATTATACTTAAAGTTACCAATACATACATATTTATATACATTTTTGTTTTGGTTTCTCCTTTAGAGTAGTAACGGAAGTAGGGTTGCTGGTGAGTATTTTTGGAATGGGAGTAAATTCAGTATGGTGAGTATTTGGGTATGTATTGGAAAGTAATAGGGAAAGTACAATTCAGTATTTCATTATTATATTGATACATTTTGTACATATAATTCTTAAATATAAAATTCGATGAATATTAGCCTCGACCGCTAATCTTTTTGATAATATTTAATTGCAAATAGTGCAAAAGTTTGGACTAAAATAAAGTAAAAAGTTTATAGCTATTTTTCAACGCGTTTTTGATTCAGCAATCTGGTCTTTCCAACGGAGTGGAGGTCTTCCTCTTCCTCTACTTCCACTGGCGTGTACAGCTGTGAAAACTTTTAAAGCTGGAGTATTCACATCCATCCGGACCACATGACCTAACCAGGGTAGCAGCTGTTTCCTGATTCGCTGAACTATTGTATGTCAATGTCGCCGTATATCTCATACAGTACATCAATCCATCGGCTGCGATATTCGCCGTTTCCAACTCCTAACTCGGACACATCAGATGTTGTCATCGTCCATGCCTCCGCATCATGTAGCAGGACGGGAACGATAAGCGGCTTGTAGAGTTTGGTCTTCGTTCATCGAGAGAGGACTTTACTTTTCAAATGGCTACTCAGCACCTGCACCGGTTGGCAAGAGTGATGCTGCGTTGGATTTTCATGCTGACATTGTTATTGGTGTTGATGCTGGTACCAAGATAGACGAAGTTATCTCCGACTTTAAAGTAATGACTGTCAACATATCCTTCGCTTCCTTTGCCAGTCTGGAAAAAGCAGAACTCACGGCGCGGTTGTTCAGGCCAATAATGTTAATAACATCAGCGTACGCCAGCAGCTGTACACTCTTATAGAAGATTGTACCCTCCCTATTTAGCTCTGCCTCTCTTATTTTTTTCTCCAGCAATAAATTAAAAAAGTCACACAATTAAGAATCACCATGTCTCGTTTGGCATCGAACGGCTCGGAGAGTTTCTTCACGATCCTGACGGAGCTTTCAGTATTGACAGCTCCAATTCGTGTTGGTGAAGGCGGCTTTAAAATCGACGAAGAGGTGGTGTGTGTCCATTCTCTTTTCACCTGTTTTTTCCAAGATTTGGCGTATGGTGAATATCTGGTCAATGGTTGATTCACCAGATCTAAAACCACACTGATAAGGTCCAATCAGTTTGTTGACCGTGGGCTTTAGTTTTTCACACAAAACGCTGGTGAGGACTTATCCCATCTTTTTTATGGGTTGGGAAGAGCACACTTAAATTTCATGCATGCATTCGTCCGACCATATTCTGTAAATTAGCTGATGCATGCACCTTGTCAGCTCTTCACCGCCATGTTTGAATAGCTCTACCGGTAGGCCGTCAGCTTCGGCCGCTTTGTTGTTTTTTAAGCGGTCAATTGCTATTCGAACTTCTATGGTCAGGGTGGGGTATTGGGTTCACCATCTCCGGATATTCCACTTGCTCTGCTATTCAGCAGGCTAAATAAGTGTTCCCTCCATATATTCAATGTACCCTGGACATAGGTTGCTAGATCACCTCTTTGTGCCCTGCAAGAGTCCACTCCGGTCTTGAAACCTTTTGTACGTCGCCGTGTCTGTTCGTAAAATTTTAGAACATTACCCTTGTCGGCCAAAAAACCAAACTACAAGTCTCTCATCGTTCCCGTCCTGCTATCTTGTGCGGAGGCATCGACGATGACAATATCTGATGAGTCGGCGGTAGAAGTTTTCGAGAGAAAAGTTTTGCTTAAGATTTATGGTCCTCTTTGAGTTTGCAACGGCGAACATTGCAGACGATGGAATGATGAGCCGTACGAGTTATACGACGACATTGGCATAGTTCCGCGAATCAAGAAACAGCGGCTACGCTGGCTAGGCCATGTGGTCCGGATGGATACGATTACTTCAGTTTTGAACTTTTCGATGCAGTACCTGTCGGTGGAAGCAGAGGAAGAGGAAGACCTCCACTCCGTTGGAAGAACCAGGTTGAGAAGGACCTGGCTGTACTTGGTATTTCCAATTAGCGCCACACAGCAAAAAGAAGAAACGAATGGCGCAATGCTGTTAACTCGGCTAAAATCGCGTAAGCGGTGTCTACGCCAGTAAAGTTAGTAAGTACCCTTGTCGGCCAGCTTCTCGAGCTCTTCATACTCCCGCATCTCGGCCTCTTTCCTTTTTTGTCTGCAGGTGCGTCTTGCTTCCCTCTCCAATTCTCGGTATCTATCTCATCCTGCACGTGTAGTAATCGATCGCAACGTCACGAGGCAGGCAGTCTGCTCTCTGTCCACTGCGACACGAAAGTCCTAATCGTGCGAAATCCAATAGTTTCGCTTGCAGCTATTCCGTTCCACAGTTCGCGTATACCGTGCTGATGATGAATGCTCTCAGAGAGCAGGAGTGCAAGTCGAGTTTAAAACCGTTCGGTAGTCTGTCGTGATTGCAGCTTTTCGACGTCGAAGTTCCCTTGCGCTTGTTGACGGGAGTTCTTCGAAACACAGAGGCGCATGCGTATCTTCGTTGCAACAAGATAGTGGTCTGAGTCGATGTTGGGTCCCCGGAGTGTATGCACGTCAAGAACGCTGGAGACATGTCTTCCATCTAACACAACATGATCGATATGGTTTTGTGCTTTTCAATCAGGGGACAGTCAAATAGCTTGGTGAATTTTTTTGTGCTGGAATCAAGTATTACAGACAATCACTTTTCGGTCCCCGGCGAAGTCGACCTGCCTCAGTCCATTTGGGGATGTTTCGTTGTGGAGGCTGAATTTTCCGGCTGTTTTACTAAAGATTGCCTCTTTGCCCAACCTAGTGTTAAAGTCGCTAAGCACGATTTTCCTATCGTGGCGGTGGCAGCGCCCCCAAGTGTGCTCCAGGCACTCATAAAAGGAATCTGTGTCCAAATCGTCCTTCTCTTCCGTCGGGGCGTTGGCTCAAATCAAGGAAATGTTGAAAAATTTTGCTTTGATAAGGATTACGGCAGGATCTTCATCCACCGGGCTGAATACCAGTAATCGTCGCCGAGGGAGAGCCCCCTCACATTCGAGGCATTTGTAAATTTTTCATTGGGGCTGGTTTCTATGTGGCGGGTCCCAAACCTCTTTGGGCGAGTGAGTTTAAAGTTGGTACACATTTATATAGAGAGCCGCTTGCCTCAAGACCGGTCGCAGCCGCACCTCTGGTGAACAGATGCTGCATCGACTTCAGCAGACCAGGTAATTCGGAGTGGCTCCACTGAAGCTTCCCTTCTTTTAGCCGTAACCCAAGGCTCCACACGGGTTGGTTACCGCATCTTGCATAAGGGTTGCTCACGTTTCCAGGGTGCGCGACCTGGACTCTAGAGTAGGAATGTATGCATGATCATTAAAAAAAATTGTAAATAAATAAAAAAATTTAAAAAAATTAAACAAAAATGTGAAAAAAATCGTAGGGGGTGGGTCTCGAGTTCGGCCAACCATTTCCTTCAAATATATTGTTGTTTTTATTTTTGTCATTTTGATCACCTGCGAGCACAGGATTTCAGGAAAATTTAAGATTTTGAGAAAAAACCCTAAAGAATATACCAAAACTTAATTAAATATTTATAAATAAGAATTATAAAAAAAAAATAGTTTTTACTAAAAAAAATGTTCACCCTTCAAGTTGGACTTGAACTCGAGCCATACGAATATCTTTACCTTCAATGGCAAATTATTGCGAGTTAAGCCTGCGTCTATACCAACTCCACCACAAGAAAGCTAGTTTTCGCGGCGTTTAATACATGATCATATACGGTATATGGTATAATTCAGTAATTCCAGCCGAAGTCTTAAAAATGGGAATTTTTAAAAAAACTCAAACTAAATTCAATTATTTTATTTTATTTAATTTTTTTATTTTAATTTAGTTATTTTAATTTAATTTTTAAAATTCAAGTTGAAGCCGAAATTCCTTTCGGATAAAGAAAAATTAAAAGAAAATAAAAAAATAATGTTGGTGGTTTTGTGTCTCATGTGAGAATCGAACCTAAGCAGTCAAGAAACCTTGAAGCAAATATCATTTTTGTTATTTATAAGATACACCATTCCAGGGAATTTTTTGGAAACATCGAAGTCGGCCTTAGCTTGAACTTGAATTTTGGATGGAATGTGAAGGGATGAAGGTATAAAAAATTAAATTAAATTAAGTTAAATTGCATTAACTGTATATAAATAAAATAAAATGAAATAACATTAAATAATGTTAAAATATAGTAAAATGTATTGAAAAAATGAAAAAAAATAAATTAAAGTAGGTTAAAATAAATTAAAAGAAAAAAAATGAAATAATATATAATAATATAAAATAAAATAAGTTTTATTAAAAAATAAATAAAATAATTAAATTACAATAACTAAATGAAATGAAATAAAATAAATTAATTGAAATAAGGCTTCTTCTTCTTTATTGGCGTTGCCACCGCTTACGCGATTATAGCCGAATAAATTATTATTCAGTACTTCGATGGCTGAATGAAACACTTAATTTAAGTGATTAATTGTTCTTTCTTTATTTAATAATTTAAATTCACTTTTCTTAACAAGATGTAATTTTTCAGTTTTAATAATTTCCTATACACTTTTACACGACCGAGTGGTTTGAGGATTAGCAAGCGATAGCTAGTAACAAAGTAACATACACCTACACGTACGTGGACTTAATGTTATATTAATAGTCGTATCTTCTAACGGGTACGGAGGGAAAATTCAGGTTTTGTTTATATTTATTTTCTTTACAGCTTTAATCTAGGAAGGAGGTAAGTATTCAAGGAATAATGAGGTGAGTAATTTCAATTAAAGGTGAGTATTTCAAGGTACGGTAAGTATGGATTATATATATAGTTATGTATACGTATCGGAACATATTTAACTAAATACATATTTTTTCTATAATTCTAATAGGTTGACAACCGTGTCTTCGACATGCCGGCGGGCCTGCGGCGAAGTGACTTGCACCAACTCTTCGAGCTGTTGGAGGGTTTCGCGGGCTTTATTTACTAGCCCACGGATTCGTCGTTGGAGGGCAGGAGCGCTGATCCGTTGAGCTCTTTCACCGACTCTCCGGAGGATAATTTTACTCGCTGGCTCCCTTTTGTTAGTTTGCCCTTCATGACCGGGACGGTTTTCATTTTTCATCCTGAATGCAACCCTTTTTCGTCTTTGAGATGACGTGCGTTCCGACAATTCGCGCGAACGGCGATGAAGTAGCGTATGATGCGCTAATCCGCACCGGCGACAGCTGTCTGGAGAGTCGCATGTCCCTGTGGTGTGAGAGGTCGCTAAGCAGTTTATGCAGTAGCGGTGGGCCTTTGCGGACTCATACCTCTCGTCTGGCGTCATTGCAAGAAAAGCGCGGCAGTAGCATAGGGAGTGGGGGCGACAGCACAAGCGGCATATGCAGAAGTCCGGTACCCAGTAATGATATGACCGATATATATTTGATTCCTGACTTCTCCATTTGTAGGGTTTGTGGAGTTCTTGTAGATACTCATTTTTCCACCGTTTGCTGAATTGGTGGTGGAGTACCTTCAGCTTTTGCTACTTATTAATTAGAGAAAGATTTTCGGAGTTTGGTTCTGGGTTTTGGGGGCCCCGCGTCGGAAATGACCTGGTGTAAGAGTCTTTAAATCGTCAAGTGACATTGGTGACAGGGGTCTGGAGTTCAAGACAGCTTCAATGCGCACAAGAAGAGTGGGGAGTTCTTCAAATGTAAACCTTTGGTTCCCAGTGATCTTCGTCAGATGAATTTTTAAGCTTTTTACGGCTGTTTCCCATAGTCCTACCATATGAGGTGCGTAGAGTGGTATGAATTACCATGAGAGTCCATTGATTGCATACTTATTGACAACGAAACGAGTAAATGCAGCTTTGAATGCTTCTGTGCTTAAGTCTGAACAGTGCTCCAGATGTATAACCTTTGTGACAAAGCAGATGAAAACACAGACGTACGTTTTTGCGTAGATGCTCGTCGAAGCGCTGATGTGTTTACGAGAAATGGTCCAGCGAAATCGACGCCAGTTGTTTGGAAGGGTAGTGAATACGTTGTGCGTTCCGGAGGTAACGCTGCCATTAGTTGTGACCTCATTCTCTGCTTAAATATAGTGCATGTTTTACAGTGGAATATGCATGTTTTGACCTTCTGCTTCAATCGTGGTGTATAATATTCTTGTTGAATCATGCGGATCATTAGTTGTTTATCAGCATGAAGCAGAGTGGAGTGCAGGAATGTGAAAATCAAGGTACACAATCTGGAGTCATTTGGGATTATAATGGGGTGACGTTCATTGTAGCTGAGCGCGGCGTAAATTAGACGGCCGTTCACTCAAGTTGCATTGCGTCCTCCGAGGAGAATTGTACCCATCGTGGTATTTTTATTTCGGTGATTTCTGAGAGATTTTTTCGGAAAGTGTTCCATTTGAAGAGAGAGATGGGTTTGACTGTTTCGTACCAGTCAGTGCCTTCCATCCAGAGCTGTTGAAGAAGTGTTTTAGCAGTAATCATTATAGGCGATAGCCAGCCTGCCGTGCCGAAAAGTTGCGCAACTGCCGACAAAATCTGTCGTTTTGTCGCTGAGTTTGCATCGGGAAGGGGTTCAACGGAATATGAAAAGCTGTCTGTGAGGGCGTTCCATCTAATTCCGAGCGTTTTTGTAGAGCTAGATTCTTGAAATAGGCGAAACTCAGAGTCTAGGAGATGAGATTGAGGTACCTCGTTCTCGTGATCTGTTGTTTGCTGTTATTTTCCTGAGCGGGAATCCGGCTGATTTGAGTACTTCGATTATTTGAGTCATCGAAATTTTTGCTGACTCTGGGTCTTGTCCGCCTGAGAGGATATCGTCAACATAAGTTTCTTTGACCAGGATTTTCGAGATTAAAGGGAAATTTTGTTCTGAGCCTTTGCCTAACTGGTGGAGTGTTCTAATAGCCAAATATGGGGCGTAATTGACGCCAAATGTGATTGTTTTTAGTTTATAGTCTTTCAAGGGGCTATTTTGGGATCTTCGAAATAGAATTCGTTGATAGTCTTGATATCTCCTTGTGGACATATATTTGACGATACATTTTTTCTATATCGCCATTGAAAACATATTTATAAAGTCGCCACCTAAGTATTACGAGCATTATTTCGATCGGCAACAGAGAGTTCTCTGAATTTTACACACATCATCATTGAATGGTTGGAGTTGCACAGTTTGCATGTAACTGGTCTTCTTGGCTCCGCGTGCAGTAACTGAGTACGATTTCTGTTTAGGAATGTGGAGTTATGTATGGGTCTGGGCATTGGGTCAGAGATCTGTTGCTTCGTGTTTTTTAGGCGCTAGTTTCTCCAGAACTTTAAACCGAGTGGTGAAGAAGGTATTCATTTCCGACCATAGTGGTAGGTCTTTTCTTGTACAAATTTGTTGCTCCCATAGAGACAGTGATTCTCTCGGAAGTCTTGTGGTACTTGGAGTGGAGACTTGATGAGCTTTAAGTGTGGAAAGACAGTTAGTGATTGTCAAATGAAGCTTTTGTATATGCTCCGCATTTTCTACTGGGATTTTTTTAAGATCAAGTAGTGTGTCTATTTGGTTATCCACTAATAACCGAATATTCTCATATCGAGATGCGAGTGCTTGCCACGCGAGGTCGAAATTGAAATCATTTACAGAATATTGTTGTATTATCCGCGCCGCTTCTCCTCTAGTGTTCATCTTTAGATAATACAACTCTTGGGCTTGTGATAACATGGAGTGTTCAACATATACTGCAGTGAATAAGTCCCTGAACGATGGCCATTCCTCGTATCCTCCATAAAATGTGTGGGTATCGCATGCGAGCACCTTGAGGTAATTTTGGGTGTTGAGGTGAGTTTGTGATTGCGCTGTGTGTTGCGCATGGGTGATTGGGGAAGGGCATCCAGATTTTGTAGTGAGTTCTGCGAGTGACTCATTAATCCGAATGTTTGCGAGTAATGCATTGTTATTTGAAGTCTCGTATGCTTCTGCACAAGTTGATCGCATCTTTTCGTCTGCAAAGGTGCTGATTTGTATTGCGTGATAGGCCGCTTCTGCCAAGGATGTGTGGTTATCCAGTTTTCCCTTGTAAGTCTTAATTGATGCTAGCGAATGAATGGATGTACTAACCTCCCACCATTTTTCGAAAAATTTTTCCATGGATGATAACTCATAAATGAATATCCTGTGCAATTGTGAGACTTCCTCTTCGTCTGCCTGTGATTTGGACCTTGTTCGTGGTCTCGAAGACAGTTGGAATTGATGAGGCTTTTCGACTTTCTCGTCTGGCATTTTGGATTAGACTTAATACTTATGTATAATCTTAGGCCGTGCAGGCAATTTTATTTACTATTGGGTATAAAGGAGTCGGAAATGGTTTGTATGTAAGCCACTGCTCACTAAAGTTATTATAATAAACTAACTCGATTATGGACCGGTGGAAATGCGGAGGTCATGTCCGCCTTAGAGGATATCGTCAACATAAGTTTCGCTGACCAGGATTTTCGAGATTAAAGGGAAATTTTGTTCTGAGTCTTTGGCTAACTGATGGAGTGTACTAATAGCCAAATATGGGGCGCAATTGACGCCAAATGTGATTGTTTTTAGTTTATAGTCTTACAAGGGGCTATTTTGGGATCTTCGAAATAGAATTCGTTGATAGTCTTGATATTTCCTTGTGGACATATATTTGACGATACATTTTTTCTATATGGCCATTGAAAACATATTTATAAAGTCGCCACCTAAGTATTACGAGCATGAGATCATTTGTAATACGGGACCAGTGTGCAGCACATCATTAACAGCCTTATTATGTATTGCGAACGAAAGGTCTGACGAACGAATCGTCTCCGGACGATTTCGTAAAGCATTGACGAACAATAGTCAACCCTTACGTTGCCTACGTAACAAAGAAATGCGAGAAGGAATCATTTGTCAAATAACATGTTGCCATATGTCATTTATATAATAATTAAAATAAAAACACTGTTTTTTTCGAATTTCTGTCTATTTAAAGTTACATTTTAAAAATCTGGCAGTGCTCATTTGCTCATTCCTTCTTTATGTTCTCGTTCGTTGACATTTGAATTTGTTTGTTACAATACGGTGTTTTTAAATTTTCAAAAAATATAAAAATCAAAATGTATGCAGCAAATGTATACTTATTAAATGAACATTCTGATGAAGTAGAATTGAGCATCCAAAGGCGAAATATAAGGGATGCAACAAATGGGCTGGAACTGCCGGAGACTGAGTAAGTATTTTGTGAATTTATTCCAGATAAAAGTGTTTACTTTTTTAATATACACATACGTAGGTTTGTGACTAATTTTCGGATGGGCAAAGAAGTGTTTTCTTACCTTTTCCAAGAAACAAAAATCCACATGAAGCACACATTCCGAAATACTCACCTGCCACCCCAATTGAAGTTGGCTACTTTTCTCAGGTTTCTTGCCACCGGAAGCTATCAGAAATCAGTT
Source organism: Ceratitis rosa (assembly GCA_037013455.1). Lineage (NCBI taxonomy): Eukaryota > Metazoa > Arthropoda > Insecta > Diptera > Tephritidae > Ceratitis > Ceratitis rosa. The sequence continues at coordinate 5,539,916 of JAWMAG010000015.1, read as the reverse complement.
GGAAACGAAAATATTTCAGCGATGAGCCAATCAACAGTAGCAAAAGTAATCTCGGAGTGCTTGGGTATTTTCGAAAGCAAATTTTGCAACAAATGGGTGCGCTTCGCAAGAGCTCAGGAAGAAGAAAGCAGCGTCAAAGAACACTTCTTCACCAAGTTTGGCTTACCGGGTGTCATAGGATGTGTCGACGGTACACATGTGCGAATTAAATCGCCCGGTTTAAACTGCAGGCATTTATACCATAACCAGAAGGTATTTTATAGTATAAATGTTATGGCAGTAAGTATATACATAAGTACATTCATATGTATTTGTGTTGAGTAATTTCCACATACATATTTAACTGAGAACAGCAATTATACGACTTATAACACATCTTCTTTTCTTCTTTGTTTTTAACAGATTTCTGATCACAACATGGTTATTACTTACGTTGACGCGAGACATCCTGGGGCCAACCACGATGCTTTTATATGGAAGCACAGTACAGCAGAACAAATGCTAAATTCGGATTTTAATAATGGCAAAATTTGCATTACAAACGACTAAACATTTAAACATATTATATATTTCTCAACAGGTGACTCTGGATACCCACTGCAGCCATATTTGATGACACCGTTCCGTTTACCCGGTGACGAAATCCAGAGGCGCTTTAATGACAGACATGCAAAAGCAAGGAATGTCATTGAACGTTGCTTCGGCGTTTTGAAAAATCGGTTCCGGTGCATAATAGGCTCACGGGGACTCCATTATTCCTCCGAAAAAGCTTCAAAAATTATAAATGCATGTTGCGCATTACATAATGTGTGTATTTCTTTTAATGACCAGTTACCTTTCATTCAACTGAATCAAGATGTAATAAATGAAACAGAAATTGAAGAGTCACACTCAATTGCAGCAAATATACGATTGGAACTTGCACAAAATTTGCACTAAACACAATTTGATTTTTTAAATTTTAAACAAGGGAAAAAGCAAAACTACCATTCAAACAAATTTTATGATTTGTTAATAGTTTTATTTGTTTTTTAAAATTTCAATGAAATTCTCAATTGCAGCAACCTGTCTTGATGAAATTGCAGTAATTTCGCGTAAACTTTCTGCAATAGATCTTGCTGCCTCAGCCTGCATAACTGCAGCTTCAGCAAATTTTTTCGAAGACTCGGCTTGAATTTTATTTGCTTCAGCCTGCTCTTTCGCTGATTTGGCAATTGAATCTTGAAAACTACGTTTTCTACGATTCTGCAAAAGAGGCCTTTGAGGTGAATTTATAATGGGAGTGCTGTGTACTGTCGGTGCTTCTGTTGGTAAGGGAGCTGTTATTGTTGATGGTGATTGGCTCAATACTGGCGGTGTCGTAGTGGGTGATAATGCTGTAATTGTTGGTTGTATTGCAGGTGTGGCTTTTCCTAGTACCTGTCCACTTGGGGCAGCTGCCGTTGACATCAAAAGTATACGATCAATTGATTTCTCCATTTGTGTCAATGCTGAGAAGTGGAATGGACCGTCGCCCGTGGCACTCAATCTTCGCTGGTTTTCGGCTATCTTTCGCTTTGTTCGACTTTTAAGATCAGCCCAAATCTATGTAGAGAATTGTGTAAAGAATATTATGCTTACATTTTTAAACAAACTATGTATATCGAATTCGCCTAACGGCTTTTCCATATATTTTGTATTTTAAACTGTAATTCCAATCCACGCTCACCTTTTTCCATTCCACCACACTTCTCTGCGCAGGTCCATTCGCGTTCAATTTATCCGCAACTTTTCTCCACTGAGCATCGAAAGAAATTCTATCAGCCCCAAATACAGGAGCGCCTCTTGCCAAGTCTACCTTAGACTCCAATTCTTTAATAAGTATCTCAAACTGGATGCTAGTAGTTTTCTTAACGCTGAAATAAGTTTAATATGTTATTTCAAATCAAGAATTGATTGAATTAGTTAATATTACCTTTTTTTTAGATGACTGGTCCATTTTGAATTTAACGCAAGGATACCAAAATAGTTTTCGTTTGAATTTGACATGTCTCTTCGTTGTTTTGCATACTTTACGTAATAGAGAATGCACATTTCAATGACATATCACGTAAGAATCAGCTGTTATCGTTTGGCTTTGTGTTCGAAATACGTAATACAAATATGCGAACGATTCGTGTCTGACACGAAACGAACGTTCGCTTCGCAATACATAATAAGGCTGTAAGTGAGAGACCTGAATGAGATTGCTTTGACGCGAGTTATCGGCGTTAGTATTGTACTAAGTTACATACGAATTTATATATTTGAAAAAAGTGTATAAATAATCAATAAGAAAAATTTGATTCCTGTGTTCAAGTGCTATTAGTGAGACAAATAGTGAATCCCGAAACCAACGGACACCACACTGGATTTACGAAGAAAACGCCAAAAGTTTTTCGACTCATCACGTACATCGCTGAACATCGACTCCAAAATGAGCGCACAGGAGATAGCAAACCTGAGGGCACAAGTAGCTGCCTTGACCACAACCCTGACTCAAACCCAAGAGAGGATGAATTCTCTTGAAACCAACGGAACAGTCACAGTCACAGATCAATACCAAGACTGTGCACCCAACATTACCGATGCGTCGCAGATTAACTTAGAAATTTTTAAAATGCTGCCAACATTCGCAGGTGACACGAACAATTATAGATCGTGGAGAAAACGTGCCTGGACGCACATGGAAAATATTAAGAATTACGCCACTACACCAATGTATTACACAGCACTCTCGATTGTACATTCGAAAATTCAAGGAGAGGCGGCCGATATTTTAATAAACCACGACACTAAATTCAATTTCTACTCTACAATAAACCGTCTCGATTACACCTATGCGGACCAGAGACCTCTGTATGTGTTACTCGAAGGAATGAAGAGAATAAAACAGGGAAAAAGGCCCTGGCGGAGTTCCATAGCGAAGTTAGCAAATCGCTTAACCTTGCGCTCACTAAAGTCGAGATGGATAGCTCAGGGAATCCGTCAGATATGAGGGAATACGCAAACCAAGAAGCTGTAAGGACATTCATTCTTGGCCTGAACAGCAAATATACCAGCGGCACCCTCTATAGTCACAATCCAAAGAATTTAGAAACAGCTTATGCTATCGCAAGTACGATATACCACGACAATGTCAACTGACAATTCGACGTACCGCAATACAATCAGCACAGACAATATAATACATCGCAGTATCAAAACCCAAGCAGAAGATATCACGAGGAACCACAAAGATACAGACCTAACGTGCAGGTACAATATAATCAAACTGCACCCAGGCAACAGCACCAACCAATGGACGTAGATCCATCACAGCAATACACGAGACCACCACAAAAAAACAGCTATGACCGTCAAATGCAAGGACTACCTCCAAATAATCCATTTCGCGGAGATCCTCAAAAAAGAGAAGGAAATCCTTCATCTCGTTATTTCAACGCACAACAAAAGGTACAACGTGTCAACCAAACACGCGACGAAGAAATAAATTCACTTTCACGGGAAAATGACGAATATGAAACAGGCAGTGTTTTTTTAGGCGTATGAACGATTTGCCGTGTCTGCAACGCCACTGCAGGGATACAGGCAAACTTATCAACATCCTGATCGACACCGGAGCAACAAATAATTATATAAGTGAAAAATGCAAAATCGGTAAGCCTATACCAATTAAGCCAGTTAAAGTAAAAACCCTTCATGGTTACTCAATAGCTAAATCAAAAAAAATAATAACATTATTGGAGCATAATCTCACATTTTTTGAAACAGATGCATTAGAGGAATTTGATATGCTTCTGGGTGAACAGGGACTTAGAAAAATCAAAGCAGAGATCAATCTTTTCGAGTATAAGCTCAGTTATAAATATAGGGCCAAGAAAGAATGTGAATCTGTGCAAAAAATCAATTATATGGTTAATAGTGAAAAATATAGGCAGAAATCGAAGAAATTATGCAAAAAAACGAAAGTACAAACGAAGTGCTACCATATACCTACTACCATGGTACAAGCTACCATTAGAACGAAATCCGAAGACCCTATTTGGACCAAGCAATATCCGTACCACATATCGGATAATGACTTTATTCACAAAGAAATTAACAAACTTTTAGAAAATGAAATAATTCAACCCAGCAAAAGCCCGTACAACTCTCCCATCTGGACAGTCGCTAAAAAAGGTACCGATGAACAAGGGAAACCTAAGCGCAGAATGGTCGTAGACTTTCAGAAGCTAAACGCTCAAACTATCACAGATAGATACCCCATATTTGATGTGGCTATAACCATACAGAAATTAGGTAATGCAAAGGTATTTACTACTTTAGATTTAGAGTAAATGGAGCTAAGTACGAAATCCTTCGTATGCTGTTCGGCCTGAAAAATGCACCATCTATTTTTCAAAGATGCGTGGATGACATCCTTAGATCATATATCGGGATGTTCGCGTACGTTTATATAGACGATGTTCTCATTTATTCTTCCTCTCCCGAAGAACATATTGAACATATCCGCATAATAATAAACGCGCTTCACCAAGCGAACATGAAGATTTTCAACGAGAAATCTCACTTTTTCCAAGATTGTGTGGAATACTTAGGGCATATAATTAAATACAACAGGATCATAGTTGACCCTATAAAAATACAAACTATTAAAGATTTCCCTATTCCCACAACACTGAAGGAATTCAGATCCTTCCTAGGTCTTGCTAGCTATTATAGAAAATTTATACAAAATTTTGCAACCATCGTCAAACCACTCACAACGTTCCTCAGAGGAGAGAATGGTGGCATATCAAAAGATCAAAGCGCAAAAATAAAAATCACCTTAGACGAAATTGCACTAGAAGCACTGAATAAAATAAAAGAGGAACTGCAAACCCAAGTTGAACTCTTCCAACCAAATTTTAACAAACCATTCGAATTAACCACAGATGCTAGTAATTACGCTATAGGAGCCGTATTATCTCAAAACCGAAAATCCATATCATTTATTTCACGAACGCTCAGCGAAACAGGATAGAATTACTCCACGAATGAGAAAGAGTTAAGAGCAATTGTATGGTCACTACAGAAACTACGTAATTACTTGTATGGCATAGCAGATTTAACAATCTACACTGACCATCAATCTTTAATCTTCTCTATATCAGAAAAAAATCCCAATACAAAATTAAAAAGATGGAAAAATTTCATCGAAGAATACGGCGCAAAACTCGTTTACAAACCCGGACATCAGAACGTTGTCGCTGATGCATTTTCTCGCCAGCAAATAAACAACACTGTAAACTCTGATGACTCCCAACATTCAGCCCAAAGCTCCCCAACACAAAAACTCAAACGAGTAAAGCAAACACTAAACGCATTTAGAAATCAAATTATTGTAAGACAGTCAGATCAGAATCCCAACGAAATATCCTCACAAAACATATTTTCTAACATCCGACATACGATTTTTTTTAACACCAAAACTGAATTGCTAGATAGACTAAAAAATATAATTAGGCCAAAGGTAACTATTGCCCTGCAAATAGACGAGAAAATATTATTTTACGTCGAAAATGACATTATCGACACATTTCCAACCATATCGATCGTACTAGCGCAAAAATTGGTTGACGACATCACCGACACCGAACAACAAGAACAAATCATACAAGACACACACAGACGTACTCACAGAAACTACAAAAATAACGCACAGGAAATTTCGCTCAAATATTACTGGCCGAATATACGTGATGCTTGTAAAAAGGAAGTACAGGACTGCGAAATCTGCCTTACAAACAAATATGAACGCCGACCAAATAAACAACCAATAGGTTCAGCACCAGTATCCAACAAGGTAGACGAATACATACACTTGGACTTGTTTTTTAATAATATGTACATTAGTTCAACCGACAAATACTCAAAATTCTGCTACTTGAGACAAATACTATCAAAGAAGGACACATACAAATACATCGACGAGATACTATCACAAATACAACAAAACTATCCATTCGGCAACCGACGAGAAACCCCAGGACGTGTTTTTCAATCAAAGGGGTATCCTGACATCAAAGAGCGTATTCAACAAAACCAAGAGAGAGTTTTGCGATACCACAACCGCAATCGCAAACAACTAAACTACAAAGAAGGAGAGGTAATATATTCAAAGACCCATACACGGAACAAAAACGTAAAAAAATACGCGAGACATATAGTCAAAAAAGACAACGGCGAAACAGTAACGACAAATAAAAGAGTAATTATCCGTAAGGACAATATTAGAGTAAAGGCATGTACAGAATAGTGTTTACCTTACTTTTCTCTATCGCACTTTGCGACAATGTAATAGATTTGACTAATAGGAAATATGTTCTAGTGGAAACCGACCCTGCTTACATTTATCAGGATACAGCTTTCCTGTATCACATATCTAACCTTTCAAAAATACTAGCGCCATACGAAAGTATAATGAAATCATCATATAATCTAGAAAACCAACCTGAAACTCAAATTTTAGTGAACAAAATCGAAACTCTAAAAAATCAACTAATTCCAAAAATTTATAGACCCAAAAGATCACTAAACTTTCTTGGCTCCATGTTAAAGTTCATCACTGATACACCAGACCACGGTGACCTTGTAGAAATAAAAACTTCACTTAATAGGCTAATAGAAAATAATAACAAGCAAAGAACAATTAACTCACAGTTCGAAAGAATACTCGAAACCCTTGACCCCAAAACAATAACCGAAAACATTGTTATATCAGAAGTTTATAATGAACTCCAATCAATAACAAACACTATAAATTTTGCGAAAACTAATAATTTTTATTCTGGCACATTAAATTTGAAGGATGTGTATGAATTAATAAGCCACGAAAAACTAGATCTTCCAATAATTAATATATTAGAATATGCCGACATCCATATCTGTTACCTACAAGAAGCAATTATAACAATATACAAATATCCTATACTCGAAACTAAATGTAGCCTATTTAATGTATATCCTTTAGCACATAAGCACGGTAAAATTAATTTGGACCCTAAGATCGCAAAATGTAACAAATATCACAGAATATCCAAATGTAGAAATTATATGAGTAACTTTATTTGTTAGTCCGAACCCTCTAACAATTGTGCTATGAAAATATTAGAAGGCACATCAGCACAATGTGAAACAATCCATGAGAATAATGTCCCACTCCGCATCTTAGAGACTGGATACATTTTTACAGATTACCAGCACATTTGGAACAACATACATACATATATCAGGCCCTAAATTAATACACTTTAATGAATCTACAACCATCGATAATATCACATATTACAATCATCAACGACAACTCAGAGAAATCATACATAATCAACATAGCGAACAACTTGAAGTACTCCGCATCCTTTCCTCAAACTCAATCTACAAATTCAGCAATATCCAAAAACTCTCAACATTTTTGATACCTATTGAAGAAAACCCAGTAAATTTTAGGTTCTTTATCATAATGGGTTTCCTTACTTAAGTTGTTATCACTTGTGGTATGGTACATCTCTGCCGATACTATGAAAGTAGAAGAGTAGAAGAATGATTCACAGACAAAGACAAATTGACGAATTATACGAAATCGAAATGAACCGTCTTCAACAGCAACTCGTAGCAGCAGCATAGCGCGGACGCTCCGTTTTAAGAGGGAGGAGAGTTATCGGCGTTAGTACTAAGTTACATACGTATGTATATACATATATACATAAGCATTGTCTATACCGACGAACAACCTTTAACGTTGTATGACAATATAGTGACAAAGAGAATATTATAGAATACAAGTTAACACAGCAGTTTATAATAAGCTTCATATAACTTCACATAACGGTCAATAACTCCACACGCGCTTCCGTTTAGACGCTGACACCGCATAAACCAAATTGAGATTATTGGAACATCAACTTTATTATTGCAACGTCAACATAACGTGCTGGGAATATTGGAAACATCAACTTTTAGTATTGCAACGTCAACGTAACGTGACCAGGTTTTTAGGGTAAACTTAAGTTTAGTTTTAAGTAAAGCAAATCAATGTAATCAGTTTTTAGAAGGAACTCAATAAAGAAAGACAGGTGGGCACGAGTCCACCTTGTTTTAAAAAACGTTTTTAATTAAATAAAAACTTAACTGGCGCCCGAGCAGGGACCAGTTTAAGTTCGCGTCGAAGTGTATTTACGGTATTGTGCAAAATATATAAAAATCGCTTAGAGTGAATATCATACGCGTTAAATCATAAAGTGAGTGTGCTGTAAAATAAAGTTAAAAAATTATAATAAGCAACACACCGCGTCGTGTATAACAATCTCCGTAACCACGGACAAGGACCAACTGGGCCGAACAAAAAACCGCGTTGGAATCCTGTAGGAAAAGAACGCACTCCTTCATTCGTGCGCATCGTGGGATAGTCGCCAGAAAGTGATAGATGTATGTAGTTTTAAGAAAATAATAACAAGTTGAAAATCAAAAATTTAAAAGAAAATTATCAAATATTAATGAAGAAATAAGTAGAAAAAGAATTAAAGGAAAAAAAGGAAAATTATTAAATATTAATGAAGAAATAAGTAGTAAAAAAATTAAAGGCAAAAACAAAGGAAAATTATTAAATTTAAATGAAGAAATAAGTAGTAAAAATAATTAAAAGAAAAATTATTAAATTAAACTAAACTTTATTATCAAATTAAATTTTTCAAAGTAACTAAAATTTTTTTTTAAGTTAGATATTTAAGGTAACTAACAAAATCCTATAAAATAAGGCTTGTACAGCCTATAATCTAATAATAAATAAGGCTGCGACTCACCACCTTCGGGGGGACCCTCCAGCTTATAACATAAAAATTCTCTGCGATTCACCACCCACGGGACCCTCCAGAGAATTATAAAAAATAAAAAAATAACTAAAGCTCGACCAGCATATAACTAAGTATATAAAAAGGAACTGCGATTCACCACCTAACGGGGGACCCTCCAGTTCTTATAATATTTGTTCAACTCTGCGATTCACCACCCAAGGGACCCTCCAGAGTATAAGAACACCTAACTATAAAAGGAAGATATTTTTGCTTTGTAAATAATGCCTAACACCAACAATTTAATTCGACCTCTCGTGCTTAACGCACCCACACCACCCTCACCAACCAATATCCCTGTTAATACCACTGACATGACGATGGAGCGACTGACTCAGATGATTACTGGAGTCGTCAGCAATATGCTTAAAACAGAAGGACGAAACCTTCTTCAAGCCGCTGCGAATCCTCATTCAAATTTTACAGATATGACAGACGTAACTATAGATCCGACCATGACACAAAACATAAACGAACTAGACAAAATTCCGGACGTAGTCAGATGCCTCCGCGATTTTTCAGGAAACCCAGGAGAATATAACTCCTGGAAGAAAAGCGTAGATCGCATTCTGCAAATCTACGAACCAATTAAAGGAACTCCGAAATATTACGGCATTCTCAACGTTGTAAGGAATAAAGTGGTGGGCAACGCTGACATTGCCCTCGAATCTTACAACACACCTCTGGATTGGAAAGCCATCTCTAGATGCCTTACCCTCCATTACGCCGATAAGAGGGATGTAGGTACCTTAGAGTATCAGAATTCTACCAATTATTTATTATTTATTCCCATCTTTCACTTATTTTAAATAAACTTGGAGGCATGGAAGTCAGTACAGAATCGATGCATCTACTGACACGCACATATAGAGACAAAGCCCTTGATATCTTTATAAGAGGATTAAAAGGAGACTTGCCAAGACTTCTTGGCATGAGAGAGCCAGTAGATCTCCCTCAAGCCCTTCATTTATGCCTGAAATTGGAACACCAAAACTTCCGTTCTAATTACGCCCTAAATACCAGCAGTCAGAATAGGAAGCCTCACGAGTTCCGACCACCGCTCCCACCAAAAAAATTAAGCAATGAATTTTATCCCCAATTGGCATACATGCCGAAGCCTCCAATAAACTTTGCGAACCAGTATCGCCCTCAAGTTCCACTGAACAATTACCGCAATCCTCAACATTACAGACCATTCAACCAACCTCCAGCTAGACCACAACAGCCACGTCCAGAACCAATGGACGTCGACAAAACTATTCATTCTAGAGCTATAAATTACATGAATAGACCCGTAGCTAATAACGGTGTGAAAATACCATCTAACTTTTCACAACAAATACCTCTAAAACAACAAAGGAACTTCCATATCGAAACCGGTGCACAACATAATTACCAACAGGAATACCCACAGTATGATACGGACAAACACTATCAACAAGACTGGACACCTACTGAACAGGAATATGAAACTGCATTGACATCAGAAGAAAATGGACAACCAGCTCAAGAATATGGCGAGGGAAACCCACAATCTGAAATGCAGGACTATATTGATATCCATTTTTTAGAATGAACAGTTCTTCGTTACCCTACATCGAATGCAAAACGAAGAACGGAAAAATTCTGAAAATGTTGATCGATACGGGGTCAAGCAAGAATTACATACAACCTTGCCATGTCCCAAGGACAATACCTAACGCCGAACCATTCTTTGCGAATTCTATCGCTGGACAAATCAAAATTACCCACCATACAGTTATAAACTTATTTGGAAAAACTAGCACATCTCTCAAATTTTTTTTACTCCCCGCTCTAAAATCTTTTGACGGAATAATAGGAAACGACGGAAAAGACCTTCATGCAACAATCAACATACGGGACGACACCTTGACAATAGATAACTCTTTACAAATTAAAATTAAACAAAAACCCTCACCTGCAGTTAATCAAATTGACGTTAGAACCGACCATATGACGGTTACACAAAAACAACACGTAATTCACTTGACAAGAAAATATCCACATCTTTTTACAGAACCCGACGAAAAACTAACATACACCACTACAGTTGTAGGAGAGATCAGAACTTCATCAGATACTCCAGTCTATACCAAATACTACCCATATCCTCTTGCTATGAGAGATTTTGTTTCCCAAGAAATACAAAATTTACTAAAGGACGGGATTATTCGTCCATCCCGCTCACCGTATAACTCACCCGTTTGGGTTGTACCAAAAAAATTAGATGCATCAGGCCAAAGAAAATACAGATTAGTAATAGATTACAGAAAATTAAACACATTAACAATAGCCGACAGATACCCGATCCCAGAAATCAATGAGGTTCTCTCACAACTAGGAAATAACAAATATTTTTCCGTTCTTGACTTGAAGAGTGACTTCCATCAGATTCCACTAAGAGAATCCGACATTGAGAAGACATCATTTTCTATCAATAACGGGAAGTACGAATTCACCAGACTTCCATTCGGGTTGAAAAATGCACCCGCTATTTTCCAACGAGCGCTAGACGACATCCTAAAAGATCATATATCAATAACGACCAAAGCCACCTAGAAAATGTCGAAACAATTTTCCATACGCTAGAAAAAGCGAACATGAAGGTCCAGTTGGACAAATGTGAATTTTTCAAGAGAGAAGTAGAACTCTTAGGTTTCATTGTCTCTCCCTCAGGATTAAAAATCAATCCCACGAAAGTAAAGGTAATTCAAGATTTTCCTTGCCCAAAAACTTTGAAGGACTTAAGATCTTTTCTTGGCCTATCTGGCTATTATCGACGCTTCATCAGAGATTAGCTAAATTAGCAAATCCCCTGACCTCGCTTTTGAGAGGGGAAGATGGACACGTGTCCAAAAATTCTTCCAGTAAAAAGCCGGTTGTGTTCGACAGTAACGCCATGACTGCTTTCAATAAAATTAAATCCGCGCTAACATCAAACGAAGTCATACTACACTATCCCAATTTCAAAGAAGAATTTCAACTTACTACCGACGCATCAAACTACGCTCTAGGTGCTGTCCTTGAACAATCAGGAAAGCCAATAACCTTTATATCCCGATCACTCAATAAAACAGAAGAACATTATGCCGCGAATGAAAAAGAAATGCTAGCAATAATCTGGGCGCTCACCTCACTTAGAAACTATTTGTATGGGTCAGCGAAAGTTGTAATTTTCACGGATCACCAACCGCTTACTTTTGCATTAAGTAACAAAAATCACAACGGAAAAATGAAAAGATGGAAGTGTATCCTCGAAGAATACAACTATGAGTTGAAATACAAACCAGGAAGAACTAATGTCGTTGCAGACGCGCTATCCAGACCGCCACAAACCAATATTAATACCCTTACCACTACAGACTATAGCAATGAAAGCTCCTCACATCTTCTAATTCCCGCCACTGAAGCCCCAATTAATGCCTTCAAAAACCAACTATTCCTAAAGTTTGGAAACGAGGACAGCTACTTATTCCAGATACCATTCTCCAGTTATCACAGACATACCATTACAAAGCAAAACTATTCCGAACGGGATATTATAGCCATATTCAAACGTTATCTAGACCCAGGACTAATCAACGGTCTGCATACCACAGAAAGCTTGATGGGAAAAATCCAGGAGATATATCCACTACACTTCCGAAATATCAAAACACGCTTTACGCAAACCTTGCTCCAGGATATAACAAACGAAACAGAACAAGAAGAAATAATCACAAGCGAACATCAAAGAGCACACAGAAACAGTCGCGAAAATAAAGCACAAATTCTAAAGAAATTCTACTTCCCAAGCATGCATTCGAAAATCGAAAAAACGGTCAGACAATGCTCCACATGCCGCGCACATAAATACGATAGGCACCCCCCTAAACCTCAAATACAGGAAACCCCTATTCCACAATCACCAGGCGAAATAGCTCACGTTGACATATATTCCACAGAAAAGAAATTAATCCTCACCGCCATTGACAAATTTTCTAAATACGTCCAGGTAAAAGTGATACCTTCCAGAGCAATAGAGCACATTAAAGACCCAATCAGAGAATTAATGATCGTCTTTGGAATTCCGAAACTGGTAGTAATAGATAACGAAAAATCCCCTAATTCCGCTACCATATCACACCTACTTAAGGACCAAATGTCCATCAACGTTTACGCCACTCCGCCTTATAGCAGCACAAGCAATGGACAAATAGAAAGATTCCATAGTACATTGTCAGAAATAATGAGATGCCTAAAAGCAAATCACGCAGGAATAACATTTGAAGACTTACTATTCAAATCAGTTCAAGAATACAATTCCTCAATACACTCAACGACAAAAAGTAAACCAATAGAAACATTTTTTGGAAATAGAATTTATAGTGACCCACAACAGCTAGAACAACAAAGACAGGATAACATTGCCTTACTCAAGAAAAAACAAGAACTAGATCTCTTATATCATAACAAAAATAGGACTGAAAACAAAAACTTCTCACCAGGAGAAGTCATTTATGTTAAAATAAATAAAAGATTAGGATCAAAATTAACTCCAAAGTATAAGAAAGAAACAGTAGCCGAAAATAATAGAACAACAGATAAAACTACAACAGGACGAATAATTCACAAATCACTAATAAAAACTTGATCAATTTACTTCCAGGCAAACTGAACTATCCAAAAATCTTAATTGTTTATACCACTATTACATCCTCCTTATCCGAAGTAAAAATTTTGGATTACAGTAAGGCACAACTAGTTACAATAGACAACGGACAAGCGAAAATACAAGACGGCACGTTTAGATTCATTCATCTGATTGACTTAGGAAAATACGAACAATTCTTGACGGACACTTATAACGAAATAACTACCCAAATCCCTAAGAACAATTTCCTATACCCAATCCTAAAACATGAAACCACCCAAACCTTTGATATACTGAACACACTTAAACCTTCCAATAATGACAAAATAAAAAGATCAATTGACATATTGGGAACGGCTTGGAAATATTTAGCCGGATCTCCAGATCATGAAGATCTTAACATAATAACAGATAACTTAAATAAATTAAATGAAAATAGTGATAATGAAATGATAATTAATAATCTGTTTGGAAAACGTATAAATAATATAACTAATGTATTTAATAAAATGATAAACTCATTTAGTAAAGATGATAACACAATGACTGAAATTTTAATAAATTATCAAATAGGATTAGACTAATTAAAGAAGAATTAATAAATATTAGATACGCCATTCAATGGGCAAAAAACAATGTTGTAAACTCAGTAATATTAAGTAAAAAAAGAAATTGAACTATCTATGGAAAAATTAATAAAAGAAAAAATACCATTCAAAAGTGCAGAAGAAGCACTAGAATTATCGAAAGTAAATGTTTTATACAATAATATGAAAATTTTATATATTATTAAAATACCTTTAACGACAAAAGAAATTAAAAAAAAAATTATTATAAGACCTGTAAAAAAGATTAATAATATTATAATTGAAACTGAACTTAAAGAAGTGTTAAAAGGAAAAGATTTATTAAATGGAATAAAGGATAAATGTGAATATTTTAATGATATAACAATTTGTAAAGAGAAAAATTTAATAGATTTAAGTAAGAATCTTTGTATAACGAGAATAATAAATAGTTTAAATTCAACTTGCACGACAACCAAAGGTCACCATGTCCCTACGTTAGAGGAAGTAAAACCAGGCGTAATATTATTGAATCAATTTATTGGAGAAATTGAAATCGACAATACCCCTCAATTAATAAACGGAACGCATGTAATAACATTTTACAACGCATCCATTAAAATCAACAATAAAGAATTTATAAATACCGAAGCAAAGGCAATCGAAACTCTTCCTGCGATTCTGCAACCAGCCCCATTAGAAAAACAACATATAGAACTGCTTTCCCTACAGAGCTTAAAAGACTTACATATCCACAATATACATCGAATAAATTTTCTGAGGAAAGCAACTTTATCCGTCGGAAGTTTAACCGCAATAGCGTTTTGCTGAATCATCATAGTTATCATTTTCCTAAGGAAAAGATCAATAAAAGTACAATATGTGGAAAAGAAAAATGTAAGATCTATAACAAAAATTGACGAAACTCCGCCAAGCGAGCCAAGCCAAATTCCAACGTATGTAAATTTTAATAACTTACCATTCTATTAATGATAGAGGACGATCATATTTAAAGGGGGAAGAGTTAACACAGCAGTTTATAATAAGCTTCATATAACTTCACATAACGGTCAATAACTCCACACGCGCTTCCGTTTAGACGCTGACACCGCATAAACCAAATTGAGAATATTGGAACATCAACTTTATTATTGCAACGTCAACATAACGTGCTGGGAATATTGGAAACATCAACTTTTAGTATTGCAACGTCAACATAACGTGACCAGGTTTTTAGGGTAAACTTAAGTTTAGTTTTAAGTAAAGTAAATCAATGTAATCAGTTTTTAGAAGGAACTCAATAAAGAAAGACAGGTGGGCACGAGTCCACCTTGTTTTAAAAAACGTTTTTAATTAAATAAAAACATAACTTACATAAACAAGCATATGATAACATAGTGACAAAGAGAATATTATAGAATACATAAACAAGCATATGATAACATAGTGACAAAGAGAATATTATAGAATACATAAACAAGCATATTATTTAAGTAACAAAGCATAACATTATACCCAAATTGTAAACAGCATCAAAACAATAAAACTTGTTTTGACATGCTTTGTCATGAACATGCAGAATAAGCAATAACTACCAAATTGTTATCTATTAGTAAGCAGATAACAACCGACGCATATCAATAGTATAAATATAACTAAGACTAATGTAAACTAGTTAGTCTTAAGAATATGAATAAAGATCACACATTTCAGCCTAGCGAAAAATATATTCTTTTACTCAATATCGAAACAACGATATTAACTCGCGTTAAATACTACCCGGACTTTAGTAGTTTTGCTATCTGGTTTTATCACTGCGTGATGAGGTAAGTAAAATGATAAATATTTCCCATCCCGAATGATTTCTTGGGGACTGGCTGGTTCCATGTGGTCCAGGGTTAAGTATTCTTCTAGGACTTTGGAGTATGTAGTTTGAAGTACAGATTTTTTGTGAATGCTCTGTTCAATACTCAAATACTGTTGCTGAGCTGAAGGCCTGGAGTGTCCCAATGCCATTGTGTTGGGAAATTCGTGTTTGAATGGTTGTTTTACCACGAAACGGCCATCCTCTCTTCGATAGTTTGTGCTTTGGTATAGATTTTCACAGAAGGTATCCTCTTCTTTGGGTGCTTGAGTTTCTGGTATTTCCTCCTGCTTCCAAAATCTCCTGAGTAGGTCACTTATTTGATCCGCCGTGCTCTCGATTACCTGTGTAGTAAATGCTGAGATTGGTTCCACTAATGGTCCGCTTAATATCCATCCGAATAATGTATTTTGAGCTATAAGACTTCCCCCTACAATATTTTTGAGCCCTGGAATTAATATTTTGGGTAAAATGTCGCTGGCAATTACCATATCAATTTTTGCAGGAGCGAAGCAGTTGGGATCTGCTAATGGTAGTGCGGCATACTCTCTTAGGTCACGATATGTCACTTTGAAAGACGGTAGGAATTGTGTTAATTGAGGGAGAATTATCGCATGCGTTGTTATTTTTGTGTTACGATCTTGAGAGCATATCGTAAATGTGCATATTTTATTCGAATTTTGCACAATTTGGCCGCCCATTCTGATTATCTCATAATGGGTCTTTGTTGTTGGCAGACCAAGTAACCTTTGTATTCGAGAAGTTACAAAGGCTTTTTGAGGTCCTTGGTCTACAAGAGCTCTAATTTGAGTGATGTCACCATTGTGCAGTATAGGGATGATTGCTGTGGGCAGCAATGTTTTTTCTCTGATACTAGAGAGGTGTGAGTGTGTTGTTTCACTACTTATTTGGCTTGTTTCTGCAGTTGCCTATGAAGTTGTTGTTGCCTTTTTACAGATGCAGGGCTTTTCTACATCGATTGCCTCTTGGGATGTGGCAACGTTTCTTTGGGTTCTATAATCGCTTTGGTTTTGAAATGTAGAAGAGAGATGTAGGAGTGAGTAGTGTCGTTTTTGACAATATACACAGGTGAAGTTGCTTTTGCAATATCTTTCTAAGTATGAACACGCCAAACAATTTTTGCAATAATTGTTTTCTCTTACGAACTTATTTCGATTGGCAACAGAGAGTTCTCTGAATTTTACACACATCATCATTGAATGGTTGGAGTTACACAGTTTGCATGTAACTGGTCTTCTTGGCTCCGCGTGCAGTGACTGAGTACGATTTCCGTTTAGGAATGTGGAGTTATGTATGGGTCTGGGCATTGGGTCAGAGATCTGTTGCTTCGTGTTTTTTAGGCGCTAGTTTCTCCAGAACTTTAAACCGAGTGGTGAAGAAGGTATTCATTTCCGACCATAGTGGTAGGTCTTTTCTTGTACAAATTTGTTGCTCCCATAGAGACAGTGATTCTCTCGAAAGTCTTGTGGTACTTGGAGTGGAGACTTGATGAGCTTTAAGTGTGGAAAGACAGTTAGTGATTGTCAAATGAAGCTTTTGTATATGCTCCGCATTTTCTACTGGGATCTTTTTAAGATCAAGTAGTGTGTCTATTTGGTTATCCACTAATAACCGAATATTCTCATATCGAGATGCGAGTGCTTGCCACGCGAGGTCGAAATTGAAATCATTTACAGAATATTGTTGTATTATCCGCGCCGCTTCTCCTCTAGTGTTCATCTTTAGATAATACAACTCTTGGGCTTGTGATAACATGGGGTGTTCAACATATACTGCAGTGAATAAGTCCCTGAACGATGGCCATTCCTCGTATCCTCCATAAAATGTGTGGGTATCGCATGCGAGCACCTTGAGGTAATTTTGGGTGTTGGAGTGAGTTTGTGATTGCGCTGTGTGTTGCGCATGGGTAATTGGGGAAGGGCATCCAGATTTTGTAGTGAGTTCTGCGAGTGACTCATTAATCCGAATGTTTGCGAGTAATGCATTGTTATTTGAAGTCTCGTATGCTTCTGCACAAGTTGATCGCATCTTTTCGTCTGCAAAGGTGCTGATTTGTATTGCATGATAGGCCGCTTCTGCCAAGGATATGTGGTTATCCAGTTTTCCCTTGTAAGTCTTAATTGATGCTAGCGAATGAATGGATGTACTAACCTCCCACCATTTTTCGCAAAATTTTTCCATGGATGATAACTCATAAATGAATATCCTGTGCAATTGTGAGACTTCCTCTTCGTCCGCCTGTGATTTGGACCTTGTTCGTGGTCTCGAAAACAGTTGGAGTTGTTGAGGCTTTTCGACTTTCTCGTCTGGCATCTTGGATTAGACTTAATACTTATGTATAATCTTAGGCCGTGCAGGCAATTTTATTTACTATTGGGAATAAAGGAGTCGGAAATGGTTTGTATGTAAGCCACTGCTCGCTAAAGTTATTATAATAAACTAACTCGATTGTGGACGGGTGGAAATGCCTTTTTGGACCAGTTGGAATGTGTATGAGGGGGGAGTATTCTCTACGTGGTTAACGTAGATGATTTGGAGTTGAAAGCTGGGAGGTGTTTTCAACTATGCCTATGAATATTATCGCACTGGGCCGGTTTTGATCCAGAACTAATCTATGTCGGACGAGTTGGAATGTGTATGTGTATACGTGTATAATTTTAATATATACTTAGCGGTTTTTTGTAAATTTCTTTGTTAATGTGAGAGCTGTGGACAATGCGGGAGTGTCATACATAGATTTTAATGTTTGAATATATATTTTGAGCGGTAAATGAAAAAAGGAGATCTTTTATTGTACTTATGAATGATGCTTAAACGGAATTTTGGTTCAGCGGATTTTAAGATTTAACTTTTTTTCTTGCGGTGTGTAAATTAACAAATATCTTTCGGGGGAAAAAATCCGCTAAACTGGCCTTTTAAATTTTCGAGAAAAGTAGTTATAACTTACTTTGGCATTCTATGTGAGTACTACAAGCCACGACTCCTGTTTTCCTTACTGTGCGTATTCTACTGCCGTTCTACCCTAGTGCATGCACCACTTTTTGTTCGTACTAAATATGTATGCGCACTATGTATGTTCACTATTTATTCCTGTGGATTTGTTGTTGCTTTGTTGAGTTTATTGTTGGTGTTGAGTTTAGTGTTATTTTTAAATGTTTTTTTTTTTTATAATGTATTATATGTTTACATGTTTATATTTGATTTCTTTATTTTATTTCATTTATTTTTAATATAATACAATATATTACCTACTACAACCGTTTGTATTTATGAAAGTTTGTGTGTACATATTTATGTTTGTCCTTTTGTGGGTAAGTATTTTTTATTTTTTACTGCTTGATTTGTTTAGGTAAGTTTGTATATATTTTCTTTTTAAATTTTATGTTCCTGTTTTTCTCACTTTTTAACTTTTTTTTATTTCAAATTTTGTTTTTCTTTTAGGCGTTAGCACTTTGGACACAATGTACGTAAGTATATATGGTAAGTATGTAATTTACTTTAAGCGATTTTGTATGTGCGTATGTATATAGAGCGGGTAAGTATTTTGTGTTAGTGCATAGTATTTATATTATGTTTCCACTTATGTATATCTATTTATTATTTATTATTTCACTACACGTGAGCTTCACAAAAAATTCAAATCCCCGACGCTCACTCGCTATCATTTTGATCGGTTTTTTTTTTTTTTTTTGAGAACTAAATTATTATTATTATTTTTTGTTTTTTCACGAATTTATAAGCCCGTATAAAGTAATATTCGCGACTATCGCTTGCTTTTTGTTTTTTTTTTTTTTTTGTTAGGCGTTTCTAGTTGTTAATGTGTATGTACTTTTTAGCTTTATTTGTTCACTCCGTAGAGGGTCTCGGCACCATATTCAGTACTTCGATGGCTGAATAAAACACTTAATTTAAGGAATTGAATGTTCTTTCTTTATTTAATAATTTAAAATCACATTTTTTAACAAGATGCAATTTTTCATTAGTTTTAATAATTTCCTTTACACTTTTACACGACCGAGTGGTTTGAGGATTAGCAAGCGATAGCTAGTAACAAAGTAACATACACCTACACGTACGTATCTGAACATATTTAACTAAATACATATTTTTTCTATAATTCTCTTACGTTGACACCCATGTCTTCGACAATTATAGTGCGCCATTTCTCTCTTTTTTTCGCTGTCTGGCGCCAGTAGGAAATACCAAGTGAGGCCAGGTCACTCTGCACCTGATCTTTCCAACAGAGTGGAGGTCTTTCTCTTCCTCTGCTTTCACCAGGGGGTACTGCATTGAATACTCTCAAAGCTGGAGTGCTTTCATCCATTCGGACGACATGACCTAGACAGCGTAGCCGCTGTCTCTTCATTCGATGAACTATGTCAATATCATCGTATAGCTCGTACAGGTCATCGTTCCTTCGTCTGCGATATTCGCCGTTGTCAATGCCCAAAGGACCATAAATCATTCGCAAAACTTTTCTCTCGAAAACTCCTAAGGCCGACTCATGAGATGTTGACAGCGTTTACTCTTCTGCGCCATACAGGAGGACCGGTATGATGAGCGATTCGTAGAATTTGGTTTTCGTTCGCAGGGAGAGGACTTTACTTTTCAATTGCCTACTTAGTCCAAAGTAGCACCTGTTGGCAAGAGTGATTTTGTGCTGAATTTACAGGCTGACATTGTTGTTGGTGTTAATGCTGGTCCATAGATAGATGAAATTATCTACGACCTCGAAGTTATGACTGTCAACAGTGACGTGGGAGCCGAGTCGTGAATACGATGACTGTTTGTTTGATGAAAGGAGATATTTCGCCTTGCCCTCGTTCACAACCAGACCCATTCGCTTCGCTTCTTCATCAAGTCTGGAGAAAGCAGAACTCACGGCGCGGTTGTTGAGGCCAATAATGTCGATATCATCGGCATACGCCAGCAGCTGTACACTCTTATAGAAGATTGTACCTTCTCTATTTAGCTCTGCAGCTCGTATTATTTTCTCTAGCATTAAATTAAAAAAGTCACACGGTAAGGCATCACCCTGTCTGAAACTTCCTCTGGTATCGAACGGCTCGGAGAGGTCTTTCCCGATCCTGACGGAGCTTTTAGTGCTGCTTAAGATCAGTTTACACAGCCGTATGAGTTTTGCGGGGATATCAATTTCAGACATAACGGCATAGATGCAGCTCCTTTTCGTGCTGTCGAAGGCTGCTTTAAAATCGACGAAAAGGTGGTGGGTGTCGATTCTCTTTTCATGGGTATTTTCCAAGATTTAGCGCATGATCAAGATCTGGTCAATGGTTGACTTACCATGTTTAAAGCCACTCTGATTAGGTCCATCAGTTTGTTGACGGAGGGCTATAGTCTTTCACACAAAACGCTTGATAGGACCTTATATGCGATGTTCAGAAGACTTATTCCTCGGTAGTTGGTGCCTTTTTTGTGGGATCGCCTTTTTTGTGGATTTGGCAGAGCACACTTAGGTTCCAATCATCGGGCATGCTTTCATCCGACCATATTTTGCAAAGAAGCTTATGCATGCACCTAATCAGTTCTTCACCGCCGTATTTGAATATCTCGGCCGGTGATCCATCGATCACCATCGCTTTGTTGTTTTTTAGGCGGGCAATTGCTATTCGCACTTCTTCATAGTCGGGTAATGGAACAACTTTTCCATCGTCATCAATTGAAGTTTCGTGTTCACCTTGTTTGATTTTCACTGTCATTCAGCAGGCTGGAAAAGTGTTCCCTCCATAGGTCCAGTATACTCTGGGTATCTGTCGCTAGCTCACCTCCCTGGGTCCTACAAGAGTTTGCTCCGGTCTTTGAATGTTCTCTAAGTCGCCGTATCTTTTCGTAGAATTTTCGAGCGTTACCCTAGTCGGCCAGCTTATCAAGCTCTTCCTACTCACGCATCTCGACCTCTTTCTTTTTTTGTCTGCAGATGCGTCTTGCTTCCCTCTTCAGTTCTCGGTATCTATCCCACCCCGCACGCGTTGTGGTCATTCGCAAGGTTGCGAGGTGGGCAGTGTGTCTTCTTTCCACCGCGACACTGCAGTCCTCATCGTAGCAGGTGTTTTTGCGACCTTTCCGACATCCAATAGATTCGTTTGAATCTGTACGTAGGGAGTTTGAAATTCCGTCCCACAGTTCCCTTATACCGGGTTGCTGATGAGTGCTCTCAGAGAGCAAGTGTGCAAGTCGAGTAGAAAACTACTCGGGAGTCTGTTGGGTTTGCAGCTTTTCAACGTCGAACCTTCCTTGTGTTTGTTGACGGGCGTTCTTCGATACACAGAGGCGGGTGCGCATCTTCACTACGACAATATAGTGATCCGAGTCGATATTAGGACCTCGGAACGTACCCACGTCTATAACACTAGATACATGTCTTCCGTCAATCATAATATGATTGATTTGGTTGAGAGTTTTTCGATCTGGAGACAGCTAATTAGCTTGGCGAATTTTTTTGTGCTGGAATCTAGGGCTACAGACAACCATATTTTGGGCCCCGGCGAAGTCGATCAGCCTCAGCCCATTTGTGGATGTTTCGTCGTGGAGACTGAATTTTCCGACTGTTTTTTCTTTGCCCACCCTAGCGTTGAAGTCGCATCCTCCTTCTCTTCCGCCGAGGCGTGGGCGCAAGTTATTTTGGTGTTGAAAAATTTCGTTTTGTTGCGGATTGTGGCGAGACGTTTATCCACCGGAGTGAATGCCAGTACTCGGCGACGGAGTCTCTCTTGCAGCACGAATCCGACACCAAATTTGCGCTCCTTTATATGAAGGATTCACCTTCTTCCGTTCTTGTCCCGTCCATCGCATCTCTTGGACGGCGGTGATGTCAGCCTTTAATTTTCTGGGAACATCGACCAGCTGGGCAGCAGCGCCTTCCCTATTATTGGCATACTCATTTAGTTTGAGGTTGTTAAAATCTCCCATTTTCAGGACTACAGCTGAAATTACTGAATTATACCATATTCCGTATATGATCACATATTAGGTATAGGCGCAGTCATAACTCGCATTAATTTGCCATTGAAGGTAAAGATATTCGTATGGCTCGAATTAAAGTCCGACTCGAAGGGTGACAATTTTTTTAGTAACATCTATTTTTTTTTATAATTCTTATTTATGAATAGTTAATTAAGTTTTGGTATATTCTTTACAGTTTTTTTTTCAAATTTTTAAATTTTCCTGAAATCCTGTGCTCGCAGGTGATCAAAAATGACAAAAATAATAACAACAAAATGTTTGAAGGAAATGGTTGGCCGAGCTCGAGACCCACCCCCTACGATTTATTTCACATTTTTGTTTTATTTTTAAACATTTTTTTATTTATTTGAGATTTTTTTAATAATCATTCATACATAATGTTGATGAATCATATTGTTAGATCATCTATACATGCATTATACATGGACATACATAAAAGCACATGCATAAAGGCTAAATACGGCACTCTATGCGAGTTTAGCATTTCGCTCTTGCAAATTGAGTGCGATATCGCTTTTTTGCCAGTTCCCTGTTGGGTTGCGTCTTCAATTTCGACTAGTTCCTCATTGGTTCTTGTATGTGCTAAGCGATCCGATGTCACTTAACATTTGCACCTTCTCATTGTATTAACATTCTGATGTTAAGCCATATCTTTCTTTCCAATAAAAAATAATTAAATAATTCATGTGCTAAAAGCAAAGAGGCAAGCAAATTTTCAAATATTCCGAAATTATGGGGATCATTTCAAATTTGCTATTGCACTTTTTGGGTAACTAGAATGGTTTACCTGGCTATTTTAATAGAAAAAGTTTTGTGCCAACCATTTCTGTAAAAAATTTTATAAACATTTAGGTCGCTCGACTCAAGATTTTATAAAGAGCTTTTTAATTGTAAAAGCATGAAATATCGTCAATTAAGCTTTTGACTTATGTGATATACCATTTGGTTTATTTGGAATTTGAATACAAAAATATAATAGTGCTTACACAGACACTTAGCAAATTTTATTATGATTAAAATTAAATTAAATTCGATTAAAATTAAAAATGTAACTAAAGGACTATTGGCAAAGAAAAATTGTACTCTATTGAAGTTAAGAACTTATTGAGTTCTTTTAATGTTCTTCAACCTGGTGCATTTGTACTAAACTTTGTGATGAAATCAAATCCATCAATAATTATTCGCGTGGAAGAGTAATGTTTTATTTTACACAAATAGTCTCAGGTTCCTTCGCGACTAGTCCCAGACATATTCCTATTTTGGCCCAATTTGTGCAGGGTATAAAAATGCATAAATGTACATGACGACATGTACTAATAAATATATACTAATAAATATGCTTGACATGCAGTAGTATTCCTCTATCACTGTTATTGCTGTCTTTTGTCTTTTGCTGCATGATGTACCTATAACTAACCACTGTTGTTATACCTTTTTCCGTAAAGTATTTCTGTATTTTAGATTTTTGATTATTTTATTGTTATTTAATTTTATTTTTTATGAGTATTAAATGTTTTTTCTTCGGACGTTTCTCGGATTTGGTTTTTGACCGTTGTTAGGAACCACAGCAATGAATAGCACGAGGCAGTTTGGCTTTGTGATTTCTTCTTTACTTTACCATTCGCACTTAATGCGTACTAAATAACTATGGTACATACTTGTTCAGTTATACTAAGCTAATGTATTTCTCATTGTACTCATTGTCTACCGTTAATTTTTACCCTAATTTACAGTAATCGTATGGTACAAACGTTTTGCTATTTAAGAGCTCTCTCATCACTTATGTTATTGTCATTTTTTGAAATACATTGTTGAATAAAGAATATCGCGGTCGAGACAAAACAGTCTCCAGACCCAGGGTCGCAACAAGTTTCTCACAGGTTTCTTTTGGTATGGGTTATCACTCCTCCTTGACGCCCTCCAACAAATCTTCGAAATTTTTGAAATTCTTTGCAGATATTTTTGTTCTTACATCGTTCCATAAATTTTCGATAGGATTTAAGTCTGGGTTTTGCGCAGGCCACTCCAAAACACCAATATTTTCCTTCTTAAGCCAATCATGTGTGACCTTCGCGGTATGCTGCATAAACGTCAAATTTAGTGGCATGGAGATGGTTCCATTTCATTATTTAAAATGTGCAGATATTGATATTGGTCAATTTTTCCATTTATTGGCACAGTTGGACTAACATTGTACTCCTATGTTTACCGCTACCCATTTTAGTTCAATTTGCGTAACTTTTGATAGAATTTAACTTCAAATGTATTTAACTTCCACTAAAAATTAATAAAAAGATACTTGCTTAATGTAACCAATGACTGCGCAATTTGCGTGACTACCAAAAACTAATAGCTCGGTCAGATAAATTGACGCAAACAATTTAGTTGCTAAGATAACGGGATAAGTAACTATTACAAATTTTTTTATTCAGGAAAATATCGTTTTTCTCGTCAGAAAAGTTAAATTTTCTCGGATGATACATTTTTATATATAATATATATGTATATATTATATACATATAACATATATGTATATATTATATAAGGATCAAAATTGTGATTTGAAAATTTGTTTTCAATATAAACTAAATAATTCGTACAAATATAATATTTATGTACGCATGTAAATATGTGTGTACTTATGTGCGACAACATTTGAATATTTATAATAAGCTATGCTATGCTATACGGACGAGGCATATATTATGTCTTTGATATTTTAAAGGGTGGTTAAATTTTCAAGGGTACTATTACTATATACATACTTATTATTTCATGAAGTTAAAAATATTAAATTGGGTAAATATAATATGATTATGACTTTATACATGTGTTGGGATAGGAGCGTTTTCCTACCCTTAATCTTGTCCAAATAAAACCATATTATATATTTGCAAACTTCCAAATTTATTCAAGTAAATAAAATGATATGAATGATGAACGATAAGTGTTTTTTGCGCGGTGAACAACTAGCTGCTTTGCGATGAATATTGTGAGCGACTGTCGCCTATGCTTAATAGATGAGTTATAACGAGCAGTCGTAGGTGGCGTCGGCGAAAAGGACAGCAAACAGCAAATCGGTTATGGAAGATAGCGTTGTGCTTTGACTGCAGGTATTTTGCTATGCTGCCTGCTTATAGCAACAAGACAAAGTAATTTTTGTCAAAAAACAGCAAAGTGGCGTGATTACCTGTAATCGTTGGTGTAATGACCGTCGCGCCGAAAATTGCACGTTTTCCCGTGAAGACAAATAAGAATATGTATGTTATGTTGCGGACTGTATGGCGTGATATGTTTTGCTCTGCTATTGCGCTAAATTAACCCCTTGATGGCTATGTGCTTCAACATCCACCCCCCTGGGAAGCGATGCTTCACAGCAATTATTCGAACTGTTCTCAACGGGTAGTTTGGCTACACGTGTTAAGGCTCGCTTGAGAGTGCTCTCTCCAGTTTTAATGACGATCACTCTCACCTTTCCATCTGAACCTGCAATGGTGTCGATGACACGACCCCTTGGCCATTTGAATGGTGGACTGTTGTCTTCTTGAAGCAAAACCAAGTCATATTTCTGAATGTTGGGAAATTGTGACTTCCACTTCTTTCCATATTGCTATTCTTGAAGAGAGTCTTTGCTCCATCGCGACCGAAATTGCTGAAGAACCCACGACATTACTTGATACCTTTTGCTGCTAGACATGGATCAGGTATGGTTGTGAGTGACCGACCAATGATGAGATGTGCTGGTGTCAATGAGCGAAGATCGTCGGGTGAACTTGACAGGGACATGTGATGCCTTCTGCGCAGCATGCCTGATGAACATTATCTATATGTTGTTGTAGAGTGTGCTGATGAAGGAGTCCGCGCAATTCTCTATTAGCACCTACAAAGTTGGTGGCATTATCTGAATAAATAATTCGACATTTGCCCCGACGAGAAATGAAGCGCTTAAGTGCCAAAATAAATGCGTCTGTCGTTAAACTCTGCACCAATTCCATGTGAACTGCCTTGGTGCTAAAACAAATAAAAATAGCAATATATACCTTTATGGGAGATCGAGTTCGTAGCTGCTGTGTAATGAGAAGATGTCCGCAATAGTCCACTCCAGTTTTTTCGAAAGGAAGTGACGGTACCACCCGATCTCTTGGTTGGGTGATCAGTTGCTCGGTCAAGATTGGGCGAAAGCGATAGCAAACGATGCATTTGTGTAACAAACTTCTGATGGTGTTTCTTGTGTTGATGACCCAAAATCTATCTCGAAGAATACTGAGCATGGTCTGGCAGTCTGCATGAAGGTGTTGTTGGTGAAGGTACATGATGGGATGTTTTTCATTGAAGGTTAGCGACGAGTTTTTTAACCGACCTCTAAATCTGATAACCCCATCGTACAATAATGGTGATAACTGCGACAGTGATAATTTTCGAGAAATGGAGTGATTCGCTTTGAGACTAGTTATTTCCTCGAAGAACGCATGGCTTTGCTTGATGCGACATATAACGACTAGAGTGTCGTTTATTTCTGATGTAGTGAAGAGTTCACATTGGAGATTGATGGGGGCTTTACGAGTTGCGTTGACGAAACGTGGAACAAAACTAAAAATGCGAAGCAGTTTGTTGTAGCTTGCAACAAATTTATGCTCGGCGATGATGTCTGCTGATGGTTTTGCGAATAGAACGATGCGCTGCCGACGTTGCTCTGACAATTCGATGTCATTTAGTGATGATGTGGGCCAGTGTTGGTAATAAAGAGTGAGAAATTCTGGGCCATGAAACCAAAGAATATTGTCAATGAGCTGATCGACTGAAGCGCCACGCGAAAGTGTGTCCGCAGGATTTAATTCACTGGGGATATGATGCCATTGGTAATGCTGAGTAAGCGACTCGATTACTGACGAATGTTGTCCAACTGGATGGCTCACCCTTTATCCAGGCTAAAGTTATCATCGAATCTGTCCACCAGTGTACGTTGTGTACAGTGTACTAATCGAATCGAGTAAATCAGCTAACAACAGTGCAGTGCAAAGCTCCAATCTTGGCAAGCTGATTTCCTTTGTGGGTGCAATGCTTGATTTTGCGCACAACAACGAGAACCTTGATTTCGACACTACGTATATCAATGCCCCGTATGCCTTTATGCTTGCATCTGCAAAGGCATGGATGCATGAACCATATTCAATAAGTACTAACCTTGGAACTCGAATATCTTCCACTAGTGGAAGTTTTGCGCAAAATGATTCCCATTTTTTATGAATGCAAAGTGGAACGTTCTCGTCCCAATTTAATCGAACCTTCCAAAGTTGCTGCATCAAAACCTTGCAGGTGACGATAAGTGGGTTGAGTAATCCCAGCGGATCGAAGAATCTAACGATATGCGCTATAATGGTGCGTTTACTCAACTTCGACGATGATGGTGGTGGTGAGTAACTAAATAGAAAACTGTCTATTGATGGTGACCACTTAACGTAGCCAACTTCTTCCAGTTGAATGATGTCTTCTCGATCTATATCAAGAACATCCGCGATGATACGTATGTCATTCCATGCGTATTTTCTCAAGAGAAATCCTCCGTCATTTAATATATCGATGACTTGTCGTTTGATTTCCAAAACCTCTTTAATTGTGGAAGGGCCTGTCATCAAGTTGTCTACGTAAAAGTCGTTGGACACAATTGGAGCATCGATTGGACGTGGTGACATGTGATCTTGTGCAAGTCGCTGCAAACACTTTGTTGCTAAGTATGGTGCACATGAAGTACCATACGTGACGGTTTGCAACTGGTAAGTGTTGATTTGGTCGGCGGATCGATCACGCCATAATATGCACTGCCACTTCGCGTCTTCAGTATCTACGATGATTTGTCTGTACATCTACGTTATGTCGGCCATCAATACGAAAGTATGCACTCTGAATCTTCTTCTTCGTCTTGTATGGTAGGCTCAACTCGAGGAATATCATTGACTGACTTCCCATTGGAAGTTCGACACGATGCATCGAACACGACGCGAAGCTTAGTTGTACTGCTGTCCAGCTTCGTAACTGTGTGGGGTGGTATATGGTTGACAAATGCACCTGGTTGCTTTATGTGAAGCATTTGTCCTAATTCGATGTATTTCCTTATAAAGGTCTTGTAGTTGATTCCAAGGCTTGTGTTGTGGTAGAAAGAAGACGTTTCTGTGCGATTTCGAACGAGCTACCCAAAAGACTGTGGTGATTCTTTAAATGGCAGGCGCACGATGAATTTGTTGGGTGATGGGACATCCTTTTGTCGTCTCCTCGAAAAACCTTTCAAACTCTATTTCATCAGCACTGAAATTAGATTGCGTTTGCTGTGGATTATGCTCAATATTCCAGAACCTTTCCAGCAGATTATCGAGTGGTGTCTCTAAAGGCGATGGTAGACCTTCACCAGGAGCTGTGCAAGGTCCAGCATGCAATGATGATGGTTTTGACTATGAGCAATCTGTGGTAGTGAATGTGATGTACGATGGAACTAATGTAGCTGAAGATAGAAGTGGTTGGTTAGTTACAGCTCCGGCTACTACCCAACTCAGTTTAGTTTTATGTAGAATGGGTAGGTTCTTTTCTAACTTGATCTACCCCACCAACAGAACAGGACTCGGTTTATTGAATGTGTCGTCAGCAAGATTTACATTTTTCGGAATGTTCCACGATGTTGCATTTAATTTTGATTGCGGTTGGGCTTGTGTTATTGTGTTCATGATGACTGCAACAACTGCTGACGGGAATGCATTGTGTTAGGACCTTATCTCTACGTTACATATGAACTGAGACCGAGATCCACATAAGCCAATTCCGCAGATTTCCAACGGAACTCTTATTCGTTTTAAGCGAAGTAACTGAGCCAAGTGTTCGGTTATAAAGTGAAGTTGTGACGTTGAATCTAACAACGCCCGAGCAAGTATTAAAGTTCCCAATGGACTGCGAAGCTGCACAATGGCTGTGGCAAGTAGTTCTTTCTTGCTGTTGTGAGATACCTGAAGTACCGTTGAAGCCGATGAAGGTTGATGGGTTACATTTGTGGTGGTGGTGGTGAGTGGTTTCGGTGACAACGACGATGATATTTCATTGGTGATACTGGATTGATTCTTGTGCAATAGCGTTTGATGATTTATTTGACAAACTTGACATCTGTGCGTTGATGGGCATTCTTTTACTGTGTGGTGGAGAGCTAAGCAATTTAAGCACAACTTCTTCTTCTTAGCCACTTCGTAACGCTGGCTTGGTGTCTGCGTTGTGGCTTACCTGCTGATCGCATAAATTGCAATGGTGTTGTTTATTGGTGACGAACGAGAGTTGCTTTGGTGATGGATGACAGCAAACAGCAAACCTGTTATGGGAGATGGCGTTGTGCTTTGACTGCAGGTATTTTGCTTTGCTGACTGCTTATATTTAGCAACAAGACAAAGTGGCGTGATTACCTGTAGTCGCAGCTCCGGAGTTTTTAACAGCACTTGCTAAAAGGTGATCTTTTTCGTAGTTCTCTCCTTTTTTAAAGAAAAAAACTCAAACAATTTTAATTTAATGGAGACTGTTTATTATCATTCGAAAGAACATCCTTTGGCATTTATTTTTGAAGATTATCTGTTTCAAAGGCCGCGGTCCATCCACGAACGAGAGTTGCTTTGGTGATGGATGACAGCAAACAGCAAACCGGTTATGGGAGATGGCGTTGTGCTTTGACTGCAGATATTTTGCTTTGTTGCCTGCTTATAGCAACAAGACAAAGTGGCGTGATATTAGTGTTATTTAAAAAAAACAGCAAAGTGGCATGATTACCTGTAGTCGCAGATCCGGAGTTTTTAACAGCGCTTGCTAAAAGGTGATCCTTTTCGTAGTTCTCTACTTTTTTAAAGAAAAAAACTCAAATAATTTTAATTTAATGGAGATTGATTATTATCATTCGAAGGAACATTCTTTGGCATTTATTTTTTGAAGATTATATGTTTCAAATGCCACGGTTCATCCGTTGAATCCTATTTTGGATGATTCGTTCGAGCATTTCGACTGGTAACTGGCGAATGACAGGCGTAACGTTTTGCTCCAAGGCCTGAATCGAAGCGGGATTGTCCGCATAGATTTTAGACTTTACTTATCCCCACTGAAAAAGTCCCCACGATCTTGGTAGCCAATCGACTGGCCCAAAATGTGAAATTATTTTCTCCCCGAGGTGTCCTTTAAATAAAAAATAAATGTTGCCGATATAACGAGCTTCGATTTCAGGCATCAAATAGTCGGTTATCATGGCGTGGTAACGGTCGTCATTGACGGTTACATTCTCACCGGCGTCATTTTTGAAGAAATATGGACCGATGATTCCAGCTCTTGAATCTCTTTAGGTTGCTCTTCATCCCAAAGGCGGTAAATTTGCTTGTTTGTATACCCCTTGAGCCTTGGCCATTTCTGGGCCCTCATCGCTTAACAAGATTTGGCTCGAAAACGTTGGATCTTTTCAAAAGCTCATAGAATGAAGCGGTGTCGCATGGGAAAGTGCGGCTTCAGTTCTTGCACAAGCTGAAGTTTGTACGCTTTCAATTTACGAACTCGACGTAAAATTCGACAAGTCGTTCCATATGTCAGTACGAGTTGCTGCGAACGGTGCCGAATCGATTTCCAGGGTCTTCGTGTACATTCTCAGCTATGTGATCTCTCGGATGGAATTCATTCGAGGCAGCCGCGGCGGGCACTTGACCGAAATAATTTTTACAGCGTAATTACAAACACTTCTCTTTACAATAAAGATAAGTGCTTAGGCATAACATAATTTTATAGTAATTTTATTTCTTCTTGAAAACCACATATCTTAAACAAATTCCCTTTAATTGTATACTATAATATTATAATAAATAATAATAATTTAGTAACATAGCGATGCTAAACTACTATATTACTCGGCACTTACTCGCATGTATACTTGCTGTTGTAAATGCAAGACTTTGACTACTTTGTTTACGTTATTATTCCGGTATAAAGACCAGAATGTTACGACAACTCTTAATCATTAATTGACTTTAACTATTGATATTATGTATAAAAAATGCTTCACCAACTCTGAACAATAAAAACACATTAGTTATTAAAATGAAATACGAATACATATATTTATAAATATATATATTCAATTTGTGGTATGCCTCTTGATGTTTTTCCAGGAATATGGACGGACCTACAGTTTATACTAGCCGCCTCTGAACGGTTGATGGTTTTTTATGAGGAGCTTTTATTTCATGTCTTAAATACATTCGGTTGACATTCCCTGTCGGGGGGCGATCGCAGTTAGAGAATTTCACTTAAGTTTTTATTTAAGTTAATTTTCCATAACTTTTGGATGTTGTTCGTACCAGGATTTGAACGCTGGACTTCCGAATGGTAGTTTAGCATTGCGTTAAGGGGGGAGACTCATGTAAAATTTTCAAAAAATCGATTTTTTTTTTTTTGATATTCTGAAAGTATACTATGTTGAGCGTGTACTGACGAGCCGGAAAAAAAAATCTCGAATATTTACAAAGTTATAGCTAATACAGTGGAGCGGGCCGAAGTACGTATTGTACTGTACTGAAACTTTAAACGCGATTATCTCGAAACTACTTTTTGAAAAACTGCTCGTGTTGTAGCTCAAAAAATTATTGACCGATTTGTTTGAAATTTGATGAGGCTTTTCTCTACATTACTACCGGAAGGATAAACCTAAAACTTCAGGTATTTTTGATTGATTATTTATTTTTTTGGGGTCAAAAGGGTCAAAAAAATAGCTCAAAATCGTAACTTTTTTTTAAGGCTGTTTTTATATTGGATTTTATCCTATTCTTTTTAATTTTATAGGTTTATCCTTTCCGTTTATATGTCCAGAAAAAAAAAAATTTTTTTTTGGTGTTTCAGATCAACGGTTGATGAGTGACAAATGGAGCAGTTTCGGACCTCGCGTTAGAGGCAGCCTACAAGACATCATGCTGAGCCACCATTTTGAATTAAAAAAAAAAAAAAAATTTTTTTTGTAATCTTAAAATGTTAAATAAAGTTGTGTTAAAAGTTCTAAACAATTAAATTATTTTATCACTGTAAAAAAAATATTAAAAAATGACCGATTTCGAGGCATTTACATGAGTCTCCCCCCTTAAACACTCCGCCGCCGCCATGAATTACGAATATTAAAACGTAAAACCCATATTTTGCAGAAACCAAAATTTTGATTTTAATCGAAAAACACTTTTTTATAAGGAATGGATTTAACGCTAATTAGCAATAGGGGTATTTTTTTCTTAGTCTAAGATATGTAAACCATGGTGCACAGATTACACGGTTGTCTATCCGCGCAACGGTACAAAAGCAAACTGCATACAAAAAAATATATTATGATTAGAAAAATATCCTATATCCAGATCTATCTATTTACATAGTTGCCATGGATTTTATGAAAACTGGATAGGATCTAATAAATAGGAGGCTTATCCTACGGTAATTGGCGTAGACTGTGGGATCACCGTTTCTGTGGATTGGGCAGAACAAGATTTCTATTCGCCCCGTCGTTCTGTTGGTTTTCAAGCGGCCTTTTGCTATTTAAATGTCTTCATAGTCGGCCATCGTCATCGATTGGGGAATCGAGACATAAAAAAGCGGTACCGGCCGAGAATGTTGAGTACTTTTGCGCTCGTTAGAATGACTGCTAAATAAATTGCTTGCAACTGAGGGACTTTGTTTTAAATGGTTGAATCGATTTCTGGGATTGGAAGAAAAACGAAACAATCATTAGAAATGAACAAAGCAGGTGTTCAGGATTAGGAGCGGGATTTTTATTTATTTCTATGCTTCGAGCAAAGGTTGGTCATTTGGAATGAAGTTTTCCTAAGCGCCGCATGATAATCCCATTTTCCGTGCGGAGGTTCACGAAACGGATGTGATTATCGGACCCACAGCGAAGATTTTCGATTCTTCCGAGACGCCACACCGTCAGCGGTAGACCGTTTTCTCGGACGCAGTCGCTAACTTGAGTAGAGACTTCCACTTGTACCTATTTTGGAAGTCTTTGAGGTACTCCTCTTGCCAGCGGCAACTGAATTGTTGGTGAAGTGCTTCCACCTTCTTCCATCGGTTGATTAAAGATAGGATTTCTGCATTAGGCTCGGAAATGGCTTATAGCGGAGCGCCTCGATTAAAATGTCCCCGAGTTAGTGATGTGAAATCAGCTGAGTCCTGAAATAATGCGGAATTGAAAGGGTTGTAAGCTCCTCAGTGTTGAATTTGTGGGATGCAGCGGTTTTTCGAAATTTATTTTAAAACTCTTTACTTAGGCAATAGTTAATTTAAGCAGATTCAGTAATAAATAAATTACCCTCCACGATGGTAGACACCTTGCCATTGGTGTGATCATCAGTCCTATCCAGGGAGATAAAGTTGACAGACAAAGTGTCAACTAGTCTGCCAACTTTTGATCTAAATGGAATGGGCTGCGGAGCGAGCAGTGACCTAGAACTACCACCCCTCCTAAGCCAAGGTATTACGCGGACCGTGCCAATTGGTTGGTTTGCAGCTGGGAGGGTCAAAAACCAGCTGTAGTATTACGGTGCCTTCTCGACACAGGGTCGCCTCAGGATGGAACGATGGCCTTACTGCGGCATGGGGCGCTGCTGCAGCGGACGTATAGTTTCCCCTCCTAAATAATTGACCACGACGCGGGTTTCGACATGCAAGTGATTGTACGAACAAGATGAATTACAACTCAAACAAAAACAACAAAAAAAACAACAACAATAACAACGAAAAACAACATAAGAAGAGTATAATTACTACTCTCACCAGAGGCTGCATGCGCGGGATGACGACGAACCCACCACAGGTAGACGGGCTTCTGGAAGTCGACCAGTTAATAGTGCTTCTCACGCTGAGTTGTCTCAGGAGAGCTGCACTAGTAACAAGGTGGTACTCGATGAGTTGCCTCGGGAGACCACCAAACACCTCCAGGAAGCCAAACATCGAACTTCACGACATCTGTTAGATAAGCACGAAGGAGAAAGGAGCAGGCTGACAAGCATAGAAGAAGGGGCGGAAAGGGCAACAACAAAAACTCGTCGTAGAGATGAAGGAGAGCACCACTGTAGACAAACCGAAGGCGAGCGAAGCAGATCTAGCGCACGAACCAGCAGATGTAAAATGCCAGACAGTAGGCGTTCATCTACGGAGCGTTCAACCATCAGTGTTGAGGGTCTTAGACCTCCACTGAGACGTACATCGCCAACGAAACGAAACCGATACGAAGATGCTTGCGACAATAACGCCGAGCGGAGAAGTTAGAGCGTTGAGGGCCTTAGACCTCCGCAAAGACTAAACTTCCCCAGCCGAGACCAGGGAAATGCAGGAAGATGGACTGAGGTATCTCGCCAAACATCGAACTTCACGACATCTGTTAGATAAGCACGAAGGAGAAAGGAGCAGGCTGACAAGCATAGAAGAAGGGGCGGAAAGGGCAACAACAAAAACTCGTCGTAGAGATGAAGGAGAGCACCACTGTAGACAAACCGAACGCGAGCGAAGCAGATCTAGCGCACGAACCAGCAGATGTAAAATGCCAGACAGTAGGCGTTCATCTACGGAGCGTTCAACCATCAGTGTTGAGGGTCTTAGACCTCCACTGAGACGTACATCGCCAACGAAACGAAACCGATACGAAGATGCTTGCGACAATAACGCCGAGCGGAGAAGTTAGAGCGTTGAGGGCCTTAGACCTCCGCAAAGACTAAACTTCCCCAGCCGAGACCAGGGAAATGCAGGAAGATGGACTGAGGTATCTCGCCGAAAACGGAAGGACATTCCGACAGAAGGACAGAATGCGGTGTCAAGATCAACAACTAACACTAACTACGAGGGAGAGAAGATAAAAATCTCCAGGTAAGAGCTCAGACAGGCTTGAGGGCACACATACCTCGCCTAACAAATCAGGGAAAGCCGATGGAGCGCATAGAGGGCGTAAAACCTCGCCTCCAAAGGATAGAAGATCAGTTAGGAAGCAAAAAAGACCACGTGGACCGAAAGTACCAGAACTAGGGCGCCCCGGTGGACGGGATGATCTGAGAAGGCATGGACTCAGCGGAGCTGGAATCGTAAGATACTTACGAAATCTGGAGAGGGGTATGAGCCCAGAATCAGCCCGAGTCCAAGCTGTAGACATGAGAACCCCAACAGATGACCAACCCTCGAAAAGGATTAGACTGACCTCTCCAGTGGGCCAACAGGAAAGATCAGCTGCCCCGAAACAGCAAACACTTAGGCCCGGCCATGGGCACAGCTACGCTGAAGCTATAAAAGCTGTTAGGGTAGCGGTGCTCCCTAGGGACTTCCCTAAGGAGTTTCTATCATCGGAGCAGCTGACCGACATCCAGGATGCTACAATGGACGAGGTAGTAAAGGGCTGGAAGAAGCCGCTTGCCTTCACTGGCGTAACCTACGGACTGCAAAGACGTCAGCACGGCCGAATGGCTAACAAAGACAGAACCTAACTTGAGTGGATGGTCGGGAGTTGAACTAACCACGAAAGTGGGTGAAGATATACCTCCAACCCACAATATCACCATCTTCCTTCCCCGAAGTGTGGAGAAGGGACAAGTATACGCGTTAGGCCTACTGCAGGCGCAAAACGAAGGACTTCACACCTCCCATTGGAAGCGGAAGGGACCTGTTTGAAGCTAAATCTATGCATCGATGACGAGTCATTCAACAATATGTCTAGAAGCAGCTTCAGACTCAACTTCAGATTCGGCAGTATACCTGCTAAACCCTGGAGATCGGGGATGCAAGAAGACGAGGTACAACCAGATCCAGCAGAGCGTGAGGGAATAAAAGAAGTGGCTGCATCCAAATGTAGCTCAACGCAAGGTACTGGTCATACACCAAATTCAGAAGCTGACGAAGAAATCCCTTCGACGAAAGAACCGGAGAAACTGGCTGACGGCCTGAACCTCATGAGAGCGGGAGGTATTAGCGAGGACCTGATGCTCTCCGACTTCGAGGAGCACACGAGCAAAGAAGAATAACGCCGAACATAAGGATTGCCCATATCAATGTACATCATGCGATTGCCGCCTCGGCGGTAATAACGCATAAAAAAGACTCGGATGATCTGGACGTTGTTCTGACGCAGGAGCCATGGACCTACAAAGGTCAGGTAAGGGGATTAAAAGGCAAATCCACAAAAGTTATATGGGATCTTACGTGTGATAACCCTAGAACATGTATCGTACTTAATAGAAATATAAACTACCTTTGTCTTTCAGAGTTTATAAGTAGAGACCTGGTGGCAGTACAATTTACCACGGAAGAAGAAGGAAGAACAGAAAATATAATAGTTGCATCCGCCTACTACTGTGAGAAAGAACAAATTCCGCTAGTAATAGGCTGCGATGCAAACGCACACAGTATAACACGGGGAAGCCCTGACAACAATGTTAGAGGTGAGTCACTACTAGAATTCATGCCAAGTAAGGACCTTCATGTAGCCAACATGGGGTGTATACCCACGTTCGTTACAAGGAATAGGAGGGAGGTATTACCATAGACATAACAATAGTAAATGCTTGGTTTGAAAATATGATCTCACAGTGGAGGGTTTCGTCGGATCTATGTCAGACCTTAGAATTATACAATTCTCCCTAGGATATTCAGTCGAGCCTAGCAAAATAATAAGAAACCCCAGAAAAACTGACTGGACAAAGTACAAAACACTATTAGACTTAAATATCAGTAGGAAAGAAAATACAAATAAAGTACGGAACTTCGAAGAATTAGAACAGAAAGTAGAAAACTTAAATAATAGCATAATAGAAGCATTTAACTCAAGCTGTAGGATATCGAAGCCGAAAGCAAGAACAGGCGCGGTAGAACGCACACTTAACATCGCTAAGAAGAGAAGTAAGAAGAGAATTCAATAAAGCAAAAAGAAGTAGTAGCTGGGATAAATACAAAAGTACTCTTACGAACTACAATAAAGAATTAAGGCAAGCAAAAAGATCGCATTTTAGGAACTTTTGCGAGAGTATATCCTCTATACCAGAAGCAGCTAGATTACACAAAGCAATGGCTAAAGATACGGTGGAAAGTAAAATGGCACTAAAGCCAGAAGATAATCAATACACCAAGAATGAAAAGGAACGAGCGATGGTCCTTCTTAAAACACACTTTCCAGACTCAACAACAGAAATTAAAACTAGCATTGGGGATAACCCAAACCCAGACAAAGATACCTGGCACTTAGCTAAAAAGATAATAAGCTATAGCTCGGTAGAGTGGGCAATTAACTCCTTTGAGAAATTCAAATCACCAGGAGCAGATGGTATATGGCCAGTACTATTACAAAACGGAGGACAAATAACATCCGCACTGGCACATATGAAAGAAAGCCTTGCATTGGCATACATACCAATGTCATGGAGAAGAGCCTTAGTAAAATTTATTCCCAAACCGGGGAAAAAGGATTACACAGTAGCTAAATCTTTCAGGCCAATAAGCTTAACATCCTTCAACTTAACAGCCATGTAAAAGATTATCGATAACCGCATAAGAACAAATAATCTAAGGAATACACCTCTACATTTAGCACAGCATGCATACAGAGAGGGAAGATCAACCAACACAGCCTTATATCAACTATCAGAAACTCTAAAAGATGCAATTGACAACAAAGAAGTCGCAATATGCGCTTTCTTTGACATTGAAGGAGCTTTCGACAATACCTCTCATGGAACAGTTGACAAAGCACTCTGTAAGAAAAGAGTAGAAGAACCGATTCGAAACTGGATCAACTTCATGCTTAACAACAGAATAGCAGAGACAGTTGCAGACAACGAAACAATTCAGATGAAGACTACAAAAGGGTGCCCCCAAGGAGGACTACTATCACCACTCCTATGGAGCTTGGTAGTAGATGACCTGCTAGAGCTTCTAACAGAAAATTCGAGAGCACACTCTGCGACATTATACAGAGAGCACTCGCATTAACAAAGAACTGGTGCTTAGAAGCAGGGCTGAACATTAACCCTACTAAAACATCAATCGTGCCTTTTACAAGAAGGACAAAATTAAACCTAAAAGAAATAAGATTAAACAATGTACAATAGTAATAGAGCCCACCACTGAAACCAAATATCTGGGTGTTATTTTTGATGCCAGAGTAACGTGGAAAAGACATATGGAGTATATGATAAGTAAAGCTACAAGGTCAATAATGGTATGCAGAAGATTAGCAGGGAAAACCTGGGGCTGCACCCCCAAAATACTGCACTGGATGTATACCATGATACGAAAACCAACAATAACATATGGAGCGATTGCCTGGTCAGGAAGAGCGAAGTTATGCACAGCTAAAGCCGCACTAGCTAAACTGCAAAGACTAGCGTGCGTCTGTATAACTGGATGCATGAGAACGTGTCCGACAGTAGCACTAGAAGCTCTCCGTGACCTTACTCCTCTCCACAAAGAAATAGAGCTTTCACATAAGAAAGACCTGCTGACAATGATGAAAGAGGGGTCAGGAAAAGGAAAAATCATATCAGCCAAGAAAGAAGCAGAGATAAAAG
This sequence comes from Ceratitis rosa, assembly GCA_037013455.1. Lineage (NCBI taxonomy): Eukaryota > Metazoa > Arthropoda > Insecta > Diptera > Tephritidae > Ceratitis > Ceratitis rosa. The sequence goes on along the minus strand of JAWMAG010000015.1, from coordinate 5,500,341 downwards.
AAAGAATACCCTTAGCAAATTTCAATAGAGATGCAATATTAAGGACAACAAGTTTCAATGTCAATTTGAAAACATCCCTAGGGGAAAAAAGAACTTGGAACCAAACTCAGATGCAGGAAGTATTAAAACCATACTCCCTTGTGTGGTACACAGATGGTTCAAAGACTACTGATGGAATAGGTAGGTTCGGGAGTCACTGCAACCAGGACTAAGGTATCAATTCCCATGGGGAAATACCCTAGCATCTTCCAGGCAGAGGTGTTTTCCATCACAAAATGTGCAGAGCTCATACTCCAAAGAAATTTAGTTAAGCAACATGCAGTAATTTGCAGCGATAGCCAAGCCTCACTTAAAGCAATATCGTCATGTATAATTAAATCATATATGGTAAGGGAATGTGTTAAGAACCTCAATAGAGTGGGCGAACGAAACAAAGTTCAGCTCATCTGGGTTCCGGGACACACAGGTATTGAAGGAAACGAACTAGCTGATAGCTACCTCAATCTGTCCTACTGGATCTGAGCCATTCTTTCCCTTAGGTCCCCACTCAATTAGAGAAGAAATAAGAAGGGAGGAAATGAGAGTAAGAAACAGCTATTGCTATTGTAGCGACGGAATGAGACAATCGAAGAAATTTATAAACGGCTACAATTCCAAAAGATTTAATAATATAATAGTACTTAGTAAGAATAATTTAAGAATAATAACAGGATTTCTTACCGGGTATTGCAGACTGCGTAAGCACATGTACAGGCTCGAAATATGCTCCGATGAAACATGTCGATTTTGTGAGCTGGTACCAGAAACACCGGTGCACCTTGTATTTGAATGCGAAGCTGTTGCAAGAAGAAGACTCAAACACCTAAGAAACATTCAGCCGAAGGAGAACCACATTAAATCAATCAGCCCCTCAAGCCTGATTGGCTTCATAAGGGCATTAGGTCTGATTGAAATAATGTGAAGTAATCGGAGGGCACAATAGATCACTGATCGCGGTGCATATCCTCCTTACTAATCTATCTATCTATCTAAATCAAAGGACAGGAGGGAAACCGCGTGTACTTATTTTTATCGCGTTGATTAAAGGCTCAAGAATATGTTATCGACATTGTGGCGATAGCAGCAACATGGCTACACCCTGCAGCTCATTTAGTTTACATTGTTTTTAAATAAATTTAAAAAGATCCAAAATCAAGTTAAAAATAATAATTTCGCTGAAGCGATTTTCGGCCGACTTTAAACTTACTCGCCTAACGAGGATGTGCTCTGGGTTTGTGATTCGCCACGTAGAAACCAGCTCCAATGAAAACATTAAACATGCCTCCGATGACTACGCCCGCAAACGCTTAAAGGATCATGATTTGAGAGCATGCACCCGGAATGTCCGGTCCCTTAATTGAGAAGGTGCCGCTGCACAGCTGGTTGATGTCCTCGCTAAACTAAAGGCTTACATCAACGCCGTCCAAGAAGTGCGATGTACGGGACAAGGATGAGAGCGAGTAGGTCATTTTGACATTTACTACAGCAGCCGTATAAAGGAGTGAAAATTTAGTGTCGGATTTGTGGTGGGAGAGAGACTCCGTCGACGAGCGAAGATACTGGCATTCAACCTGGTGGATGAGCGTCTCGCCACAACCCGCATCAAAGCAAAATTTTTCATCATATCGTAGATTCGCGCCCACGGCCCGACGGAAAAGAAGTACGCATAGAGAAGAAGAAGCGCATAGAGCACACTTACGAGAGCTGCCCCCAACACGATGTTGAAATCGTGCTTGACGAGTAAATTGCCAGGGTAGACAAAGAAGGTATCTTTGGTACAACTGTTGGAAAATTCAGCCACCACAAGGAAACATCCCCTAAAGGATTGAGGCTGATCGACATCGCCAAGGCCCGAAATATTGTTTTCTGTAGTACTAGATTCCAGCACAAATTAATTCACTAAGCTGTCCCCTGATCGAAAAACACAAAAGCATATCGATCATGTTGTGATAGACCGAAGGCATGTCTCCACTGTTCTTGACGTGCGTACACTCCGAAGACACAACATCGACTCGGACCGATATCTTGTTGCAGCGAAGATACGCATGCGCTTCTGTGTATCGAAGAACGCCCGTCAACAAACGCAAGGGAAATTCGACGTCGAAAAGCTGCAATCACAACAGACTCCCGAAAAGTTTTCTACTCGACCTACACTCTTGCTCTCTGAGAGCACTCATCGACAGCTCGGTATACGGGAACTGTAGAACGGCATTTTAAGCTCCCTACGTACAGCTGCAAACGAATTGGATTCCGCAGAGGTCGAAAAAACAGCTGTTACGATTAGGACTGTCGTGTCGCAGTGGACAGAAAGCAGATTGCTTACCTCACAACATTGCGATCGATAACTATACGTGCAGAATGAGATAGATACCGAGAATTGAAGAGGGAAGCAAGGCACATCTGCAGACAAAAAAATGCCTGAGTGTGAAGAGCATGCTGGCTGACAAGGGTAATGTTCTAAAATTTTACGAACAAATACGGCGACTTACAGAATGTTTCAAGACCGGAGCTGACTTGCATCCTAGGATTTTTGGCCTTGCTGAGGCCTGTCAGTGGCTCCACGGATGTGGTTCTTTCCCACTCACCCAAAGTGAGTTCGTAAGGTCTTGTACAAGTGGGTCGATTCGACGTAACTCTCCTTAACGTCCGTGCGATCTTGTTGGTTCGGCGATCTAAACTAAACTCCCTCACTTTTGTGCTTTTCAAACCTACTATGAAATAACGGATATAGAAAGTACAGGACGAAGGGAATAGTTGTCTCTGTCTCGAAACCGTCAGGAGAGATCGTAGGAGGAAGGAATAGTCATATCTGTGTTGAAGCTACAAGGATAATAGAGAACAGAGAAGACGATCGGAACTAGGAAAGGAGGTATTGCTGTCTCTGTCTCGAAGCTGCAAGGCTAATAGGGAACAGAGGTGACGACAGGAAGGAGTACTAAATAATGTTAGATAATAAATAATAAATTACTTACTAAGCACTGTTTATATAACCTTTGCGCGAGTGGTATGCAGGCAGACATTGACAACGGAGTGCAACCCCAAGCCCCAATCGATGACGATGGAAAAGACCTTCCATTATCTGACCATGAATAAGTTTTAGCAGCTGTACGAAGGGAGTTTGCAATGCCGTCCCAAAGTTCCCTTATGCCGAGGTGATAATAAATTCTCTCACAGAGAAGGAGTGCAAGTTGAGTATAATATCGCTCAACAGTCTGTTTGTGATTGCAGCTTTTCAAGGCCGAACATTCCTTGTGCTTGCTGACGGGCGATCTTTAATGCACAGAGGCGGGTGCGAATCCTCGCTGCAACAAGATAGTGGTACGAGTCGAAGTTGGTTCCTTGGAGAGCACGCACGTCAATAACACTGGAGATGTGTCTTCCAACACATCACAACATGATCGATCTGGTTTTTTGTTTTTCGATCAGGGGACAGCTTAGTGAATTTTTTTGTGCTGGAATCTAGTACTGCAGAAAATCATATTTCGGGCCCCGGCGAAGTCGTTCAACCTCAATCCATTAGGGGATGTTTCGTTGTGGAGGCTGAAATTTCCAACAGTCGCACCAAAGATACCTTCTTTGCCCACCCTGGCATTAAAATCGCCAAACACGATTTTCATATCGTGTCGGGGGCAGCGCTTATAAGTATGCTCTAGGCGCTCATAAAAGGCATCTTTGGCCAAATCATCCCTCTTTTTCGTCGGGGCGTGGGCGCAAATCAACGAGTTGTTAAAAAATGTTGCTTTCATGTGGATTGTGGCGAGGCGTGCATCCACCGGAGTTAATGGCACTACAAATCCGACACTAAATTTTCGCCCCCTTATACGGCCGCTGTAGTAATTGTCATAATGACCTACTCGCTTTCATCCTTGTCCCGTCCATCGTACTTCGTGGACGGCGGTGATGTCAGTATTTAGTTTAGCGAAGAAATGTACCTGTTGGGCAGCGGCACCTTCTCAATTGAGGAACCGGACATTCCAGGTGCATGCCCTCAAATCGTGATCATTAGTTCGTTTGTGGGGGTCGACAACCGAAAAGGAGTATCTCATCCGAGGCGCTGTTATCTTTTTCATTGGAGCTGGTTTCTACGTGACGGGTCCCAAACGCAGCGCACACCCTCGCTAGGCGATTAAAGTTTTTACACATTTATATAGCGAGCCGCTTGCTTCAATACCGACGGCCGTTCGCAGCCGAACCTCTGTTGAACAGACGCTGCAATTAGACTTCAGCAAGAACTTGATACATTTATTTATATATTAGGTAAAGTAAAAAATTTCGTTCGGTTAGATAAAAGATGGCGTTATTGGCCATAGTACTAGTGTTACGTGTCGCATCATGTCATACTGAAAACGTGTATACGCGCTAAAAGTTTTTCTATGACAGTTTTTCGATTGATTGACTCAGTCCGTTGTGACCGGTCGTCAAAGATGGACACCAACAAAGAGAAAATTCGCTATATTTTACATTTTTTCTTCGATCAAGGCGAAAAAGCAGGCAAAGCGGCTGAAAAAAATTAATTTAGTTTATGGGCCCGATACTGTAAACGAACGTGTAGCACAAAAGTGGTTTGCTAGGTTCCGTTCCGGTAATTTCGATGTCAAATACCTATGCATCACGCATCGGGAGGCCTGTCGTCGAAAATTGCGATAAATACATTCTTCAATATCACATAATTTTTTTTTGAACTCTTGTTTATACTAAGCCATTTTTTTCCAATTTAGAATTATGTTTGTAAATAAATTTGTGAAGTTTTAAGATGAAGCACTAAATTTTTTTAAGTGACCGAAACCAAAAAGTAAGCTAGTTTTTGGGGAATATAAGGCTTCTAGCCAATCACCATCTACGAACAGAGGCCATGGTAAAGATGGGCAAGAATAGTTAAGGCAGACGGTCTATACAGTTTGGATTGTTGTAGGGAAGACTTTTTTGGCACTTAACGTGAAATTTTTATAAAGTTTTTGGCATTTTTTGTTTTTAAATTATTGTCTGTTTGCTATATGGCTTATAGGTGTATGCCATTCTTAGAATTGCTCCTTTTTATCTTTACCCACGTCATTGGCTGAATCTCCGGGCTGGACAACAAGCAAGGTGCACACGGGGGTAACCTAAGAAAAATTCAACCCGTCGCCTCACGAACGTCACACCAGGTGCTCCAAATATCTGCAGAAAAGAAAAAATAATGTTTTCTTAAGATTTTTATTATGTCTTCAAAATTGCCCTAGGGTAAAAAGCTATGGCTGTTAATACTTTGGGACGTTCTTAACTAAGCTTATCTCGAAGTTTGATTCATCAGACCACAGAACATTCGACCAATTTTCTTCCGTGAAATGTTGGTATCGGCGAGCCCATTCCAAACGATTTTTCCCATTCTTTTCTGAGAGCTTCTTTCGGGCTTTACATCCTTTTCAACCTGCTTTCAGAAATCTTCTTCTAGCTGTTCGAGCACTAACTGGTTTACTAAATTCATCCGAAAGGGCAGCTGCAAGAGCAGAAGAAGATTTTTTGCGATCCTTGAGAGACTCGCGTATAAGTATTCGGTCTACTCGTTTACTGGTTAGACGCTTTCTTCCACTTTTTGATTTATTATTGTGAGATTTCGTCTCCACAAATCGCCTGATAGTACATTGGACCGCGCACCGCGAACATCCCACCAAATTGCCAATCTCAACCTGAGACTTACCTTCTTCACTTAGAACTTGAATTCTAACTCTATCATCGTAACTAATTTCATTTCATTTTTTTAGGCATTTCAGTAAATATAAGCTGTTTTTATAAGATTGGTAACTTTTCACTAAATGTAATTTACACTTTCACTTTCAAATTTGAAATGCGAAAATATTTTATGAATTTCTTAAAAATGACAATTTTTAGGTTTAGCTTACCCAGAGTGCTATGACTTTTAATATTACACAATTTATTTGTTTAATCAACAGTTAAACACCCATGTAAGACATTTACAAAAAGAAGTGGTAACTTTGATAGCCACATTTGAGAATACACGTATTTTAGTGGGGTGCCTAATACTTTTGGCCAAGGCTGTATTATTATTTAGCCTTAGTGCATATCTCAAAAATATCCACAAATTTAATTTATTCTTCACCTAGTAAGTCAGTAGGTAAAATGCTTAATTTGCTTGTGAAAATGACTCTGCCAATGTCATCTATATGGTCTTTTAGTAAGCTTATGCCATTGTCGATTTAGTATATATGGCTGAAAAATATTACTCCTTTTTCTAAGGTTAAAATTCGGGTTTCTTTGTCATGTCGAAATTGTTTTATGTATTTGCTCACAATAACTCGCTGTTTATTTATATGCGAAGTTGATATTTGGGATCTGTTCGGATAATGTATGACTTGTTCTTGTCAAAGCATCAGTCTGTTCTAAGTTAGTCTTAATTTCGTTTGTAATGTTCGTAATTGCGTACCTGATTTCTTCTTCGTCATCACTGTGATAAGTTTTATTCCGTTTTTTAATCCGTTAATGAGTCCTCTTCTCGTTCTTGTTTTGAAGTCGTGTGAGAGATTATCTAGTTTCGCCTTGAGCACTTTAAAGTTGTTTTTCATTGTATCCAGCAAAGGTAGTAGTTGTGATAGTGGACTGTCCAACAGATTTATGTTGTTGTTTATGGCCTCCGTTGTGTAATAGCATTCTGTTAAATTTATTATGTGGTCAATGAGCTTTATGTCTTTGTCTTTATTTGGGAGATAGGTTTTGTATTTCCATCCTTTGAAGAGAGTATGTGAGGTGTAACGCCGCAGTTATAGTAAATATGCAACTCTCAAGACAGCCGGTTCTGTGCATCGGAGTTGACCCGGGTTTTATCCGGCCAAGGGCTGTCACCCTTTCGGTGACCTAACCCCGTTTAGGTCAACTGGTAACACTAATCTAAGTGCACCAACGGAGTAACACCTCGCAGCTGGGCTGCTCCAAATCTTTCTCATCAGGGCTGGCGTCGACACCAAACCTGGTCCGACGGATTATTTCACCTGCGTGTGTCGAAAAAGACTACACCACTACTCCATTTCGGTTAGGTGCAACAAGTGTAATGGTTGGAGTCATCTTAAGGTCTGTTCAGGCCTTAAGATTCACAGGGAGTGGTCCACAAGTTACGTGGGCCCATGCTGCCAGCGCCCTAGTGCACCCCCAGCCTACACGGCAGTGCCTTCAGCACCACTACCTACTTTGGGTAACAAAAAGACCTCAACGGTCTCACGGAACTCCCCGCAGTATGACTCCCACCAATCCCCACCCTTACCCCTAACCAGCTCCTTTTCCTCCTCCCGTGCGAGGGCTACCCGGCAGCTCCTAATTCCCCGCACAGTCTGTTCCGTGTGTCAGACCATAGTGCGTCGGAACACGGTTTCAGCCAGGTGCAACTCTTGCTCTGGTTGGTGCCATTTTCAGACGTGCTCTGGTCTGCGCACCACCCGTGAGTGGAGTGATGCATACGTTGCCCCATGCTGTAGGAGTCTGCTCCTGCCTGTATCTACAACAACGCCGTCGACCAACACCAATGAGCGGCACCCAATCCAGCGGACAATATAGCAGCAACATACTACACCTGCACATCACTCCGATACCCCCGTATCACGAACGTCCCCCCGAGACAGACACGACTGTCACACTTTAATTACAACGTACTCCAGGGAAAGATCGACGAGATAGTCGACTACATGAGCCGGAAGCACCTGTCCATTGTTGCGATCGAGGAAACGAAGTTGAGTGCCCGCTCGGATCTTCTGAGCCGGGCCGGATACAACATTATCCGCAAGGATCGCGAGCGAAACCGTGGTGGGACTTAGCGTTCATCATATACAACACCGTACAGTATCTGTTTCTTTGGGAAACCGAAATATAAAAGAAGGAAAACAAATGTTTATTAGTAAAAATATATTAAAGGTTATAAAAAGGAAAAGGCATATAAAAGTATATATCCCGCGAAATATACAAAGTAACGATATACTTTTATACAAAGGGGTGTGTATACGTTTGAAGTATGTACGTATAAATATATGTAAATACATATGTGCTGCACTAGACTGCTTGTATGCTGGTGTCGCTTGGGCTGCAGTCATCGAAAAAAGAACAAGAGCTCAAAGCGAACATAGCATTAAATAGTTTAATGTTGATTTGAAAGGTTCCGCTGATAAATTTCCAGCAGCGCTGTCGCATTGCTGCGAGCAGCGATGTGGAAATTTACCAGTGGCTTCCAAATATTGAAGGCTTTTGGCTTCAACATTGCCGCCAACCTTGCAATATTAGGGATTGCAAAAGCTTCATCTACAACTACTTCAAGTAAATAACTAAGAATATAGTTAGCATTTTTTCTACAGCGAAGTCATCTAATCTATTTGTGCGTGCAAAAAAAATTAAATTGTTGAGCTGTTAATATGTAACTTTATTCATAGACTAGTGTTTCAGTGCGAAAATTCAAAATACGAAATATTATACTATAAATAAAATCAACCGGAGTCTAGAGGGACACACGGGTCTGAAAACTCGAGCGAATGTATTATAACTACAATAAACCGTGGTGTCTAGAGGGACACACGGGTCTGAAAGACCCGAACGAATATACCATATTATAACGACAATAAACCGTGGTGTCTAGAGGGATACACGGGTCTGGAAGACCCGAACGAATATATTATAACTACAATAGACCTAAATAAAAGGTCTAAGAGCTAAATGGGGAAAACAGGTAGTATGAAGAGGTTAGTTTGGTAGAACGACTAATTTTACCATTGGGCGCGTTATCATTCCCTTTTGTGTACGAATGTCGGCTATTCGAATTCTTCGATCGTTGCCAGGATAAATTTTTGTAACTCTGCCACGCGCTACTCATTAGGAAAAGATTCTCATGACGAACCACGACAAGGTCATCAATGGAAATAGCCTAGCTTCGCCTAGATACGAATCTTGAAAATGCTGCGAGAAATGTTTCAGTGGATAGATCACTTGTTGCTTCGTAGTGTATCGCTTTAATTGAAAAGCATGCGAATATACAAACATAGCCTTTAGTAATTTTACATGCCCTGCCAGTGAAGCTTTTCATATCGAATGGGCCTGCGAAGTCAACTCGGGTAGAGTGAAAGGGTCTAAAATTTGTAGTTCGCTCTTCTGGAATAGCCGCCATGATTTGAGATTGAATTTGTCCTTTATGAATGACACAAATCTTGCAGTTGTGTATAGCAGTTTTTATAAGATTCTTTGCTGACGAAGTAAACGTAACATTAGCTGATTTCCTCCGTGAAGAGGAATTTGATGGATGAATGTTACCAACGACTTAGCGAAGGAGCTACTATATGGCAAAAGAATGGGATGCTTCTCATTTTATGACAGAAGCATTGAATTTGTAAATCGACCGTTGACTCGGATTATACCCTGGCTGTCGTAAAATGGATTCAAACTAAGAATTTTGATTTTTTGGCGAAAGTGGAATTTTCGAGACTAAACTCCTACTCTCATCAGGGAAGTGTTTTATTTGGGCAAGAATTATGAGGCGATTTCGAATTTTTGAGATTTCTTCACCCGAAATAGTTCGCGAGGCGTACGAGTGGAATCGACGAGTGTGACGGTTAGTTAGATTGAAAAATCAAAAAAAGTTGGATAAAACACGCAAAGCCCGCGGGAATGACGAAAAACTTTCGAACAGGAGGCATTAGCTTGTATCTTCGTAGCTTCCGTGGTGACGTCAGCTAACGCGTCTAAAGATACGGGCCTTTATTCCTCATCTCTAACTAGCCAAGAAGGGCCTTACCACCACAGTCTATTCGAGCATAAATCCTGGGGATATACTCCCCTGCTGCCAAGGTCCGCTGGATTATCCTTAGAGTTGACGTAATTCCAATGCTTGAAGCCGACCATGTCTTTGAATTTTTGCCACTCGATTAGCGAGAAAAGTAGTCCATGAACAAGGACGCTTTATAAACCATGAGATGTCCATGGTAGAGTCTGTCCAACAATAGATATTTTTCACTTTGAAAGGTAGTTCATTCAACAAAGACCTAAGCATATCAGTAACGAGAACCGCTGCACATTGTTCTAGACGAGGAAGCGAAATAGTTTTAATTGGTATTACTTTAGTTTTTGTTAACAACAAGTGTGATGATATTGTTCCGTGGCTTTCTAAGCGCAAATAAATCACCTCCGTTGCAAAAGGCATGAATTTGAAAAGGTGCTTCATTGGTGAAATTCACCCAACGCGGAATTCTAACATTTTCTACGTACCTATAATTTTCTACAAATGCTTACCAGTACCATCTGACCAAATTTGCTGCATTACTAATTTTGCTGTGACTACAGCAGGAGCTTGCCAGCCCGCTGGATCAAAAAGTTTTGCTATAGACGCTAAAAGTTCTCGTTTTGTGTAGGTTTCCTTGGACGGGATGGGCAGTATGTGGAAAAAAAAATAGTCTAACATTGCGTTCCATCTAATACCTAACGATTTTGTAGTGCTCGTCTCATCGAAGTCTAAGAATTCCTTATCGAGTAAGTGATCCTGCGGAATATTTGCTAATACCTAAGCAAAACCTGCATATTGAGTGTTTCTATTAGCTCATCTCGTACTTTTAAGGCTGTGGACTTGGAATGAAAACCCGCTACCACGTCATCTACGCACATTGAATTTCTCAAAATCTGAGCTGCTAGAGGGTGTGACTCTAGGGAATCTTGAGCTAGTTGCAGAAGAGCCCTAATTGCGTAGTATGGCGCACAATTTACTCCAAAGGTTACTGTTTTCAATTCAAAATCTTGAATGCAACTGTTCGGGTCATTTCTGAAAAGAATTTTATGATAAGGCCTATGTACTGGATTAACTAAAATTTGCATGTACATTTCTTGAATGTCACTATTGAAAACATACTTATATATTCGCCATCTTATCAGTAGAAATGTAAGATCAGCTTGAAGAACTGGTCCTACATGCAAGATGTTGTTAAGACAAACTCTGTTGGAAGTGTTAAAAACGACCCCAGCTTAGTCGAAGTGCTTTCTGGTTTCATGACTGCATGATGGGGTAAATAAAAATTATTTGGCGAATATTCAAAGGAAGCAGAATCCACTTTCTCCATATGTCCTAAATCCATATAAAAAATCTTCACAAAACGTGTCCTCATCTGGTTGAAGGTTTCTTTTTGGGATTTCCTCCAATTCCCAGAACTTATGTAGCTGTGTATCCAACGAAATGTCCTCTCCGATTGAAACTTTTGTAACAAAGCAGGAAACGTGTGCAGTGGATGAGCCTACAGTGACAATCCACCCGAACACGGTCTCCTGGGACAGAAGATTATGATGACTACTACGCTTCACTCCATCCAACATTACTTGAGGATACATATCTCCCCCGATCAAAACATCAATAGGACCGCTTGTTAAAAATTTTGAATCTGCTAAAGGTACTTTAGGCAGTTGATCTAGAATAGATGCACCTATCGAAGCTGAGGGTAAGTTACCTGTTATTTGAGGTAACACGAATGCATTAGCTTCTATGAAAATATTTGGGTCACGGGGTGAACCCAAGATAAACGAACAAGATTTCGATAACCTATTGCACGATTTTTGATTCAACCCGGAAATAATTGCATTTGTCTTCGTAAACGGGAGCTTTAAAAGTTTTCGAAGTCGTTCCGAAACAAATGAGGCCTGTGAAGCTGAATCTATTAAAGCCCGAGCGGTTTAAGTAGTGCCCAAATGGCAAATATGAACCATGGCGGTTCCGAGAAGAGTGGATCAAAAATCACGATTTGCAATTTTTTCTTCCCAACGACGAAATGCTAACCAAAGAAGTTTATTTTTTTTTTTTTTTTTAAACATTAATATTTATTTATTGAATCTACTTCGACTTCGGAAGCCTAACAATAAGTAATAAAATCTTAAACTAAATTAAAACATAAAGCCCATTAGTACGAATGGGCTGCTGGCTTGACGTTGCTCTTTAGAAGGCTGCTTTGTCCCTTCTCCGCAGGCGGATTTGACTTGTTGCATGGGCCAAGGTGTTAACCAAAGGGTTCGGATGGTTACGCAGTTTTAAGGTTAAGTATTTTTTTGCTGCGATTTCAATTTCTTCCTTGATGGTAGGTATATTTAGATCTCTATGAATATTTTCATTACGCATGTACCATGGTGCGCCCGTTATTACTCTTAACGTTTTCGATTGGAATCTTTGAATTATATCAATATTCGTCGCGCAAGCTGTGCCCCATAACTGGAGCCCATACATCCAAATCGGTTTTATTGTTGCATTATATAAGAGAACTTTGTTGCTAAGGCTTAGTCCAGACTTCTTGTTTAAAAGCCAATGTAAACTGGCAAATTTGAGTTTAAGTTGCAGCTTTTTAGCTGCAATGTGTCGTCTCCAGGTTAAGCGCCTGTCCAAGTGGATTCCGAGGTATGTAATTTCGTCAGCTTGCGGTATTGATACATTGTTGAGCTTAACAGTAGGACACGTTTTTGGCCTTAATGTAAAAGTTATGTGTTTGCATTTGTTTTCATTAACTTTTCTACGCCATTTCGCTACCCATTCTTCAATTTGTTTAAGATGCTGCTGTAACACTTTTGTGGCTGTAATGGGACATTTATGTCGACTTAGTATAGCAGTATCATCCGCAAATGTTGACGTAATTACTTCGTCACTTGTAGGGATATCTGCGGTAAACAGTATGTACAATATTGGTCCAAGAACACTACCCTGCGGAACACCTGCCGTAATCGGACACTCTTCTGTTATGTAATCTTTTACTTTTACTGTGAATCGCCTGTTGGATAAGTAGGATTCAAGGATATTGTGGAACGTATTAGGTAATGATTTTTTCATTTTATGAATGAGGCCATCATTCCACACTTTGTCAAATGCTTGCGCCACATCAAGAAAAACAGCCGAGCAATACTCTCGCATTTCGAAAGCTTTCCTTATTTCGTTTGTTAAACGATTTACTTGTTCAATTGTGCTGTGTTTTTCCCGAAAACCAAATTGATGTGTAGGAATAATATCATTTTGATGGAGAAAAGGAGTAATTTTTGATAGCAGCACTTTTTCGAAAAGTTTTGATAGGCAAGGCAACAGGCTGATTGGTCTATATGATGACGACAGGGTTGCGTCTTTACCTGGTTTAACTACCATAATTATCTGCGACTTTTTCCAGAGTTGTGGATAATATCCTAGCATCAAAATCGCACTGAAAAGCTTTGCAAGAAAAACGAGAGCAATGCTTGGCAATTCTTTTAGCATTTTTGGTGAGATATGATCGTCTCCTGGAGATTTTTTTGGATTTAAGGCGCCAATAGTGTTTTTTAGTTCAGACACAGATGCTCCGCAAGTAACAGTGTATCTAAGAGCAGTATGGGTCGGTGACAAAGGTGCACTATATGTAGCAGTATTTGGTTGAAATACTGTGCTGAGGTGCTTTGCGAAACAAGACGCCTTCTCTTCATCCGTTCTTGCCCATGAACCATTACGCATTCTCAACGGTACTTCAGTGCTTACTGGCGGCTTAAGGTTTTTGCTAGCTTTCCATAGAGATTTTTTATTAGAAACGTTGGGAGACAAAGACGTGATAAGATGTTTGATATTTCTTTCTTCTTCGTATACTAATGCCTTTTTTAGTTTGTTTTCTGCCACCTTAAGACGAATTTTTGCATCGGGAGATCGGCAGGCTTGCCATTCGCGACGCAAACGTCGCTTATTTCGGACCAGTAATTCTATTCCACTATTAGTTATCAATGCCTTTGCTTTTGTATTCTGCTCTGGTGTGGCTATAGTTGCTGCCGTTGCTAGTATACTGTTAAATACAAGTAACTCATTTTCAACGACAGTCCCTCCCTCTATTTGCGGATTGGTCTGTATATGACTGCTAATGTATATTTTATATTTAAGCCAGTTAGTTCTTGATGTAGTAAGTCGAAAAGCATGCTCACTTTCAATTGGTTGTTCGTTCAACTTAATGATTATTGAGGAATGATCAGTAGATAAGTCAGCACAGGTTTCAGCAAATACTAAACTCCTATCTACGTTTTTAGTGACTGCAAAGTCAATCAGGTCAGGTAATTTCCTTGAGTCCGTAGGCCAGTAAGTTGGTTGTCTTTTTTTTTTGACGACCTTTCGGGTTAATTAGCTTCGATCCCCAATGAGTATGCTTCGCATTGTAATCACCTCCAGCTAGGAACCTATCTCCTAAAGTCGCTAAATTGTTTTTCTGTTATTACGAAACGTGGCGGGCAGTAAATTGCAGCTAAAGTAAATTCAACCCCCCTATTTTTAAGGGTGATCGAGGTTGACTGCAACCAATTTGTTGAAAAAGAATTAAGAAAGTTATGCTTTAAACGGTTCCTTATGAGTATAGCTGTGCCACCATGTGCTTTGCCATCTGGGTGATTAGTGTTGTACAGCTTAAACCCAGGGATGTAAAAATTATACTTCTGGATAAGATGTGTTTCAGTATGTGGGTCTGTAAAAATAATTTGAGTGCTAATTTATGCTGGTTTACACCATTAGCATTCCATAAGCAAATCCTGAGTTCACTCATTTTTTGGTCAACAGGGTTTGGAGCATTTGGTTTTGCGCCTTTATTAGGTCTTGAACCATACTTTGCATGGTTGACATAAATTGTGTCATGCACTGGGTTAGATTAAGAATCATGGTCTCAACTCCAGTACTGGATGAGGTGACTGGTGGGGCCTGTACATTGGCTTTTACTACGTTGGTATAAGACAGTTGACCAATATTTGAGCTGGGTATGTTGGAAAGGCTCGGAATGGTAGTAGTATATGGGAGTTGGTTCCGTTTGGCTTGTATACCCTGAGAAAAATTAGATTTTAAATCTTTGTAAACCGGACATCCTCTATAATTAGCGGTGTGATTGCCACCGCAGTTGCTACACTTTTTTTGTGTTGCATCCGTTTTATTCAAAGGGCATTTGGTAGAATGGTGAAGATCACCACATGCTACGCAAACGATACGTAAAGTACAAGAGGATTTTGTGTGACCAAATTCCTGACATTTTGTGCATTGCACGGAACCATTACGCTTAAGCGCTTCTTCCACCGTGATTCTTCGGTGTAAAAGGTATTTTAAACCGTAAATTGGATGCGTTTCGTTTTTCTTAAGTTGAGCTAAGCTTGGCGATAAGAACACTTTAAACATAGGCTGCGGCACTTTATTTCTGTTAATTATGTTAACAACCGCCCTAATTTCAAACCCTTGCTCCTCTAGAGCTTCTTTTATGTCACATGAGTCAACAGTCGCTTCAATTCCCTTAATTACAACAATCAGACCTTTCGCACTCTTCAACTGGTAAGAGTAATAATTCTTGTTGTTTGCAGAGAGAAACACAACGACTTCACGAAAGTCTTTTTCACTATGTACTTGTATTTTTGTCTCGTCTATGTTTCCTTTTTTAAGAGGTACAATGTGAAAATTGTTGTTACCTATTATCTTAGCTATGTTCGTAACTAGCGAATTGGAGCTGCGCTCCCGCAAGTAGATTGGTGGAGGTTTAGTACTGGCGACTGTGGAACTACCCTTCAGGTCTGTTATATGCCCTTCCTCATTTAACGGGGCAAATCTGCTCCCTTTTAGTGCATTACCATCAGCATCGATAGTGGAGCCAACGGTATTAAACTTCTTGGCATTAATCACTTTTTTGGGAGGACTAGATTTCCTCTTTTTGTTTACCACATTTATGTACCGATCAATGCCTGTCTGCACTGCCGACCCTTTTTTCATTTTGGCTGTCTCACCTTGCTCAGTATTAGTCGCCCGCACTGGAGTTGCTGCTGTTGCTGCGCTGCTTGACTGCATAGCTGTTTGTTTTTCTGTTGGGAAGAGAGTTTTTTCACTCTTTGATTTCTCTGTTGTTGCTACGGTCTGCGTTGGCGCCTTTAGAGTTGAACTGCTTGCCTTTGCACTGCTGTTAGGTGGTGATTTGCTCGCAACAACAGTGAAATAAGCATTTCGCTCTGTCGTCGCGACTGAATGCCGACGCTCTTTCTGATTTGAGCGTTGATCGCTCATTACATCGCCGGTTCACTTTTTTTATTTTATTTTGTTTTTTTTTTATTTTATTTATTATTTTATTTGCTTATTGCCAACTTAAGTGGCTATACACCCACTACAGTCGGTGTATAAGTTTAAACGAATTAATATGTACGTTTTCTTAGACTTTAAGTGAAATTACGGAGCCGATCAAAAAACACGTCCGTACACTTGTGCATATACATACATAGAAGTGGACTGTATATTTGCATGGAATGCTTTAAAGCAGTTCCACTCGTAAGTTCCTTTGTTGGTTGAGTATTAGAAGAAACTCTGTCTACTGTTGCACTTAGTGCGCGAGAAATGACTTTTACAGTCTTTAAGAGAATGTCCTTTGGTAAGATAGTTTAAGCAGCAATTGTGCTTTTTAATTGCAGAAAACCTTTCGTCTACCGAAAGCGCTAAAAATTTTGTACATAAACGCAAAGAATGTTGTTGTTGAAGACATGAGTATCGATCTCATAGAGTTCTAAAAGAAAAATAGAAATTAAATATGCATATCTATATATATAAGAAAATTATACTCACCTTGAATTGTTTAACCTAATCTGAAATACTCACCCTTTATCCACTGGAATACTTACCTTAATTTCCAATTCTTGTAAAGCAAAGAAAATTGAAGGGAAAACGGAAACCAAAATTTCCCCTCCATCCCCGTTAATATAAAATTAAGCTAAGTATTTTGCTATAAATAATAAGCTTACAGTATTTGTAATTTAATCTCTAGTATTCGTTTGTATTCAATCTTATTCGCTCGCTAGAACTCCAAAACGGTTGTGTATTAAATAAATTATAGATAATAAAATTATAAGTTGTGCGATGTTAACCAATTTAATAAATTTCTTAATTCTTTCAAAAATATATAACCTGTATTTCAGTTCAAGTGAAAAAAGATAAAAAATAATTAGAAACATAAATTCCAAATAACTCGGAATTTAAACATGGTGCCGAATTCCAATTACGGAGTGAAACTAAATAGTGTGTGCAGAGTAAAAAACAAATAATAATTAAAAATACACAAAAGAAAGAAAATACATATATATAAAAAAAAAATATTTTATATTCAAAATTAAATAAATTTTAACAAAATTTCACACAATCGGCGGATTAAAAACCGTAAAATAAGCGAAAAGTCGTGAATCGGGCGTTTAAAAAATATATATATATATCTATATATACACGTATATATACATATAAAACATAAAAGTGTTCGATAGACTTACATAAATAAACAAAAAAATACATACTGTGTGAAAACATACAAAGTTAAAAACATAAAAAAGTTTAAAAAACATAAAAAAGTTGAAAGTGCTCTGTGCTACAACATAACGAAAAAATATATTTTTTATACATATATGTATATGTATTTGTACAATACATATAAAACACAAAGAATTAGAAGCATGAAAATATATACATATATAAATACATACATAGTATGTACAGAAAACATAAAAAAGTGAAACCGGTGAACATAAAAAGCGGTAGAGAAAATATAAACGAAAAATATATATTATATACATATAGGTATATATATATGTACATACATACCTATACAATAACCTGCGGTGACAAGAAAAAAAAAACAATAAATTTTAGTGGAAAATAAAATACATAGTGACATACATAAAAAAAAGAAAAGGAAAAAAAGATTTAATAAAATTTTAAAATGTATAAATATATACAAAATTAATAAAATCAAGAACGAAACAAAATACACACGTTTACGTTCATAAGCTGCAGAGGACACCATCAAAACCTCAACAACACAGGAACACCAGCACAAACACATTCGAAAAGGACCAGAATCGGACCAGTTTCCGCTCTCATACATCCTCCCTATATTCTCGGTATATGCACCCCAACTGGACCACAACCGGATTAGTGTAAGCACATTACACTGCTTAAAGTCACACCTCATACGAAGTCACCGCTACCCAACCGTGGTACATGTACGTACATACACATATATACATAAAGTGTTTTTTTCATATTCCGGCAATTTCCACTTCTTCGCTATTTACAATAGCAAGCGGGCACAGATACGTATGTACCATACATAAGCATACATACGTACATACTCGTATAAGCTAAGCAAAGCACCCACCATATAAACAAGGTATAATAAAACTCATTATACATTTATACATTGCTGCGCTCAGACGCGCTGAGACAGTACAGTACTCAACATAAAAGTTACCCACTAAATAAATTAATTAACAATAATATATATACATACATATATATGGTAAATATAAATAAATATTTTATAATAAAATTTTATAAAATCAATATCTCACAATGGAGGACAAAATGGAGAAACCCCAATCCCTCCACCCCCTTACAGAACCCCGAACTCACTCGAAATCCCAGGCGTAAGAAGAGGAATTCTCCCAGCTGCATAAAAAGTTTTTATATGAGCTATCCAGGATCTAAAAATTCTGCGGTAAATGGTGGAACACTAGTGAAGAGACTCACTCCGAAGCAGCCCTTAAAATTTTCAAGGACCATCTGGAAAAGCACATGGAACTAGTGGAGGCAGCCAACCAAAACCTACAGATGAGCGACGTGGAAGACGAGAAGACACGCTCAGCATGCTCAGAGGCCTACGATACCACAAATGACAACGCAATGCTCACGAAAATTCGGATAAGTGAGTTACTTGGCCAAATCCAACAAAATATCGATTCTTCCCGGTCAAACACCTCCCTCACAAAGATGCCCCCCCAACACAAGCTGACACACTCAGCTTTCTCAAGGTACCTGCGTGTGACGCAGAAATCTTCTATGGAGGATGTGAAGGTTGGCCCTCATTTAGGGACATGTTCACAGCAGTGTACATCAACCACCCCCAATTATGCGAAGTTCAGAAACTATACCACTTGAGACAAAAAACAAGAGGTAAAGCTGCACTGCTCATCAAAAATTACCCACTCAGTGGCCATAATTTCTCGTTAGCATGGGATGCACTCAAGGCACGCTACGAAAATAGAAGAATAGTAGTGGATGGCCAAATAAAGACGTTGTTCAACATCCAACCTGCCCACAAAGAGAACGGAGAAAGGATTCAACAGATCCAGACAACAATAAATAATTGTCTTTCTACCCCACAGGCAAATGGAGTATCTACAGAAAGCTGGGATCCAATGCTTGTCTACCTTTGCTCCTCAAAACTGCCGGATGAAACACTAGCTCTCTGGGAGCAATCACTCAACTCAAGGAAGGAGTTACCTCGATGGTCAGAAATGGACCAATTTCCGACAGCTCAGTACGAGGTCGTGGAGCGACTCAGCACTTACAGACCCAATAAGCCGAAGATCAGTCAGCCCAGCTACTCCCAACGGACATCAGCGGTCCCTCCCCCAACACTCAATTATCGAAACAAAACTCAATCGTTCCGTACTCAAAATAAAAGGCAAGTTTCATGTAAACTATGCCAATCAAACCACTCGATGACAACGTGCGTCAAATATCGAGAACTATCCGTCTCAGACCGGAACAAGTACTTTAATGACAACAACTACTGCAAAAATTGCCTGGCGTACTCGCATTTGGAGAAAGATTGTAAAAGCAACTTTATGTGCGTTAACTGTCGTAGACGTCACCACTCCCTCCTCCATTACACGGCGAACAACCACACGCCTTACCCCCCAAAACCTCAAAGAAACTTCACTTCTTCTCAAGTGACAGTCGAGAAAGAACAGCCCTGCACCTCTAAGCGGGCATCAAAAAACTCAAAGGCAAATGAAAGCGGTAGAACAAAACTTGTATCCCACTATTCGAGTAACAAAGAAAGGACATTGCTTCCCACAGCAAATATTCCCATTCCCCACAAAGGAGAAGTAACTCACATCAGAGCTCTCATTGACCAAGGTTCTCAAAAAACTTTTGTAACATCCCGTATACAAAAGTTAATTGGTCTTCTTACCACAAAAGCCAACTACTAAATTCTTCGCATGGGCGGTAACACAGTCCAAAACTCGAATAGAATATGCTCTATTACGATATGCTCAGCTAATCAAACAGTAAAATTGCGGCTCAAGCGATAATACTGCCTCAATTGACGCACACTCTCCCATCCTTCAAAATAAAAGAAGTAGATTTAACGGAATATCTCTCACTACCAATAGCAGACCCCAACTGCTTTGCACCAGCTAGAATAGACATGGTCATTGGTAGCGATATAATCCCAAAAATACTCACCCCAGGGCTCAAAATGAATGTAGGCGGCAACTTGATGGCCCAAAACACAATATTTGGGTGGATATTAAGTGGACCTGTTGTGGGAGAAATCTCATAATTCTCTACACAGGTGATTGAAACCCCTTCGGAATCACTAGGAGAATTACTCAGGAAATTCCGGGAACAAGAAGGTACCACCGGACCCCACATACACAGACGTTGATGAATATTGTGAAGCGCTCTACAAAAAACAACGACGAGAAGATGGTCGGTATGTAGTAAAGTTGCCATTCAAGTCAACATTCCCGGACTCCATTGCACTCGGGCACTCCAGACCTGTCGCACAGCAGCAATACCTCAGCGTGGAACGAACTAACGAAAAGAAAGATGAACTTCGGAACACCTATTCAGAAGTCCTAGAGGAATACCTAACGTTAGATCACATGGAACCAACCCATTCACGAGAAATCATACGCGACGGTAAATATTTCTTTTTTTACCTACCCCATCACGCGGTGATTAAAGCTGGAAGTAAAACTACTACTACTACTACTAAGTCCGTGTAGTTTTCAATGCCTCAAAAACCTCGCATTCCGGTCTCTCACTCAACGACGTATTACTTACGGGCCCCGTTCAACAAAATGACTTAACGCTCATTATTCTAAAAATGAAGATTATAGACCTGGAAGTAAAACTACTAAAGTCCGTGTAGTTTTCAATGCCTCAAAAACCTCGCATTCCGGTCTCTCACTCAACGACGTATTGCTTACGGGCCCCGTTCAACAAAATGACTTAACGCTCATTATTCTAAAATGGAGATTATAACGTCGACATTGAAAAAATTTATCAAAAATTTTAAGAGGAGAGACATAGGTAGATGACATCATCTCAGGCGGACACAATCTAGACTCAGCCGGCGAATCGATACATCAAGTTATCGAAATAATCAAGTCAGCCGGATTCCCGTTAAAAAAGGTCACAGCAAACCACAAATCACTGCTGAAAGACATCGCCCAGTCTGATCTTTTAGATGAAGAATTTCTCCAATTCCAAGAGGCTAGTTATACAAAAACCCTCGGAATAAAATGGAATGCTCTCACTGATACATTTTCGTACTCAGTTGACCCCCCGTTATCCTCAGACACGAAACGACAGATCCTCTCATCTGTCGCGAAATTTTTCGACCCGGCAGGATGGCTATCGCCCATAATGATAGCAGCGAAAACTCTTCTTCAACAACTATGGATGGAACGAACACACTGGGACGAAATCGTGAAGCCGATCTCACTCCACAAATGGAACATCTTCAGGAAAAATCTCGCCGCAATCGATGGGTGCAATTCAGCCCAAACAGTTCCATTCAGCTACACGGATTCTCAGATGCTTTCGAGAAGGCATTCTGCGCTTGCGTATATTTACGAGTCCAGCAAGGTGAAGCTGCTACATCCCACTTACTCGCAGCCAAGAGTAAAGTGGCCCCCTTAAAAACCGTCTCTCTCTCCCTAGGCTGGAACTTTGCGGCGCAGTTTTACTAGCAAAATTAGTAAAGCAGATCCGATCCTCCCTAAATCTGCCATCTCATGAATTAATTTTATGGACAGACTCCTCAATTGTATTAGCATGGCTGGAAAAACCCCCATGGACGTGGAAAACATACGTAGCGAAAAGGACATCTCAGATCCTCGAACTCGTGAACAATGCTACGTAGCGTCATGTCTCCAGCGTTGACAACCCAGCTGATCTAGATACGCGTGGAGCTAAACCCCAAGAGCTCGTCAACTGTTTACTCTGGTGGAAAGGTCCTGAGTGGTTAACTAGGCCATCCCCTCTTTGGCTGAAAAGTTCACCAACTCGTTCGTCCCTCCCGAACAAAGAAAAATTGAAGCATTCCACGCTTTAGAATCCCCTGACTTTCTAGACCGTTTCTCCTCCTTTTCCACTGCTTTCAGAGTAACAGCGTACATATTTCGTTTCGCACAAAAGGCTAGGAAGCTGCCAAATCCGCCCTCTACCACTCTCATTCAAAGCGACATACAGTTCGTAAAAACTCGCCTCACAGCTGTCACCCAGCGAAAATATTTCGGAAAAACCATCACAGCAATGGAGTCGAAATGTCCGATAGAAAAAAGAGATCCCCTCAATACTTTCAACCCCTTCAGGACCGCTGCGTACAAATGGACGTCTCACTCATGCCGCCCTCGGCTACGATGACCGTCGTCCAATTATCATACCCGATATTGATCCCTCCTCCTCGAATTTCTCCACTCAACTCTACTGCATGCGGAAAAACAGCTGATGATGCGGCATATTCCCCGAATCCGCCAGAAGGTAAAATCTTGCATTTTTCGGTTCAAGACATATACGATATACAAGCAGAATTGATGGCAGCGTTACCTCCTCAACGCTCCACATATACACTCCCATTCCATACTACCGGTGTAGATTTTGCCGGCCCATTCCTCGTCAAAACCTCGACTCTCCGCCGAGCATCCCATTCCAAAGCATACGTGTGTGTATTCGTATGTTTCTCGACAAAGGCCATTCATCTGGAAGTATACTCCGACCTAACAACAGAAGCGTTTGAGGCAGCATTCGCACGATTTGTAGGACGAAGATAATGTCCGAAAACGGCAAAACTCTCGTAGGAGCACAGCGAAGCCTACAAAGAGAACTATCCGTCTTCCTTGAGGAAGTTTCGGACAAATTCATAACAGAATATGCCATTCACGGACTTACATGGCAATTTATACCGCCTTACGCTTCACATATGGGAGGACTTTGGGAAACGGCAGTGAAAAGCTTCTCACTTCACTAAAGTCGCTGGAAATCAAAAGTTCACCTTCGAAGGCCACTCTCTCCTATGTCTCAAGATCCCGAGGACTTGAAGGTACTAACCCCAGGCCACTTCTTTCAAGGCGCACCTATACTCTCAATCCCTGAGCCAAACTCAGAAAATCTCTCACTCATTAATAAATGGCAACAATTAAGAGTACGCCATCATCAGTTCAGCATGCGCTGGAAAACTGAATATCTCCATCATCTTCAAAAACGCTATAAATGGAAAGGATCCCAGCGAAATATGAAGGAAGGTGATCTCGTCGTCATCAAAGACGACCTCCTACCCCCAATCGAATAACGACTAGGTCGTATAACGAAACTGCATCCTGAACCCGACCAAAACGTTCGCGTGGTAGACATCCGCATTCAAGGCGGAACGGTCACCCGCAACATAACCAAACTCTACCTTCTGCCACCCGCTTAGCTTATACATCCCCTTCTCCCTCTCTCTCGAAAAGCTAAATTCTGCACAACTCCACTCTCCATCATCTCATACTAAAATTGCTTTTCGAACGATGTCTTTTCAGATCACAGAACTTCGGCAAGTGCCGGCTGTGCTGCCGCACTCATTGCGCCACTGTCGTGCTTTCCTGGCGATGACGCCCGACGAGAGGTACGAGTCCGCAAAAGCACATCGCTATTACATAAATTGTCTAGCGACTTCATATACCACCGGAGCATTCGACTCCCCAGACAGTTGCGGACTAGCACATCACACGCTGCTTCACCGACCCTCGCGCGAGCTCACAGAGCGGAGAACCATCAAAAGCGCACCACTGAACCGGAACCGATGCGCAAGGTAATGCGAAGCACAGCCAACGAGAGAACTCGGCGAAACAACAAATCACCTGCCCTTCAGCAACGAATCCGTGGGTTGGTAAATCAAGCCCGAAAAACTCTGCAACAGCTCGAACACTTGGTTCAGGTCACGTCGCCGCAGGCTCGCCGGCATTTTGAAGACATGAGTGTCGATCACATAGGGTTCGAAAAGAAAAATAGAAATTAAATATGCATATATATACATAAGAAATTTATACTCACCTTGAATTGTTTAACCTAATTTGAAATACTCACCCTTTATCCACTGGAATACCTACCTTAATTTCCAATTCCTGTAAAGCAAAGAAAATTGAAGGGAAAACGGAAACCAAAATTTCTCTCCTTCCCCGTTAATATAAAACTAAGCTAAGTATTTTGCTATAAATAATAAGCTTATAGTATTTGTAATTTAATCGCTAGTACTCGCTTGCATTCAATCTTATTCGCTCGCAAGAATTCCAAATAATTCGGATTTTAAACAGTTGTTGTTTCGGACACAATATGCAGAAGGGTTGAGAAATGTTTGTCGCGAATGACACTTTCTTCTGACTCATCGAAATATTTGGTGATGGATAAAACCGTTGATAATATGAAGTCGACGAACTTGCACCTTAGACATCCACTATTGATTCCAAAGTTCTGTACCGTTGTGAGATGAACGCGTCCATTTGTTTCCACGCTGGAATTTCCGCTTTCGGTTCGAATAACCGGAATTGAAAAAGATTTTTCAACAGACTGTTAACTAATACGCGTTTATTTTCATAAGCGGTTTTCAAATTCGCCTTGTTTTGTTAGTGGAGACTTACTAACAATATCTCGCGCTTCACCACCATTTTTCAACATTACTAATCCGGCCGTTATTAATATAAATGGCGGTGAAAAGATCGCGAAAGAAAGGCCAAGACACATAATCACCATAGAATATATCAGTGTCACATGGCGGAAGATTTAAATTATTCGAAAAATTGGTCACCTGCTAATTCATAAGAAATAGGGCATGTGGACTTTTAAAGTCGAAGACTGTTTTGCTTTCACGGCTTCGATTTCATCTTCATCGACCAAAGATTGCAAGCAATTTTCATAAGCTGCTTTAGTTTTCGACCACATTTCTTTTAATTCCGTTTTTAAAATATCTAGCGAAATTTTTGTTTTTTCGCTCGTAATTGGATCTTCGAAAAAATGGAAGGTCCCGATCAAGCGACATTGCGAACGAAAAAATTAGCTACACCGCGTAAATATGTATATACACACTGCATATGCTTATGCAAATGTTATGCTATATACCTAAGAATAAAAGGCCGCGAAAAAAAATTTTAATATAACCGAAAATATCGAACGCGAATAATTGAATATAAATTGTGTTTTTTTTATCACAAAGGGAAATTTTATTGCACTTTCACAAGAAATGGAAAAAAATTTAAGAGATCTCTCAGTTCGAGAGTAGATAAATTCAAATATGTATGTATACTCGTATAGCAAAATATGTATGAATGTATGTATATGGAAAGATATATGTATATATATAAAAAAGTGCATATAAGAATAAATAATAGATATGTGGTATATAAATATGAATATAAACATATATATGCAGGTACGGTCGTGGAACTGGTATGATAATTACCGAAAGAATATTTTAGAAAAATTTTTTTTTTTTAATTGCAAAACAAAATCCACTTGAAATCACCATATAGCATATATGTATATGTATGTATGTATATCTGTTTATATATCCGCATTGATAGCTTTATGTACATATATATTCGCACTGGAAGCGGTATGTATTATATATATTCGACCCAATATGATGGGTGAACGGTGAAAGAAATTTATGAAAAAAATTAAATGACAACTTTAGTTTTAATGTTTTTGTTTTTTTTTTTCACAAAACTATCCCCACCCGAGTTTTTTATATACCAAATTTTCTTTTTTTTATTTGCTTTTAGTTTGTATTTTCTTTCACCGATCACTTCACTTCAATATAAGTATTTATGTATGAAGAAACCAAATTTTCGCGCTTATCTTTATTTAGACCGCACTTTTTTTTAGAATTTAACTCGCACTTTGAGAAAAAAAACACTTAACAATTGAATAATTTTAAGCATGCACCTGTATTTCTTGTTGCCGTTGATTTAATGTTCGCTGTGGTTTGTTGAAGTCCAAAGACTTGTAGTATAATTGTTTTCCAATGCTGATTGTTGTGCTTCGTTTGCTACAAATGTACACTTTATTATTCAACTGCTAAGTTTATTGAGGGAGTTCGACGGCTCGAAGGACCAATGTTTCTTTGAGAAACCGAAGAATGCCGGTACGAACTCACCGCAATATTTCAATTAAATATAAAAGAAGGAAAACAAATGTTTATTAGTAAAAATATATTACAGTTTATTAAAAGAAAAAGGCATATAAAAGGATATATCCCGCGAAATATACAAAGTAACGGTATACTTATATACAAAGGGGTGTATATAAGTATGTATAATATATATATTTCAATAAATAAGATTATATACGTATGATACAATATATTATATTACCTGAAGTATGTACGTATAACTATATGTAAATATGTGCTGCACTAGACTGCTTGTATGGTGGTATCGCTTGGACTGCTGTCATCGAAAAAAGAACAAGAGCTCAAAGCGAACATAGCATTAAATAGTTTAATGTTGATTTGAAAGGTACCGCTTACAAATATTGAAGGCTTTTGGCTTCAACAGTATCGTCTACTCGACGGCGACATCGACAGCAAGGATACTACCCTAGAATGTCAGGACATAGCTATCCGGTCAGGCGATGACGAGCTCGAGATATTTAATATATACATTCCTCCAGTTGCAAGTTGCCCTGTTGGATATAGTCCTAATATAGGTGCGCTACTCATTGGCGAAAACCGTTTGGTTTTAGGCGACTTTAACTCTCACCACGATCTTTGGCATTCTAGCCTGTCAAATGATCGTAGAAGAAATGACGATTCGACATTTTGCACAATGAACAATAACACCCCCACCAGAGTCGTTGGTAATTGCCAAAGCTCGCCAGACATAATAATTGCGAGTGCTGGTCTGATAAACAGTATAGTTTGGCGACCTATACTGACACTAGCATCGGACCACTTACCCATGCAAATCTCGATTGATAGGCCCCCGACTTTGTTTGAATTCATGGAGAACGCCTTCAGTGCTCTCCACACTCCATCAGACGTCACTTCTGAACGTTTATTCCGCAGGATTGTCGTGTCCATAAAATGTTCTGTACCACAACAGCACTAAACGCCATAAATACTCAGATAGTCAATGGCCTTAACCAAAACCGACCCTGCGCTCGAACTGTCCTGGTAGCACTGGATCTGTCAAAAGCTTTTGACACTGTCAATCACTCAGTGCTACTATCGGACATTGAGGCATCCGCATTTCCGCCGGGGTTGCAGAGGTTGATCATGGGCTACCTGAGTGGTCGACAATCATATTTAATATTTCGAGGTAAAACATCTGAAATAAGGAAAATTAAACAAGTGGTTCCGTAGGGCGGTGCCCTCACCCCACTTCTGTTTAAATTCTACACCTCGAAACTCCCTTCTCCACCAGAAGGAGTTTCCGTAGGGAGCATCCCAATAGGCACCTTATAGAAGCTGAATCTCCACCTAGGTACATCAGAAATGAAGTACCCATCCAGCAACATGTGCAACAACCGCTGGACAGGACGGCGTACAGAAAAGCACTGAGCGCCATTCACTTTCAAAGACTCCCTTCCCGTGAATGGCGTACTCGGAGCAAAACCACCACCTATTGCAGACAATGAGCTCGAGCTGCCTCGAGAGACCCGCGTGACATTGGCTCAACTTAGATATGGATATTGTAGCAAGTTAAACTTTTCTAAACTTTGAGTGGTTTTTTCCTCCTCTTTCGTCTTTTAGATATATTAGTCCTGTTTGAATTTCTAAATTTTCTCTTTGTTTGTTTATTTTCTCTAAAGTTCTTTCCTTACGTTTTATTATTCTGCCCCTGATTGCCGGATACTCTGATTGGGCAATTGTTACGTTCCTAGAATCTTTTCTTACCCGTTGTGGAGTGTATCGTATCATTATAATAAATCAAAATCCTATACATTTTCCCTATTTTGGTCATGCTTTAAAATGCGAATGTGTTCGTTAATTATATTATGAAGTCTTTCTATGTCAGAATTCGATGCGTGGTTGTTGTTAGATGTGTGGTGAATTTCTATATTCTGTTCCCTTATAAATTCTAGGAGTGGGAGAACCATTCATTGTCGACTATTATTTTTCTTACATTTTCCATTATTGAAAGATATTGCGTTCAATTTTAAACTCTATCCATGTCCTACCTTTAATTCTAATTACCTGATCGTATTTAGAAAACTTATCTACGAACGTTAGAAATAAAGACTATAGAATACCTACATCCACGTGGACTACTTTCTGGTGTTTCCGTTAATTTAAACTGTTGTTTCACTGGTTTCCCGTCGTATTTTTATTTGTTGCAGATGTCGCAGCTATTAATGAACTGGTTCATGCGTAGTTTTAAAGTAGGAAGATAAAATTATGCGCTTAGTTTTTCAAAATTTTCGTTGAAACCCCTGTGGTTATTCTTGACATGTTCTTGCTCTATTTCTTCGGCCAGTATTTTTTCATCTGTGATGTCCAAAAGGATTGTTTTGCATTTAAGGATTTTGAAACTTCTATTTTCCAAAAAGAATTTATTTACAACCTCTTTAACATTTTCATAGATAATTTCGGTCTCAACAAATATTGCGTTTGCTGATGTTACTAATTTAAACACTATTTGCCTTTTATAGAAATTAAGAGGGTTACATGTTTCTGCACAGGCGTTGTGCTCCAAGTCTTCGGTGCTGTCGTTTAGGAGTATATTGGCTCTGGATAAGGCATCCGCATTTCCATTCTGTGTTTATTTTTTATATATGACTTCATAGTCGTATTCCTGTAACCTTAATCCCCATCTTATCACCTTGGAGTTCGGTTTCTTTATGAAAAGTAACCATGTTAATGGCCTGTGGTCCGTTTCAATCAGGAATCGTCTACCAAACAGATATGGTCTAAAGTACAATACTTCGTGCCCAAACTATTGCAAGTAGCTCCTTTTGGATGGTGCTATAATTTTGTTTTGCGACGTTCAGCGTCCAGCTTAAATATGGTTGTTAACGATTTCATCAGAAAAGATATATGGTCTTATCTTGTGCTGTCTGTTTCTGACTGTTGAGTTTTGAAATTCCTTTTTTCTTTTATTATAGAATTTATAATATTTATGATTTCGGTTTATAATAACGTGGTTATCGTCTAGTCTGCATACTACTACTTTTCTAAACTTTGAGTGGTTTTTTCCTCCTCTTTCGTCTTTTAGATATATTAGTCCTGTTTGAATTTCTAAATTTTCTCTTTGTTTGTTTATTTTCTCTAAAGTTCTTTCCTTACGTTTTATTATTCTGCCCCTGATTGCCGGATACTCTGATTGGGCAATTGTTACGTTCCTAGAATTTTTCTTACCCGTTGTGGAGTGTATCGTATCATTATAATAAATCAAAATCCTATACATTTTCCCTATTTTGGTCATGCTTTAAAATGCGAATGTGTTCGTTAATTATATTATGAAGTCTTTCTATGTCAGAATTCGATGCGTGGTTGTTGTTAGATGTGTGGTGAATTTCTATATTCTGTTCCCTTATAAATTCTAGGAGTGGGAGAACCATTCATTGTCGACTATTATTTTTCTTACATTTTCCATTATTGAAAGATATTGCGTTCAATTTTAAACTCTATCCATGTCCTACCTTTAATTCTAATTACCTGATCGTATTTAGAAAACTTATCTACGAACGTTAGAAATAAAGACTATAGAATACCTACATCCACATGGACTACTTTCTGGTGTTTCCGTTAATTTAAACTGTTGTTTCACTGGTTTCCCGTCGTATTTTTATTTGTTGCAGATGTCGCAGCTATTAATGAACTGGTTCATGCGTAGTTTTAAAGTAGGAAGATAAAATTATGCGCTTAGTTTTTCAAAATTTTCGTTGAAACCCCTGTGGTTATTCTTGACACGTTCTTGCTCTATTTCTTCGGCCAGTATTTTTTCATCTGTGATGTCCAAAAGGATTGTTTTGCATTTAAGGATTTTGAAACTTCTATTTTCCAAAAAGAATTTATTTACAACCTCTTTAACATTTTCATAGATAATTTCGGTCTCAACAAATATTGCGTTTGCTGATGTTACTAATTTAAACACTATTTGCCTTTTATAGAAATTAAGAGGGTTACATGTTTCTGCACAGGCGTTGTGCTCCAAGTCTTCGGTGCTGTCGTTTAGGAGTATATTGGCTCTGGATAAGGCATCCGCATTTCCATTCTGTGTTTATTTTTTATATATGACTTCATAGTCGTATTCCTGTAACCTTAATCCCCATCTTATCACCTTGGAGTTCGGTTTCTTTATGAAAAGTAACCATGTTAATGGCCTGTGGTCCGTTTCAATCAGGAATCGTCTACCAAACAGATATGGTCTAAAGTACAATACTTCGTGCCCAAACTATTGCAAGTAGCTCCTTTTGGATGGTGCTATAATTTTGTTTTGCGACGTTCAGCGTCCAGCTTGCGAAACAGATTGGATGACCTCTTTGGGATAAAATTGCGCCTAGAGCATAATTGCTTGCATCCGTTTGAAGAACAAATTTCTCATTAAAATCAGGATATGCTAATACTGGGGTACTTGTTAATAGTTTATTGACAGCTATGAAGCTTTCTATTCTATGTTTCTTATATCTATTTTCGCATACTTTTTCAGGTATTTTGTCATAGGGACAGCTATTCTTGAGAAGTCTCTTATAAATTATTTCTGAATACAAATTATATTATCAGGTTGTATACCTTTTTCCGACACAACATGTCTCTTTTGAGGAACTCGCTTTTATCAACTTGGATTTTCAGGTTTACCTCTTTAAGTTGTAGGACTTTTATCGCAGATTCCGCGTGTCGAGATAAACTAGACATACTTTATTGATTAGATCGAACACCACCTTACTCATTAGCCGTTGAAACGTTGCCGGGGCGGTTTTCAACCCAAATGGCATACGAAGAAATTCGTAGTGGCCATTCTCAACGTTGAAAGCTGTTTTCGGTACGTCTTTTTCATGGATTTCAATTTGCCGAAATCCATTCGCTAAATCTAAAGTCGTGAAGTATTGACAACGACCGAGGTTTTCCAAAATTGCATTTATACCTATTTGGTATGGGACAATTGTCGTCTATAGTTGCTTCGTTAAGCTTTCCATAGTCTACGACATGTCGAAATTTCTTTTTACCACTGACGTCCATTTCTTTGGCACAATCCAGACAGGTGCTGAATACGGGGAGTGACTTGGTCGGATTATTCTTTTATCGTTAAGTTTCTCCTCCTTGTTCAAGTGGTCTAACCTAAAGTTTACGATTGGGCTAATCCCCTGAATTTGTTTCCTTTCCGGATTAAAAACATCATTTTGGTTTCCATTTTGATTTCGTAAAAATTTATTGGGCATTCAAGAGGAATTTAATTCTTATTAATTATCAGCACATTGTCCTTCATATTGACAATGGCTTCTAAGGTTATTGGGATATTATTCCCTAATAATCGATCATAACGGTCATGAAAATTATAAACTAAAAAGTCAATCTTTGTTACTGGCGTTCCACAAAATTCCTGAAAAATCGGTATAGAAACCTTTTCTATTATGTTTGATAAAGTTTTATTATTTTTAATATCGCATGGTACTTTCCATTTCCGATCGCATACCGCTGGGTTGATGACGGAATGTGTAGCTCAAGTATCGATTAAGAATTTTAATCGGCCTAATTTTGTTTGAAAGTTTTGCACTGTGTCAACCTGCATCGACTCGGGTATTTGATGTTGTTGGTTGTGGCTGTTTTGCTTTCGTGGACTTTGTTGAAAGTTTATATAGAATTGTTGCTGATTTTGGCCGATTAATTTTGGTACTCTCTTTGGTTATTACTTCCGTAATCACCTCTGTTATAATTTCTGTTCTGGAACTGTCGTTGGTTATGTCCGGGTAAATTTTGGTACCATCAAGAAGTTTCTTCTGTTAAAATCTCCTCTGTTGTAATTTCCGTTCTGCAACCCTTGCGTTCGGTTACCGCGCGGTTGTGAACTCTTTCCGTACTTCCCCTTGGGCACTTTTGGTCTTCCGAAATATTTTCGTCCGTCTTTTCCAACTTTGTCGTAACCATTCTCAAAGAAACTGTTAAAATCATCGTCAAGGAATGGGAGGCTTCTGCAAGCAAAAACCGTTTTCATTGGTCCGGCTATCTTATATATATACAAAATAATTTGGCGCTTTGTAACCGCTGAAGCGATTGTGCTACGCTGTTAAGGTATTTAATAGGATCTAGTTGGACTTGAAGAGAGTTTTGTAAAAGTTAGAAAATGGAAAATGTTTTTCTCTGGGCGTTCAATTACTTTAAGTTCAAAAACTTAATGAAAATTTCCAGATATGTAAAATTTATCAAGTTAACTGAATAATAACACTTTCCAGAAATATCTATGTTAGGTTTTGTTTATTATTTAAAATTTTCTTCAAATTTTCATTTCTTAATTACATCACTACAATTCAAAATTTAAGGAAATCCTTCAGGTTTACAAAATTTATTGAATTAAATGAATAAGAACACTTTACAGAAATAGTATATTAAGTTTTGTTTATTGTTGGAATTTTTCTTCAAATTACGAAATATTGATTATCAATAATGAACGATTATAAAGATTATACTGCGTATATTTCGGTCATTGCGTTGAATTGTGCTCAACGATGACTCATTATCATAAAGCGGGATTTCAACCAATCCCACGTTTTCTGTTAGTTCGCGTCTCATAATTTGAGCCCGCTGATTAGTTTTAATGCATCTCTTTTCAAACTGCTCCGCAAGTAATGCATCCTCTGTCCATCCGCCAATGTTGCGTTAGTGTCGACCGTCGTACAAAATGCATCCTGTCCACTTAGTAGCATCACATGAGAATACCGGCACCTCCATCTTTGGTAAGCGTATGACAACGACTGGAACACAAATTGTGATTTTATGCTATAACACAAATTTATTTAGTTTTAATGCAACTCAATGTATTATATGTACGTGCATTTTGTGTATGTGCTTATGCCCCCCCCCTGTACGTATTTAATTTGTTTTAAGAATTCAATTATCTAATTTCACTTTTGGTGTATATACAGTCAATCTATAAATATTTATCAACGCATATATGATACGTACAACACTCAATTAAACAGCGTTTATAAGCGAACGGTATGAATTTGTAAAATGGGCTTTCGAATTTAATGTGCACAAATATCAATTTAACTTATACGATTTTCCCTTTCACCCTTTATTAATGTAATTTAATTGCAATAGATCGTAATTGCACTATATTGAATTGCACGATATGGAAGCGAGTTTGGCGATCAATCGCACTTGCGTAATCTAGCGAAGTAGTTTTCGCTTTACCCTCTGCATCTGACATCTTAAGAATTGTGGTTTCTTCATCTTGAGATTTTTGGGGACTGTGTCCAATTAACATTTGAAGGGTTTTGGAAAAAACCTTCCTCAAGGCCGAATAATAAAAAAACAAGAAAATTGTGAGAAATATTCACACAGCAAATAGTGGAATCAATTGTGCACCGAAACTTTGTAAGCCCCGAAAATAAATTTACTATGTGTGAGTATTTTTTTTTTGTGTGTGATCAGAAAAGAAAGAAGAAGAAAATATCATTAAAACAATTCATACACACTTGCACTCTACTAGCGTATACATCGCTTACGCGGCTATAAGCGAATTAATATCACTGCGCCATTCATTTCTTTTTGCAACATCCGACTCATCAGATGTTGCCATCACCGACAACAGTGACGTGGAGCCAAATCGAGAATGCGATGACTGTTTGGTTAATGATAGGAGATTTTTCGTCTTGCTTATCCAGTCTGCAGAAACTGAACTCAAGGCCCGGTTGTTGAGGCCAATAATGTCAATAACATCGGCGTACACCAGCAGCTTTACACTTTTATAGAAGATTGTGCCTTTTCTATTCAGCTTTGCAGCTCTTATTATCCAATAAAAAATTATACGATAACGAATCACCCTGTCTGAAACCTTGTTTGGTATCAATCGGCTCGAAAGATCCTTCTCGATCCTGACAGAACTTTTAGTGTGGCTTAACGTCAGTTTAGATAGCCGTAAAAGTTTTGAGGGGATGCCAAATTCAGAACTAACGGTGTAGATGGAGCGTCTTTTCGTGCTGTCGAAGGTTGCTTTAAAATAGACGAAGAGGTGTTGTGTGTCGCTTTTCTCTCCACGGGTCTTCTCCAACATTTGGGGTATGGTGAATATCTCGTCATTGGGTTCCGGTTTGACTATCTACGGGCGTTCAATTTTCACTGCCATTCATCAGGATGGGTAAGTGTTACCTCCATAAAATCGGTATACTCTGGGCCTGGGTTATTAGACCATCTCTTTGTGTCCTACAAGAGTCTGCTCCGGTCTTGAAACCTTCTGTATTCCACCGTGTATTTTCGTAGAATTTTCGAGCATGATCCTTGTCGGCCAGCTTCTCTTCTTTCTCTCCACTGCGTCTCGACAGTCCTCATCATATCAGCTGTTCTTATGACCTTTCCGAATTCAAATAATAACTTCATTTGCAGCAGTATGTAAGAAGCTTGAAATGCCATCCCTCAGCTCCCTCATAACGAGTTGCTGATTAGTGCTCTCACAGAGCAGGAGTGCAAGTTGAATATATTCCCGCTCTGTTGTGATTGCAGCTTTTCGACGTCGAACTTTCCTTGTGTTTGTTGATGGGCGTTCTTTGATGCACAGAGGCGGGTACGAATCTTCGCTGCAAGTTGGTTCCTCAGAGTGTACGCACGTCTTCCGAATCAAAGTTGGTCATGACTCAAGGCTCCACACTTGTTTGTTACCGCAACTTGCACAAGAGTTGCTCACGTTTCCATGGTGCACGAAGTAGATATAAGAGAAATCTACGTGTAAAATTTTATATAAATAAAATAAAGTAATATAAATGAAAAATATTATTTGTTATATATATGTAGATATATTTTATATCAAGATGACACGATAGTTCGAAATCTATTTTGTATCTTCAGTGGTATAATTCACGCACTCATATATGTATATATGTGTGTGCTAATTTTGTGTAAAATATACTCCAACTATTGTGGTGTAGAACCAATGAAGGTATTAATCTGAAAACAATCTTCAAAATCTTGCATTTTAAGCTTATCAAGTTCAGCATTAACCGCATTAATTATCTCCTCGTTGCTGTTAAAGACCTTTCCTTTTAATTTTTTTTATCATTTTTGGAAATAACAAGAAATCACAAATTGATATATCCGGAGAATATGGTGCTGGATATATTTCTTCGATCCCAGAGATCGCAATAAAATTACTGCTGAAATAATTAGTGTGGGATGGCGCGTTGTCATGATGTAAAACGTAGCACCGCAAATCCTCTTTCTTCCTGTTTTCCAACAAATTTTTGAAAACTTTTGGTAAGCACTCTCGGTGTACCATTTTGCAGTTACCGTCTGAGCCTTTTCCGGTGGAATAGCTGCTACGATTTTAGATCGGGTGAAGTAAACTGACATCATTACTTTTGCTGCTGATTTTTATTGCTTCGTTTTTACGGGTGGGCTTGCTCCTGTTGGGCTCCATACCAAGGACTGCTGTTTGGTTTCTGGATCGTACATATAGAATCAATATTTGTCACCAATAGCGACCTTACTAAAGTTGCTAGACTGACCATTTGAAATTGTTTAGAAAAACTTTAACAAAATGCATTCGGCCTCATTTAAAATTCGTGGTACCCATCGAGCAGATTTCATCAAGTATCGATTAAGAATTTTAATCGGCCTAATTTTGTTTGAAAGTTTTGCACTGTGTCAACCTGCATCGACTCGGGTATTTGATGTTGTTGGTTGTGGCTGTTTGGCTTTCGTGGACTTTGTTGAAAGTTTCTATAGAATTGTTGCTGATTTTGGCCGATAAATTTTGGTACTCTCTTTGGTTATTACTTCCGTAATCACCTCTGTTATAATTTCTGTTCTGGAACTGTCGTTGGTTATGTCCGGGTAAATTTTGGTACCATCAAGAAGTTTCTTCTGTTAAAATCTCCTCTGTTGTAATTTCCGTTCTGCAACCCTTGCGTTCGGTTACCGCGCGGTTGTGAACTCTTTCCGTACTTCCCCTTGGGCACTTTTGGTCTTCCGAAATATTTTCGTCCGTCTTTTCCAACTTTGTCGTAACCATTCTCAAAGAAACTGTTAAAATCATCGTCAAGGAATTGGAGGCTTCTGCAAGCAAAAACCGTTTTCATTGGTCCGGCTATCTTATATATATACAAAATAATTTGGCGCTTTGTAACCGCTGAAGCGATTGTGCTACGCTGTTAAGGTATTTAATAGGATCTAGTTGGACTTGAAGAGAGTTTTGTAAAAGTTAGAAAATGGAAAATGTTTTTCTCTGGGCGTTCAATTACTTTAAGTTCAAAAACTTAATGAAAATTTCCAGATATGTAAAATTTATCAAGTTAACTGAATAATAACACTTTCCAGAAATATCTATGTTAGGTTTTGTTTATTATTTAAAATTTTCTTCAAATTTTCATTTCTTAATTACATCACTACAATTCAAAATTTAAGGGAATCCTTCAGGTTTACAAAATTTATTGAATTAAATGAATAAGAACACTTTACAGAAATAGTATATTAAGTTTTGTTTATTGTTGGAATTTTTCTTCAAATTACGAAATATTGATTATCATTAATGAACGATTATAAAGATTATACTGCGTATATTTCGGTCATTGCGTTGAATTGTGCTCAACGATGACTCATTATCATAAAGCGGGATTTCAACCAATCCCACGTTTTCTGTTAGTTCGCGTCTCATAATTTGAGCCCGCTGATTAGTTTTAATGCATCTCTTTTCAAACTGCTCCGCAAGTAATGCATCCTCTGTCCATCCGCCAATGTTGCGTTAGTGTCGACCGTCGTACAAAATGCATCCTGTCCACTTAGTAGCATCACATGAGAATACCGGCACCTCCATCTTTGGTAAGCGTATGACAACGACTGGAACACAAATTGTGATTTTATGCTATAACACAAATTTATTTAGTTTTAATGCAACTCAATGTATTATATGTACGTGCATTTTGTGTATGTGCTTATGCCCCCCCCCCCCCTGTACGTATTTAATTTGTTTTAAGAATTCAATTATCTAATTTCACTTTTGGTGTATATACAGTCAATCTATAAATATTTATCAACGCATATATGATACGTACAACACTCAATTAAACAGCGTTTATAAGCGAACGGTATGAATTTGTAAAATGGGCTTTCGAATTTAATGTGCACAAATATCAATTTAACTTATACGATTTTCCCTTTCACCCTTTATTAATGTAATTTAATTGCAATAGATCGTAATTGCACTATATTGAATTGCACGATATGGAAGCGAGTTTGGCGATCAATCGCACTTGCGTAATCTAGCGAAGTAGTTTTCGCTTTACCCTCTGCATCTGACATCTTAAGAATTGTGGTTTCTTCATCTTGAGATTTTTGGAGACTGTGTCCAGTTAACATTTGAAGGGTTTTGGAAAAAACCTTCCTCAAGGCCGAATAATAAAAAAGCAAGAAAATTGTGAGAAATATTCACACAGCAAATAGTGGAATCAATATGTGCACCGAAACTTTGTAAGCCCCGAAAATAAATTTACTATGTGTGAGTATTTTTTTTTTGTGTGTGATCAGAAAAGAAAGAAGAAGAAAATATCATTAAAACAATTCATACACACTTGCACTCTACTAGCGTATACATCGCTTACGCGGCTATAAGCGAATTTATATCACTGCGCCATTCATTTCTTTTTGCAACATCCGACTCATCAGATGTTGCCATCACCGACAACAGTGACGTGGAGCCAAATCGAGAATGCGATGACTGTTTGGTTAATGATAGGAGATTTTTCGTCTTGCTTATCCAGTCTGCAGAAACTGAACTCAAGGCCCGGTTGTTGAGGCCAATAATGTCAATAACATCGGCGTACACCAGCAGCTTTACACTTTTATAGAAGATTGTGCCTTTTCTATTCAGCTTTGCAGCTCTTATTATCCAATAAAAAATTATACGATAACGAATCACCCTGTCTGAAACCTTGTTTGGTATCAATCGGCTCGAAAGATCCTTCTCGATCCTGACAGAACTTTTAGTGTGGCTTAACGTCAGTTTAGATAGCCGTAAAAGTTTTGAGGGGATGCCAAATTCAGAACTAACGGTGTAGATGGAGCGTCTTTTCGTGCTGTCGAAGGTTGCTTTAAAATAGACGAAGAGGTGTTGTGTGTCGCTTTTCTCTCCACGGGTCTTCTCCAACATTTGGGGTATGGTGAATATCTCGTCATTGGGTTCCGGTTTGACTATCTACGGGCGTTCAATTTTCACTGCCATTCATCAGGATGGGTAAGTGTTACCTCCATAAAATCGGTATACTCTGGGCCTGGGTTATTAGACCATCTCTTTGTGTCCTACAAGAGTCTGCTCCGGTCTTGAAACCTTCTGTATTCCACCGTGTATTTTCGTAGAATTTTCGAGCATGATCCTTGTCGGCCAGCTTCTCTTCTTTCTCTCCACTGCGTCTCGACAGTCCTCATCATATCAGCTGTTCTTATGACCTTTCCGAATTCAAATAATAATTTCATTTGCAGCAGTATGTAAGAAGCTTGAAATGCCATCCCTCAGTTCCCTCATAACGAGTTGCTGATTAGTGCTCTCACAGAGCAGGAGTGCAAGTTGAATATATTCCCGCTCTGTTGTGATTGCAGCTTTTCGACGTCGAACTTTCCTTGTGTTTGTTGATGGGCGTTCTTTGATGCACAGAGGCGGGTACGAATCTTCGCTGCAAGTTGGTTCCTCAGAGTGTACGCACGTCTTCCGAATCAAAGTTGGTCATGACTCAAGGCTCCACACTTGTTTGTTACCGCAACTTGCACAAGAGTTGCTCACGTTTCCATGGTGCACGAAGTAGATATAAGAGAAATCTACGTGTAAAATTTTATATAAATAAAATAAAGTAATATAAATGAAAAATATTATTTGTTATATATATGTAGATATATTTTATATCAAGATGACACGATAGTTCGAAATCTATTTTGTATCTTCAGTGGTATAATTCACGCACTCATATATGTATATATGTGTGTGCTAATTTTGTGTAAAATATACTCCAACTATTGTGGTGTAGAACCAATGAAGGTATTAATCTGAAAACAATCTTCAAAATCTTGCATTTTAAGCTTATCAAGTTCAGCATTAACCGCATTAATTATCTCCTCGTTGCTGTTAAAGACCTTTCCTTTTAATTTTTTTTATCATTTTTGGAAATAACAAGAAATCACAAATTGATATATCCGGAGAATATGGTGCTGGATATATTTCTTCGATCCCAGAGATCGCAATAAAATTACTGCTGAAATAATTAGTGTGGGATGGCGCGTTGTCATGATGTAAAACGTAGCACCGCAAATCCTCTTTCTTCCTGTTTTCCAACAAATTTTTGAAAACTTTTGGTAAGCACTCTCGGTGTACCATTTTGCAGTTACCGTCTGAGCCTTTTCCGGTGGAATAGCTGCTACGATTTTAGATCGGGTGAAGTAAACTGACATCATTACTTTTGCTGCTGATTTTTATTGCTTCGTTTTTACGGGTGGGCTTGCTCCTGTTGGGCTCCATACCAAGGACTGCTGTTTGGTTTCTGGATCGTACATATAGAATCAATATTTGTCACCAATAGCGACCTTACTAAAGTTGCTAGACTGACCATTTGAAATTGTTTAGAAAAACTTTAACAAAATGCATTCGGCCTCATTTAAAATTCGTGGTACCCATCGAGCAGATTTCATCAAGTATCGATTAAGAATTTTAATCGGCCTAATTTTGTTTGAAAGTTTTGCACTGTGTCAACCTGCATCGACTCGGGTATTTGATGTTGTTGGTTGTGGCTGTTTGGCTTTCGTGGACTTTGTTGAAAGTTTCTATAGAATTGTTGCTGATTTTGGCCGATAAATTTTGGTACTCTCTTTGGTTATTACTTCCGTAATCACCTCTGTTATAATTTCTGTTCTGGAACTGTCGTTGGTTATGTCCGGGTAAATTTTGGTACCATCAAGAAGTTTCTTCTGTTAAAATCTCCTCTGTTGTAATTTCCGTTCTGCAACCCTTGCGTTCGGTTACCGCGCGGTTGTGAACTCTTTCCGTACTTCCCCTTGGGCACTTTTGGTCTTCCGAAATATTTTCGTCCGTCTTTTCCAACTTTGTCGTAACCATTCTCAAAGAAACTGTTAAAATCATCGTCAAGGAATTGGAGGCTTCTGCAAGCAAAAACCGTTTTCATTGGTCCGGCTATCTTATATATATACAAAATAATTTGGCGCTTTGTAACCGCTGAAGCGATTGTGCTACGCTGTTAAGGTATTTAATAGGATCTAGTTGGACTTGAAGAGAGTTTTGTAAAAGTTAGAAAATGGAAAATGTTTTTCTCTGGGCGTTCAATTACTTTAAGTTCAAAAACTTAATGAAAATTTCCAGATATGTAAAATTTATCAAGTTAACTGAATAATAACACTTTCCAGAAATATCTATGTTAGGTTTTGTTTATTATTTAAAATTTTCTTCAAATTTTCATTTCTTAATTACATCACTACAATTCAAAATTTAAGGAAATCCTTCAGGTTTACAAAATTTATTGAATTAAATGAATAAGAACACTTTACAGAAATAGTATATTAAGTTTTGTTTATTGTTGGAATTTTTCTTCAAATTACGAAATATTGATTATCAATAATGAACGATTATAAAGATTATACTGCGTATATTTCGGTCATTGCGTTGAATTGTGCTCAACGATGACTCATTATCATAAAGCGGGATTTCAACCAATCCCACGTTTTCTGTTAGTTCGCGTCTCATAATTTGAGCCCGCTGATTAGTTTTAATGCATCTCTTTTCAAACTGCTCCGCAAGTAATGCATCCTCTGTCCATCCGCCAATGTTGCGTTAGTGTCGACCGTCGTACAAAATGCATCCTGTCCACTTAGTAGCATCACATGAGAATACCGGCACCTCCATCTTTGGTAAGCGTATGACAACGACTGGAACACAAATTGTGATTTTATGCTATAACACAAATTTATTTAGTTTTAATGCAACTCAATGTATTATATGTACGTGCATTTTGTGTATGTGCTTATGCCCCCCCCCCCCCCCTGTACGTATTTAATTTGTTTTAAGAATTCAATTATCTAATTTCACTTTTGGTGTATATACAGTCAATCTATAAATATTTATCAACGCATATATGATACGTACAACACTCAATTAAACAGCGTTTATAAGCGAACGGTATGAATTTGTAAAATGGGCTTTCGAATTTAATGTGCACAAATATCAATTTAACTTATACGATTTTCCCTTTCACCCTTTATTAATGTAATTTAATTGCAATAGATCGTAATTGCACTATATTGAATTGCACGATATGGAAGCGAGTTTGGCGATCAATCGCACTTGCGTAATCTAGCGAAGTAGTTTTCGCTTTACCCTCTGCATCTGACATCTTAAGAATTGTGGTTTCTTCATCTTGAGATTTTTGGGGACTGTGTCCAATTAACATTTGAAGGGTTTTGGAAAAAACCTTCCTCAAGGCCGAATAATAAAAAAGCAAGAAAATTGTGAGAAATATTCACACAGCAAATAGTGGAATCAATTGTGCACCGAAACTTTGTAAGCCCCGAAAATAAATTTACTATGTGTGAGTATTTTTTTTTTGTGTGTGATCAGAAAAGAAAGAAGAAGAAAATATCATTAAAACAATTCATACACACTTGCACTCTACTAGCGTATACATCGCTTACGCGGCTATAAGCGAATTAATATCACTGCGCCATTCATTTCTTTTTGCAACATCCGACTCATCAGATGTTGCCATCACCGACAACAGTGACGTGGAGCCAAATCGAGAATGCGATGACTGTTTGGTTAATGATAGGAGATTTTTCGTCTTGCTTATCCAGTCTGCAGAAACTGAACTCAAGGCCCGGTTGTTGAGGCCAATAATGTCAATAACATCGGCGTACACCAGCAGCTTTACACTTTTATAGAAGATTGTGCCTTTTCTATTCAGCTTTGCAGCTCTTATTATCCAATAAAAAATTATACGATAACGAATCACCCTGTCTGAAACCTTGTTTGGTATCAATCGGCTCGAAAGATCCTTCTCGATCCTGACAGAACTTTTAGTGTGGCTTAACGTCAGTTTAGATAGCCGTAAAAGTTTTGAGGGGATGCCAAATTCAGAACTAACGGTGTAGATGGAGCGTCTTTTCGTGCTGTCGAAGGTTGCTTTAAAATAGACGAAGAGGTGTTGTGTGTCGCTTTTCTCTCCACGGGTCTTCTCCAACATTTGGGGTATGGTGAATATCTCGTCAATGGGGTTCCGGTTTGACTATCTACGGGCGTTCAATTTTCACTGCCATTCATCAGGATGGGTAAGTGTTACCTCCATAAAATCGGTATACTCTGGGCCTGGGTTATTAGACCACCTCTTTGTGTCCTACAAGAGTCTGCTCCGGTCTTGAAACCTTCTGTATTCCACCGTGTATTTTCGTAGAATTTTCGAGCATGATCCTTGTCGGCCAGCTTCTCTTCTTTCTCTCCACTGCGTCTCGACAGTCCTCATCATATCAGCTGTTCTTATGACCTTTCCGAATTCAAATAATAATTTCATTTGCAGCAGTATGTAAGAAGCTTGAAATGCCATCCCTCAGTTCCCTCATAACGAGTTGCTGATTAGTGCTCTCACAGAGCAGGAGTGCAAGTTGAATATATTCCCG
Organism: Ceratitis rosa; assembly: GCA_037013455.1. Classification (NCBI taxonomy): domain Eukaryota; kingdom Metazoa; phylum Arthropoda; class Insecta; order Diptera; family Tephritidae; genus Ceratitis; species Ceratitis rosa. Next base: position 5,457,460 of record JAWMAG010000015.1, on the reverse strand, counting down.
CTCTGTTGTGATTGCAGCTTTTCGACGTCGAACTTTCCTTGTGTTTGTTGATGGGCGTTCTTTGATGCACAGAGGCGGGTACGAATCTTCGCTGCAAGTTGGTTCCTCAGAGTGTACGCACGTCTTCCGAATCAAAGTTGGTCATGACTCAAGGCTCCACACTTGTTTGTTACCGCAACTTGCACAAGAGTTGCTCACGTTTCCATGGTGCACGAAGTAGATATAAGAGAAATCTACGTGTAAAATTTTATATAAATAAAATAAAGTAATATAAATGAAAAATATTATTTGTTATATATATGTAGATATATTTTATATCAAGATGACACGATAGTTCGAAATCTATTTTGTATCTTCAGTGGTATAATTCACGCACTCATATATGTATATATGTGTGTGCTAATTTTGTGTAAAATATACTCCAACTATTGTGGTGTAGAACCAATGAAGGTATTAATCTGAAAACAATCTTCAAAATCTTGCATTTTAAGCTTATCAAGTTCAGCATTAACCGCATTAATTATCTCCTCGTTGCTGTTAAAGACCTTTCCTTTTAATTTTTTTTATCATTTTTGGAAATAACAAGAAATCACAAATTGATATATCCGGAGAATATGGTGCTGGATATATTTCTTCGATCCCAGAGATCGCAATAAAATTACTGCTGAAATAATTAGTGTGGGATGGCGCGTTGTCATGATGTAAAACGTAGCACCGCAAATCCTCTTTCTTCCTGTTTTCCAACAAATTTTTGAAAACTTTTGGTAAGCACTCTCGGTGTACCATTTTGCAGTTACCGTCTGAGCCTTTTCCGGTGGAATAGCTGCTACGATTTTAGATCGGGTGAAGTAAACTGACATCATTACTTTTGCTGCTGATTTTTATTGCTTCGTTTTTACGGGTGGGCTTGCTCCTGTTGGGCTCCATACCAAGGACTGCTGTTTGGTTTCTGGATCGTACATATAGAATCAATATTTGTCACCAATAGCGACCTTACTAAAGTTGCTAGACTGACCATTTGAAATTGTTTAGAAAAACTTTAACAAAATGCATTCGGCCTCATTTAAAATTCGTGGTACCCATCGAGCAGATTTCATCAAGTATCGATTAAGAATTTTAATCGGCCTAATTTTGTTTGAAAGTTTTGCACTGTGTCAACCTGCATCGACTCGGGTATTTGATGTTGTTGGTTGTGGCTGTTTGGCTTTCGTGGACTTTGTTGAAAGTTTCTATAGAATTGTTGCTGATTTTGGCCGATAAATTTTGGTACTCTCTTTGGTTATTACTTCCGTAATCACCTCTGTTATAATTTCTGTTCTGGAACTGTCGTTGGTTATGTCCGGGTAAATTTTGGTACCATCAAGAAGTTTCTTCTGTTAAAATCTCCTCTGTTGTAATTTCCGTTCTGCAACCCTTGCGTTCGGTTACCGCGCGGTTGTGAACTCTTTCCGTACTTCCCCTTGGGCACTTTTGGTCTTCCGAAATATTTTCGTCCGTCTTTTCCAACTTTGTCGTAACCATTCTCAAAGAAACTGTTAAAATCATCGTCAAGGAATTGGAGGCTTCTGCAAGCAAAAACCGTTTTCATTGGTCCGGCTGTCTTATATATATACAAAATAATTTGGCGCTTTGTAACCGCTGAAGCGATTGTGCTACGCTGTTAAGGTATTTAATAGGATCTAGTTGGACTTGAAGAGAGTTTTGTAAAAGATAGAAAATGGAAAATGTTTTTCTCTGGGCGTTCAATTACTTTAAGTTCAAAAACTTAATGAAAATTTCCAGATATGTAAAATTTATCAAGTTAACTGAATAATAACACTTTCCAGAAATATCTATGTTAGGTTTTGTTTATTATTTAAAATTTTCTTCAAATTTTCATTTCTTAATTACATCACTACAATTCAAAATTTAAGGAAATCCTTCAGGTTTACAAAATTTATTGAATTAAATGAATAAGAACACTTTACAGAAATAGTATATTAAGTTTTGTTTATTGTTGGAATTTTTCTTCAAATTACGAAATATTGATTATCAATAATGAACGATTATAAAGATTATACTGCGTATATTTCGGTCATTGCGTTGAATTGTGCTCAACGATGACTCATTATCATAAAGCGGGATTTCAACCAATCCCACGTTTTCTGTTAGTTCGCGTCTCATAATTTGAGCCCGCTGATTAGTTTTAATGCATCTCTTTTCAAACTGCTCCGCAAGTAATGCATCCTCTGTCCATCCGCCAATGTTGCGTTAGTGTCGACCGTCGTACAAAATGCATCCTGTCCACTTAGTAGCATCACATGAGAATACCGGCACCTCCATCTTTGGTAAGCGTATGACAACGACTGGAACACAAATTGTGATTTTATGCTATAACACAAATTTATTTAGTTTTAATGCAACTCAATGTATTATATGTACGTGCATTTTGTGTATGTGCTTATGCCCCCCCCCCCCCCTGTACGTATTTAATTTGTTTTAAGAATTCAATTATCTAATTTCACTTTTGGTGTATATACAGTCAATCTATAAATATTTATCAACGCATATATGATACGTACAACACTCAATTAAACAGCGTTTATAAGCGAACGGTATGAATTTGTAAAATGGGCTTTCGAATTTAATGTGCACAAATATCAATTTAACTTATACGATTTTCCCTTTCACCCTTTATTAATGTAATTTAATTGCAATAGATCGTAATTGCACTATATTGAATTGCACGATATGGAAGCGAGTTTGGCGATCAATCGCACTTGCGTAATCTAGCGAAGTAGTTTTCGCTTTACCCTCTGCATCTGACATCTTAAGAATTGTGGTTTCTTCATCTTGAGATTTTTGGGGACTGTGTCCAATTAACATTTGAAGGGTTTTGGAAAAAACCTTCCTCAAGGCCGAATAATAAAAAAGCAAGAAAATTGTGAGAAATATTCACACAGCAAATAGTGGAATCAATTGTGCACCGAAACTTTGTAAGCCCCGAAAATAAATTTACTATGTGTGAGTATTTTTTTTTTGTGTGTGATCAGAAAAGAAAGAAGAAGAAAATATCATTAAAACAATTCATACACACTTGCACTCTACTAGCGTATACATCGCTTACGCGGCTATAAGCGAATTAATATCACTGCGCCATTCATTTCTTTTTGCAACATCCGACTCATCAGATGTTGCCATCACCGACAACAGTGACGTGGAGCCAAATCGAGAATGCGATGACTGTTTGGTTAATGATAGGAGATTTTTCGTCTTGCTTATCCAGTCTGCAGAAACTGAACTCAAGGCCCGGTTGTTGAGGCCAATAATGTCAATAACATCGGCGTACACCAGCAGCTTTACACTTTTATAGAAGATTGTGCCTTTTCTATTCAGCTTTGCAGCTCTTATTATCCAATAAAAAATTATACGATAACGAATCACCCTGTCTGAAACCTTGTTTGGTATCAATCGGCTCGAAAGATCCTTCTCGATCCTGACAGAACTTTTAGTGTGGCTTAACGTCAGTTTAGATAGCCGTAAAAGTTTTGAGGGGATGCCAAATTCAGAACTAACGGTGTAGATGGAGCGTCTTTTCGTGCTGTCGAAGGTTGCTTTAAAATAGACGAAGAGGTGTTGTGTGTCGCTTTTCTCTCCACGGGTCTTCTCCAACATTTGGGGTATGGTGAATATCTCGTCAATGGGGTTCCGGTTTGACTATCTACGGGCGTTCAATTTTCACTGCCATTCATCAGGATGGGTAAGTGTTACCTCCATAAAATCGGTATACTCTGGGCCTGGGTTATTAGACCACCTCTTTGTGTCCTACAAGAGTCTGCTCCGGTCTTGAAACCTTCTGTATTCCACCGTGTATTTTCGTAGAATTTTCGAGCATGATCCTTGTCGGCCAGCTTCTCTTCTTTCTCTCCACTGCGTCTCGACAGTCCTCATCATATCAGCTGTTCTTATGACCTTTCCGAATTCAAATAATAATTTCATTTGCAGCAGTATGTAAGAAGCTTGAAATGCCATCCCTCAGTTCCCTCATAACGAGTTGCTGATTAGTGCTCTCACAGAGCAGGAGTGCAAGTTGAATATATTCCCGCTCTGTTGTGATTGCAGCTTTTCGACGTCGAACTTTCCTTGTGTTTGTTGATGGGCGTTCTTTGATGCACAGAGGCGGGTACGAATCTTCGCTGCAAGTTGGTTCCTCAGAGTGTACGCACGTCTTCCGAATCAAAGTTGGTCATGACTCAAGGCTCCACACTTGTTTGTTACCGCAACTTGCACAAGAGTTGCTCACGTTTCCATGGTGCACGAAGTAGATATAAGAGAAATCTACGTGTAAAATTTTATATAAATAAAATAAAGTAATATAAATGAAAAATATTATTTGTTATATATATGTAGATATATTTTATATCAAGATGACACGATAGTTCGAAATCTATTTTGTATCTTCAGTGGTATAATTCACGCACTCATATATGTATATATGTGTGTGCTAATTTTGTGTAAAATATACTCCAACTATTGTGGTGTAGAACCAATGAAGGTATTAATCTGAAAACAATCTTCAAAATCTTGCATTTTAAGCTTATCAAGTTCAGCATTAACCGCATTAATTATCTCCTCGTTGCTGTTAAAGACCTTTCCTTTTAATTTTTTTTATCATTTTTGGAAATAACAAGAAATCACAAATTGATATATCCGGAGAATATGGTGCTGGATATATTTCTTCGATCCCAGAGATCGCAATAAAATTACTGCTGAAATAATTAGTGTGGGATGGCGCGTTGTCATGATGTAAAACGTAGCACCGCAAATCCTCTTTCTTCCTGTTTTCCAACAAATTTTTGAAAACTTTTGGTAAGCACTCTCGGTGTACCATTTTGCAGTTACCGTCTGAGCCTTTTCCGGTGGAATAGCTGCTACGATTTTAGATCGGGTGAAGTAAACTGACATCATTACTTTTGCTGCTGATTTTTATTGCTTCGTTTTTACGGGTGGGCTTGCTCCTGTTGGGCTCCATACCAAGGACTGCTGTTTGGTTTCTGGATCGTACATATAGAATCAATATTTGTCACCAATAGCGACCTTACTAAAGTTGCTAGACTGACCATTTGAAATTGTTTAGAAAAACTTTAACAAAATGCATTCGGCCTCATTTAAAATTCGTGGTACCCATCGAGCAGATTTCATCAAGTATCGATTAAGAATTTTAATCGGCCTAATTTTGTTTGAAAGTTTTGCACTGTGTCAACCTGCATCGACTCGGGTATTTGATGTTGTTGGTTGTGGCTGTTTGGCTTTCGTGGACTTTGTTGAAAGTTTCTATAGAATTGTTGCTGATTTTGGCCGATAAATTTTGGTACTCTCTTTGGTTATTACTTCCGTAATCACCTCTGTTATAATTTCTGTTCTGGAACTGTCGTTGGTTATGTCCGGGTAAATTTTGGTACCATCAAGAAGTTTCTTCTGTTAAAATCTCCTCTGTTGTAATTTCCGTTCTGCAACCCTTGCGTTCGGTTACCGCGCGGTTGTGAACTCTTTCCGTACTTCCCCTTGGGCACTTTTGGTCTTCCGAAATATTTTCGTCCGTCTTTTCCAACTTTGTCGTAACCATTCTCAAAGAAACTGTTAAAATCATCGTCAAGGAATTGGAGGCTTCTGCAAGCAAAAACCGTTTTCATTGGTCCGGCTATCTTATATATATACAAAATAATTTGGCGCTTTGTAACCGCTGAAGCGATTGTGCTACGCTGTTAAGGTATTTAATAGGATCTAGTTGGACTTGAAGAGAGTTTTGTAAAAGATAGAAAATGGAAAATGTTTTTCTCTGGGCGTTCAATTACTTTAAGTTCAAAAACTTAATGAAAATTTCCAGATATGTAAAATTTATCAAGTTAACTGAATAATAACACTTTCCAGAAATATCTATGTTAGGTTTTGTTTATTATTTAAAATTTTCTTCAAATTTTCATTTCTTAATTACATCACTACAATTCAAAATTTAAGGAAATCCTTCAGGTTTACAAAATTTATTGAATTAAATGAATAAGAACACTTTACAGAAATAGTATATTAAGTTTTGTTTATTGTTGGAATTTTTCTTCAAATTACGAAATATTGATTATCAATAATGAACGATTATAAAGATTATACTGCGTATATTTCGGTCATTGCGTTGAATTGTGCTCAACGATGACTCATTATCATAAAGCGGGATTTCAACCAATCCCACGTTTTCTGTTAGTTCGCGTCTCATAATTTGAGCCCGCTGATTAGTTTTAATGCATCTCTTTTCAAACTGCTCCGCAAGTAATGCATCCTCTGTCCATCCGCCAATGTTGCGTTAGTGTCGACCGTCGTACAAAATGCATCCTGTCCACTTAGTAGCATCACATGAGAATACCGGCACCTCCATCTTTGGTAAGCGTATGACAACGACTGGAACACAAATTGTGATTTTATGCTATAACACAAATTTATTTAGTTTTAATGCAACTCAATGTATTATATGTACGTGCATTTTGTGTATGTGCTTATGCCCCCCCCCCCCCCTGTACGTATTTAATTTGTTTTAAGAATTCAGCGTTTATAAGCGAACGGTATGAATTTGTAAAATGGGCTTTCGAATTTAATGTGCACAAATATCAATTTAACTTATACGATTTTCCCTTTCACCCTTTAATAATGTAATTTAATTGCAATAGATCGTAATTGCACTATATTGAATTGCACGATATGGAAGCGAGTTTGGCGATCAATCGCACTTGCGTAATCTAGCGAAGTAGTTTTCGCTTTACCCTCTGCATCTGACATCTTAAGAATTGTGGTTTCTTCATCTTGAGATTTTTGGGGACTGTGTCCAATTAACATTTGAAGGGTTTTGGAAAAAACCTTCCTCAAGGCCGAATAATAAAAAAGCAAGAAAATTGTGAGAAATATTCACACAGCAAATAGTGGAATCAATTGTGCACCGAAACTTTGTAAGCCCCGAAAATAAATTTACTATGTGTGAGTATTTTTTTTTTGTGTGTGATCAGAAAAGAAAGAAGAAGAAAATATCATTAAAACAATTCATACACACTTGCACTCTACTAGCGTATACATCGCTTACGCGGCTATAAGCGAATTAATATCACTGCGCCATTCATTTCTTTTTGCAACATCCGACTCATCAGATGTTGCCATCACCGACAACAGTGACGTGGAGCCAAATCGAGAATGCGATGACTGTTTGGTTAATGATAGGAGATTTTTCGTCTTGCTTATCCAGTCTGCAGAAACTGAACTCAAGGCCCGGTTGTTGAGGCCAATAATGTCAATAACATCGGCGTACACCAGCAGCTTTACACTTTTATAGAAGATTGTGCCTTTTCTATTCAGCTTTGCAGCTCTTATTATCCAATAAAAAATTATACGATAACGAATCACCCTGTCTGAAACCTTGTTTGGTATCAATCGGCTCGAAAGATCCTTCTCGATCCTGACAGAACTTTTAGTGTGGCTTAACGTCAGTTTAGATAGCCGTAAAAGTTTTGAGGGGATGCCAAATTCAGAACTAACGGTGTAGATGGAGCGTCTTTTCGTGCTGTCGAAGGTTGCTTTAAAATAGACGAAGAGGTGTTGTGTGTCGCTTTTCTCTCCACGGGTCTTCTCCAACATTTGGGGTATGGTGAATATCTCGTCATTGGGTTCCGGTTTGACTATCTACGGGCGTTCAATTTTCACTGCCATTCATCAGGATGGGTAAGTGTTACCTCCATAAAATCGGTATACTCTGGGCCTGGGTTATTAGACCATCTCTTTGTGTCCTACAAGAGTCTGCTCCGGTCTTGAAACCTTCTGTATTCCACCGTGTATTTTCGTAGAATTTTCGAGCATGATCCTTGTCGGCCAGCTTCTCTTCTTTCTCTCCACTGCGTCTCGACAGTCCTCATCATATCAGCTGTTCTTATGACCTTTCCGAATTCAAATAATAATTTCATTTGCAGCAGTATGTAAGAAGCTTGAAATGCCATCCCTCAGTTCCCTCATAACGAGTTGCTGATTAGTGCTCTCACAGAGCAGGAGTGCAAGTTGAATATATTCCCGCTCTGTTGTGATTGCAGCTTTTCGACGTCGAACTTTCCTTGTGTTTGTTGATGGGCGTTCTTTGATGCACAGAGGCGGGTACGAATCTTCGCTGCAAGTTGGTTCCTCAGAGTGTACGCACGTCTTCCGAATCAAAGTTGGTCATGACTCAAGGCTCCACACTTGTTTGTTACCGCAACTTGCACAAGAGTTGCTCACGTTTCCATGGTGCACGAAGTAGATATAAGAGAAATCTACGTGTAAAATTTTATATAAATAAAATAAAGTAATATAAATGAAAAATATTATTTGTTATATATATGTAGATATATTTTATATCAAGATGACACGATAGTTCGAAATCTATTTTGTATCTTCAGTGGTATAATTCACGCACTCATATATGTATATATGTGTGTGCTAATTTTGTGTAAAATATACTCCAACTATTGTGGTGTAGAACCAATGAAGGTATTAATCTGAAAACAATCTTCAAAATCTTGCATTTTAAGCTTATCAAGTTCAGCATTAACCGCATTAATTATCTCCTCGTTGCTGTTAAAGACCTTTCCTTTTAATTTTTTTTATCATTTTTGGAAATAACAAGAAATCACAAATTGATATATCCGGAGAATATGGTGCTGGATATATTTCTTCGATCCCAGAGATCGCAATAAAATTACTGCTGAAATAATTAGTGTGGGATGGCGCGTTGTCATGATGTAAAACGTAGCACCGCAAATCCTCTTTCTTCCTGTTTTCCAACAAATTTTTGAAAACTTTTGGTAAGCACTCTCGGTGTACCATTTTGCAGTTACCGTCTGAACCTTTTCCGGTGGAATAGCTGCTACGGTTTTAGATCGGGTGAAGTAAACTGACATCATTACTTTTGCTGCTGATTTTTATTGCTTCGTTTTTACGGGTGGGCTTGCTCCTGTTGGGCTCCATACCAAGGACTGCTGTTTGGTTTCTGGATCGTACATATAGAATCAATATTTGTCACCAATAGCGACATTACTAAAGTTGCTAGACTGACCATTTGAAATTGTTTAGAAAAACTTGAACAAAATGCATTCGGCCTCATTTAAAATTCGTGGTACCCATCGAGCAGATTTCATCGTGTATCCGAGTTGAATACATAATATTCGCGATACAACCATGGCATTCAATCCCAATTCATTAGCAAGCATTTCTTGTGTCAATCATGGGTTTTCGTCAATTTTAGACTTCACCAGAACTTCAGTGACATCATCAGTGGAAGATTTTGGTCGAGCTTCTCGGGGATCGTCCTCTACGGAAAAATATCCGGTCTGGAATCTTCGGAACCAATTAGAAATAGTCTTTAAAAACGGTGCAATCGTTTCATATGCAATTTGGCATTCACTGAATATTTGTAAGTTACGCCGAAACCCGAACAGAATCACATGACGAATTTCTGTTTGCGTTGGTGGTGGAATTTTTTCTGACCTCTCCCTGCTATCTCTCATTTTCTCGTCTACATTTTAACCGATCGTTCTAAAATTTGAAAGGAGGATTAAGAAAGTAAGTACAAAGGGTGTGGTATTTTCGGATTGCACAGAGTCGCAAGTTATACTGCAATTAGGTATTTGTGTATAGCTATTGGCATCTTATCATTTTCAGATGTGTATATATGCATATGAATAATTTTGTTTACGGAGCGAGGGTTGTGGACTGTAATTTGTATTCATTCCTTTTGGGCTGGTAAATTTTGGCAACAAAAGTCCGTAAATATTGCTTGCAACTGAGGAACCTTGTTTTAACTGGTTGAGCCAATTTCCCAAATCAGCTCAATTAAAAAAACGAGGGTGGTAACTAGTAGTTTAACTAGTTAAGATAAAGATCCGCGGTGGAAAATGCCTCCGTGAGAGCGTAGGACTAGGGCAAAAAGAAGACAAAGGTTTATAGGAAGAAACCGGATGCTGGGTGCGCACGAAGTTCACAATAAATTTATATTGGGCGCTTAAATTACTGCAATAAATAATAAATACATTATTAGTCCCAAAATGCTACTGTGAGGAACACTAGCCATAAATCCTTACTTCGCTGAGATAAATTCTTATACATTATATGTAAGCCTTTTGTTAGTAAGGGTTTCATACCTAAATCTGATAAAAATTTGTTTGGCAAAGTAATTTTAATTTTGTATATAAGTCCTCCATGCAATACCTGCTTGAGCCACATGAAGAAATATTCCTGAGCAATACTCTTTCAACTCAAATGCCTTCCGGATCTCATTTGTAATGCAATGGATTTGTTCTACAGTGCCATGTATTTCGCGAAAAACCGAATTGATGTTTTGGTATACATAGTTTTGTATTCATGGAGAAAAGAAGATAATGTGGATAGCAGCACTTTTTCAGGAAGTTTGGAAAGAACGGGCAATAATAATTGGCCGATATGATCTTTTGCAGCTTTGGCTATCACGATAATCTGCAACTTCTTCCATGCTTTCGAAAAAGATTTCAAAGAATTGAGACAAGAAATCTAAAGCAATATTTGGCAGCTCTGTTAGTATTTGCGGAGTAATGTGGTCGTAACCAGGCGACCTTTTTATATTCAACGTTTTTATATGACTTTTAGTGAGGCAAAGGTGGAAGCGTAAAACTTTTATTTGTTCGCTTGGGTGAATTGCAAAACATTTTGCTTTTCCTTCTTCAAAGCGTTCAAAAAATTTACTCCTCTTCTTCACACCGATCCAGAGGCAACCAAGTAGTTTGATGAGGTTTTTTTTGTTACATACAACCATATTTCGGGCCTCGTCGAAATCGATAAGTTTCAACCCATATGAAGATGTTCCGTCGCGGAGGCGGACATTTCCGACGGTTGCGAGAGGTATAATTTGCACACCGTGGCGAATGAAGGCTTGTAAGTACACTCATAAAAGGCATCCTTGATCACATCATCCTTCTCTTCGAGGCATGGGGCAAATTACCCATATTTTGACGAACCTCATCATTCATTCACCGAGGTGAATGCGCAACGGAGTCCGAGTGAAGTGCAAAATTACGCACCCGTTTACGTGTAGCAAATAATGACCATGAATGAAAACAAGGAAGGTTCAAAGCCAAAAAACTGATATCACAAAAGACAGTCGAACGGTTTTCAACTCGACTTGCACTCCTGTGCTCTGAACGCAGTCATCAGCAACTCGGTATAAAGGAACTGTGGGATGGCATTTCAACATCTCTACGTACAGCTGCAAGCGAAACTTATTGTTTTCGAAAAGGTCACAAAAAAAGGTGAAATGAAAACTGCCGTGAGGCAGTGGAGAGAAAGTGCGGGTTCGTATAGATACCGGGAATTGAAGAGGGAAGCCAGCCGCATTCGCATTTATGTTGATGTCAGTCATTTGTCTTAATAGGACATCAACCAGCTTCGCAGAGGCACCATCTCAAATAACGGAGCGGGCATTACAAGTGCAAGCCTTAAATTATTGTTCCAGTCACCATCAGAAGTAGGGTCTCTCATCTGGGGCGTTGCTATGCTTTTCATTGGAGCTGGTTTCTACGTGACGAGTCCCAAGCCAAGCGCACATCTCTGCTAGGCAAATACTAACTTACTTTACTGTCGTAGAGTTAACAACATTGCGCCATAAGTTTCTTCTTATTGCTGTTTGGCGCCAATTGGAAATACCAAGTTCAGCCAGGTCCTTCTCTAAATGGTCTTTCCAACGGAGTGGAGGTCTTCCTCTTCCTCTGTTTCCACTGGCGGGTACTACATCAAAAATTTACAAAGCTGGAGTATCCGTATCCATCCGGGCCACATGACCTAGCCAGCGAAGCCGCTGCTTCTTGATTCGCTGAACCGTTCCATGGTCTGCGATACTTGCCATTGCCAATGCGCAAACGACCATAAATCTTACGCACAACTTTTCTCTCGAAAACTCCTAACGCCAACTCATCAGATATTGTCATCGTCCATGCCTCCGCACCATATAGCAGGACGGGAACGATGAGGGACTTGTAGAGTTTGGTTTTCGTTCGTCAAAAGAGGAATCTGGTGAACAGATGCGGCTCTACTGAAGTTTCTTCTCTTGTAGCCGTGACCCCAAGTTAAATAAGGGTTCGTTACTGCATCTTGCATGAGAGGTGCTCACGTCTGGGCGTGCGATGTGGATGAAAGAGTAGGAATTAAGTAAAGCCCTGCGACTGTAGCTGCATATCAAGAAGCTTGACTACACCCCATTACACTAATAAACATATTTAAATTTGGGCAATTGTTCTAGCTGAATTGAAATATCTAAGTTCAAACTTCGAAACGAATCAGACTCAATTTCAGTTCTATACACTGACTATAAATAAAACTTATTGAGCACTTACAAAAGGAATCATCGGCTCACAACTAGCTGATAGGGAGACGTGAGCTGATCTAATGCTACATTGCAGAATAAAACTCAATATATACTCCAATGGACAATATGATCTACAAATTCTGTTAGGATAGGGTTTTTTGTTTGATTAACAATTTGTCTTGTGATCGGTAGAGCGCATATACATATATACATATATAGCCTTGGCCAAAAGTATTAGGTACCCCACTAATTACTGAATTTTTTGTTTTAACAAGTGAAGTAATGAAGTTTTATTAGTAAAACAGTGAAAATACAATGAATTAGTGATAATAACATTAATATTTAGTAGGTCCATCCTTCGATTTAATAACGGCAACAATTCTCTTAGTCATGCTGCGTACAAGCAATGCACATTCGCCCGCACTTATAGCGTACCAATCGTTAATTAAGGCATTTTTTAAAGCAGTTTTTGATGTTGTACTGTGTTCCTTAATCTTGCGTTTTGAAATAGCCCACATGTGCTCAATGGGATTAAGATCTGGAGACTGTGTAGGCCAATCTAACAAAACAATGTTGTTATCATTAAACCAACGCATCGTAGGCGCTGATTTGTGACAAGGAGCATTGTCTTGCTGAAATTGAACCCCGTCTATATTAGTAACGCCGAAAACGCGCCTTAACGTAGGCAGAAGAACAGCTTCTAAAACACTTATGCACTTTTGACTGCCCATGCGACCCTTGCAAACGAACATTTCGCCGACACCATCAGCAGCTATGCAGCCCCAGATCAAAATGCTGCCTCCTCCATGCTTAACAGTAGGTACCACGCAATCTGCATGATATTAGAAAAGAAAAAATAATGTTTTCATTGTTTTTCATTGTTTGTATTATGGCCTCAAAACGGCAAATATTTGACTTAAATCGGACAAATGTACACAAAGTTACCATATTTTGAAAAATCAATAAAAAAAAACCGAACGAACCAATTACTTGACCAATATTATATTTCATCCATAGCCTAATTTATATTTTTATTTTTTATTTATTTAAAAGAGAAACAATTGTTAATAATTATTCCACTTACAAACTAAAGCACTGGCTGCCAGAGCCAGTGTTATACATTGTAAGGTTATTAAAGTATCAATATTATAAATTATTTCTAGCTTATGTGATAATGATTAAAATATAGCAAAAATAATAATAATTTTTTATATCTTTATGATATATTTATGATTTTTTCTTAATTATATGGTTATTTTACAAAGCGATACAAATTTTGCAATTAGTTTAATGTTACGGTCACTTGGAATTTTAAGATGATCAGATGGCGTTGTTGAATATTCCACTTCTTATTTCTTGTGAGTTTGGGCAGTTGTCGAGGATATGGATAACATTGAATTCGGTACAACCACAATGCGGACAGCTTGGTTTAGGTAGGCCTTTCAAAAGATGTTCATGAGTAGCTAGTGTGTGCCCACGCATAAATGTTCTTATATTCCTGGAAAAAGGGTATGAAGGGTAGACTGGCCTTGTCCCTGACATATTAAAATATTTGTAATGATGGTTGTAGCTACTGCACTTATTTATGAATTTTTCACTGAGAACTTGGTTAGCTAAATTTTTAATATCAGCGCAAGCTTGTTAAGCTCTTTTATCAGCAATTTCATTGATTTGAATTCCTATGTGCGCTGGTTCCCACATTATTTTTATTTCATTGGAGTTTTGGAACAGAACGTTTCTGATCTTTATTATAATGGGGGTTTCGTTTGATTGGCTGAGGACAGCTTCAATGGCAGATTTGCTGTCAGAGCAAATAATGGTTTTCCTACCCTGTTGTGATGAAAAAAGTACTGCTTCTAGTAGGGCAGCGGCTTCGGCTGTAAATGCAGAGCAGTATGACGGAAGAGAGTATGCAGCGATGGTAGCACCTAGTATGTTTGTCACAGCAAATGCAGTACCGGTGTCTGATTTAGATCCGTCTGTATATAGAACATCCCCACCTATTTTGTGATGATCTAGAATTTCGTTATGTAGTTGGTGATATTCACTATTGCTGGTTGCATTCTTAAGATGATGTTGCAAAGTATTAATAAACGATGAAGTAAGCTTCAAGCAGGATGGAAATGCCGCTGTTTCAACCAATGATGGAGTTGCAACGATATGTAGTTCTTTTGCTATAGTTAGAGCGCGGATTATGGTAGATTGTTCTTTGTTAGTTTTTAAGCTACTACGTACAAGAGCGTTTTTTACTTGCGCGAACAACAATTTGTTCCGGATATTTAGTAACTTAGGTATAAGCGCCATCGTATTTCTGGCAGTTCTTTGGGCAATATTAGGTAAACCGGCTTCCGATAAGATAGGTATGATTGGTGAAGTTGCGAAGGCTCGAATACAGCTTTTAGCTGCCGCATGATAAGGTGCATAAAGGGGTTTGATATGGCTTTTTGCGCAATGCCCGTATATTTAAAGTCCATAGTCTATTTTTGACAGTAGTAATGCCTTGGTTATATTTACAAGTGTATTTGTATGACATAAGGAGTACTTAGAAGACATAAATTTTATAATGTTAAGTCTAGTACATAAGCTTAGTCTAATATATTTACAATGTTCTTTAAATCACACACTTTTATCAAATATTAAACCTAATATTTTTAAGCAATTAGTGTGAGGGATTTCAATGTTACGAAAGGAAAGGGATAGAAAGGAGCACTGGTGTTTTCTGCAGATATGAAAGGTGGTACATTTGCTTGTGGAGATATTGGCTCCAGATTCTTCAGACCATTTGCTGATTGCATTTAGAACTTTAAGAAATATTTGTTTCACTTGTTGTAAGTTTTTATTTTTGGTAAAGATAATTACATCATCAGCATAAGCAAAATGGTGAATGGTCGGACTGGAAGAGATTATTTTCTTGGTTAAAATGTTATATTCGCTCAGTTCAGTTTGAGGTTTGAAATTGAAATGATCCTTAAACAGTACACTTTTTATATTTGTTGTTGCAGACGTCAATCGATTTTTCATTTTTTCTTCCACTTGGAATTCCGACTGGAATTAATCCTATATGAACAGGTAATTCGAACAAAAACCATATCCAATTCGAAGTGTTGAAATTCATTTTTTTTTTGCATTAGTTCTAATCGGCGAGCTGTTGGTCGATAGTTCAACAAATTTATCACAAAAAAATGGCGCGGCATTAGTTCACGGGTTTATGTAGCATAAAATCTCTTGAAATCTAGACAAATTTCTTGATTTTACAGTCTTTTCCGATATCGGAAGGTATTACTGAGTAAAGAGACAAAAACAGCATTTCGGCTGTATTGACCGAAAAATTTGAATAGAGATTAAATCAAATTAATATATAAAATTTTATTTTTGATTGAACGTTCAGTTCGTTTTATTGTTGTTTTTAGTGCAACCAAAATGAATGAAAACAGGCAGTACAAACCGAATTTTGGAAATACATATAAGTTACACATACGTAAATAAGATTTTTTTATATTGCAATCGGGACATATGTAATATACATATATGTATATGACTAGCTGACCCGGCCACGCGTTGCTGTGTCTGAGGTTTTTGTTATATTGCATTGCAATAAACTATTTAATAGGAACGGTAGATGCCTTTTGTAAAAAAAAATGGCGACCTCAATGACAGATTTTCTACTACCGTAACCTGGTAATACAATGAAATTATTATTTACGAACGAAGACGGAAACGATAAAGACTTTGAACACGATTGATAAAAATTTTCGTACAATTGATATTAAGCAAAAATCAATAAAAAAGAACTAATTTTAAAATTTATTATTCTTTTTATTGAAGTTTGTAACAAATGAGTTTTATAATATACTTGTTAGTAAATAACAACTGACACTTAAACTTATGAATGAGGTAGGTAGGGCAGATAATCTTAATTCTTTAACATTAATATTTATTATTTAGAATTTTAAAGAAGATTATGTGGTGGCATTCCAGGTATGTCTAGCGAATTTCATATTCAACAACAACAGTATGGGTGAGTTCTAAAACGTCAGTTGCAAGCAAACATTCATTGTTACGCATTCCTAAATGCAACTGTGCAAACTTTGACGATGTATCATGTTCCTAAATGTATCGGTAAAGTTAAGGTAAGGTTTGTCATGCTTTATTGTATTATAAATTCATAACAACAATGGCCGACGAAAGTAAGTTTTTTGTGCTAATTCATTTTTTAACCATTATATTACTTATTTTTTTGATCTGTTTCAAATAAAAGTAACTTATTTGCACAAAAAGCGTTCCAAAATGTTGAATTAGCAAAGTATTATTGCTTTATTAATTTATAGAAAGCAGGATTGCATTGCAATGATATGGTTGCGCAACGGCACCATTACAAAGTGTTTTGACGTTTTGCAAAATAGAGTGAGTTGCTTGATTGATTTAAATTATTCTGTATATCCGCAAAAATACTCTGAATCAATCAATTTTTCCTGAAAAACAGTGCAGAAACTGTGGATGAGTTCCAAAACGTCAGTTGCAAAGCAACCATACATTGTCACGCATTCCTAAATGCAACTGTGCAAACTTTGACGATGTATCGTTCCAAAATGCATCGGTAAAGTTATTGATGCGCACTCAAAAGCAAACTGCGCATCGCTAAGGTTTGTGATGCTTTATTTTATCATAAATTCTTAACAATGGCCGAGTCGGAGGGCAACTTATTTACACGAAACGCGTATCAAAATGTCAGAGTTTGCAAAGTATTGTTGCAAGGCAAATTCATAGAATTCAGGGTTGCATATGTATAATTCAGTCAACAGATGCCGCCTTCTATTCAAATTGTTTGGAGTTAGCAAATAATTATTAATGTCAAAGAATATAAAAATAATATGCAATAAAATAATATTGCGACTATAAATTAAGATGCAAGCTATCCTATCTTTCAAGTGTGCACATTTGATTAAAATCGGTTAAGTAGTTTAGGAGTCAACCACGGACAAACAATGTTAAACGTAATTTATATATACTAAGACGTTCCCTGCCTAGGTGCGACCGCAATTAGAAAATTAAACTTAACTTTTTATTCAAATTAGTTTTCTATAACTTTTGAATGTTGGTCGTACCAGGATTTGAACCCTGGCCTTCCGATTGGTAATACGCAGCGGTCGCCAAGCTGGACATACGTAACATAAATTGTTAGCATCAGTTGATTAATACTAAAATATTTATTTTGTTATGTCGCTTCGATGTTATTCGCATCTTCTTTTTTGTTGTTTGTTTTGGTCATCTTTTCCAAAACTCTTTAGCTATCTAATGTATAGCTAATAGTTTATCATTTTTCCATGTCCTATATTTTAGTGAACTTAAAATAAGCTGAGTGACCACTGTTTATTATGTGAAAGCGCTGTGTTGTTTTTTGTTTTCTAATGTCGAATTCGTGTTCTAAGCGCACTTTCAGAGCCCGTTTTGATGTGTCCATATGTGTATAGTTTCTCGCAATTTTCGTTGTTCTCTCCTAAGCTTTGGTATGTAAGTAACGCTACTGTACTTCTTAGGCATGTTTGTTGTATCTCATGCTGATATTTTAATTTATTATTACGTTTTTTCAATATTGCTGCCTGTATTAGTTATGATATTGGGTTGTTGTGGTAATTTTTGGACTTACAGGCAACCTTTTGTTTATTAAAATTTTTGCTGTACTTATCATGTATTTCTCAAACTGTATCGAAATGCTCAGTAGATTGCTGTTTCCAAGCAAGATTTTCTTCTTCAATTTCTGCAATTCACGTCATTCTCCAATTTCAACAGCAATCGCTGCAACAAATTCATTTGAGGTGCACAAAATGTCATTCGTCAATTTTTTCAATAACATTCCACCAAATGTTTCATAGATCAGTTTCTTCGGTCAGAAATGTCTTACTCCCAAACAAACAGAAATTTGACAACCTTACCCGAGCTAGATTTGGTACAAATTAACCAGCAAGTTCTATAACAGGTCTGCTTAGACAGCTATATTTTAATCTGTTCAATACACAGTTTATTGATTTTTGCTGTGAAATATTTGCATTATATATATATATCATTGGCGCTTTGTAGCCGCTTAAGCGATTTTCGGCCGAGTTCCTCCTCCAATTTGTGGTTTTGCGTCTTGATGTTTTTCCAACAAATGGAGGGACCTACAGTTTACACTAAGCCGGCGGCTACCGCGACCGCCTTTGGTATTTCAATAAATTACGAAATTTTTGGTATGTTTAGTTTAATTATTATGTTTTCTTACAGTTCGAATTCAAAGATTTACGCAAGGTCTGCCTTAGAACTACTTGTCGCTTAGATTTCCATGAAGGATGCTTGTAATACAAAAATGAGTCTTTGTTGGAAGACTTTCCACATTAGTCTACAATGTTTACTGAAAATTACAAAAGTTCGTGGGTTCTTTTTACACAAAATCCAAGCATATTCGGCAAGAACTATTTCATTCCTTTTACATCGTCGTTGCTTTGGGAGGCTTAAAAATGCATTATCGTAATAACGGGAGCAACAAGCTTGCTTCGCAATTCTTCGCTTCTCATTTGGTCGACACTGTTTTCTTGCAAATTACAGGAATCGAAAATCAAGTTGCTTACTCCAAGTATGTCTCCGATAATTTGAGCTGTCAAATGTCAGAAAAGGCTATTGCAAATATACAAGAGTATGTAGAACAAATTTCCTATCAGATTCTTAATGACGGAACTGATGTTTACGTTTGCATACGTGTAAGACCGGGTGAGTTCCAAAACGTCAGTTGCAAAGCAGCCCTACATTGTTACGCAACTGTGCAAACTATGAGGATGTATCATGTTCCAAAAAGTATCGGTAAAGTTATTGCTTTATTTTATTATGAATTCTTAACAACAATTGCCGACGTCGGGAGGCAAATTTTTTGCGTTAATCCTTTTTTTAACCATTATATAACTTATTTTTTTGATCTCTTTTATATTTTAGCCATTTCACCGAAAGTAACTTATTTGCAAAAAAAAAGCGTTCAAAAATGTCAGAGTTTGCAAAGTATTGTTGCTTTGTAAATTACAGAACGCAGAGTTGCATTGTAAAAGTACGCTTGCGCAACGACATCATTACAAAGTATTTTGACGTTTTCGTTCTCTTGTGCATTTTCGTAATTCTCACCCGACAAAAAAAAAACTTAACAATCTGATACAAAAAACAAATAGATTTTGACGTAAAAATAATATAATAATAATAATAATAGATGAGGGAAAACAAAACCCTTCACAGTTGATTTATTTTGAATCGAACCTGCAAAGGAACGCCCAACTGTTTGTAATTTTCATTTTCTCAAATCAAAAATGGCCTTTATCCACTGGTGTGAATGCCAGTTCACGGCTTCAGAGTATCCCTCCCACCACAAATCCAACACCAAATACGCTTTCCTCTCTATGGCAGTTGTAATAGGTAGAGTTCAGAGTTACCTACCTTCTTCCGTTTCTGGCTCGTCTATCTCACATCTTGAACGGCGGAATTGTCAGCCTCTAATCTTGCCAGGATCGGCACAATAGGTTTTCCTCGCGCGTAGCTATGCCGCAAATTGTTACCCATATTAATCTTTTTCAATTAGATTTAACTCATAAAAATTAATCGTGAAATTGTGTGATTCTAATTTTTTTTTATTTATTTCCAGATATACATATTGGCGTTACTTAAATTTTCCCTGTATTTGTCAAGATTTGTATGCACTTTTTTACACTTCAAAGAAACTTATTTATTGAATCTGCTTAATTTAAGCCTTACAATAAGTCTTAGAATCTTAATAGCTAATAAACTACTGGACGTCAGGTAAAACGTTGCTCTTTAAAATACTGGCAGATCTCTTCTTCAAAGACGAGTTCGACTTGCAGGTCAGGATTAAAAATTTGCTAGACGATTTGGATGATTTTGCAGTTTCGACAGGTATTTTTGCCGGGTATTTGTTACTTCTGTGTCGACCATTGGTATTTCAAGGTCTCTATGTATGGTATGTTTTGGTTGCGCATATATGAAGGTGCACTTGTGGGGTTTCGTAGCGTTTTTGATTGGAATCGCTGTACGGATACTAGTTGCGCAGGCAGAATCCCATAATTGTATTCCATACATCCATATTGGCTTTATGACAGAGTTATATAAAATGACTTTATAATCCAAGCATAAATCTGAATTTTTACACAGTAACCAATTTATGCTGGCGGGTTTAAGTTTGAGGTGATGTATTCGTATTTTAGAAGAAATATGACTCTTCCAGGTAAGTCGCCTATCTAGGTGGATGCCGAGGTATTTAACTTCGGTTGCTTGATGGACCATTACGTTGTTTAGTTTCAGTATTGGCCATGTTTCTATTTTTAGAGTGAATGTGACATGCTTACACTTTTGCTTGTTTACTTTTATGCGTCAATTTGACTTCCAAGAGTTTCTAGTATGTTTGAGGCTTTTATTGAGCACTAGCTCCGACATAAAATAGCGGTATCGTCTGCGAATGTTGAAGTTAGTACTTTTGCGCTCGTCAGAATGTCTGCAGTAAATAGGACGTACAGTATTGATCCCAAAGAACGGGCAACAAGCTAATTGGGCGATATGATGAGGGCACCGTTGCATCCTTTCAGGGTTCGGCTATCATGATGATCTGTGACTTTTTCTACGCATTCGGAAAATATCCAAGTTCAAAGATGATATTAAAAAGTTGAGACAAGAAATTGATATGTGTTCGTAACCAGTCGACTTTTTGATATTAAACGTTTTTGCTATGACTTTTATCTCAGAGGAGGTCGTACTCACGTCGTCCTAGTGGCATAGCGAGACAAAAATGGAATCGTAAAATTATTCATTGCTGCATTTTGTTGGAATACTTTGCTAAGGTGATTTGCAAAGCATTTTGCCTTTTCTTCTTCAAAACGGGCTCAAGTGCCTCTTCCCTGTCTGAGCGGTCTCTCAGCTTCTACTGGTGGCTTATAAGGTTTCAAGCAATGATTTTTGTAACTGCAAAATCTATAAGATCAGATGGCCAATATTTAGGTTGCCTCGGAGAAACAATATCAAAATGATTTTGATTACTTGTAATTGTGTTATATAATTGTCGACCTTTCGGGTTAACGCGACGGGAGCCCCAGAAAGTATGTTTGGCACTGTAATCGCCCCCAGCAATAAATGTATTACCTTGAGTACTAAAAAAAATCAAGCAGCCTCAAGCTGAATATCGTCATCGTCAGTGAAAATGGCGATACGGTACATATGTCAGTTGACGTTGTTGCGGTATGCTCGTCAGTCTATTTAGTGACAATCCTTCAACGTAGAAGACGACGTAGAAATTAAAGCGGCTAACGACAAGCGCTCAATTTAAGATTCTTGTGCCAGAGTTAGAAAATAAGCCACCCTTAGCTAGAAATTTCCAAAGAAGTGTTATCCAACACAATTCAAAAGAGGAGTGGGAAGTTATTGTATTGAAATTAATGCTGTAGGATCTTCTGTGCAAGCTGGCGATTGATGGTACAAGGTATATTTAAAGCAATGAAAAAATTCAAATGTTTCTCGTTTCATCATTTTAGCTACATACATATTTTATTTTCAAATTTAAAGTGAAAAAGAAAATAATGAACAACTAGAAAGAGTAAAGAACAACCAGGGAAAGCGTTTACAAGCAGATAGTATGGACTCCCTATGAAGAATATGTTACAAATTTGATGGGATTCGAAGAGCTGTTAAATCCAACTAGTGCTATATTTGGTTGAATGATGATAGCAATGAACCGCAGCGCGACATTAGCAATAACAATATGCCCACAGATTCAGAGAGAATTCATGAAAAGGCAAACGAGGAATCTTCTCGAGTAGATGTTCCATCAGTAGATGATGTGCCAATTGCTGGCTCTTCGCGTAGCACAAATTCGACAACGATCGCTACAGTCTATGATGCGTATTATGAACAACATTTAAATTTTTGTTCTCTTCTTCATCGCTTGAGCTTGAAAAGAACAACTATTATTCCATCTTTTTTAATTCAGAAACCGCGTTTATTAATTTAAGCAAATTTCACAGATTGAATATATGATTCGAATATCAAAACTATAACAATAAACTGAAAAACCATAATTTCACAAATAAATTTCCCAAAACAATTTTATAAAATAATTCATATCGTTTCATCTACATTGCTTGTACAGAATACACAAACAAAGACAAAGCGATGAAAGTGACGATGAACATTGACGATCGTCAGTGAATGCGTAGACGATATTCAGCATAAGGCCGATTAGATTGCTTGTCTGTTATAGAAAACCGATGACAAATAAGGACTCTCATAACATTCTTAGAAGTGATGTTTTAGTCTATTTCGAATGAGAATAGCTGTACCGCCATGTGCCTTACCATCCAGATGGTTTGTGCTGTAGAACTGATAGCCAGCTATGTGAAAGTTATACTTGTTCGTTAAATGCGTCTCAGCCAGTAGCATAACGTCCATTTCTTGTTCTTGTAAACATTTGCTAAGTTCCCCCTTGTGTTGGCTAATGCCATTTGCGTTCCACATACAGAGTTTTAGTTCACTCAATTTTTATTTAAAAGAGCAAGAAACATCTGATTTTGGGCTTTGATTAAGTCCTGAATCATATTTTGCGTGGTAAACATAAATTTTGTCACACACTGCGTAAGGGTAAGTATCGTTGATTCTATACCACCGCTCTTTCGCGGTTAAGGACATTTTCAGGACTTGATTTCAATGCTTATGCGTATGACGGCTTATTCGATTTTAATGTAGGAATATTCGAAGAAACAGATTTTTTCTGTTTCTTGTGCTAGAAGTGTTGCACCATATTGGCCATATATGCGCATTTAAATTTTATGCCCTGGTTTTGTTTAGGTTTTACAACTTTTTAAACAGGGCAGCCTCGAAGTTTCCAGTGATTACCACCACAATTACTACAATTCTTAGCGGTTAAATCTTCCTTTTGCCCATTGGATTTAGATTAGTGATATAACTCACCACAAACTTACAATTACTGCATTTCTTAGCAATTAAATCTTCCTTCTGCCTATTGCATTGGCGAAAGCTTTCCTCAATGTATACTTGAACTTTGGTCTCGTCTATATTACCCCGCTTCAAGGAACCAAGTAAAAGTTGTTAGTTCCTATTATGTGCGCTATATTTTTAACTAACTCATTTGAGCTCCACTCACGTGAATAGATTTTTGAAGGCTTTGCAGTTCTTACTTGAGCATTAAAATCTTCAGTAGAGTTTTTGCTCTTCGCGAATTTATTTCAAACTAGTGAAGTTGAAGATTCTGAGTAGCGCTATTCGTGTTGGTTCTCTTTATATTGCTTGTATTCTTCAGGGGGCTCAGTTTTCGTTTCACGGTGGTATACCGGTCAATACCTGTTTACACCGTGGGAGCTTTTTTGCGCTAAACAGAGTTATATATATATAATTGGCACTTTGTAACCGCTGAAGCCATTTTTGGCCGAGCTCCTCCTCCAATTTGTGGCTTTGCGTCTGGTTGTTTTTCCAACAAATGGAGGGACCTACAGTTTATACTAAGCCCCATGTTCGAAATACACTCGGAGGACATTCCCTGCCGAGGGGCGACCGCAATTAGAAAATTTAACTTAATTTTTTATTTCAATTAATTTTCCATAACTTTTGGATGTTGGTGGCACCGGGATTTTTACCCGAGCCTTCCGAATGTCAGTACGCAATGCTAACCACTCGGCTACCGCGGCCGCCAAGAGCTATACAATATATAAATCTCTATATTTCTACTGTACACGGTGTGTCCCAAAAATAACCGAACTTTTTGGATATAAAATAGTAAAATACGAAAGTTATTATTTATTCAAAATAGGTTCCATTTGACTCAACACAACGTTTGGAACGATCAACCAGCGTATGCATAGATTTTTTATGACATTTATAGAAATGTTCTTCAGTACCTCGGTGCTGCTTAATTTTTTTCAATTTTTTTTTTAATTTTTTAAACTTCAATTTCAATTTTTTTTTCAAGTTTGACACAAAATTTTATATTTGCTCTTTTTTTTTTTTGGAATCATTAGCACACTTTTGGTTTTATTGAAATGGCTGTCACTTTTACATTTGTCATCCGACTTACATGAAGTCAGGTGCGTTTGGAAAAGGATGAATGTATCTTTTTAATGTTGCGAATTTTTAATAGATGGCGCTGTATGTTGTATGATTTAAATATAAAGTTCGATTATTTTTGGAACACACCGTGTACATATATCTACTTTCACGTATTCGCTGTGGTGGTGAAAACCCTCTACCAGCCCTCTTTCATGTGAGGTGAAAACCCTCAGCGACATTACATTTGCCGGGGGAGTTGATCATGGTTAATTTAATTTTTATTCATTTATTTAAATGTTTTTTTTTTTAATTATTCTTATTTATTTATCAATAGTTTTAATTATTCATTTATTTAAATGTTTTTTTTTTTTAATTATTCTTATTTATTTATCAATAGTTTTATTTATTCATTTATTTAAGTGTTTTTTTTTTTAATTCTTATTTATTTATATTTATTTATCAATAGTTTTATTTATTTTTTTTTTCTTTGTAAAGATAATTTTTTCCTCTTTTTTCGTTAAGCGTCCTTTCGCTGTTACTTTCCCCCAAAAAATTGGAGATTTCAGATTTGAGCTGTCTGGCAACACTAGTTTTTTTAAGGCGCTGGCATAACTTTAGGCGCAAATATCAATAAAGTCTGGTGCTCTATTGTAATTTTTTGCCACTACTGTGCAAAACGTTTTACTGTTTGTTTGTTTGCTTTTTTAAGAATGTAAAACAAATTTAAACACAAAAAAACACCGGCGGGTACTGCATCGAAAACCTTCAAAGCTGGAGTATTTTTATCTGTCCGGACCACATGACCTTGCCAGCATAGCAGCTGTTTCACCGTGTCTTTTCGAAGAATTTTCGAGCATTACCCTTTCGTTCGGCTTCTCAAGCTCTGACGTCATACTCACACATCTCGGCCTCTTTCTTTCTTGTCTACACATGCGTCTTGCTTCCCTTTTCAATTCTCGGTATCTATTCCAACCCGTACGTGTGGTGGTCGATCGAAACGTAGTGAGGTAGGCAGGAAACACTGAATACATGACTTCCGTCGATTACAACATGTTCGATCTTATTTTGTGTTTTTCGATCAAGGGACAGCCAGGTAGCTCGATGTATTTTCATGTGCTAGAATTTTATACTACAGACAACCATACCTCGGGTTCCGGCAAAGTTGACCAGCCTCAACCCATTTAGGATTTTTCGGTAAAGAGGCTGAATTTTCCGACAGTTGTACCAAAGATAACTTCTGTGCCAACCCGGGCATTAAAATAGCCAAGCACGATTTTAACATCGTGGCTGCGCTCATAAGTACGCTCCAGAAGTTCATAAAAGGCATCTTTGGTCAAATCGTAGTTCTCTTCCGTCGAGACTTGGGTGCAAATCAACGATATGATAAAAAAATTCTGTTTTGATGCGGTTTGTGGCGAGACGTTCATCCAACGGAGTGAATGCCAGTGCTTTGGGACGAAGTCTCTCTCCCACCGAATTTGCGCTCTTTTATATGACCGCTATAGTAAATATCAGAAGGACCTACTCGCTTCCGTGCTTGCCTCGTCGATCGTACTTCTTGGGCGTTGGTGATGCCAGCCTTTAGTTTAGCGAGGGTAGTCATCCGAGGCAAGTATAATGTTTTCATTGGAGCTGGTTTCTACGTGGTGAATCCCAAACCTAGCACACATCATCGTTAGGCGAGTGGCGAGTGGCTCAACTGAAGCTTCCACTCTTTTAGCCGTAACCTAAGGCTCTCCACGGATTGGTTACCGCATCTTGCCCAAGCGCTCCCATTTCCAGGGTGTGCGATCTGGACGCAAAAGTAGGAATTGAGTACAGCTCCGCGACTTCACTGTACTCAATTACACCTCAGAAGCTAATTAGTACTAATTAATGAATAATTGGCGCCCGTGGTAGCCGAGAGGTTAGCATTGCGTACTGCCATTCGGAAGGCCCGGGTTCAAATCCCAGTACGACCAACATCCAAAAGTTGTAGAAAATTAAATTAAATAAAAAATTAAGTTAAATTTTCTAATTGCGGTCGCCCTTCGGTAGGGAATGTCCACCCCTCCGAGTGTATTTCGGACATGAAATAAAGTCTCCTCGTAAAAAAAACCATCAGCAGATCGTAGGCGGATTAATATGTCCCTCCATTCGTTGGAAAAACATCAACACGCAAAACTACAAATTGGAGGAGGAGCTCGGCCGAAAATCGCTTCACGGGTGTAAAGCGCCAATTATATATATATATATATATATATATATATAATGATGTAGTAACAAAAGAAATTACAGAGCTTTGTTTAATTAAATCTAGTTTTGCGATATCAAGGATACAACATCAAGAAGCAAAATTGGAAAAGAAGCTCGGCCGAAAATCGCTTCAGCGGTTACTAGGCCCCAATTATTATTTTTAAGCTGATTTTGAATTCTTTTTTTTTAATTATTTAAACACAGTGTATACTGAATTGAGCCTTTAATTAACGCGATAAAAATATGTTCACAAATCGTTAGCTAATGAGTTGGGATGATCTTTCAGTTTTGTTAGGTACATCCTTCTTCTCCTTTCAACTTCTGATTTAACCAGCGGGATACCAAGGTACACTGTTATCCAATTTGCTATTTCGAATGTAAAGGTAATTAAAATGAATTTAAAATATTTTTTCATGGAATTCCAGTTTTATTATAATGTTTAAACCTTGGCTTTATGCGTGAAACACTGTATCATTCAAATTACCACCTCGGGAATTTTTGGCACAAAGCCATATCCGCTCATGTTGTGTGGCATGTGTCACCATCTTATTGAAATCACATTTTATCCAAGTCGTGGTTTTCAATATAATATATATAATTGGCGCTTTGTAACCGCTGAAGCGATTTTTCGGCCGAGCTCCTCCTCCAATTTGTGGTTTTGCGTCTTGATGTTTTCCCAACAAATGGAGGGACCTACAGTTTATACTAAGCCGCCTCCGAACGGCTGATGGTTTTTTTTTATGAGGAGCTTTGTTTCATGTCCGAAATACACTCGGAGGGGTGGACATTGCCTGCCGAGGGGCGACCGCAATTAGAAAATTTTACTTAACTTTTTATTTAAATTAATTTTCCATAACATTTTTTTTTTTTTGATGTTGCTGGCACTGGGATATGAACCCGAGCCTTCCGAATGTCAGTACGCAATGCTAACTACTCGGCTACCGCGGCCGCCGAGGCCAAAAAAAAGTCCGAATATACAGTGACAGTCTCGCCATTATCGTTTTTAAGTAAGTAAGATACTAATATACAATTTTGCTTATTTACGTCTCATCCGAGTGAGAACCGTGTTTCACTGCTGAAGAAAATTTTGTTCGAAAACTCGCCGTCCACTGCTTGTTGTTGAAGCACCAAATTGACGTATGTACGGCGTTGTGAATGGTAAGCTGGCTTCTTCAGTTGTTGAGTAAGCTGGACTTTATATGGATATACATATGTAGATGTTAGTCCAAATGCAAAATACGCCATAAGAAAGGCCAAGCTCTTGAGAACCTCAAGAAAGAGACACATTCGGGTACATCTTCACTTACAATAACAACATTTGAGGTGGAAAGAGCAAAGGATGATGCACAGGCCTTGCAATATCTATATATTAGGTAAAGTAAAAGGTTCGTTCGGTTTTTGACATCGAAATTACCGGAGCGGAACCCAGCAAACCACTTTTGTGATACATGTTCGTTTACAGTATCGGGCCCATAAACTAAATTAATTTTTTCAGCCGCTTTGGCTGCTTTTTCGCCTTGATCGAAGAAAAATTGTAAAATATAGCGAATTTTCGCTTTGCTGGTGTCCATCTTTGACAAGCGCTCACAACGTACTGAGTCAATCAATGTCAAAGACAAACTTTTAGCGCGAATGAACACGTTTTCAGCGCAGTATAGTATGACATGTTGGGACACGTAACACTAGCACTATGGACAATAACGCCATCTCTTAGATAAAAACCGAACGAAACTTTTACTTTACCTAATATAATATATATTTGTAGTAAGTCTTAAAAATTTTAACGCGTCGTGCGGTTGTTAAGCGATCCGTATTCATAAATGAGTGACTCTTAACTAAAACAAAACATGTTTGCATTGACAGATGTCAAATTGAGTCCTGAACGTTTGAAATCATGAAATGGGTAATCCTATATAATAGGGTGGTTTCCTAAACGTCAGTTGCAAAGCAACCATACATTGTTACGCATTCCTCAATGTAACTGTGCAAACTTTGACGATGTACCATGTTCCAAAATGCATCGGTAAAGTTTTTGATGTGCAAACAAGTGCAAACTGCACATCGCTAAGGTTTGTGATGCTTTATTTTATAAAATTTCTTAACAACAATGGCCGAAGTCGGAGGGTAAGTTTTTTTGCGCTAATATTTTTTTGTTAAACATAATTTGCTTAAGATGCTCACCAGCACTCAACAAAAATTAGCTTATCAATTACAGGCGATCAATTTTCTTAAACAGATTTTATAACCATAATTATTCATTAAAATAAACAAAACTACTAATTATACTAAACATTGGCAAATACTTTATTTTTGAATGCGTTAAATTTACGTATTACCTGAATCATTTGTTTAAAACAAGTTTACAATTTTGAATCTATATCAATTGATTACCATGTCGTGTCACCTTTATGTACGAATTTTTTGCAGTTACAAATATGAGTAAGTAATTTGGTATTTATTTTATTTATTTACAGCGTGATCATGCCTAAAAAAAGTTCGGGAGAAATTGAAAACCTTGTTTTTGTTGTATCGGCTTGGACAACCCAACTACGGCGTTAAGAGCAATAATGGTACTGTGCACTTTAAGTGAGCCATACCTTTGTACTGTTGTACTCAGGTGGTGTGTAAAAAATGGAAGCAGTAAGGCCTCAATTGTTTTCAGCACTAGGGAAAGCGAAATATTACTCAATATGAAGGTTTTCCTGGTTTTATTATTAATATCTCTGGAATATATCCGATGGTCCGACGATGCGCGGCTACTGATTGAATTTTCCACCTGGTCATTACGCTTTTACATTGATTTGACGGTGTTCTAAAATTTGATTGCACCAGGGGAGATGTTTAAGGACCTTGAGATTTCCTCTCACTTGTTCACTGATGAGGGGAATCGGAAAAGATATCAGCTTGACATAGGCAATCGCCCATTGATGCTAAATCCGGTACCGATCTGAAGAGGGTGACGGCAGTTACGACTGCGGAAAATAAATTAGCCAATGATAGCGGGAAGAGCACTAAAGGTGTTCTCTGTAAATATTGTTAAGTCGAACCAGTCAGCTTTTCTAGATCAGGGAGGTATGGGGTAAGCTGAAGGAGAATACTGGCTTGATTCAGTTGAGCTTTGGCAGCTTGAGCGACTGAGCCGCGTATCGTGTGGTCCACTCCCTGTGCGTTTCAAGGCCCAGCCATTGCACTAGTTGCATCTTTTTGAAGAATGGTGGAGTCATTTTTAAAACATGCAACAAAGTATACTAATAATTTGGTTAGTATTTTCCTAGCTACATCAGTCGCACTTTTCGCATAAGCTCTTTCACGAGTCCCTATTGGTTATATGAATCTGTTTTTTATATTCTTTAAGTACGTCTTTATATTTCCTCCAAGAGGACTCATCATCGGCTATCTTGGCAAGTTTGAAGAGTCCCTTAAGACTTCGTATCTGTAATTCAAGTCCTTGTTTTTTTTGGTATACTGGACGGCACGAGGTGTAATATGCTTTATTGAGAATTCTTGTAAGTGTGGCTGCCAGCTCCTTTAGTTCAGGTTTTCAGTCACATGTCTCATGTCTGGTTAAATTCTCCGTAATATCTTCCTATACAACTTCCAATTAGTATTCCTAGGATTTCTGAAAGTTTGACTTGTATTAAGAGCTGAGAATATTACTCGTATTCCCACATACCTATGATCAGAAAACATGGGTGTATGAAGAACCTCCTAGTTTTCAGCACTGATTATTTTGGTAGTTAAATCGAGAACGTTCTTCAAGATAGGGTTAATATATATTGGTTCCTGCACTCGGTATACTATTTCTAATACATATATTTATTAGAATAAAGTTCAGTTAAGACTCACCCCTTATTGGTGTCTCCGCCACCTCAGATAGTGTAATGCACATTGCTCCTATAAACAGGTGTCTTTTTGCCTTCTCAGCTGCATCTGCCAACCTACTGGCGTCCTTCATCATAGCGACCTGTTATACGCGAAAAGCACCGCGTTAGCCCTCCCATACTTTACCTAATACCGTCACGTCATCTGAGGAGAAATTAAGATCAATAACCAAATACATATTTTCTTTACAAATGTAACTGTTCTTACCTTATTTGTTGCGCTAGGGTTGAACAGCGAGTTCAGTTAAGATATCATGTTTCCCGAGGCTGTCCATGATTCCTGAACTAAATCCGTATTGTAGCTGATCCTGTCTAAGTTGAGAAGGAGCTCGACAGTGGAGACCTTACTTTTATGCAGATTTATCTGAAGAATCTTCACTGTTAAGTTCAAGCTTCTTCTCGTGGTCCAATTGCTTCAAGGATCTCCCCTAGATGCTTCTACATCACTCGCTCTTCCAGCGTGTTCTCATTGTTATCAACTGGGTTGCGCGGCTCGCGAACCTTGCTTATTCGAAGGATATAGTTTTGGCTGCCATCCTTTCTCACTTTTATTGAGAGAGAGATTTAAGATTAAACATCAGCAGCCGCAGTACATCCCCTGGTTTCACTGTACGATTTATGAGCACCTTCGATTTCAGGGGGTTGTTCCAGTCAATGAGCGCCAGGATTAAGTGTTTCTTGGCTATTTCGCTGGTCATTGCTACTGTTCTAGACGTTAAGAGTTTTTCCCAGTCAATCCTGACGTTTGGCCTTAAAGCGTCGTCCCTTCACTTCAATGCTGCCTTTTGTCTGCAATCTCTTCCTCGGTTCGGTTCGCAATTCTCAAATTCGCAAACCTCCATTTTCACCTTAGCTCTCCACTTCCTCTGTTCTATTGGACTTGAAGCTAAGTTTTTCTTGCTTTTTTCAACCCATCTTTTCTGGGTGTTGCCGTAGGCTCGGTCTTCACTGCCTATTTTGATCATTTTAATTATAAACAAGCCAGAAAAGGTAAACAAATTAAAAACTTTTTTTATTTAAAAACTAAATATTTGTATGTTTTTTTATTAAAGATTGTTTCTTTTTTTGTTGCATTTGAATTATTAAATTGAGAGGAAAACATTTAAAATGAATTAGTTTTCTTTATCCGAATCCGATCTCTTCGTAAAAGTCCAAAAACATATTCTGGACTACCCTAGCAAATAAAAAGGCTTTGCTGGATTTATGTGATGAACTTTTGCACAAGCTTGTTACCAATGGTTCCGAAGAGATTAGCAATGAATTCATTAGATGAGCATCTAATGTGTATTTTACGCGAGTTCTTGCGAGTATACTTAAGCCGGAAGTTTCTCAAATCTTTATTTCTAGCTTCCAATGTTTTTTCTTTATCCGAATCGGAACTCTTCGTAAAAGTCCAAAAACATATTCTGGACTACCCTAGCAAATAAAAAGGCTTTGTTGGATTTATGTGATGAACTTTTGCACAAGCTTGTTACCACTGATTCCGAAGAGATTAGCAATGAATTCATTAAATGAGTTGCGAGTATACTTAAGCCGGAAGTTTCTCAAATCTTTATTTCTAGTTTCAAAGTTTTTTCCGAAGTGGTACACACATACTTTGTATGATATCACCTCTATGTATTAAAATACTGTGTACTGAGATTGGCATATAGAACCATGGATATTCTCGGATGAAAATTTTTGCGGTTCCTAATGTATATTCGCGAAAGCTTTCGATGTTTATAGAACATCCAGAGATTTCTTTCTTCTACTAAAATCTCGTCTGAACCACGGACCATCCACTTTTTAATAGTCACTCGATAACCCATGTGTAAAATACATTCAAAACATCATATCCAGCTATGCCTCGTAGATAGACCGTATTCAAATAAGTTTTCATTTTTTGGGATGCCATTATACATCCAAATAATTCATTTCTTTTGGCGTTGTGCTTTTATTATAGCTTGCAAAAGCTTATAGGTACGTTCTTTTGGTGCAATCGCCATCGATATAAAGGGCCAAAGCATCCACAGCAGTATATTTTAAAGGAAGCTCTTGATGGAGACTTCTTTTAATTTTTTTTAGCTGCTTCGAGGTCTGTGGCTACCATAGAAACGAATTCGGATGTACTACGCTTCCCAAATTTATATCTACAAACTTTAACAAACTAATTGCAGGTATTGCTTTCAACGTTATTCGCAACCATGGCGCATTGACGTTCAAGGTGGCAATCAGTGATCCCTTTGTCATTAGTTACGCTAAATCAAACAAATCGCCCTCTATGAGACGTTTTGGCTGGGATATCAGCCCACTTCTCATCCTTATTGACCTCCATGTTGAGTTTTTTTTCAGCTAACCTGAATGGATGAAGTAGACTTACACCCTCCTCCTCCAGAGTAATATGCGAAGCAAGTTACCAGGAAGAGAGGGAAGGATATATACCCCTGATTTGGCTCGACGTCCGAATATAAAATTTGTTTACACAATTTTTAAAACTAGAGCCACAGCTCAAACCAATAGTAAATTAATAATTGATTAAGAATGAAATGTTAAAATTATTTATTTTTTTTAATATAATGTATAAATTTGTTGAATAAATAAATAAATGTAACGACTCTATTTTTTTTTTTCGTTTCGGCGCTATGCAATCGAAACTAAGAGAAATTGCTGTTATTAATTTAAAATTGCTTGCTATGATATTACCAGTACTTTTAAATTTAAACTTTTACATTCTTTGTTAACACTAACGACAGCATTTCGTTTCGGGTATTTATTTTAATAACTGATTTATCGTTACGATGTAAGCTTGCTATATATGTACATAAATGTATGTAATATTATATTATATAAAGGAACAGTGGGACGGCATTACAAGCTCCCTACGCTCAGCTGCAAACAAATCCGAATGGTAAAAATAAACTGTCCAACCTCGCAGTAATGAGATCGACCATTACCTGTGCTGGGTGGGATAGATACCACGAACTAAAGAGGGAAGCGATATGTATGTATGTATATGTATTCGACAAAAAAAAAAAAGACCGAGATGCGGAAGTATGAAGAGCACAAGTGCTGGCCGACAGGGGTAATGCTCGAAATATTTACGAAAAGGTGCGGCGCCTTACCGAAGCTTTCAAGAGCATAGTCTTATTCTATACTGAATTTATGGAGGGAACACTTCTTACTTCTACAATTGACCAGAAATTCACCATGCGACAAATCTTGGAAAATACCCGTGCAAAGAGGATCGCCACACACCACCTCTTCGTCGATTTTAAAGCAGTCTTCGATATCACGATAAAGCTGGCTTTTTTGCCGATATGTCTGAACTTGGTACCCCCACCCCAAAACATATACGGCTGTGTAAGCTGATGTTAAGCAACACCAAAAACTCCGTGAGGATAGGGAAGCACCTCTCCATGCTGTTCGATGCCAAACAATGTGACTACTTACCGTGTGACTTATTTAGCTGAATAGAGAAAGCATATTATTCTACATATAAGAGTATACAGCTGCTGGTGTACGATGATGGTAGCGACTGTTTTGCTCAAGCTGTATAGGAAAACGAAACGTATGAATCTGATAGTGAAAGAGAACAAGATTAAATATCTGCTGTTATTAAACAAACAGTGATGGCATTCGCATATCAGCAGTCATAGCTTTGAAGGCGTTTATAACTGAGTAGGAAATTGAAAAGTAAAGTCCTTTCTCAACGAACAAAGCTCTCATACACGTATAACCACAGGCTATAAAACGTTTAGCTGTGCAAGACGTACGACGACATATGCATAGTACAATGTATATAGAGACAGCGGCTGCGGTGGCTAGGTCGTGTTGTCCGTCTCAATGCAGCCTGGTGTTCCTTCTATAAACTCAGGATTCTCTGGTCATCGGTCACTAGATTTTCTCCTCGTTCCTTACATGAGAACGATCCGGACTTTAAACCTTTTGTAACTCACGGTATCTTTAATTAGAATTCTCATGTTCTTCAAACTTCTTCGCTTTCACAATCTTTATCATATTAAGTAGCTATTTCTCCGACCAAATCGAAAACCAATTATAGCGGCGGTACGTAAGGAGCTAGAGAGGCCGTTCCACAGGTATTAGTTTTCTTTCTAATCTCTACGCCCTTTTTTGCATTAAAAATTATGTTTGTATGGGTTTGGCCTTAAGATGAAATGTTTGTTTTGGAAAAGTTATGGTTGTTTGTGTTGATACAGTTTCAAAACGCTTAGCACTTCATCTTAAATAAATTGGAAATTTGTCTTCAGATTTCATTTTAATTGCTTTTATTTATTTTTTTATTTGTCGGATTCACGTCAAATTTATTTAATTTATTGCAAAAAAAAGGAAAGAAAACCAGATTTTTTGAAATCTGTAACTAATAATTAATTACAAACATAAGATACATTTTCATTTCAATAAGTACATACATATTTTTTATAGGTTTGACCCCACATTCGGAGCTGACAAATTTACATACCTAACAGAACTTTCATTATTTCAATTTTAGTACTTTAATTATTCCTGTTTCATATTCACAAATATGTATATGTACTATATATTATACACACGCATGCTGACAAGCTTACATTTATTAATACAACACCATTTTAATAGAAAAGGCTAGTATGATTCCTCGTGTACCGTTTCCATAATAGAATATGTACAAAAGGGTAACTTAAATAACATTGTTTTAATTTCACTTGTCTGTCTGAGGTTTCTAAAATAATTACAAAAACTTTTCTTTTACGAGGGTAACGTTTAGAGAATATTACTCAAGTTTTCGACGTGAATGGAAAAAAATATATTTAAATACAGTTGTCAATTTTACGTCGACAATTCGGTTCAAAAACACTTCTTCTTAAGTATTCGAGAACAAGAATATGTAAATTATAGCGTAAAAGTTTAAGTTAAAAGTCATTGATAATTTTATTTGACGGACAAAATAAATAAATAGAACATATCAATACATTTCCGATAACAGAGTATACTATAATTGATTTCAAAGTGTCCATTTTTCATTTTTGTGTGAGTGCTAACAATTTTGAGCAGGAATGGCCAATTCTCTAAAATTATTCTGCATGAAAAATCATTTGCTATCTTTGGGTCCCATTGGCTAAATAACACAAGGCTTTAATGAAATTATTTATATATTTTATATTTGTGTATTCGTCAATTTAAAAATATAAATAAATATAATATATACGGATGAAAAAAGCAAATGCCATTCGAGCAGTTAAAATTCAATGGTTTTGTTGCTGCCTTCATATATATTTCATAGTGTACATTTCACAAAGTACACTTTTTCATGGAGAAAAAATATTTAAAGTTATGGCTGCCCAACAATATACAAGATTGTGATGAGAATTTCGCGTGATCACAGGAATCCTCAAAGTTTCTCTGATTGAGAAAACTTGGTAAACCGCTTATAAATATATTTAACCCTTATTTAGCTTTATTGCTCAATAACCTGTAAATAAATATGCGTTTGCTATGGTCTACCAATGTTGACCCTGCCTTTTGCCATTGACGCTACGTTTTCGCCCGATCGCTTTTGACCTGGTTTCTGTTATATCCGTATTGCGTTCCAAAAACTTTAGCAACGTCCCTATGTCCCCTTTGTTAAAAAATTTCAATTAATTACCTTATATTTAAAAAAACATAAACTTTTTGTACTTCATAAACTCTACAATATTTGGCCTTCCTTAACATTTATCAAGAGTTTATTCACATCAGCTGACAAATCAAAACAAACAGATTAAAACCATAAAAGAAAACAATAAGCACTGTCTTTTATTTGAAGAAATAAATTATTTGTGTTTATATTGAAAAACGGAGATATTAGAAATCATTAACAAAAAAATTATAATGTCAAGGCAGTTTTTAAGCTCTGGCTATATGTGAAGAGACAGATAAGACAATTTTAATCAAATTTATTGACTTAATGAAACAAATATTATAGCATATTTTCGACTCTTTA
The DNA here is from genome assembly GCA_037013455.1 of Ceratitis rosa. Lineage (NCBI taxonomy): Eukaryota > Metazoa > Arthropoda > Insecta > Diptera > Tephritidae > Ceratitis > Ceratitis rosa. Next base: position 5,420,940 of record JAWMAG010000015.1, on the reverse strand, counting down.
ATCCACATCTTTAGTAAAATAAATTGAGCTTTTTTGTCTTGAACTTAACCGGAAGCCAAGATTTTCGATCTGACTACCATTTCACGTAGATTCACTTGCTCGTCGTCTTAACCCTTTTGCTGGCATTTTTTCTTGGCACTAAAATTAAATTAATTACATCACTAACTTAATGTAATATTCTGTAAACTTTTACCTAAAAGCTTACATTGCTCTTCTTCATTCAAATGAAGGAAAATATAGGACCAAAGAAAAAGAGAACTACCTAACTTCGTGCTGTGTGAACGAGGTAATTCGGCATGTAATTCAAAGTTAAAGTTATAAATTGCGTCAATTTGCGATTTTATTATTAAAATTTTCTTTTTGGTAAACTATTTGCAAGCTCCCTTAGATGTCTGGGAATACAAGAAAAATATTTATACATGTTTCAATAAAGCATGGTCTAGGGGTTTTCTGATTCGCTGATTACGACATAACTCTATTATATTTATATTTACTAGCGGTTCAAACCTCACGTTGTGTATTTAGCTGGATGTGTTGCCGTGCTAAATTTGTCTTCCGTGAAAGTTTTAAATTTATTTCTGAGCTCACTTGAAGGTGACTAAGATTTAAAAAAAAGGAAAAATGGATATTCAACTTTATGGGAGATAATGTAATGTTAATATTATTAGGGAGGGATTAAATTAAATATTTGCAAAATTAAAGGTATGTATTAAATTCCCACATTTAAAGACATTTTTTATCGCTTACAACCCTGCGTGATGTAATTTAAATTTACCGCAACAATGAAAACGGGAAGTTTTAAATTGTGAAAGTTATCGAATTTGAAATTATGAATATTAGTTAGTATTTTTATAAATATAGGCTTTATTTAATTTTTATATTCACTGCTGCGTCTAACTGAACATTATATTTAAGAATTTTTATTTGAATTACTCTGTATTTTACTAATTTTTCCGGTTAATGTTAATACAACCCTGTAATTCAACGAAACGTGGATTGACCATTTTGAATCTATTAATCCATTTTCATTTGGTATCAGAAAGTTATATCTGTATATAGAATCTAAAAATGTATGACAACTATATTTATAATTTCAGATATTAAAACGTCAAATAAATAACTACTTTATACTGTAGCAAAATGTTTTTATTTAAGTTTTTAATACTTGTGTCTGCCTTTCAACAGTGTTGTTCTACAGTGAATATTTATGCGCCGAAATGCAACATTTGCCTACCTTTATTTTGTGAATTGTTTTCGTTTCGTTATTTGTGATTAGTTTAAAGCTTAAATATATTTATGTATATAAAATCGGTAACGTGCTTATATTGCAATGCTTTTTCGATATATACTACTAAAGACAAACCTTAGTGCAACTCATATACATAGGTTATATTTATTACATCAATAGGTGAAAAAATGGAGTATTTCGATCAGGTGATCTCAGCTGTTTTTTGAACAGATGATAGTTTTTCTACTTGTATGACTGTACAATGACCTAAATATTTGTATCAATGCATAAACGAGCGCTCGTACAATATGTGTCTTTCACATATAGCAATGGCTGATAAGGTGCGTGCACTTTTTCGCCACTCGAAGTCTCCTTCGAAAATAGGTATCTATATGCTTGAAGTAATCCGAAAACCGGTCTACGTCGATTTATCGTTGATAAACTTCATGAAAAAAATCTTCTAAGTTTATGCTTATTTAGGAAGACTGCTCCCTTGGCCTCTACTACATATTGCGATTCGCAAGAAAAATGTTCCAAGTCGAATAAATGCTACTACGTAGCTCTATAAAATTCGAATGGTGCCAAATTCACCTCACACCGTTCACATCATACGTTTGGAGGTGGAAATCGCTTCAGCGGTTACAAGGCGTCAACATTATATATCTCACATTTTATCCTTCAGGCTCAAAATGTCTGACTGATTCCTTTTATGGTAAATGCCTTCGCTGAATTTTAACTTTGTTTTCGTCGCGAAACCACAACGCCACCGAATCCATTTTTAAATCATTTTCGCATAGATTTTGAAGTTTTAACCGACTTTTGTATAAAATATTAAATTGTTTATATATTTTGACACTTCTCTCTTCATTTATGTAAACTTCGAATATAGTGCTGCCACATTTTAATAGCCTATTTCCACCGGACGTTAACTGCATTTTAGCTTGAATGCATTTAAACATCGCATTTAAATGCGAAATTCCCATGTGTTTATTGTTGTATAAAAGTGTGTTAACTCACTTTTCAAAGTGAGTTAACTCACTTTCGGTAATTTAACAGAAAATGTTATGTTAACAGTCGATGCTGTCACTACTAATGTAAGCATTTCGGACGTTTCGCTATATTTCTTGCCAGAGTCGTGTATTTTCGGATTTAATGAGGGGCCAGACTTTTATTTTGCATGCTGAAATTTTTTCTGCAAAAGTTACTTTTTGCATTAATATTGACATAAAAAAAATATATTAAGTAATTGGCGAAGAGAATGCTTCTCCTCTTTAAAAAATAAAATAAAATAAAAATAAAAAACAAACAAAAAGCAATTGTGGAATAGAAAACGATCCCCTCAACATAAAAATATACGCGACTCTGGTAACTATCAGCGCATGCGCAAAACAAATAATTATGTATGTATATATAATTGGCGCAAAACAAATATTTATGTATATATAATGTGCGCTTTGTAACCGGTTAAGGGATTTTTCGGCCGAGCAAACTGCAAATGTAAACAAAAATCAGCTGTTTGAGTTAACTCTTTTTCGGTGGAAACGTTTGACATTTCATTCTCTTAACAGAGGCCTTAAATGCAGTTAAGTGCTTGGAGGAAATAGGCTATAAAATTACGTTGCGAAAGCGAATGCGCAAGTGTTAGGTAGTTTCATTATCAGTTCGGTTCGCATCTTGCTTTCGAAACACAACACGCAGTAGGGGCCCTGGTCAATGGCGAGTATACCAAGCCTAAAGCCACGCTGATAAGGTCCAATTGGCTTTGTGGACCTTGATTGGGCTGTCTTATCGTAATAAGATTATTTAAGAATTCAGACGTCAACATGCTATAAGAGATTCAAGAATCAATATTCTTACCGTTATTTGCATTCGCATTTTAATAATGTCAGACCCAGTCATAACATAAAATAAATATTTGTTTAAGATTTAGGTCTAGGAAGTCTATTTCAACCGAAAATTCCATATCTGAAAAGTATATATAACATAATCTTCCGATTCCGTTATTTTTCAGCGGTCGCCCCTTCGCAGAGAATATCAACCACTCTGAGTGTATTTCTGACATGAAATAAAAGCGCCTCTGTAGTTCCCTCCATTTTGTTGGAAAAACATCAAAAACACAAATCGGAGGAGGAGCTCTGCCGAAAATCGCTTCAGCGGTTACAAAGCGCCAATTATATATATGTAATATATATATTAGGTCAAGTAATTGGTTCGTTCGGTTTTTATGTAAGAGATGGCGTTATTGTCCATAGTACTAGTGTTACGTGTCGCATCATGTCATACTATACGATGCTAAAAGTTCGTCTTTGACAGTTTTTCGATTGGTTGACTCAGTACGTTGTGAGCGCTCGTCAAAGATGGCCACCAGCAAAGAGAAAATTCGTTATGTTTTATAATTTTTCTTCGATCAAGGCGAAAAAGCAGCCAAAGTAGCTGAAAAAATTAATTTAGTTTATGGGCCCGAAACTGTAGCACAAAAGTGGTTTGCTAGGTTCCGTTCCGGTAATTTCGATGTCAAAGATGCACCACGCGTCGGGAAGCCGGGAAGGGAAAATTGCGATAAAATCATGGAAATAGTGGAAACAGACCGTCACGTGAGCACTTATTTAATTGCTGAGGAACTAAAGATAAGCCAGAAAATCGTTTGGAACCATTTGGATAACCTTGGATTTAAAAAGAAACTCGATGTTTGGATGCCACACGAACTAACGCAAAAAAACATGATGGACCGAATTTCCATCTGCGAATCGCTGCTGAATCGCAACAAAATCGACCCGTATCTGAAGCGTTTTGTGAGTGGTGATGAAAAGTGGATCACTTACGACAACGTCAAGCGAAATCGGTCGTGGTCGAAACGCGGTGAGCCGGCGGAAACGGTGGCCAAGCCAGGATTGACGGCCAGGAAGGTTTTGCTGTGTTTTTGGTGGGATTGGCAAGGAATCATCTACTACGAGCTGCTCCCCTATGGCCAAACGCTCAATTCTGCCCTCTACTGCCAACAACTGGACCGCTTGAAGGCAGTACTCATCCATAAGAGGCCATCATGACAACGCCAGGCAACACACAATTTTGGTGACGCATCAGAAGCTTCAGGAGCTCGGATGGGAGGTCCTAATGCACCCACCTTATAGTCCGGACCTGGCACCAAGTGATTACCATCTTTTCCTGTCCATGGCGAACGCGCTTAATGGTGAGAAGTTGGCCTTAAGAGAGGCCTATGAAAATTGGCTCTCCGAGTTTTATGCCTTCTACGAGAGGGGTGTAACGAAGTCGGCATCTCGTTGGCAACAAGTTTACGAACAAAACGGATAAATGTACACAAAGTTATCATATTTTGAAAAATCAATAAAAACCGAACGAACTTATTACTTGACCTAATATAATACCATTCCTGAAAACAGCTAGTGGGGAACCCTTCTCGGGTAAAGCTCCATATTATGCATACCACATTAGCCTCAGGAACTACAAAGTCCTTGCTCTTCCAAGTGTCGAAGGGTCAAATCCTCTGTCAGAATACACAGAGAAGAACAAGTAGCTCCTAAGGTTATAGAGAAGCTCAGAACCATTCCAGCCGGCAAACTATGTAACTACGAAGGAATCAGCCTCTGAAAGACCTAGACCGAGAGGTCTTCAAAAATGTCCCAGCCGGAGTCAGGAACTGAAAGACCCTTCTGGAGATGACGAAGGAACACCTAGCACTGGAAGTCATAGAGAGAGGATGGTGACGACTAGAAATCAGTTTCGAATAAAAAAAATTGTCAAATTGAACAGCTTTATAGGTTTTTACTAAGTGCATAAAGGTTGGTTTGGCACAAAAAACAAATCATATAAAGAAACCAAACAATCGAACCAAATAAAAATAAAAAAAAAAAAAATAAACAGTAAGTATATAAAAAGCGATGCAATGAGCAACCAGCGCTCACATCAAGCAGAGCGATGGCATTCACTACGGCAGCGGACAAAGAAACGAGTCATGCAACAACACTAACACAAAACAACAGTTCAGCTGCAACATAAAACCCAAAGAGAATAACGCGCTCTTATACTCCGGCGGCAGCAAGAATACAAGTACGAGATGTGACAATTAAGTAATGAGAATTATTATATTGCTACGATTGTGGTAACCCTGCGACCTTGATATATTTGCCATCACTCTAGCTTGTTTAGTTCGGCTACTGTTTCGAGTTGAGTAAACGTGTATTCGTGGTGCTCGTCACGAAAATGGAAAAACGAAATCAAGTGCAACACGTCGCGTTAAAATTGTTCGAAACAGCTTCGGAAACGTACGCTAAAATTGTAAAAGTGTATGGTGATAGTGCTCTTAGTGGTGCTCAGATGTTTCGATGACACAAAGAGTTTAAGTTTAAGTAAAGCTAGCATAAAAAAGTCGAAGGTGAAAACGATGATTATTGCCTTTTTTGATAGCCGTGGAATCGTCCACAAAGAATTTCTTCCAACGGGCCTAACCGTAAATAAAGTCTACTATCGCCAAGTATTCGAAAGATTGCGAAAACGAGTCAACAGGGTGCATCCAGACATCGCTCGTAACTGGATCGTTCATCACGACAACGCGTTATGCCACACCGCCCTCAGCATGTCACAGTGTTTGGCCTCTAAAGGGATCGCCGTGTTGCAACAACCGCCTTATTCGCCCGATATGTCACCCTCAAGGTATTCAAGCTAAACACAACCAACCCCACATATTATCCCCGTTACTTCCTCCAATTTTACTTAGCTCAAACACTGGTCACATGACCTGCGTTAGTTGTCATTCCACTCAGTTCTGAAACAGATGATGTGCTTTGTTATTTCTCCAGAGATATGAAATGGATGTCAAGCTCATCAGAAACACACCGCACCAATAAGTATAATTTTTATATTATTTGTGTTTATAAATAGCTTAAAGCATAGCTCTCTTTATTGCTACGCAGCAAATTTATTGCAGTCAACTTCCATAACTCTCAAAATCAGGGGGTTGACCTTACCTTGGCCACGATATATAGTCCGCCAAGCTTCGTAATAATAGAGAGCAATTTAGTGATTTTTTATAACGCTTGGAGATATAATTTTAAATGGAGGAAATTACAATGCGAAGCACACTTACTGTGGCTCTCAACCAATAATCCCAGCAAGTCGCCAGTTCTATAAAACGGTCATGAATACCAAAAATAAATTTAAGCAGAGAACACAACCAAAAACCAAAGCAAAGACAACTCATAACGCAATAGAGTTGCTAGTCCGTAATAAGCAACGTTTACGTCACGATTGGCAAGCTTATCGTCTGCGCCATGTAAAAACCCAACTTGAGATGACAGAAGAAAAGATAAAGGTGACATGAAGGTACGAAAAGAAGCTAGCAAAAACCTTAAGCGGCTAAAAAATACTGAACCACCGTTATAAATACGCAACTGTTCATGGGCCAAAACGAAAAAAAGAAAAGGCGGCTTGTTTTTCAGAACACTTCAGGACGGTATTCTAAACAAATACTGCTACAGGTAATGCACCTTTGTCACTAAACCATAATGTTCCCAAGTACACTGTCACTTGTGGAGCATCTGTCTCTGAATTAAAAAATATCGTTAGTGTATTAGATCCAAAAAATATATATTTAATTGGCGCTTTGCTAACGCTTAAGTGACTTTCCGCCGAGCTCCTCATCCAATTTGTGGTATGCGTCTTGATGCTTTTCCAACAAATGAAGGGACCTGCCTCCAAACGGTCGTTGGTTTTTTATGAGAAGCTTTTATTTTATGTCAGAAATACATTAAAAAAAAATTTAAGATATGTCACGCCGAGTTGAAAACAACATTAAAATAAAGTGTATATTTTAATTATTTACTTTACATCAATAAAGTTAAATCTTCATGTTCCTTTTTTTTAATCTTTATATACTTAAAATGAAGTTTTAAAACAGATTTAAATCTTTCACTGAAAAAAAAATTTGGCCCGGCAGCACGCTGAACTGAAAACTAGCACGTTTGCTCAAGATTTAGAGAAAAGTAGGTAAATATCTATTTAGATTCACGTTTGGAACCTATCCTCAAATTTGCTTATGCACAATCTATACAATTCCTTCATACATCATTCAATTAAAAATGTGTGCGTAAAAAAGAGAGTACGAAAATTATGAATTTTGTGTCTTGTAAGTCTGTACAATGGTTATTGGCTTCAGAAAAAAATTCATTTAAATTAAAATATACATACGTGTATGTATGAATGTATGAGTCATTCATGTCCCCACAAAAGCAAAATTTGACAAAGAGTTTGTTCATCACAGAGAAGCAAACGACTAAAAATCTTCATTCTCGTATGTATGCATTTACCGTAGAAAGTTCAATATTTCGTTTTTAATGAAATGATTAACTATATTATATTTTTTTAGTAAAAAATAATAAAATAAGAACTATGCGTATATACGAGTTAATGATAGAAGAAACGGCAACACCACTTCAGAAATTTTTTTATGGCGCTAACATACTAATAACGGGAGGTACAGGGTTTCTTGGCAAAAGTAAGTGGCGCTTGTTTCTTCAAATTTTAATGTATTTTTATTATAAGTATCTTAATATTTGTAGTATTACTTAAAAAATTATTTACATCATGTCCTGACATTGGAAATATTTATATTTTAATACGAAATAAAAATAATAAAGATGTGCACTCACGGGCTGAAGAAATGTTTGATGATCCCGTAAGTGTTGAAAATTGACTTAACATTGAAATATTTATTTATTAATCAATGCAATGAAAAAGCTTGCCCCAAAATTTCAGCATCACTTTCAGGGCATCGCAGGAGATTGCATGTTGCCTGGATTGGGTCTAAGCCATGAAGATCGCAAAATTCTTATTCAGAGTGTTAATATTGTATTTCATGTGGCAGCCACAGTGCGATTTGATGAAAAATTGAAAGATGCAATGCAAATTAATGTAAAAGCAGCGCGTGATATTATGCTGCTTTGTAGTGAAATGAAGTACCTTAGAAGCGTTTTACATGTTTCCACTGCATATGCTCAATGCCCGCTTCGACAAATTGACGAGAAGTTTTATCCACCCCCCGGTGACTCAAATAAGTTATTACTTGTGACAGAGTGTACACCAGAAAATTTATTGGAATCAATAACCCCTGTGTAAGATGGATTTAATTTTGACACAACAACATAATTTCTAGCATAATCGTTATTAGTCTATTAGGAAAATGGCCAAATACGTATACCTTCACCAAAGCTGTTGCTGAGGATATTATCAAGTCGTATGGCAAGAATTTGCCTGTAGGCATGTTTCGACCTGGAATTGGTAAATATGCTTATAAATCAATAGTTATGAGCCTTTTTCATGGTCGAGTTATTATAGAAATAATCGGAGAGAAAACAAAAAGTATTCTTAGTAAACTTACACGGTTATTGAACACCAACGTCAGTCATAAATAAAACCCGGTACTATTGAAAACCTTTGATACGTAAATATCGCATTTGTGAATTCAGACAAATTAGTTAGTATTCTGATTTAAAATCAATGCAAATCAATTTGAATAATTACTTTTAATTCGCAAAATGACACCAATTATTGTATTGCTGATTGAGTCAAACTATTTTTAGAATATAACCCATTTACGAAACCAAATTTGTCAAATTAGGACAGCAGCAACAACTTGCAATGAACTGTTATCGATTTCCACGTTATAACTGAAGGCAACTCGATGCGGGTTAAACAACATGCCTTCGATTCCATCTATTCCGTTCAATTTCATTTCGTCCTTCGCGTTGTCATTAGTTTGAGTTGCTCTTGCATTTCTTTGCATTGTAGCATTGCGAGTTCAGCGAAGTTTGTAGGTCTAATTTTGTTAAAAACAAGAATTCAACTTCAATAGCCTAGTGGTTAGCATTGCATACTACCGTGCTAAAGGCCAGGGTTCAAGTCATGGTTCAACCAACACCAAAAATTATGAAAATTAAATGTTTCTGTTTGCGGCCGTCGCTTGGCAGGGAATCTCAAGCGAGTGTATTTCTGACATGAAGCATGCATCAAGACGAACACCACAAATTGGAGGAGATGCTCGGTGAAAAATCCCCCAGCAGTAATAAGGCGCCAATTATATTAATATATTAGGTGTAGCAAAAAGAACTACATTATCTTTCCAATAGATGGCGTTATTTATCTCCAATCCAAAAAAGCTGAAGCTCACCGGTTGCTGGTAGAAACTTATGGTGAACATGCTCCAGTGATTAGAACATGTTAGACACGGTTTTGTCAATTTAAAAGTGGAGATTTCTATTTGACAGACAATGAACATCCTGGTGCGGCGAAAAAGTTCCAAGACGCGGAATTGCATGTTGATCCAACCCAATCGCAACAAAAATTGGCAGAAACACTACATGTGACTCGAGGAGCAATTTTCCAACGTTTAAAAGCCATGGGAAAGATCCAGAAGTATGGAAAATGGGTGCCACATCAGCTGAACGATAGACAAATGGAAAATCGAAAAACCGTTGGTGAAATGCTGCTTCAATGATTCGAAAGGAAATCTTTTCTGCATCGAATTGTCACGGGGACGAAAAATGGATTTATTTTGAGAACCCGAAGCGAAAAAAAGCATGGCTTTCCCCTGGTGAAGCTGGCTCATCGACTGCAAGGCCAAATCGCTTTGGCCGTAAGACAATGTTCTGTGTTTGGTGGGACCAGTGTGGTGTGGTGTACTACGAGTTGTTAAAACCTGGTGAAACGGTGAACACGGATCGCTACCGACAACAAATGATCAATTTGAATCATGCGTTGATCGAAAAACTGTCGGAATTGGCAAAGTTATCTTGCAACATGACAACGCGCCGTCTCATACCGCTAAACTGGTGAAAGACACATTAAAAACACTTAATTGGGAAATAATATCGCATCCGCCGTACTCTCCAGACCTCGCCCCGTCCGACTATCACCTTTTCGCATCGATGGGACACTCCCTTGCAGAGCAGTGCTTCGCTAATTTTGAAGAAGTCGAAAAATGGCTCGTCGAATGGTTTGCCTCGAAAGAGAAAGTTTTTTTGGAATGGTATCCATAATTTGCCTGAGAGATGGGTGAAATGTGTAGAAACCAATGGTCAATACTTTGAATAAAAAAATTTTGAGATTCCTCTGAAAATTAAGTGTTTTCTTTATCGAAAAAACCTGCAAACTTCAACAAACACACCGGGTATACTGCTATTAATTTCACACGCTTTGAACAAATATTAAAAAAAAAGTTTTACATTTTAAAGCACCGAACGAAAAGAAATACAGAAGCAACTCTGAGTAGCTAAACTAATAAAAAATTGAGTGAACTTTATCTTTTTAATGCCACTCTAACTTGAGTGTACTATTGTATAACTCAACTTTCCCCAAAAGATATTTCATTTCATTTGTTTCTTAGTAATTTCCTCATACAGAGATCCTGTGTGTGTCTGGATTGATAATTTTTATGGTCCGACGGGAGCTATTGCCGGAGCTGGTACAGGAGTCATACGAACGTTGCGGTGCGATCCACGAGCTGTCACAAATATGGTCCCAGTTGATTTATGTGTAAATAGTATTATTGCAGCAGCGTGGGACGTTTTGGAAAGACACAAGTAAGGAAAGTTCTTCAAATTGGAAGAATTTCATTTTATGAAATTCTCTAGGCATGGTAAAATATAATATTAAAAGAAGTAAAACAAAAAATAATAATTTTTTATGCTTAACGAAATTACTTGACAGTACCATTAAGTTAGAGAAGGAGATACCTGTGTATAATTTCTGCACATCGAAAAGCAATCAACTTACATGGGGAGATTTTACAACGAAAACAACAAAATATGGTCTTATGTATCCTACAATTAAGGCTCTATGGTATTTATGCTACGCCAACACCCCTAATAAGTTTTTGCACATGAGGTTCATATTTTTCTTACACTACGTACCCGCTACTATTGTATTTTTGATGGTTTTTATATATGCATGGGTAAAAAACCAAGGTAAGTTTTATTTTCTGTTAACTGCTTACCTCGTTTACCAGTTTTTTCTTTTTCAGATTATTAAATACTTACAAAAAGATTCATACATTCATGAATGTGATTGAGTACTTCTCAATGAGGCAATGAGACTTTCAAATTGACAATGTTGGAAATTTGCGGCATCGGTTTTCCGAAAAGGATAAGGATTTATTTTTCTTCGATATGACGAAATTAGATTGGGACTTTTTTCTACAACAATACCTTCGGGGGATTCGACAATATTTATTACATGATCCACTCGATACGATACCTCAGGCACTTATAAAGTGGAAGAGGTATATACCTATGTTTTATGATTACTTAGATCGCACAATAATTTTTTTTTTTTTTTTGAAACATTAATATTTATTTATTGAATCTACTTCGACTTCGGAAGCCTAACAATAAGTAATAAAATCTTAAACTAAATTAAAACATAAAGCCCATTAGTAGGAATGGGCTGCTGGCTTGACGTTGCTCTTTAGAAGGCTGCTTTGTCTTTTCTCCGCAGGCGGGTTTGACTTGTTGCATAGGCCAAGGTGTTAGCCAAAGGGTTCGGATGGTTACGCAGTTTTGTTAAATATTTTTTTGCTGCGATTTCAATTTCTTCCTTGATGGTAGGTATATTTAGATCTCTATGAATATTTTCATTACGCATGTACCATGGTGCGCCCGTTATTACTCTTAACGTTTTCGATTGGAATCTTTGAATTATATCTATATTCGTTGCGCAAGCTGTGCCCCATAACTGGATCCCATACATCCATATCGGTTTTATTGTTGCATTATATAAGAGAACTTTGTTGCTAAGGCTAAGTCCAGACTTCTTGTCTAAAAGCCAATGTAAACTGGCAGATTTGAGTTTAAGCTGCAGCTTTTTAGCTGCAATGTGTCGTCTCCAGGTTAAGCGCCTGTCCAAGTGGATTCCGAGGTATGTAATTTCGACAGCTTGCGGTATTGATACATTGTTGAGCTTAACAGTAGGACACGTTTTTGGCCTTAATGTGAAAGTTATGTGTTTGCACTTGTTTTCATTCACTTTTATACGCCATTTCGCTAGCCATTCTTCAATTTGTTTAAGATGCTGCTGTAACACCTTTGTGGCTGTAATGGGGCATTTATGTCGACTTAGTATAGCAGTATCATCCGCAAATGTTGACGTAATTACTTCGTCACTTGTAGGGATATCTGCGGTAAACAGTATGTACAATATTGGTCCAAGAACACTACCCTGCGGAACACCTGCCGAAATCGGACACTCTTCTGTTATGTAATCATTTACTTTTACTGTGAATCGCCTGTTGGATAAGTAGGATTCAAGGATATTGTGGAACGTGTTAGGTAATGATTTTTTAATTTTATGAATGAGGCCATCATACCACACTTTGTCAAATGCTTGCGCCACATCAAGAAAAACAGCCGAGCAATACTCTCGCATTTCGAAAGCTTTCCTTATTTCATTTGTTATACGATTTACTTGTTCAATTGTGCCGTGTTTTTCCCGAAAACCAAATTGATGTGTAGGAATAATATCATTTTGATGGAGAAAAGGAGTTTAGCTACCATAATTATCTGCGACTTTTTCCAGATTTGTGGATAATATCCCAGCATCAAAATGGCACTGAAAAGCTTTGCAAGAAAAACGAGAGCAATGCTTGGCAATTCTTTTAGCATTTTAGGCGAGATATGATCGTCTCCTGGAGATTTTTTTGGATTTAAGGCGGGTTAATTAGCCTCGATCCCCAATGAGTATGCTTCGCATTGTAATCACCTCCAGCTAGGAACCTATCTCCTAGAGTCATAAAAAAGTCGCTATATTGTTTTTCTGTTATTACGAAGCGTGGCGGACAGTAAATTGCAGCTAAAGTAAGGTCAACCCCCCTATTTTTAAGGGTGATCGAGGTTGACTGCAACCAATTTGTTGAAAAGGAATTAAGAAAGTTATGCTTTAAACGATTCCTTATTAGTATAGCTGTGCCACCATGTGCTTTGCCATCTGGGTGATTAGTGTTGTACAGCTTAAACCCAGGGATGTAAAAATTATACTTCTGGGTGAGATGTGTTTCAGATATAAGCATAACATCAATTTCGTGGGTCTGTAAAAATAATTTGAGTGCTAATTTATGCTGGTTTACACCATTAGCATTCCATAAGCAAATCCTGAGTTCACTCATTTTTTGGTCAACAGGGTTTGGAGCATTTGGTTTTGCGCCTTTATTAGGTCTTGAACCATACTTTGCATGGTTGACATAAATTGTGTCATACACTGGGTTAGATTAAGAATCATGGTCTCAACTCCAGTACTGGATGGGGTGACTGGTGGGGCCTGTACATTGGCTTTTACTACGATGGCATAGGACATTTGACCAATATTTGAGCTGGGTATGTTGGAAAGGCTCGGAATGGAAGTAGTATATGGGAGTTGGTTCCGTTTGGCTTGTATACCCTGAGAAAGTTTAGATTTTAAATCTTTGTAAACCGGACAACCTCTATAATTAGCGGTGTGATTGCCACCGCAGTTGCTACACTTTTTTTGTGTTGCATCCGTTTTATTCAAAGGGCATTTGGTAGAATGGTGAAGATCACCACATGCTACGCAAACGATACGTAAAGTACAATAGGACTTTGTGTGACCAAATTCCTGACAGTTTGTGCATTGCACGGGACCATAACGCTTAAGCGCTTCTTCCACCGTGATTCTTCGGTGTAAAAGGTATTTTAAACGGTAAATTGGATGCGTTTCGTTTTTCTTAAGTTGAGCTAAACTTGGCGATAAGAACACATTAAACATAGGCTGCGGCACTTTATTTCTGTTAATTATGTTAACAACCGCCCTAATTTCAAACCCTTGCTCCTCTAGAGCTTCTTTTATGTCACATGAGTCAACAGTCGCTTCAATTCCCTTAATTACAACAATCAGGCCTTTCGCACTCTTCAACTGGTAAGAGTAATAATTCTTGTTGTTTGCAGAGAGAAACACAACGACTTCACGAAAGTCTTTTTCACTGTGTACTTGTATTTGTGTCTCGTCTATGTTTCCTTTTTTAAGAGGTACAATGTGAAAATTGTTGGTACCTATTATCTTAGCTATGTTCGTAACTAGCGAATTCGAGCTGCGCTCCCGCAAGTAGATTGGTGGAGGTTTAGTACTAACGACTGTGGAAATACCCTTCGGGTCTGTTATAGGCTCTTCCTCATTTAACGGGGCAAATCTGTTCCCTTTTAGTGCATTACCATCAGCATCGATAGTGGAGCCAACTGTATTATATTTCTTGGCATTAATCACTTTTTTGGGAGGACTAGATTTCCTCTTTTTGTTTACCACATTTATGTACCGATCAATGCCTATCTGCACTGCCGACCCTGTTTTCATTTTGGCTGTCTCACCTTGCTCAGTATTAGTCGCCCGCACTGGAGTTGCTGCTGCTGCTGCGCTGCTTGACTGCATAGCTGTTTGTTTTTCTGTTGGGAAGAGAGTTTTTACACTCTTTGATTTCTCTGTTGTTGCTATGGTCTGCGTTGGCGCCTTTAGAATAGAACTGCTTGCCTTTGCACTGCTGTTAGGTGGAGATTTGCTCGCAACAACAGTGAAATAAGCATTTCGCTCTGTCGTCGCGACTGAATGCCGACGCTCTTTCTGATTTGAGCGTTGATCGCTCATTACATCGCCGGTTCACTTTTTAATTATCGTTGTCGTTTCTCTGTTTATTTATTTTTTTTTTTTTGTTTTTATTTATTATTTTATTTATTTATTGCTAACTTAAGTGGTTATGCACCCACTACAGTCGATGTATAAGTTTAAACGAATTAATATTTACGTCTTCTTAGACTTTAAGTGAAGTTACGGAGCCGATAAAAAAAACACGTCCGTACACTTGTGCATCAATTGAATTTAAATAGACTTCATACTTTATTGATTTTTCAAGGTTATATTGGTCACATCAATGCATAAAACTTTTCGTATTTATATTAACAGCACATATAGTGTGGTTGGGTTTTTCCAAGTTATTTAAAAACTTCTAAAACAGTTAACAATAATCTGAAAGAGGTCTGTATGTTTTCCGAATATTGAGATTGCATAATACAAAGATTTTATCATTTACTAATTTTTTTAAGGTTATATTGGTCGCGTCAATATATAGGCTTCTGGCAGTACATATAGTGTGGTTGAATTTCTCCAAGTTATTTTATATATTTCTGTGTTGGCGAAATAAAATAAATATTTACATATATATTGACTCTCTTTAAAAACCAGATTGAGATTTTTTACAAATACATAGCTAACGGCTTAGCAAAGAGGATGATGTGTAGTCAATAATATTTTATTTTCAATGTCACACTAACCCTTGGAATAAGTAAGCAGTTTTTACTCTGAAACAGATACTTTTGCCTTGAAGGTATCATTTTTACGTTAGTTGGTATTCATTAAGCAGACACTAGTCTCAAAAAATAATCAAATTTAAGATCAGGTCTCGTTGCCGTCGTTATCCTTTTTCAGAGAAGAATTGTTTATTAATTTTATGCAATTTTTTTTTCCTAGGAGATGCGTAAGTGTTCCTCCAATTGAATATTTTCACATAAAATTTTTAATTTTACTGCTTTCAATTGTTTATTTTTTTTAACATCTGATTTAGGTAAATTATTAATAATTTGAGATGATGTGACAATTGAAAATATGCGGAAATCTGCCATAACATCCTGACTGAAAAAGCTGTTTTAACTTCCAGGCGCGACTTCATACGTAATAAATATCTCGGGGGAAGCACGTAAGGTCCTGCAAACTCTCCTTCGGGACAACTAAGCTCTCGGCCACAGTCAAATTGTTGTCTAACCCGATGATACGCGATGAAAGTTTAAACATTTCATTTACAATAGTACCCGCCCCTTGTCGGACTCGAAGAAGTTCGCGTTTGATCTCTCCAGGAAAGATGGTCAAGGAGTCATTGGGAAGGCAAAAGCCTCAAATCCATCTGTCCTGACGCTTGCTGATGCTAAAAAATCTGGGCCAGCGGGACTACCTCACCAAGGTTCTCAATCTGTCTTTCTTCTTCTTTATTGGCGTAGGCATTGCTTACGTGATTATAACCAAATCAACAATATCGCCCAATTGATCTCTTCTTATAGCTGTTTGGCATTAGTCAGAAATAGCCAGTGAAACCAGGTCACTCTCCACCTGATCTTTCCAACGGAGGTCTTCCTCTTCCTCTGCTTGCACCAGCACTGCAACCAATACTTTCAAGGCTGGAGTGCTTTTATCGCTTCGGATTATGTCAATATCATAACATAGCTCGTGCAGCTCATCGTTCCATCGTCGAGAGAGGACTTTACTTTCAATTTCATTTTCATTCGTTGCGTTGGATTTCAAGGCTGTCATTATTATTGGTGCTACTGATAGTCCCTAGATAGTCGAAATTATCTACGACCTCGATTTTATAACTGTCAACAGTGACGTGGGAGCCATGTCGCGAATGCGACGACTGTTCTTTCGATGACAGGAGATATATCGTTTTGTCCTCGTTCACTACGAGACGTATTCGCTTCGTTTCTTTATCAAGTCTGGAGAAAGCAGAACGCGCGGTTGTTAATCCTATGATATAAATATCATCGGCATACACTCTTGTGAAAGATTTAAACCAAGTTGAAGAAATCTCACGATAAAAAGTGACCCTCTCGTTTGATACAGAACGGTTCGGAGAGGTCCTTCCCAATTCTGACTTCGCTTCTAGTGTTATCGAGCGTCAGTTAACACAGCCGTATAAGTTTTGTGGGCGTACGAAATTCAGACATATCGGCGTAGAAGCAACTCCTTACTGTGCTGTCGAAGGCAGTTTTAAAATAGACGAAAAGGTGGTGTATATCGATTCTGAGCATGCTCGAGGCGCTCATAAAAGGCATCCTTGGTCACATTATCATTCTCTTTCGTCGGAGCATGGGCGCAAATCAGCGTTTTGTTAAAAAACTTTTTTTATGCGGATTTTGGCGGCCGCATATCCTCGCTGCAACAAGATAGCGATCCGAGTCGATGTTGGGCCGTGGGAACGTACGCCCATCAAGAACACTGGAGACACATCTTCCGTCTATCACAACATGATCATGTAGCTTGATCTATTTTCTTGTGCTGGAACCTAATAGAGTAAGTGTGGGTAATATGGTATACCAATTTGTATTTTAATTATAATTATGCAACTGAATTTCTTCTAGTATAGCAAGTATAGCGTTTAACAGAAAATTCATTATTTGAGAGGAGAAGGCATCATGAAAAACCTGTTGATAATTTTGTATACATGGTTAGTTCAATCTGGTATACTATACCATATTACCCGCACAATACGTAATCAATAAGAAAAATCAATGCTTTTACAAAAGAGAAAGTTAAATATTTTCGATGCTTTATTACGTATCTATTATGAACAATAAACCAAATAAAAGATAAGAGAAGAAACAGGCCTCCTTGGCTTAGTTTTTTTTTTAAATCAAATAAAATTAGTTCGTACCAATTAAACACTACAGAAAAATTTCATATACAGGAATCGCAAAGAAATTGGTATAGCACTTGTTTTTGGAATGCATATGTCATGATCCCAAATTGCTTCGCGTTGCAAGCACGAAGTTCATTTTTGTACCTTTTCATCTTATTATCAACGTTTGTTGCAAAAATTGCAAATCGTATCTCTAAATGGAGGTACATCAGGGAATTCTTCTTCGCCGTCCGATTGTTCGAAAGGCACTCTTCGATCTGATTCGCCTTGGATTTTCTACGTCTATTGCTACCTATGGTTCTCCGTATTTTTGGTGGCGGGGAAATCATCCATGGAGTTATATATGTTGCAGCCGCATTCGATGAAATTTCACCTGAGGATAATTTGAAAACTTCAGAAATATTTTGAGAAATAAAATAAACGTTTAAACCGAATATTTTCTGATTGCAAGCTGTAAGATACATTCGTTGGAAAGATTCTTTGTGAAAATCCAGTGCTTGTACTAGCTATGGAGTCATCAGATATTGACGAAAGAGATTCCAAACTTTGTACGGGATTTTCAGTTTGGATTGTACTTAAAGATGAGTTTATCTGCTCTTCTTCCATTTCAACTGCTATAAAATCGACGTCTGTGAAGATGTTTTTATCCAAAGGAAAAATTCCGGTACTTTGAAATTCACTGGTAGCTATTTCACCGGTTTGAACTTTCAAATATGCTTTGTGAAAAGTCCAACTAAATCATACAGCATTACTTTTCGGGCTTGCTATCGAGTGAGCGCCTAACTTGATCTATGTAATACACTATAAGCGGACCCATGAAACTTTTGTCCAACGGCTGCATTTTGTAAGTCGAAAGTGGTGGCAATGCCAACATTTTTTTTTAATCATTAATATTTATTTATTGAATCTGCTTCGACTTTGGAAGCCTAACAATAAGTAATAAAATCTTAAACTAAATCAAAACTCTTTGCTTTCTCTGTTGTTGCTAAGGTCTGCGTAGGCGTCTCTAAAGTTGAACAGCTTGCCTTTGCACTGCTGTTAGGTGGTGATTTTTTCGCAACAACAGTGAAATATGCCTTTCCCTCTGCTGTCGCGACTGAATGCCGTCGCTCTTTCTGATTGGAGCGTTGATCACTCAATACATCGCCGGTTCACTTATCAATTCTCGTTTTCGTTTCTCTGTTTACTTGAAAATGTTTTTTTTTTTTTGTTATACATTCTGTTTATTTTAAGTGGCTATACACTCACTACAATCGATGTATAAATTTAAACGATTTAATATTTTCGTTTTCTTGAACTTTAGTGAAGTTACGGAGCCGATCAAAAAACACGTCCGTACACTAAAGCAATACAATTATCCAAAATAACGAGCTAACTCAAGCAATTCTATATTGCGAGTGTGGCTATAATGCCCATCTCTTTCGTTGGTTTTGTATGCTCCAAAAAATGCCTTAACCAATTTGCAACGTTTTGACGTGTGAATCCTTTTGCCCTGTCAAAAGAAGCGCTTGTTGGTGTACGTAAGCTTAAAGTTTCATTATGGCGTTTGTAAAACTCATTCAACCAGTCTCTGCCTGCACATTTTGCCAACACATTGAACTCATTAGGAATATTGTTTTTAAGTGCCACTTGAAATGCAAGAGATCGTAAATCCAATCTACTTAGCCCCCAAAACCGAGATTCCATCTCCAAAGAATAATTGACAAGCTCGCTTTCAATTTCTGCGCTGAGCACAGGTTTCCTGGCTAATTTTCTGGAAAACAGCTCCTTTGTCGGGGTTTTGCTTCTAGCCATTTGCTGTAGTGTGGTGTGTGGAACTTCAAATGTTTTGGAGATCAATAGTATTCCTATTTCTCTTCTTCTCCCAGCTGCTATGGCGTTTCGAATATTCTCTTTATCCCACTGCCTGCATTCACCTTTTTTGGGCATATTTGCAACACAATGAAAGCGTTAGCCTAATACACGTTATGTGGGTAATATGGTACACTACACCGTACCGTTTTTCTTAGTATCACATTTTCCAGTAATATTTTCATTTAAGGTATCAATTTCCTTCGAACTTACCTTTCGTAAATGAAGTTTGGTAGATTATTTATAGATTTGAATAAGAATTTCTTTGACTGATTTTTTACTACGCCGTGCTAAAAACTTTTTATTTCGCTATGCAAATATATTCGATATCTACAATTACGCGTGCTTAACAATTAAGACAAAACTCTGCCACGTTGAATGACGTTAATTTTTTCTCCTCTCTTTTTTTCAAATTTCACAGTTGATGGCATAATTAGTGTTGGAACAGAGTAAATAGTTTTGCAAAAAAAAAAACAGATGTACCATATTAAACGCCTATACCATATTACCCACACTTACTCTACTACAGCCATTTTCAGGCTCCGGCGAAGTCGGATCAGCGTCAACGCATTTGAGGATGTTTCGCTGCGGAGGATGAATTTTGCGACATTTGTACCAAAGATACATTCTTTTCCCACCCAGGTGTTAAATCGCCAAGCACGATTTGCACATCGTGGGGTGGGCAGCGGTCATGAGTATTCTCCAAATGCTCATAAAAGGTATCTTTGGCCAAATCGGAGCGTGGGCACATTGCATTTCTTGGACGGCGGTGATGTCAGCATTTATTCCTATGACGACGACTACCAGCTGGGCAGTGACACCTTTCCAATTAAGGGACCGGACATTGCAGGTGCATGCCCTTAAATCATGATCGTTTAAACGTTTGCGCGGGTCATCATCATAAGGGAGATCTCTCATCAGAGGCATGTACCTATAAGTTTTCGTTGTTGTGTAGGTTAATTAATCTAGGTCACCGAGGTCATCTAAAGGGAGGTCAAGAAAACGTGCTATTTCAACGGAAACCAGAGGAAGAAGGGGGTTAGGTGTGTCAGTTTAAGGGGCAAGTGAAGAGGTGGTTAGTGTCGTGCGGAGACTCTCCATATGCAGGGCATACGTTGGGTTAGTTGGGGTCCAGTCTGGGTTAGTAGGAGTTTAACCTGCTACAATATCCAGACCTAAGTTGTGCCAACGTCACGAGGGTCTCTCAAGGCAGCTCGAACTCGTTGTCTGAAAATTTTTCTCAAAGCACGTCATTCTCGGGAAGGGAGTCTTTGAAGGTGTTGACTTCCTGGTGAATGGCATTCCGTGCTTTTCTGTCCTGTCTAGTGGTTGTTGCACGTGTTGCTGGATGGTGTCCTTCATGTCTAGGTCTCCCTTTCTGATGTGTAGAGGTTAAGCTTCTATAAGATGCCTATTTTGGTGCTCCCTACGGTAGCATCCATTTCATTGCGACGAAGAGCTCGAGCTGCCTCGACATCCCCGAATAATACGGGCATAATTAACATCTGAATTTGGTAGTTCTATTTATCCAGGTTTGATCCCGACAAATCCAACGTATGTCCTGCATGCAACGAGACTCCTCACGACACTACACATCTTTTTTTGTATGCCACTTATAACCTGATATTCTCACCCACCTTCTCTCTGGTCCTGTCGAAACAGCTCATTTCCTGGACCTCCCGTTAGATGATCTCGTTCACTTATACTAGTCTAAAGTCTAAAAACACATTTTCGTTAATTTGATATTCTGCGTTAGTGAACTACAAATCGGATTTATATTGTATCAATATAGTTTCAATCAATTTTTGAGACTACTGGCTATACCAAACCAATGTTTCGCTGTGTAAATTTTTGTTGCTTATTTTCCAAATCTTTAACTTTGCCGTCTTAAAGTGCTAAGCGTAGTTAATTTATAATTGTTATTACTTTTATTAAACAAGAATTTATGAAGATATAATACAAAATGTATATTAATTGTATATATTTAAGCAATGAGTTAAATTAAAGACATAGGACAACTGAAACGAAAGTAAGTTTCATAAAAAGTTTTTAGCGCATATAACATAACAGCTGCAATGGCCATTCCCAAATATGCATTAGTAGACAACGAATGATATTTGTTTTCCTTGTGAAGCAATACATATAAATTTTTGGTTTCTGATAGAACATGAAAAAAATGTATTCCATTTATTGATAACAATTAAGATTTTGTTTAATATATTTATATATATATATATGTACGTATATATATGTATGTATACATATCTATATATATATATATATATATATATATAAATGCACACATACACATATATGTATATATATATATACTGTATACATTTATATTAATGAAATCAAGATTAAAATACACAGTTTTGTAAATTTTTTATACAAAATATATACATTCAAAATACAATCCAAACACGTCTTTTGCCGAGTTGATGTTTTGAAAAAAGTTTTGTTTTTGAAAACGTATTGCATTTGCTAGAAAACGTCTTTTTTCTTTTTGAATTTATCATGATTTATTTTCACGCCGGTCGTATTTGAACCAGAGCTGATAGTAACATCACAGTTTTCTCTCTTATTTAAGAATAGTATGTCTGTTGAATGCCAAATTCATATATAAGTTAAGGTATAGTGCAGTTAAATTATTAAATATACAAAATTCTACGATAATTCCATATTAATTTATTTTTGCTACTTTAACTAAAATTATTGGTTGAAAACATTATTTACATAAATGTCTTTTCATTATTCCTTAGGAACATAACATACTTAAATAAAAAATGTAAAATGTAAAAGGTTGCACAGTTGAGCAGTATCAGCACTTTACATTCACTACAAATACTGAAAATAAAAAGTGGTACTCATATAAAGCTAATATATGTATTTAGTTTGAATAGTTTTCATTGATGTATTTATCATAAATAATTTGCATTGCAGCGATATGACAAACATGTGAAATTTAACCCTTTCAGACCTGGCTTGATATATGTACAATTGTGATAGCTTGTATTAACTAAAATAAATTAAACTAAAAAATTAGCAAAATTAAACATGCGTCTACGTAGTGAGTGTTTTTTTTAATAAGTTTTTAACGTAAAAAAACTTAAATTGTGATGATGTTACTGTAAAATTTTGATAATGATTGTGTTTTTCTGATAGTATTATAAAATTGAGAGCAGTAAAAAAATAATATAACAATTGTGTTATTCAGGAACTAAAAACAGTTTCGAGGTGGAAGAGAGAGCGAAGAAATACGATTATCCTGCAACAGGATACCTAAATATTTTTGGACAAAAATATGATTTGGGGCGAATATTTCTGTTTGCAAATAATAAAAACGTAGATCCTGTGAAATGGAAGAATATAAAAGCGATTAAGGCTGATTCACATAAAACCTGCTTCGCCTTGCTTGAGAGATAAATTTCTAACTACACAGTGAAGAATACAGATAGAGAGTCTCCAATTAAATCCTTAAAAACTACTCGATAATTTTTTTTTTTTTTTGTTGGTGAATTATTTTGTAAAACATAACAAATTTTATACCTAGAAATATAAACTATTTTGTACTGTTAGTGTCACTCATCCGTAAAGTTGAAATAGCATGTACTGCATTAGAGAATTGCTGAAGCGTAAGAAAAGTTCAATGTTCGGTACTTGTACAAATATATACATCGAACATTCATATCTGTCTAAACCAAAGATGCTCAAGTAACGAAACGATGCCATTTCGTTTAGTAAATATAAAAAAAATCACTTAGCTGAATATTCGTTTCGGCGCCATGTTATCGAAGCGAAATTAAATTATTAATGCTGAAACCCCACAAAGTCATCGTTAACGCTAGATTAAATTTACCTGTTGACCTAAACGGGGTTAGATCGCCGAAAGCATGTCAGGCCTTGGCCGGATAAAATCCGGGTCAACTCCGGTGCGCAGAACCGGCTGTCTTGAGAGAACCGACCAGAGAGAGAGAGCTAGGCGTCTGGCCAGGATATGTTGACCTATTCGATGACGAAAAAATTCCGATTGTAAACAACCCAGAGATATTGGGAGTCACATTCGATAGCCTGCACTCCTTCACTCCGCATACGACCGTAATTGCCGCAAAACTCCAGGGCCGCAACAAAATACTCAAAGCGCTAGCCGGCAGCACCTGGGGTAGAGACAAAGAAATTTTGCTGGCAACTTACAAAGCAATTGGCCGGCCGATCTAAAACTATGCTGCACCAATCTGGGCGCCGGGAACAAACGAGATGCAGTTGAAGAAGTTACAGGCCTGTCAGAACACCGCCTTTAGGACTGCGACAGGAAACCTCCTGATGTCGCCGGAGCATAACTTGCACAGCGAAGCATCTATGCTACGAGTAGCATTCCAGTAGGACCCTTATTGAAGCCAAACCTCCACCTAGGCACATCAGAAAGGATGTACTTGACTTGAAGAGCACCATCCAGCAACACATGCAACAACCGCTGGACAGGAAGGCGTACATGCAAGCCCTGAACGCCATTCACCAGGAGTCAGTTAACACCTTCAAAGAGTGCTCGGAGTTAAACCACCACCTATTGCAGACAACGAGCTCGAGGTGCCTCGAGAGACCTCGTGACCCTGGCACAAATTAGGTCTGGATATTGTAGCAGGTTAAACTCCTACTTATCCAGACTCGACCCCAGCATACTCAACGTATGCCCTGCATGTAGAGAGTCTCCGCACGACACTAACCACCTCTTCACATGCCCCCTTAAACAGACTCATTCGACGGGATGGGAATAAAGGGAGAGGGGCCTTTGGTCCAATCCCGTCGAAACAGCACGTTTCCTGGACCTCGCTTTAGACTTCAAAATACAACTGTTAGGTAATGCGAGACGAGACTCGTATGTGAATCAGCTTTTATATTGTAGTGGTTTCAATTAAGTGTGGAGAATACCCTATTCGTGCAATTGAAATATAAAATGGAAATCTGAAACGCCGTTTGACCGTAATTGAAAACTATAACTTGATTATTGAAGAGGTTTATTTGTGCATTCAAATGCTTGAATATTATAGAAATTAAATGAAAACAAAGACGGACTTTAAAGGTGTTTCCTTCTTTTTATTGATTTGGACATCCATAATTCATGGATGCAATGTAGAGAAGGCTCTAAGCTCTGTGTACTACCAAAGTCAAAAGCCCAGTCATTTTTTATACGCTTTTATTAGCTTTACTTGTATGTCCTTCTGTCTGTCAGTTTGTAGCTCTTTTAGCTGTGACGCGATCCCAATATGAATTATTTAAAAAGCGAAGCGTTGCATACATCGTGGCGTTCAGAGAAAATAAAAAAATACATAAAATCAAAATAGAGTTAATTAGAAAAATATATAAAATAAATATAGTTTAAAAAAACTAAAAAAAAAACACGCTTTTAAAGAATATTAAACTAAAAGGGTTAAGATAATTTTGGAAATAAATTTAAGACAATAATATATAAAAAATACTTGTATAATTGAGAGAAAAGCGTGGGGCGCTTTGTGCCATCATTTTCATATATCGAGGTGAATGGGGGTAAGGTGAAAGGTGCTTGACAGAGCAACAGTTCCTTATTGCTGTAAGAATATCCAATCGCTTCCAACGCGCTCGTTAGATGAGCGGTGTAAGGCGCGCGTCTTCTGTGACGTCAGTCTTCGGTTCTAATCCCATCGACGGCAAAAAAAATTTATTTTTTTTTCGGCAAATTCTAAGATCAAGATGTAGAGAAAATTCAACTGTAATTCCACTGGTGATAAGAGACTTCATAATTCTATGTGTTGTTGCCACTCCAAAAACAGTTACCTTCAACGGTAATAGGTAATTAAAGGATTTAAAGTGTATTCATTCTAATTACGGGGTCTCGCATGAGTCCCGTATCGTTATTTATCGTCACTAACTACCCGTGCCACAGTGCGCGCCTGCTGCCTTCCTTGGATGTGGTAGCCATTCCTCAGGCTCCCTCTTCGGAATTGAATCCTGATTCCCCGTTACCAGTTACAAACATGGTTATGAAAGAAAATACCATCACTGAGTCGATAAGGAAGGAAAGAGGTTGATAGGAGTAAAGGACGTACATAAATGCTTCTGCACAACTTTCTGCGCATCTACGTTCCGTGCTTAAGTCGCTAGTGGCAACTCGCTTTAGTCGACTACGGAAGAATCCACTTACCGGAAATCTATAGTAGTAGACCTCCTCACACTAACTTTCGGCATCGTTGGCCGTATATATAAGAAGGCATCATAACTCAACTCCAGTCAAGGGTTAAGCAACGATGGGATAATATTACGGTCATTGCAAACTGAATTAAACGCGGAAATAAATGACTCTAACTTATTTGTTGTTACGTACTCTTGTGCGAAACGACAATTACAATTTTAATTCAACAATTAATGAGTATGGATTCATGTACTCTTAGCGGACACTCAACGATTTCTACACCTAGTGACAAATTCGCAAGATCTTAGATGTAGTTCTTCAGTAGTGGGCAACTTGGCTACTGGAGAGTATACTGTTACAGGAAGTAATCGAAAAAAAAAATTCAGAGAAAAGCAAGCTTAAGCCAGTTAAAAGATCTGTAGAGCTCTCAAACGAGAAATTAGAGGAGGTGAAGGAGAAAAGGAGGAGGAGAAAATGAGAAATTATAGAGCCAAGAAGGCTAAAGCGACTCGTTTACAGCATGTGCGTCAGCATACAGCTGATAAACTAACCTCAGAATCTGTTCAGGCTAGAAACGCTCGTTTACAGCAAATGCGTCAACATAAATCTGAGAAACGTAGCTCAGAATCTGATCAGGTTACAGAGGCTCGTTTGCAGCTAATGCATCAGCATAAAGCTGAAAAACGTACCTCAGAATCTGATCAAGCTAGAGAGACTCGTTTGCGACAAATGCAACAACGAAACGCTGAGCCCAGAAGACTAAGTAAAGCCAGTATGAACGGCTTTATGACGGCAATTCACACATTTTGTGAGAAGATATGTGAAATAAACTTATGCTATGAACATCAAATTTCTAACTTAATGGATGATATTAAAACTGCACCCTATCTACCGGACGAATTAACACAAAAGAATTGCTTGGTTGTTTGCCATCGTTACAAGAGTCATTTGACTTCTAAGAAAGTGGTAGCACCATCGAAATCTTACTGGAACAATTTAGATCCAGGTGCTATTCCAGAAGTAATTGCAGAATTAACTCAAGCTAAACAAAGGCTAATTTCTTTGGTTAGTTGCTAACAATCCACTTTATATCGATCATTACGTCGTAATCGATAATGAGGACATCATTAGAGTAGAACAAGCACCGCCAGAAGTCGCTGAGGAGTCAACTGACGATCCTACCGAGGAGACTAGTGCATATATGAGTATCAGCGATTGTTCGAGAATTGTACGTGCTTTATGGCATCAAGGAAATGATGCTATATTCACATCAGGATTTGCAAGCGTCCAATGCTGTGCGATAGCAATGCCCAACATTTTAAGAGCCAGTAGCCTTACACCACACACTATTGTCTCAAGTTTATTTCTAAAATTATTTTAAACTTTTTAGTTTAATACTCTTTAAAAGTGTGTTTTTTTAGTTTTTTTAAACTATATTTATATACTATTGTCTTAAGTTTATTTCCAAAATTATTTTAAACTTTTTATTTTAATGTTCTTTAAAAGCCTGTTTTTTAGTTTTTTTAAACTATATTTATTATCATTTAAAATGGAGATTTTTCGCCTTCCTTCTAAGCTTCTGACCAGGTTGAACTACAATAAAACTAAACTTTTGGCACAGCAAGATAGTTCAACTTTAACATAGTTTTTTTCTACTTATGACAAAAATTTTAGTTCCAAAAAAAAAGATAGACAGACAAATTTTCAACTGTTTTCACCTCAATTAATTTTATTATCTTTTATGTTTAGTTAATACTAATTATAAATGAAACAAAAGTACTCATTTCCGCCAAACAAAAGTATTGGTACACTAAAATTTCACTGGGCTATTTCGCTTAAATTTGATTTGATTTTATCCAAAAGTCCCGTTATATCTACACAAGGAATTGCGTTGTTCTCAAAAATCAAACTGCAAACATCATCATCATGAGTAACAAAAAAAGTGAAACTAGCGTATCTCAGCGGAAAATAATTTTATATTTGCATAAGCATGGTAAATCGCATTCAGAAACTGGTGAAATTATGGACTGTAGCCGCCTATTCTAAGGAGTGCCTAAGTAAACCAAGTGACTTTTGAGACAATGTACTCTTCTCAGATGAAAGTAAATTCAATATCTTTCTATTTGATGGACGCAAACTGTGGGAAGAAAGCCTAACAGTGAACTTGCTGCGACTGTAAAACACGGTGGTGTAGGAGTCATTGTGTGAGGCTGCATGTCCGCTGCAGGTGTGGGCGAGCTGGAATTCACTGACAAAATTATGGACAAGAAATATTATACGAAAATTCTGAAGAGAAATGTCAAAAAATTGCCGAAAATCTTAAATTGTTAGAGTCATTTATATTTCAACACAACGATGATCCGAAGCATACCGCTCACACATTAAACATATGTACATTGCTGAATCCGTCCCAATACCTGATTTAAACACAATCGAATATTTGTGAAAAGAGCTAGATAGGCGCGTTAATAAACGCGCTGTATTAACAAAAGAAGAGTTGAAGGTGGCACTGATAGAATAACAGAATATTGGGGCAGAAACCACACAAATAAAGGTGCTTTATAACACCGAGCTGCGTCTTGACGTTTTCCAACAAATGGAGGGACCTACAATTTATTCTAAATAGCCTGTGAACAGCTGAGGAGCTTTCATGACACACACACAGTTTTATCAAGTCAGAAATAAACTGGAAGGGCTTGACATTCCCTGCCGAGGTACGACCGCAATTAGAAAAAATAATATTGGATGTCGGTCGAACCAGAACTTGAACCCTGGCCTACAGAATAGCAGTACGCAATGCTAACCACTGGGCTGTTGCGGCCGCCGTGCATATGCCGCAATAAGCGATCAAGAGGTCGACGCGAAAAATGTAACATTTCGACAAATTAAAATGTTTTGAGTTAAATATAAAATTGGATGATTAGTTATTGTATGTATGTATTATTTTTGGAAAATATTTTACAACTAATGACCTATAATATCATAATAGTGCTATGATTTATTTGTAAAAAAACACTTTGGAAACATTCTTGAGGCTTGTTTTTCCTCATATTTACAAAAATTATTTTGATTTCAACGGCTAATGGAAAATTATTAAGAAAATAATCATTAGGTCTGAAAGAGATAAGTAGCTAAAACATAAAACTTTTACATTATATCGAAAATATTTGAATGGTACATAATACTTAATAAATAACGATGATATGGAAAAAATATTTTTTTATATGGAAGGACGATATTCATTTATTGTAGCTAAAAAAATATATACTATCGGATGCCAGATGTAGTTTTCAAAACATTTTAAATTATCTAATTCGAAATATAACATTCGCAGCATATTCGTTTGAAATGTTGCTTGGAAAATTGAGGGTTTTGCACATGAAAATTGTTTATAAACGGCGTGAAATTATATTAGGCATTGTTTTAACATTTGTAGAATTAAGTCTTACAAGGTATTTAACCATTAACTTGTTTTATAACAGCAGAAATTAAACGCAGTTTTTTAATATAATCTTGTTTTACAGCTTAAAATTACAGGCTCTACAATATGATATCGACACATATTAAGCTAACTACTAAGAGTGTATACTATATTTTCTTACGTTTAAAAGTTTTTCGCTTGTACATATTTCACAATGATGCATTCAACAACTTTTTTCTTATAAAATTACCGTAGACGATATTACTCACTTTGCACTGAAGGTAATTTTTCTTCCCCTGGGTTAATCTTTATTACCATTTCCGGAGGTTTTTCCTGAAGTGTGTTTAATTGAGAGAAAATATGTACCAGTGACGCCAAAGAACTATCCGGAATGTTTGATATATCTAAAAAAATAATTACAAAATCAGATATTGAAATTTGGCAACGAAGTGTGTTTTGAATATGCTACACATAACAAATTGTTTTAAGGATTCGTAAAATATGTCAATATGCTTTGATCTACAAAACAGACAAAATGAAAGTCAGTTTCTCTTTTATCTCTTCTAATATGATCCATTTTTATTAATGTTTTTTTCTTTCTTTTTTTTTTTTTTGGTTAAAAAATAGTTAAACAAATCCATTAATTTAGTTTAAAATGGTTGACTTCTATTACACTGAAATGGGCTTTAAACACATCAGCACATCATAGCAGCCTTGTTTGTTTTTATTTGTGCGGGGTCATATGTCACATGCCAGAGCGCCAAGCCACCCTTTGCTTTAACTTTCTTGAACCTTATTCGATTTAGATATAACAATTGGTATTGTAAAAGAGGCGATAAGTAAATAGTGATTAAAAGTTATTATTAATCAGCCCTAATCTGCATTTCGGCTTAAAAAAAATTTCTCCGTTCCGCAGATTTGAAATTTTGTGTTCCGTTCTGTTTCGATCAATCTAATTTTATATACCTTCTGCTCAAATAGACACACGTCTCATGCCCAAAACATCGTGAATAATGCTATGAGCGGATCCATTTGATATGTTGAGCTCACTAGCTATCTCTCTTTCAGTCACACAACGATTTTCCAACACAATTTTCTTTACTTTTTCGACGTTTTCTTCGTTTATTGACGTTGCTGGACGACGATCATGGGGCAAGTTCTCCAGCGATGTACGGCCGTCCTTGAACGACTTATACCAATCAAAAATACGTGCACGTGATAGGCAAGACTCCCCATATGCCTTCTGCAACACTTTCATTGCGTCCGTCGTACTTATTCCATTGGAATAACAAAATTTCAAACAAACATCTTTGCTCAACGTTAATTTCCATAGCAAAATTCGAAAAACACACTCGAGGTTAACTTGTTTATAGTGCCGTAAAAAAAAAACTATGTGTCACATAGCGCTCAAATTTGACATGTAAACATATAACAGTCCTGCCAACCTAAGCAAAAAAAAGTATGGCCATATGTCTTGTCCCTGTCGAGTTATGGATAAAGTCTCGTTTATATTTGAGCAGAAGTATACTGCATTTCGATAGTAGTCACATTTCCCCACTTTACAATCAAGTTAATGGAGACCGGTTAGATTTTATACTTTTATGTACTTCAATTAAGAAGAAGAATAGAAGGTATTTTCAAAGGATGCTCTAAATGCGCTCCATGACTTCAAGAAAATTAGACAGTAAACTTTACATTGTGGTTTGACATTCAAACTTGCACCAACTCCAAATTTGCTTCGGCAAAAATTTCCAAGCAGCTTGATTAAGTTCTTGATCGAATTTCTTCCGCTAAAGTTTCTAGGTATCTGAAAGCGTCCTTATTAAGCCTCAAGCTTTGTTTTTTTTTAGTCTGAATAAGCAAATCAACTGTAATGAATATTTTAGCATTTTTAGGGGCATACATGCAAACTGAAAAGTTAGAAAAAACTTACAAAAATCAAAAAGCTGGAAATTATTTAAAAAACAATTCATAACCATATTCATTATTACCATAATGTATGGCAGCTAAATTGATACTAAATATTTTACTTTTTTAAACTTAACAAATATGCTGCTGCGATGTTGTCTGTGTCTTCTTTTTTGTTTACTGTCTTGTTTCCTCTTTTCCAAAATTCTTAGGCTCTCTAATGTATATCTCATATTCTCTCTTTTTTCCCTGTCCAAAATTGTTACGTTATCAAATTCAGCTGAGTGACTACTGCTTATTATACATATGTTGTGAAAGCGCTGTGCTATTTTTGAGTTTTCTTATGTCGGCTTCATGTTCTGCTAAGCGGACTCCCAAACCCCGTTTTATTGTACCTACATACACGTTTGTATAAATTCTCGGAATTCTTGTTGATTTTCCCATTACATTTGATTTCGTACACAACGTTGCTTTGTCACTGTGTGTTAATTTGTGTTTTTATTCTTGCGAATATTTCTGCGAGTGATTTTTATGTTATTGATTTGTACACTCTTTATACATATAATCTTTGGCTTCGGCATATTGATGTGGCAAAGAAATTGTTAGCCTACCTAAGTCCGAGTTTACATGAGGATACTTTTTGTCGCCGAAACACTCGTTTGTACGGGAGGGGGCGACGACGAAGGCGACAATGCAAAGTCTCTCTGTGCTCGTTCTACTCGTTTTGTGTTTCTATTCGTCTCTGTAGATTTTGGCATTCCCTTTTATTTTGTTTCTCACTTAGAACTGATTGTAGCTGTCTAAAATTTCAAATGAATAAATGCCGTAAATTTGGAAATTGAAATTGGGGGTTTTTACTACAATATTTACATATATGTAATATATGTATGCAAACATATATGCCTTTGTGTATTAATAAATATTTCAGATAATGGAGTTTGCAGATAAAGTTGAATTAATGCAAGAAATATTATAGAGTATTGAAGAAGCCGCTGAGATTGGTTTTGATGATAGTGAAAATCATGACAAATGTAAATAGATTACACTTTGGAAAGGGTAGAGTTGATGTTTAATCAAATGTAAAAATATATAAAAGAAATAGATAAATAAAAGCTGTGTCTTCCTTTACACAAACATAGTGTTTTCATTTTAGACATATAAGAAGCGCGATGCGAACGAAAAATTGCGAGTGTAAAATAAAGCGGAGTAGAGAAAAAAAATGAACACCAAACAAATGTCAAAAAAAATTGCTTGACGAAAGTATCTCTGTGTGAACGTGAAGGGCGACACAAAAGAGAAAATGTCGAAAAAAAAGCGACAAAAAGTATCCTCATGTAAACTCGGACAAAGGAGATGTATGTCAGGGAGAGTTAGGGAAAATAAGCTTTTTCGCAACTAGAAGTCTCTTACGAAAATGTGAATATTGATAAAGTAAGCCAAAGCATACTTCAGCTAACATTTATATATATATATATAATTGACGCTTTGTAACCGCTGAAGCGATTTTCGGCCGAGCTCCTCCTCCAATTTGTGGTTTTGCGTCTTGATGTTTTTTTTACGAGGAGCCTTTATTTCGTGTCCGAAATACACTCGGAGGGGTGGACATTCCCTGTCGAGGGGCGACCGCAATTAGAAAATTTAACTTAATTTTTTTTTTATTTTAAATTAATTTTCCATAACTTTTGGATGTTGCTGGCTCTGGGATATGAACCCGAGCCTTCCGAATGTCAGTACGAAATGCTAACCACTCGGCTACCGCGTCGTCGAATTGCTGCTGATCTACTCCCCGAAAATGTCCTCTACTATAACACATATTTTCTCGCCTTACTAAATTGCATATTTCGTTCACTCGACCAATAAAAAATATAAATGCTTTTGCTATTTGCAGAAGATCAAGCTAACTTTCGCTCTTGACATCTGTAAGAAAATTTGTTTGATGAAATTTCAAATTTCGGAACAAAAAAGTATGTTACTAACTCTTTAATAAGTCTAATAATATGCTTGTTATTAGTGTAGCTGCCTCTCAATTCCTTCCCAGCAATCCAGGAAACCTCCGTAAAGTTCCACTTGCGTCGTTTTGTTTACATTTTCAGTTTAGTTTATTTTTTTAAGTAATTATGTGTGTTTTTCTAGAAAACCACAATTCGAGGAATAGCTCGGCCGAAAAATCCCTTAACCGGTTACAAAGCGCACATTATATATACATAAATATTTGTTTTGCGCCAATTATATATACATACACAATTATTTGTTTTGCGCAATCAGCTGATAGTTGCCAGAGTCGCCTATATTTTTATGTTGAGGGGATCGTTTTCTATTCCACAATTGCTTTTTGTTTGTTTTTTTTATTTTTATTTTATTTAATTTTTTAAAGAGGAGAAGCATTATCTTCGCCGATTACTTAATATATGTTTTTATGTCAATATTAATGCAAAAACTCATTTTTGCAGAAAAAATTTCAGCATGCAAATTACAAGTCTGGCTCCTCATTAAATCCGAAAATACACGACTCTGGCAAGAAATATACCGAAACGTCCGAAATGCCTACATTAGTAGTGACAGCATCGACTGTTAACATAACATTTTCTGTTAAATTACCGAAAGTGAGTTAACTCACTTTGAAAAGTGAGTTAACACACTTTTATACAAACAACAAACACATGGGAATTTAGCATTTAAATGCGATGTTTAAATGCATTTAAGCTAAAATGCTTTTAACGTCCGGTGGAAACAGGCTATAAGTCGTGCACCCTGGAAGCATAAGTAACCCTTTTGCAAGATGCCAACCCGCTTCACACGGGTAACGGCTAAAAGAGAGGGAGCTTCAGTGGAGCCACTCCACCTTATTCGGTTTAAGGGTTTGCTGGAGTCTAACTGCAGCGTCTGCCCAGCACAGATGCGGCGGCGAGCTGCTCATTATATAAATGTGTACAAAATTTAAACTCGCCTAGTGAAGTTGTACGTTGGCTTTGGGACCCGCCACGTAGAAAAGTTATACAACGCTTCGAAAGAGATACCTCTTTTTTGATGACGACTAAAGCAAACGAACTAAGGATCACGATTTGAGGGCATACACCTGGAATGTCTGGTCCCTTAATAGGAAGCTGCCGCTGCCCAGCAGGTTGTTGTCGACATATAAATAAAGGCTAACATCACCGCCGTTCAAAAAATGCAATGGACAGGACAGGGATGAAATCGAGTAGGGTATTGTGACATTTACTACAGCGGTCATACAATGGAGCTGAGTACTGGCATTCATCCCCGGATGAACGTCTGCCAAAAGCCGAATCAAAGTAATTTTTTTTTTGCGCCCATGCCTCGAAGGAAAATAAGGACGATTTGGCCAAAGATGCCTTTAATCGATCATGTTGTGATAGACGGAAGATGTGTCTCCAGTGTTCTTGACGCGCGTACGTTCCCAGGCCCCAACATCTACTCGGATCACTGTCTTCTTGCAGCGAGGATACGCACCCGCCTCTGTGTATCAAAGAACGCCCATCAACAAACACAAGGAAAGTTTGACTTTGAAAAGCTGCAATCACAACAGACTGCCGAACGATTTTCTACTGGAATTGCACTCCTGCTCTTTAAAAGCACTCATCACTTCCTATGCAATGCTGCAAACGAAACTATTGGATATCAGAAAGCTCGCGTAAACAGCTGGATGAGAACTGCCGTGCTGCGGTGGAGCGAAAGAAAGCTGCCTACCTCGCAGCGTTGCGATCAACCACAACACGTGCGTTATGGGCGAAAAAAAACCAAGTGAAATGATCAACACAATAGCTGCACAACAAGTAGGCAACTAAGTAAACAAAATATTCTTTCGGCCTGCACCCAACCAAACTGGTTACGAACCTGCTCACGCTACTCCCGTGCTGCCGGAGGTAACTTTAACCGAGGGATGGGTGCAGACGTAACGAGAGGAGTGACACTGTCGGCACAAAAACTTTTGCAAACAACTACAAACAAAACAAGATATTTAGCGGTTGCTCGTTCGGGTTTGCGTCCCGAGTTCGGTGCTGCTCCGGTGATGTCGACGACAAACATTGGTTCCGCCACGGAAACCCACAAATGAAACACAGTATGGATTTTCACTGAGCTTTGACTGCCCTTCTACACAATTAAATCACACTTTGCCCTCACTGGCAACTGTATGCAAATTATTATTAATTAATTTTTCTCAAAAACAAATCGCACGGCTGCGTAAAAAGATGTGCTCGCTCTCAAAAGATTGCGAGAATCTCATCCGGCACGCTATGCGTCGGCCTTTAGAATTCTCAGGCGAATGTGTATTGGTGCCCAATCATTTCGCGCCGCCCTCATTACCCAAAAGGACCGGGTTTTATAGCGCACGCCACCATGGCACACAAAATACACTAGGATAATTTCCCCCTCGCCGCATTAAGAGACACCCCTTTTACGGAATATCCGCGCAATACATTCCGCTTCCTTAACATTTGTTAGTGGAGAAACCGGTTTTGTAGGAACACTTCGTTTTGGAAACTTATACCACTGGGCAGGCACACATCGAATACAACCGTGCCATCAATTAATGGCTTTAAATTATACAACTATTTGCCGACAGATGTCACTGCCAACGTTTGGAGCGAAAGGAATATTAGGTAAAACAAAGGAAATGAACATACAAATAGGCTTACAGGCTTACAGAAGCTTTCAAGACCGGAGCAGATTCTTGTAGGAGACAAAAATATATTTTGATTTATGGAGGGAACATTTCTCCAGCCTGCTGGCAGTGAAAAAGGAACACTCAGCAGCCTTCGACAGCTTGAAAAGGAGCTCTCTCTACCCCACTTTGTCTGAATTTAGTATCTTTTCAAAACGTATAAGGCTGTGTAAACTGACGTTAAGCCGCTACGAGCCGTTCGTTACCAAACGAAGTTTCAGAGAGGCTGATTCCTTATCGTGTGATTCTTTAATTTATTGCCGGAGAAAACAATAAGAGTTGCAGAGCTGAATAGAGAAGGTACAAACATCTTGGAACCAGTATAAACACCAACAACAATGTCAGCCTTGAAATCCAACTCAGATTCACTCTTGCCAACAGGTGCTACTTTGGACAAGGTAACCAATTGAAAAGTAAAGTCCTCTCTCCACGAACGAAAACCAAACTCTACAAGTCGCTTATCGTTCCCGTCCTGCTATATGGGGTGGAGGCATGGATGACAACATGTGATGAGTCGATGTTAGGAGTTTTCGAGAGAAAGGTTTTGCGTAAGATTTATGGTCCTATATGTAGCGGAGTCACCTCGTACGCAATGCAACTCTGACAAAAGCTTTAAAATTGCAACTCTGACACGTAAGCTTTATTCATTTTGACAACCATTGTTTTTCATTTCTGTTTAGAAGAGAGAATAAAAAGTTCTTTTCTGGTGCGGCGAATACCGCAGCCGATGGAATGATAAGCTGTATGAGATATACGGCGACATTGATATAGTTCAGCGAGTCAAGAAACAGCGTCTACGCTGGCTAGGTCATGTGGTTCGGATGGATAAGAATACTCGAACTAAGAAAGTTTGCGGTGAAATAACCGCCGGTGAAAGTAGAGGAAGGAGAAGCCTTGCACTCCGTTGGAAAGACCAGGTTCAGAAGGACCTGGCTGTACTTACTATCTCCAACTGGCGCCAAACAGCAAAAAAAAAGAAATGAATGATGCAATGTAATGAATTTGGCTATAATCACAAAAACGGTGTCTACACCTGTATAGAAGAAAAAATTCCACACTCATTTTTGCACACAGATACACATATGGTGTTTAAGTTTCTGCTTAAAAAACTACTCTCTGTGCAATATGAAATAATAGAACTAAGCCTTGAGTTTTCAATATCTTTAAGATACAAAAAGTGTAGATTTATAACAAATTTATGGAAAATTGTACACATTTCCTCAAGAATCACTAAAAAGGCAACTTATGTACCGAATTTCAAGTAAATCGAGCCACGAAT
Source organism: Ceratitis rosa (assembly GCA_037013455.1). Classification (NCBI taxonomy): domain Eukaryota; kingdom Metazoa; phylum Arthropoda; class Insecta; order Diptera; family Tephritidae; genus Ceratitis; species Ceratitis rosa. Next base: position 5,383,929 of record JAWMAG010000015.1, on the reverse strand, counting down.
ACGTTTTTCATTGTTATTATTGTAATTGCTTTTTCAACCCACCTAAGGACAGGCTAGAACAGTCTAAGTCACCGAGCTCACCTAACGGTAGGTCCAGAAAAAGAGTTGTTTCGCCTGGAAGAGGGGGTTAAATCTGTCGCTTTTACGGGGCATGTAAAGAGGCGCTTATTGTCGTGCGGGGACTGATTACATGCAGGACATACGTTAGGTATTACGGGATCGACTCTGGATAACCGGGAGTTTAATCTACTACAATATCCAGACCTAAGCCGCGCCAGTATTACGCGGGATTCTCGAGACAGCTTGAATACCCTGTCTGCCATAGGTGGAGGTTTAACTCAGAGACCGTAATTTACAGAGAGAGAGAACATGAAGGTGTTGGCGATGTATTAGCATGTATTAGCTGCAAGATGTATTAGCATCAGCAAGATTATTACTTCGGGGATTTCAAGACTCTCGCCTTCCCGATGACCATCTCCCCAACTTCTTCACTGGTGTTTGTCAGTTTGCTCAGAGGGTGGGTTAATTGTCGCTTAATTCTGTCAACCGAAAAGTGCAGTGTAAGAAGTCAACGAAAATAGCTCGTGCATCTTTTCGGGTTTGACGAGGCGTGGTCATCGAACTTGGTTGCCCCAGAGGGGAGTTTGCAGGATCTTCAGTGGTCATTCCGCTTTACCGCTTATGAGTTTGACATTTTGCCGAATCTCCTGGTCTAGATCCTTAATTAGGGAACCACCGGGATCAGCGTTACGAACAGAGTCGCCCGTTGATAGTACCGCCACTTCCGTCGGGAAATTTAGACGGACTTCCGCAATTTGGCCGGCCAGGATGAGTACGATTTTTCGAATAGGTCAGTTCTTAGTCCACTTCCCGGAGAGAAGAGTAGTTATGCTGTTTATTCAAGCAAAAAGCCAGCTCTGAATGGAATTTCAAGTAAGCCAAACCATAAATAAGATTTTTCACAACAATATGCAAATTTTGGTAAGCTTTTTTTAAATAGTTGTGAATGAAAATTAAAAATATTTGTTGTTCAATTCTACAATATTTTCTTCGCGCAGACTTGAGTAAAGTTTCATTAAGTTGGGCCGTTTTGGAGAACTTTTGGGAACCGAGTTTGAAAACATAGTTTCCAGAAGAACGCTCTTAAATGTGAAACCGCTGAGTCTACCTACTCTGTGCGCGCACCTTTCCAAGACTGTATCCTAGAAACTTTTATTCAGATCTACCTGAAAATTGAGCACAAAATTTTCAGGATGTTGTTGAAATAAAGAAGGCAATAAAAGAAATAGACTTTTTGAAGCTGTGAATTCTATGTAACTAGTACCTTAGCGAATATTTTTATACTAACAGCTTTCATTTATCAACTAACGGGTGATCCAAGTAGAGGTACTTTTTTCAATAGCCTCGTTTTTACAGATCACGTGACTCGAGTCAAGCTGCCATGTTATTTTTGTTCAGTATGGTTTGGCATTTCATAACAAAAATACACCAGACTAGTTTCTTAAGAATTATTATGCTTAATTTAACCAATTAATTTGTATTCTTTATAGCTGCATAATATATCGTTGTTCCTCGTATTGATAGAAAAAGTGGCGCAGTCGGTAGGATACCCGGGTATCCCGTGAAGTTTACTTGATATCTCAATATCAGTGACGGGAAAAAGATATGAAGATACTCGTATATCATCGAAAAAAAAACAACAACAAAAAGCGAAGAAAAAAGATTTATTTATCCTCATCAAAACATAGAAGTGAAAAGAAGAATATAAAGATATTGTTTAAGCCAAAAGCCTTAAACGTTTGAGAGGCACTGTGTGGTTGTCTGAACTGCTGGGCTGACTGCACATTCGTAAACAGATATAAGCATAAACGGAATAATAATCCCGTAATAGCTGTTAATCGACAGCTTTGATGATAAAGCATTTCGTGCATAAGAATTAATTCTGTTAAAGGTAGTTATTTATTTATAAATTATATTCATTATTGGAAATACCCTTATAAAAGATAAAACTTTGGATATTTACTTCAATAAAGTTAGTACTTCGACTAACTTTTATTTTATTTACATATTTTTTTGTTTTTATTTGATTGGTTTGCGGGTTCGTGTCGGCGTTCTTATTATTGAGGGTTGCGGTCTCAACATTTGATCCTTCGAGCCGGATCGAAAGAAAACATCATGAGCTGGAGGAATCATTTCGGACTCTTGTAAATCAGTTATGAGTCATCAAAACAATCAAGTGCGTGAAAATTTTGAAATTGAGCTTAGTTAAAAGTGCGTGACATAAAATTTATGGTATTATCTTGAAAGTGTGTGCATTTGAACGACAATACAAAATTGTTTCAACGAAAGACACCAAAGTGCTTAGAAAATCAACGTACACATCTATAGCTTTTGATAATTTACATATGTACATACATACAAACATATACCTTCTGCTCAAATATAAATAAGACTGCTCAATAAAACAAAAACGGTTAATTATTCTTCAATATTTATTTATCCCCTTCAAAATAGTCACCATTAGAGGCGATACACACATGCCGCCTATTCTCCAATTTTCATAACACTTCTGGTAGGCCGCTTTAGGTATGGCTTTCAGTTCCTTCTTCGAATTCTCTTTTATGACTTCAATCGACTGAAAATGCTTTCCACGAAGCGGCAATTTGAGTTTAGGGAAAAGAAAAAAGTCACACGGTGCCATGTCGGGTGAATACGGTGCTTGCGGAACAATATTTACGTTGTTTTTGGTCAAATAATCGCGTACAAGACGAGACGTATGAGCTGGCGCATTATCATGATGTAGAAACCATGACTTGTTGTCCCACAAATCCTTCCTTTTGAGACGAATATTCTCACGCAAACGCTCCAAAACGGATAAATAATATTCAGCATTAACGGAATTCCGAGTGCACAACACCTTGGCTATCAAAGAAAACATTGAGCATAACTTTGATTTTCGATCGACTTTGACGTTGTTTTTTTGGTTTCGGCTCATTTGGAAGGCGCCATTCAGATGATTGCTGGGCTGTTTCAACGTCGTATTCATAGACCCAAGTCTCGTCACCAGTTATGATGTGCTGGATGTCCGTATCACTCATTGTGAGCATTTCCTTGGCGACAGTTTTGCCTTCATCCTTTTTAAAGAAAATTCAACAATTTTGGAACAAGTCAAGCAGACACACGTCTCATGCCCAAAACATCGTGAATAATGCTATGAGCGGATCCATTTGATATGTTGAGCTCACTAGCTATCTCTCTTTCAGTCACACGACGATATTCCAACGCAATTTTCTTTACTTTTTCGACGTTTTCTTCGTTTATTGACGTTGCTGGACGACGATCATGGGGCAAGTTCTCCAGCGATGTACGGCCGTCCTTGAACGACTTATACCAATCAAAAATACGTGCACGTGATAGGCAAGACTCCCCATATGCCTTCTGCAACATTTTCATTGCGTCCGTCGCACTTATTCCATTGGAATAACAAAATTTCAAACAAACTCTTTGCTCAACGTTAATTTCGATAGTAAAATTCGAAAAACACACTCGAGGTTGAATTGTTTATAGTGCCGTAAAAACAAAAAACTATGTGACAGATCGCGCTCAAATTTGACATGTAAACATATAACAGTCCAGCCAACCTAACTTTTCAAAGTGAGTTAACTCACTTTAGGTAATTTAACAGAAAATGTTATGTTAACAGTCGATGCTGTCACTACTAATGTAAACATTTCGGACGTTTCGGTATATTTCTTGGGCCAGACTTTTATTTTGCATGCTGAAATTTTTTCTGCAAAAGTTACTTTTTTGCATTAATATTGACATAAAAACATATATTAAGTAATTCGCGAAGATAATGCTTCTCCTCTTCAAAAAATAAAATTAAAAAAAGTAAAAAACAAACAAAAAGCAATTGTGGAATTTCAAACGATCCCCTCAGCATAAAAATATAATTGGCGCAAAACAAATATTTATGTATATATAATGTGCGCTTTGTAACCGGTTAAGCGATTTTTCGGCCGAGCTACTCCTCGAATTGTGGTTTTCTAGAAAAACAAAATAAATATTTACTTATAAAAATAAACTATGGTAAACTGAAAATGGAAACAAAACGACGCAAGTGGAATCTTACGGAGGAGCAAAGTTTCCTGGATTGTTGTGAAGGAAGAGCTCAGGAATTGAGAGGTTGCCGAAAAAACTCTCATGTATACAAAGAAATGGCGGTGGAGTTAACGCAATCGGGGATCGAAGTCACTGGCAGTTGAAAGCATGCAAAAAAGCAGTTTCCTTTCAGCAGCGTCTGTCCGTGCAGCAATAATCTGCACTTGCAAATCATAATATTGTATAAATAGCAAAATAAAATAAATGCGGTCTCTTGAATTCATGATTTTAATACTTGTGACAAATTTTGCAAACTGCAAATGTAAAAAAAAATCAGCTGTTTGAGTTAACTCACTTTCGGTGCAAACGTTTGACATTTCATTCACTTAACAGAGGCCTTAAATGCAGTTAAGTGCTGGGTGGAAATAGGCTATAAGAGAGGGCTCTACTAGTATTATTTCGCGTCGTGTTCATATGTGGCTATATTCATTTCAAAGGTACTATCATTGCGCGTCGTTTTCAGTAGATGTCATTTGTTTTAGCGTGGACAACAATTTGTTTCATTCATTTGAAAATGTCGAAATTTGTACCAGATAAAGTGTTTTTGCGGGGAGTCCTTCTTCATTACATTAACATGAAGAAAAGTGCTACCGAAAGCCATCGTATTTTACTGGTGACCATGCTTTAGCCGAACGAACGTGCCAAAAGTGGTTTGCACGGTTTAAAAGTGGCAATTTCGAATTAGACGACGGACAGGCAAAAAAATTTCAAGACGAAGAATTGGAGACATTGCTCGACGCAGATGCATGCCAGACGCAAGAAGAACTTGCAAAGTATTAGGAGTTGATCAAGACAATTTTTCACAATAAAGTCTTAATTTTCGAAAAAAAAAAACCGCACGAATTACTGCATACACCTAATATGTACATATTTTTGAAAGTTTTTTGATATACTTTTGCTCTTGCATACATAGAAAATTAAAAACAAGTCACTTTGGTTTCTAGCTGGACACTATTGGCTTACATTTTTTCGTTTTTAATACATTTGTGCATACATGCAGATATCTTCATATTTATCCTTTTTTTAATTTTTGCTAATAAAACGTATATACGTGTACATACATACTAGTACTTCTTTTACAATCTCATTTGTATTTTTGTTCTCTTGCATTTTTGCATTAGTTGCTCATGATAGCAGCATAGCGCATATACATACATACTCGTACATATGCGAAGAGCGGTAAACACCAAGGTGTTGAAAAACAACCAAACCAGTAGGAAATTATGGCATTGTCCCATTAGGAAATTGGAAATTTTTCAATTAGTTTTTTCAAAGTATAGATTTTCGCTTCATTCAACAGAAACATATCATTTTGAAATATTTAGCAATTTTTCGTTTTTTTTTTTCGCGAAAAATATTCGGGACATTAACGCGGATATTAAATTTTAAAATTTATTTGAATTCTTTCGTTTGCGATCATGCAAACATGTCGGCCTTGAATTCTTTTAATATTAGTTCGGATAAAATATTCGAGTTTGATGCTAATTTTGACCTCAGTGAATATCCACAAATTTCTCTCGAAATTCTAAAACAGGAAATAACTGAGCAATGGAAAAAAAACAAAAGTGGCATATGAGAAATGCCAACAAACACTAGAAGATGAGGATTTTATAGTAGTTCGGGCCAAATATTCGGCCACATTCTGCAAATACATTTCTTGTATCAGCACTATTTCGGAACGCATGCAAAAATGTGTTCCTCCCTCAGTCTCGTCATTCAAGTGCAACAGTAGAGCAGCATAACTGCTGCGTTAATTGTCTTTCTAATAAGCACTCAATAGCGGAGTGCACAAGCAATCTTTCATGCACAACGTGCAATAGCAGACACCATACTCTACTTCATAGAGTTTCTTCAAATAGCGATGCTTCCAGTCACCCGTCTTCGTCGCAAGCCTTCTCATCATACATACAGTCCACTCCTTCTGATAACACTGGGTTTTTAGAAAACATTAGTTCAGCGCTTATTGGTAGCGCGTTAGTTCAACAATTCCCTTTGAGAAAAACAATTATGTCAAACATAGATTCATTTAACTATTTTCAAGTTTATTCTTTCGGCCAGGCATTGCCACGCAATCCTGGCGAATTATTAGTCACAAATTCAAATCTGTTACCACAAATTTCGATGTATTTGCCTTCTTTTACAATTAGTGGATCCATTGTTGATCCTAACCTTCTACCAAGCAGTTCAATAGATATCTTCATGGGGAGTAATTCGTACTGAAAGGTTATGCTGGTCAGGATGAAGCATAGGCTTCATTAAAACCCGATATCCCATGAAACCTTGTTAGGGTGGAGTATCATAGGGGCAACCTCGACTGCACACGTTTCTTGCCTTGCTACCAGGGTCTCAATGGGAGAAGATAGTTCCATTGATAACTTAGTTCGAAAGTTTTTGGTTCCAGAAAGACACTTTTTAGATATTAGGACCGTAATTTGTAGAAGGATTCAATGGAAAACTACAACTAAAATTTTGAACGGCAGACTTGAAGTACCATCGCTCTATCCTACGGATATTTTATTGAGGCCATCGAGTTTTTATGCTATTCGGCACTTTGTTTGCAACGAAACTAGGTTGCTAAATAATACTAATTTCGAAACTGAGCACGACAACAAAGTCGAAGTATCTAAAACTCTTACACGAGTGCATTTCATTAGTTATCCTAATCTAAACTCGAAGTTCATAACAGATGGCGCTCCGAATAAAACTTTAAATTTATACTTCCGCCGAGTACTCCTCAGTAGATGGAGAAATAAGAAAATTCGCGGTCTATAGAAACAGCAATTCTTCAAGGAGGTTCATAAAAGGCGTAAATGGGCGTTTCCTCTACGAGCAGCATTCCGGTTTTACTTTAACCCACATTAGTTATATTCGTTCGGGTCTTCTAGACCCGTGTGTCCCTCTAGACACCACGGTTTCTTGTGTATAGAATATATTCGTTCGGGTCCTCCAGAACCCTGTGTCCCTCTAGACACCACGGTTTCTTGTAGTTAGAATACATTCGTTCGGATCTTCCAGACCCGTGTGTTCCTCTAGACACCACGGTTTATTGTAGTTAGGAGATATTCGTTCGGGTCTTCCAGACCCGTGTGTCCTTCTAGACAACACGGTTTATTGGTAGTTATTTATTTATATATATTTAGTTATAATTAGTAATTATTCAAAAACAAAATCACAATCTCGAAATAGCTCAATATATTTTCACATACTACTAAGCACATCCACATAATCATTTATATAAGTTCTAATATCGTAAATAAAATTGTATCTTTCCAATTCTTATTGCAATAGAGTAATATTGCAAGGCTGGCGGCAATGTTTAAGCCAAAAGACTTGAAAGCTTGAGTGCCACTGTGTGGTTGTCGGAACTGCGGATAATCTAATAGCGGTGTGTCTTTATGCACATTCGTAAATAGATATAAGCATAAACGGAATAATACTTCCGTATTAGTTATACTTCAACAGTTTCAAGTAAAAGCGTTTTTGCGCATATTTATTCGTTTAATTAAAGACAGCTGTCTATTTATATTTTATATTCATTTTTGAAAATACCCTTATAAAAGGCTTGGATTTATTCCTACTTCAAAAAAAGTTAGTATTTTCACTAACACCCTTATTTTTACATATTTCGTTTATTTTTATTTGATTGGTTCTCAGCAGATATATTCATACAATAGCTAGAATATAGAGATATATTCTTATAAAAGTAAAAAACATATCCTCACAATAAAAAGGACACAAAGAGATATTCATATATAAGATAGACCTCAAAAAAGGAAGATATAAAGATATATGCCTTTAAAACATTACCTTTAGTGTTAATAACAATACATCATTTCTGAACCAAACAATTCATCAGTCTATTTATTAACAACAAACTTTAACTCAATAGTGAAGAAATTTTAAACTAAAAATTGGTTCTCAGCAGATATATTCATACAATAGCTAGAATATAGAGATATATTCTTATAAAAGTAAAAAACATATCCTCACAATAAAAAGGACACAAAGAGATATTCATATATAAGATAGACCTCAAAAAAGGAAGATATAAAGATATATGCCTTTAAAACATTACCTTTAGTGTTAATAACAATACATCATTTCTGAACCAAACAATTCATCAGTCTATTTATTAACAACAAACTTTAACTCAATAGTGAAGAAATTTTAAACTAAAAATACGCCCTGAACAACAAAGGTGGAAACGCAGAGCCAAGCCGACAACAATATAGTTTTCAGAACCAGCAAACTGCAGTATCAGAAAGTAAGAACCTGATTTGATTAACTGAGTATATTTTATTATTATTAGTATTATTAAACGTATGTAACCGAAAAGATAATCATAGAGTTAGAAATTGAAAGAAGATTACTGTATACGTCCAGAAGAAAGTTGGAAGAATTTCTATGTAAAATAATATTGCTAAAAATTAAAGCAAGAAATAATTATTTAAAACTAGCTGACCCGGCAGACTCCGCACTGCCTCATCGATAAATAAAAGACCTAATCTTTTGTATAAAATGATTTTAAAACAAACAAATCGAATCCGTATTTAATAAAAAAGCATTTATTGAATAAAGCATGAAGTTTTATTATTATTTTCGATACATCATGTTGCTTACTTACAAAACAGAGTTTTCCTGAAATACTGGCTATTTATAAGGTTTAAATTTGATATTCACAGACACACACTGTTAAAATACAGTTTGATAATTAATTTAAAGCTTTCTTATAAACTATATTTTTTGTTTTGGTTTGTGGTGCGTAAATAAACAAAGAAAACGGTTTTCCGACGCGCGAACACGCGACGTATAATTGTTCATGCGCGAAACAGGGAAACTCCAAGTTGATTCCACAAACTTCTAACGACTGTCCTTGCGATTTATTTATTTATGGACATCGCAAAGGCCAGACGTACTGGAAATTGTAAGCGTTTAAAATCGAATGGTAAGTCCGTTGGAATCATCGGTATCCGCGGGATCAAGACATCCTCTCCTTTGTATTTTCCTTTTATGATTGTCGCCTCAATGACGTTATTCATCAGTCTATTCACAGCCAGTCTTGTTCCATTGCATAGTCGAGGTTGATTAATGTTCCCAGCATGATGACAACTGATCCTACTTTTAACTGCAAATTGTGAGGTGGTAATCCAGGAAATTCCAGTGAATTTAAAAACGCAGTGGGATAGTTGACTACGTCATCCTGGTTCATTACGGTGTCGACTGATTTGAAGGAAACCAACTGTCCTGGAAGAAAATTCTGAATGGTCGCATTAAGATCCTCGACATCTTTATTTTTCGCTGCTAATATTGCTCGTTCACCCAGCCAATTATGGTTATTGAACTTTTGCACTATATCTGGGAAAACTCGCTGAATAAGCTCCACTTTTGAGTCTGTGATGTGACAGAAATCTGTAGGTAATGTGATGAATCCGGTCGAGGTGTCCACTGCAACTTTATTATTTCCAATGCCTAACAACTGCTTCGCAAACACATTTGCAGTTTCATCTTGTTGCAAAAGTACTCGCATGTTAGTTGTTAAGTGGAGTGTCTTTACGTACTGCCACAAATTTGATGATTTTAGGCATGCATTTAGTTCATCAGCAACAGTTGATCGGGGAATAACTGGAAGAGTCTGACGAAAATCGCCTGACAACAGAATCATAGCCCCACCAAAAATATTTTGGTTGTCACGAAGATCTTTCAACGTTCTGTCCAGTGTCTCCAGTGACCTCTTATGGGCCATTGTGCATTCATTCCAAACAATCAATTTGCATACCTAAAGGATCTTGGCTATTGCGCTATTTTTGGCGATGTTGCAAATTGGTGTTTCGGTGATTTGCATGTTTAGTGGTAATTTCAAGGCAGAATGTGCAATTCGCCCGCCTTCTAGCAGAGTCGCAGCTATTCCAGATGAAGCCAACGCTAGAGCAATGAAATTAAAAACGTTTTTCCGGTTCTTCCGGGAACATCAAGGAAATAAATTCCACCAGATCCACTGTTCACAGCTTCTATCAAAGTGTCGTACGCAATTCTTTGTTGTTGATTTAATTGTGGAACATTTGTACGAATTGTTTCGGCCAATGCTTCAATGTTGTACTGATGTTCTCTTTGCAACTCGTGGTTTGATGCATCGTGCATATGACGATTGGGTGCTGTCATTCCCAAACACGATAATACTTTATTTGCCATCAATAAACACATATCTTCTATCATGATCAATGTGTCATTGTAAATTTCTTCAGTCATTTGTAGTGTAGGATTCAAAGTTTGACGGCGCACACGATGCAAAACATCTTCAAACATGTCATCTCTATACTTAACCCACAAATTTTTTGGATTCGAGGGGAAACATGTCGATATGATAATCGCAAACAATTTACGAATTTGATGCGGCGATGAAGATATTACGGAATCCTTGAGCGTATCATCCCAGTGCGAATCGTTCTCAAGTAAATGTAATAGTTGACATGCCTCACGGTAAGTCGCATACAGCTGTCCATTAACTGTTCTCAGTTGTTTAAACGATGTCGGACCACGAACATTCACCAACAACAACCGCAATTAATAACATTCATCGTTATTTGGATGTACTGTGTAGATGCGACCCAGAGCATCTGAAGCAAATACATTTGGATGTCCTTCAACTGGTGTTCCTTGTTTTCGACGCTGAAACGATTTCGATCATGCGTTCCATGTGTAATAGCGTGGCATGTCAGCATACAGCAAAGTGCGAGCAAAATCATCAGTTTGACAGACTGTGAAGAAACTTGTTAATGTTGTCGACGGTGGATGTGCCGCCCTGTCTGTTTCGGAACGCGGTATTAGGTCCTCCAACGCGCACGCGAATTTGAACTTTATGCAGCGGATTACAAATTGACTCTCCATTTTATTTAGAAAACGTTTGTATGGGAAATAGAAAAATGCTGTTTTGAGGATTTTCCCGGCAATTATTCGAGTTTTTCTCACCTTTTAAACCTTCCCTAGACCTCCGCGAATAATTAAAGACCAAGATTAGATAAATCCGTTCAGCCGTTCTCGAGTTTTAGCGAGACTAACGAACAGCAATTCATTTTTATATATATAAATATAAAACTGAAAGAAAAAACCCCATTTGGGTATAAAGGAAATAAAACAAAAAGGAGAGGAGAATGTTTTTTTTTAATTTTTCCTATTTAAACAAGTTTTAAAAATATACACTAAAAATGGCAGAACAGGCTGTAGACCCAATAAACAGATTCCATATAAAACCTTTGAAATACCTGAACACCTTACCTGAATTCTATGGCGACTCAAAAGAATTACAGACATTCACCACACTTATTGACGGAATATACCCACACTTACAAACATATGACGAATGTCTCAATTTCTTTTCTCCTACATAATAAAATTGAAACTCAAAGGAAAGCCAAGGCAGGCAATCGAAATAAACTGCCACGCGATTTCTTGGACGGATATTTCATTACAGAACAATTTTTGTGACAGACGTACCTACGATGAAATTTTTAACGAGATCCGAAGCGTAGCTTTTAGAACAAACACCTTAGACGTGAAAACAAAGTTACACAGCTTGAATAATAAATTAGTAGCTATTCTGGGAGAAACCGAAGCAACTAGACATAGTTCGATGAATAACAAACACACCGCGCTAAACATTTTCAAAAGCATAATCCCTGAGCCAATCATGAAATCTATCCTATTCTGTAGGAACCCAGAAAGTTTAGAACAGGCTATGGACATACTGTTCTAAGCCGGATACGCATATACTGGGAACAATAATGGGAGCAGCCCAGAATTTAAAACTCATCCAAATAATAAGAAAAGCGCGGCCGCGGTAACCGAGTGGTTAGCATGGCGTACTGACATTCAGAAGGCTCGGGTTCAAATCCCGGTGCCACCAACATCCAAAAGTTATGGAAAATTAATTTAAATAAAAAATTAAGTTAACTTTTCTAATTGCTGTCGCCCCTCGGTAGGGAGTGTCAACACCTCCGAGCGTATTTCTGACACGATATAAAGCTCCTCATAAAAAACCATCAGCCGTTCGGAAGCGACTTAGTGTAAACTATAGGTCCCTCCATTTGTTGGAATAAAATCAAGACGCAAAACAACAAATTGGAAGAGGAGTTCGGCCGAAAACTGCTTCAGCGGCTACAAAGCGTCAATCATATATTATATAATCAATATGGAAATAGCACACAATAAAGTAAAAAAGTAGTCTCTGAAGAAAGATCACAACTATTACAAATAGTGAATAAGTATTATGATATTTTTTAGCAGAAAAATTATAGACTTTCATTTACCTCTGCAATAAAAAATAGGATTAGGACTGCAAACAATATACCAATATCGTACAGATACCCATATGTACATGAAAAAGAAATTGCAGATCAAACCCAAGAGATGTTGAAAAATAATATAATTAAGAATAGCAACTCCCCATATTCAGCTCCGCTTCGGATCGTGTCAAAGAAGGCCGGTGCAAGTGGAAAGCCAAAGTGGAGAGTAGTAATCGACTATCGCAAACTGAACGAAGTAACGATCGATGACACGCTTCCTATCCCAAACAAAGGCGAGATACTTGAAGAATTGGGAAGAAGCCAATATTTCACTGCACTCGACTTAGCAAATTGAGATAGAGGAAGAAGATATTAACAAAACCACATTTAGCGTTGAAGGAGGACACTACGAATTTCTACGAATGCCTTTCAGACTTAAAACGGCATCTGCAACATTCCAGAGACTAATGAATAATAGGTATACTCCAAGACTACATTAACAAAATATGCTCAGTATACCCTAAACAACATAGGACAGATTATTTTCTCCGGTTAACTGGGAATCATCCTCACATATTAAAGATAATCTAAAAAGAAATCTTTTAACAATTAACGATAATTGTTTAAATAATATACTTTAAAGAAGCTAATTGCCAAATGCAAACATTAAATACACAAGAAATAAGTGAAATAATTCCTGGAGTAAATTCTGAAGCACTTTACCAGTACAATATCCCATAACTGCAACAAAGCTAAATTGAGAATTACAGGAAACTGTTTAATTAATTCTGAAATAAATATGTTGAATAAAACTTTTATCAATGTTAAAATAAAGTTGTACGATAAAATTATCATACCTAATCTTATAACAAGAATTAAAGACACTAGAAATACAACACTAGCACACATAAAAATTGAATCTTTATATCTAAAACAAATGGAGTACGAAAAAACAATGCAACAAGTACTGCATACAGCCAAAAATTAAAAATAATCAGTTATAACAAAAATGCATCAATAACCAAATAATAGTATTTGAGAAAGTACAATAGAAAATAAAGGAAGACTCGTTTTGTTGACAAACTCCAAACTTTTATTTTTGTCGTTGCTCCTCGAATTAAAAGAAAAAGTTTACATCAGCAGAATTAAATATATAATATATAGAAACCAATATATAGAAACATACAAAGAAATGTCAAAATAAAACAACCATTCTTTAAATTCCAATGTTATTTTTTGCAATAGCGATCGTTCTCAGATCCCTGTTCAGTTTATTCAAATTCTAAGAATTGTAAACATACAGAACATACACATAGGTATGTATGTACATACTTAAGCACAGAGCATGTAAAAGTGCTGAATATGCTCTGTGCATCTTGGCTGCCAGTACCAACCGGAGATATGTTATAATAATTATCGAATTTCAACAACAACGACAACTATAATAAACGCAGATACACGTCCGCTGAGCGAGACGAAAGCAGTTCCAAAATTTTTACAATAAAGTCAGTCATTTTTGCAGATTGAAAACAGAAGGTTGTGTTTTCTTTGATTCTCTTATTTTGAGGTAAACTCTGGCCACCAACATACGAAAAGTTAATTAATATAAATTACGAGAGAAGGAAAAGAAGAACAGATCAAAGTAGTGATATACAACCAGTGAGAACGAGTTTCCGAACAACGAAGGAAAAGTTAAAGTTAGAGGCAAATAATAAGTTTAGTTAACCTGTAAAAATGGCTCAAAACGTAGAAAGATGTTTGGTCGCTATTTCCCAATTGTTACACCAAAACGCCCAACAACAGAAAATAACATTAAGACAGAGACCTTAAGTATTTGATCCCCATTAAGCGAAACTCAAATAAAATGCCGACGTTCACGCAAACCAACTCTGTCATGATAGATTATGTGGGGGCGGAAAATGTTGTGTATAATATAATATATAAAATAAAAAGTGCAGGGATAGCGAAAATTGTTTAACGCTAAGCACTCCTGAAAACTGGGAGGAATGTAAAACTAAATTAAAACATTATTTCAGGGCAACAAAGGACCAGATGGAAATTACAAACGAAATTGTAAGTAGGAAGTACGAGGGTTGCTATATATATGTCTGGCCAAATAATGAAAATACGAATATTTATCAACGAAAATGGTTTTATTGTTTTTCAAAATATTCTCCATCAAGATTTGTACACCTTTACATGCGCTCAAACCAATTTTCGAAGCACTTTTTCCACTCCGATTGAGACACCTCCAAAATATGGTTTTTGAATGCTTCAACAGCATCTTCTGGCGACGAAAATCGTTGACCATGCATTATTTTCTTGATGTGTGGGAATAAAAAGAAGTCATTGGGTGCCAAGTCAGGGCTGTACGGCGGATGACCCATCAATTCGACGTTTTGGCCGGTCAATAAGCCGCTGGTTTGAGCCGATGTGTGAGAGCTCGCATTGTCATGGTGCACAATGATTCGTCTTGTCTTGTTCGTTTTTCGAATTTCTCCGAAGACTTCAGGCAAACAAATAGTGGTGTACCACTCAGAATAGACCGTCCTACGTTGCTCAAGCGGAACAGTCGCCACATGGCCAGTTTTGCCGAAAAAACAGGCGACCATTTGCTTCGAAGTGCTTCTTCCACGAACAACTTTCGTTGGATTTGGTTCGTCTTGGAAGACCCACACGGTCGATTGCTGTTTTGTTTCGGGCTCATACGCATAGATCCATGATTCGTCACCTGTGACGATCTTATAAACGTCTTTGGAAGCACCGCGATCGTATTTTTTCAGCATTTCTTTACACCAATCCACACGAGCCTTTTTTTGAGCGATTGTCAAATTGTGCGGGATCCAACGAGAACAAACCTTTTTTACGGCCAGGTGTTCATGCAATATCGAATGTATGCTGGTGGGATAAATGCATAGGCATGCCTCTATCTGAAGATACGTTACATGACGGTCTTGCATTATCAGTTCACGTACGGCATCGATGTTTTCTGGCACAACGGCTGTTTTTGGACGACCTTCCCGGAATTCGTCTTTGAGCGAGCGTCGGCCGCGATTGAATTTGTTGTACCAGTTTTTCACAGTGCTATAGGATGGTGCTTCATAGCCATACAAAGATTTAAGTTCATCGATGCACTCTTGTCGTGATAATCCACGTCGAAAGTTGTGAAAAATGATCGCACGAAAATGTTCACGAGTTAATTCCATTTTTTGGCCGAGATGAATTTTTTAATTCCCTGTAAATAAAACAATTCATGATTAAATGACAAAACGTTCTGAGTGATGTTATGCTAAAAAATGTCAAATTTTCCAATGGAAATGTCAGATTGCACCTGGCAACACTTAGTGTTGCCTAGGCCAGACCTATATATAGCAGCCTACGTATTAACGAATTAAATAGGATAGCGAAAGAATTAATGGGCAACATAACTGAGTGCAGTGCTCTAAATGACAATGGAAATATGACAAAAGAAATATTGTCGAGAATGTTGATACAAAGAATCAATTAGGAATATTTTTACCTGTGCAGAAATGGCGAGTTTTATTCATAGCTTCATTGGATTAAGGTTCCCATGATCTAAAGAGAAATACAAACCCAAATTTTAATCAGAGGCAAACAGCAACACGAAATACATACAAAATTAGTTTGATGGTACCTACCGGTACTACCAAAATAGTGCAGAAACAAATAACCGAAACAGGCATAATACTGAACAAAATATAAAACGGCGAGGAAATAATAATCAGGGTAACCCTTCTTAGCAAGTTACAAATCGTTTTCGTTTTGAATCAAGCCACAATAAATATTCTATTGGATGAGTGCATAAGTTCGTGCCCGATTCCGCTGGATGCCGTACGAATCGTTTGAGAGTGGCGCTCGTGAAAGAAATATATACATATTATATATCGTTGGAAAGGTGACAGTCCGAACTGTAAATCAAGCATAAAATAACTTCATTTTGATTTGAGTTGCTTAGTGAAAAGACGCATGGAAGATGAACATCGAAAAAGATCATATGCGTCATATTATGTTATACGAATTCCGCAAAGGAAAAACAGTGGGCGCTGCAACTAAAGATATTCGCGAAGTTTATTTGGACCGTGCTCCAGCACTCCGCACAGTAAAGAAATGGTTCGCGAAATTTCGTTCTGGAGATTTTAACCTCGAAGATCAACCTCGCAGTGGACGGCCTTCTGAGTTTGATGACGATGTTCTAAGGACTTTAGTTGCGAATAACTCACGTATTTCGACGGAAGAGGTTGCCAGTGAATTGAACGTCAACAAATCAACTGCGTTTCGTCGTTTAAAAAAGGTTGGGTACACTTTGAAGCTCGATACATGGGTGCCACATCAGTTGAGTGAAAAGAACAAAGTGGACCGTATGTCAGCAGCAATTTCTTTGCTTCGACGGATCAAAAACGAACCTTTTTTGGATCGGCTCGTGACTGGTGATGAAAAATGGGTCCTGTACAACAATGTTCAACGCAAAAGACCATGGAAACAGGCACACGAAGGGGCGGAACCGATGTCGAAAGGTGGATTGCATCCGATGAAGGTACTGCTGTGCATTTGGTGGGATATCCGATGCGTGATCTATTTTGAGCTCTTGCCAGCTGGAGAAACGATCACTGCCAACAAGTATTGTCAGCAATTGGTCGAATTGAAGAAAGCAATTGATGAAAAACGTCCGATTTTGGCCAATCGCAAAGGAGTTCTTTTCCATCATTACAACGCCAGGCCACATGTTGCAAAACCGACCCTGGCCAATCTGAAGGAGATGAATTGGGAAATCATGCCGCATCCCCCATATTCACCCGACATTGCACCTTCTGATTATCATTTGTTTCGATCGCTGCAGAACAATTTGAATGGAAAAAAATTTAAAAATGTGGAAGACGTCAAAAACCACCTTGACACCTTTTTCAACGAATCTGTGAATCAGGCATCCGTAAATTGGTTGAACGTTGGAAGTGGATTGCGGAACATGATGGCGAATACATAATTGATTAATAAAAGCGCTTTCTTCAAAAAATTTCAATTTTAGTTTGCACTTGAAATCGGGCACGAACTTATGCACCCATCCAATAATAAGGCAAATAATTTTCAGCAAAGCCTCAGCGTTCAAATGGTTCTGAGCCCATTGACGTTGATGCTACAAGTCATTCGGAAGATGCAAACACTAACGAGGATTTTTTTATAGACTAGCCTCGGACAATCCAAATAAAATTTCAATACTTCTAACTTTGTTCAATAAAAAATAGCTAACACTAGTAGATACGGAATCTACTATAAGCATTATGAAAAATAAAAGTTTTGAAAGATATAAATTACGAGTTATTGAATATATTTATATATAATAGTAAGCACATTGGTTCGAAACGCAAAAACTGGCAATGAAAAGGTTAAAACCCCATGTCCTCTAGAATTTAAATACATCGATAATCCTAGGATGAAATGGTTAAAATGGATTTTGAAAACCCGTACGATCTCCTACTAGGAAATGACTTCCTTTTATCGAAAGGAGGCAATTGAACTTAAAAATGGTGTTAAACTTCCGTTTTATTCAAAAACGATCCAAGAGTAAGTTCATGCATTGGAGTCAAGCAAAATGCAAAATATTCAATTTGATCATCTAAAATCAGGTGAACGCAAAGTAGTTGAGAAATTTATAAAGAAATATGAAAAATTAATATGTAAATATACCTTAACAAATACGAAAATGGTGGTCCACGAAATAAAAACAACCACAAGCCAACAAATCAATTCAAAGACATATAGTGTAACTCCAAAGCATGACGAAGAAGCAATCAAACAAATTAGGGAGCTAGAAAAGCAAGGTGTAATCCGAAAAAAGCAGGAGCAAATATAGTTCACCTATCATTATAGTTTCAAAAAAAAATGATAGCTTGGGAAACAAAAAGTTTCGGTTAGTAATCGACTACCATAGACTAAACCAAATAACTGTCGATGATAAATATCCTCTGCCAAATATTGATGAAATTTTGCACAAGTTGGGCAAAGCCCAGTATTTTAGCCCACTTGATCTAGCCAAAGTTTGCCGCGGCTACTTTTCAGCGATTAACGAATGATAAATATTTTGAGAGAATACATAAATAAAATATGCGTCGTCTATTTATACGATATTTGAATGCGGACGTGTTTTTTTGATTCCTACATTTGCATAATTTTTTTTATATTCTATTCATCTGAATTTGCGCATGAAATTATAGCTTCATTATGCCGTGTGTTTGCGTTCACAAAGTCGATCGTATTCAAAGTAAAGCGAAATGAGTAAAATGCAAAGAATTAAATCATTTAAATTGTGTCGGTATCTCGCCTGCTGATTTGACTATTTTCGATAAATCGGGTAACATCTATGTTTGTTGTTTGTGCGCTGACGCGCTCACGAGATGAGAGTATGAACTCACATAACTCAGCTCTGCATCAGCAAGGTCAACAGAGTACTCCACACCATGTGAGAGAGCTTGATCAGCATAATTTTAATTGTAATGACAAAAATTCGACTTTTTCCGCTATTCTGCATGAACTCAAAGAGCTTCGTGCTGAATATAAGTGCGCGGTCGCAATGATTCATGCTCTTCAATGTGACATAATCTCATCAAAGACGAATCTGAGTTATGCCTTAGTTGCTGATCTGCCTTCAGTAATTTTTACACCTGTTATTATTACCTATTGTTTCTCACACTTCTTCTACAAGTATTTGCTTTTCGTCAGTTGCTCAAACGACCAATTCTACCTCAACAAGTAATAATATTGCTGCTGTTGTACAGTTGTTGGCCGTAATGCTAACTCTGAACTTGATGCGGCGGCATATTTTATCTTTTAAGCCATCTGTTACTGCTGATGATGTCATTCCCTATGTAACTAAGCATTTCAATACTGAAA
Source organism: Ceratitis rosa (assembly GCA_037013455.1). Classification (NCBI taxonomy): domain Eukaryota; kingdom Metazoa; phylum Arthropoda; class Insecta; order Diptera; family Tephritidae; genus Ceratitis; species Ceratitis rosa. Next base: position 5,364,583 of record JAWMAG010000015.1, on the reverse strand, counting down.
GTAAATTTATATCTTGTTATGCATTAATCAAGAAAGGTACTTCCATTAATGACTTAACTAGAGTTAACTTTAAATTTGGAGTACCTTCAACTATTATAATACGCTTTTAGAAGCGAATTTGTGGCCTTTAGACATAAGTACTCGACCATTTGTTTTTTTGTTTCCAGAAAGAACAGTTTGTACTGTAAAGCATATCTAAATGGTAACACCAAGGATGTGTTTCTGTTTAGCTCGCGCTGTGAATATGACATTGTCGCGAACTGGCCGCAACAAAAACTTCTTTTGTGTTTGTTTGTTCATTTCCTTTGTTTTGCCTAATATTCCTTTCACTCCAAGCGTTGGCAGTGGCATCTGTCGGCAAATAGTGGTATAATTTAAAGCCAGGAATTGTTGGCACGGTTGCACTCGGTGTGTGTCTACCCAGTCGTATAAGTCTCCAAAAGGAGGTGTTCGTACTAAACGGTTCCTCCACTAAAAAATATTAGAGAAACGGAATGCTCTGCGAGGGTATTCCGTAAAAAGGGGTGTCGCCTTTCTTCTTATATGACGAGGGGAAAATTATCCCTGTGTACTTGGTGTGCCATGGTGGCGCGCGCTATACAACTCTGTCCCTTTGGGTAATGGGGGCGGCGCCAAATGATTGGGCACCAATAGACACTCGCCTGAGAATTCTGATGGCCGACGCGTAGCTTGCGGCCTGGCTCGTAAGTGCGTGCCGGATCAGATTCTAGCTATCTACGAAAGTGTCAAAATCTTTTTTGCGCAGACGTGCGAGTAGATATTTTAGTGAAAAAAAATATAAATAAAATAGTGTAGCAGACGTGTTTTTTGTGTCGAGTCAAGAGAGGCAGGGAGGGCAGTTGAAGCCCAAAAATTTATACACGCGAATTGGATAGTGGCGGAGCTGGAGTTTGGCAACATCGTCCAGAGGAGCACCGAAGTTGGGTACCCACACCCGACCGAGTAACCGATAAGTATCATTTTGTTGTTTTATCGTTTGTCCACTTTTTGTCGTGCCGACAGTGTTGCTTCCTTCGTTTTTCCCATACCCATCCTTATAGCATCCCGCACCCAGAGCCAAGTCATACAGGCGGGTTAAAGTTACCTCCGGCAGCACGGGAGTAGTGCGAGTGGGTTCGTAACCAGTTTGGTTGGACCACACCTCGGGTGCACCCCAAAAATATATTAGGTTTACTCTGTCTTATATCGTTGCTTAATTGTTGTTGTGCATTTGTTTATCTAAGTCAGCGTTGATCACTTCACTTGGTTTTGTTCTTGCAGTAGTTGTTGTTCTTGCACTTAGCTGTTGACCCACGCCGTCTCCACTAAGCTGGCCGGTCGCTTTGTTAGTTTTGTCATCTCCTTTTTGTGCGGTAGTTAGTTTTGTTGACGTGTGTTGGTTGGCGCTTGACCAACAGCCACTGTAGGTACATATTGTTAATCGTGATTGAATAGTGAGTTTTATGATGAAGAATTTTTTGACCCTAATTTATATCTTACATATCGTAAAGATAGAGATGCATTTAAAACGCGGAGGTAGAAGTTGGTAATCTTTTTGTTTGAGTTTCCTTTATACCACCTTCCATCTCTGAAGCCTTATATGCTGCACATGTGAACAACATCTCAAAAATTTATGAAACTAACGAAGAAAGTCACGAAGAAAGTTGACGTGTGTCAAGTGATTTCAATCTGAATAAAATCAAATGGTTAAATTTTTTAGATAATGGCATTTTAACACCAACTAACATTAATAATGGTCATGAAATTAACTTTTCAGCATGATTAGTGCAAATCTAATTCAAATTAATTCTTTTCCGAATAAGATAAATAATATCTTAGATCTTATTCTTGTAGATGAGAATTTAATCTTTGAACTTATAGAATGTGCTTTCCAAATTTGCAAATCGGATATGCATCATGTCCCGTTGTCCCTTAGTCTACAGCTTGATGATTTTATGTCCGTTTCAGGCAGCAATACTATTAAACGTTATAATTTTCGTAACGCCGACTTTGCCGCTTTGAATGTAGGTATTCTGGAAATCGATTGGAAACCAGCTTTTTTCTCTAACAATATGACGAAGTGCTATGAAACTTTCTTATCAATTTTCTTTTGTTCGCCCTAGTTTGCATAAGCTTCTTTGGTATACGAAGCGTTTAAAAACGTTAAAAAATCTTAGGGACAAATTTCATAATTTATAAGGTCACAAGGTTAAATATTATATATTCATTATATGAATAATTTCAATGTGCTCGATAAGTTTCTTTATACGCAATATATTTACCGATTTGACGAGTTTGAAATGAATCCCAAAGCCTTTGGAAATATATCCGCTCTAAAAAAGGTTGTTCCAATATTCCCCTTACATGTCTTACTGTGGGAAGAGTTCTGAAAGCACTTTGGATACCGTAAATCTCTTTGCCGAATTTTACAAATCTAACTATGGCGGGAATGTTGACATTTCCGTTTGTACTGACCTGTAAATTTGGCAGACTTTAGATTTCTGTAGTCTTTCAGTCACTGAATTGGATGTTTCGAATGAGATTGCTGCAACTCTCTTTGAGTAGCGATTTGAACGAACTTTCTCCTCATGTATATAGAAAGTGTCTATTTCCGCTCCCTTCAAATACAATTTTAATCTTTCGTTGTCGTCTGGCGTTTTCCTTTATCGTTGGAAATCTCTGTTGTTTAAGTCTGGTAAGAAAAATAAAAATTATAGACCTATATCTAAATTATCGACTTGTTCGAAACTTCTCGGGAAAGCTGTAAAGGATAAATTGGTTTTTGCGGTAAAAGGCTCTATTATGCCGCATCGGCATTGTTTTGTCAGCGGTTGTTCTACTGTCACTAACCTAGCCTGTCTTTCTCGTTATTGCATTGCGTATTTTAAGAAGGGATATCAAGTTGATGTCGTCAATACCGATATTTCCAAAGACTTTGATACTTTCTCACATATCATTTTATTACGTAAGCTAGAGTGCCCAGGTTTTCACTCTCTCTTTTCTATCTTGGCTTAGATCATATCTCTACGATAGATTCGCTTTTGGTGAATGGGAAAATACGAGATCTTATGCCGTTGAGGCCACCTCTGGGGTACCTCAAGGTAGCATTCTTGGTCCTTTATTATTTCTTCTTTTTATAAATGTCATTGGATCTTGCTTTAGGAATTCAAACTTCCTGCTTTATGCAGACGACCTGAATCTATTTAAATGCATTCGATGCTTTACTTTTACATGAGGATTTTAACAATTTAGCCATTTGGAGCATTCGGAATAATTTGCGCCTTAATATAAAACAATGCTTTAACATTACTTTCAAATGTACTCAGGTCGACTTATTATCTACTTGATAATAACGTATCTTTTGTAAATAAATTTTTGGATATTGGTGTGTTGTTTGTTGCGGGATTTACCTTCATTAATCATATCAAATGCATCATTCCTAAAGCTTATTCTAACCTTGCTTTTTTACGGCGGTACGGTAGTGATTTCAAAGATCCCTACCCGCGGAAAATGTTATACAATTCTTTGGTTCCAATTTGGAATCCCATTTATTCTACGCATTCGTCTAGACTTGAAACCGTCCAAAGTAGGTTTATTCGCTTTGCTCTAGCTCCGCTTCATTTCTCAGATCCTCTACCTTCTTATATTTCTCGATGTATGCCAATAAATCTGAAATCTCTTGTTCTTCGATGATCTATCCGGTCATTACTATTTATTTATGACATCATCAATGGCTGCGTGGACTATCCAGAGCTGCTTGAGCAAATCAGCTTTAATGTTCCTCATAGAACTTTGCGCTTTCATTATCCGTTCTATTTCAATGTAATTGCAGCCAATTATCATAACGATCCTATTCTTAGAGCACTCTCTGAATTTAATAGAATCTCTAGAAACCTTGATCTTGATTTCTCATTCCCGAAATCTCGTTTTGGTTCTATTCTTGAGGCTTTTTATTCTTAGTATACTTATATAGTTTTAAGTTTGTTTTAATTAATTTGTACTTCTAGTCTGGAAGATTTGTAAATCATTGGCTGAATAAAAAATGAATTGAATTGAATTCAACGGATATTTTAATTTTTTCTACATCATTAGAGAAACATTAAACAAAATTCTTTCAAAACTCAAGAAGCATAATTTAAAAATTCAAGCCGATAAATGTAGCTTTTTGAAGAAGGAAACAAAATTTTTAGGACATACCTTAACACAAGAAGGAATTAAGCCAAATCAGGAGAAGATAGCAGCAATTCAAAATTTGAAAAAGCCAAGACCTGAAAGCAATTGAAAAGTATTTTGGGAGCAACTGGCTATCACAGAAAGTTCATTAGGGAATATTCAAAAATTGCATACCCTCTGATTAAATACTTAAAGAAGGGATGCAAAACAAACCCAAATGATCCACAATTTATTGCAAGTTTTCAGAATCTTAAAGCTTTAATTTCGTCTAATCCCATAATTAAATATCCAAATTACGAAAAGGAATTTTCAATTATCACAAATGCAAGCGACTATGCCGTGCAAGTAGTTCTGTCCCAAGAAGGAATGTCAGTGTGCTATATCTCTAGAACACTAAACAATCACGAATAAAAGTACGCAAAGACTGATAAAGAATTTTTAGCTATATTTTATGCTGTTACTTATTTTAGACCATATACCATATATGTATATATATATAATTGGCGCTTTGTAACCGCTGAAGCGATTTTCGGCAGAGCTCCTCCTCCGATTTGTGTTTTTGTGTCTTAATGTTTTTCCAACAAATGGAGGGATCCACAGTTTATACTAAGCCGCCTCCCAACGGCTTACACTTTGTAAATTTGGGCAATCGCTGTGTCGCCTCGGGGTATTTTCTTGAATTTGCAAATCTTAATTGGATTAAGCGAATTGTGATATTGGTTGTCGAACCAATAAATTGCGGATATAAAGACAAACAACGGTTGCTATATATTTACAGACATTTTTACTTAAGCCGTTTGGCTACGTTCTGGTCTAAACATACCGGCCCCCTTGCCGCAGCAATATACCTTCTACTCAAATATAAACGAGCCTTTATCCATAACTCGACAAGGACAAGACATATGGCCATACTTTTTTTTTGCTTAGGTTGCCAGGACTGTTATATGTTTACATGTCAAATTTGAGCGCGATCTGTCACATAGTTTTTTTTACGGCACTATAAACAAGTCAACCTCGAGTGTGTTTTTCGATATTTACAATGGAAATTAACGTTGAGCAAAGAGTTTATTTGAAATTTTGTTATTCCAATGGAATAAGTGCGACGGACGCAATGAAAATGTTGCAGAAGGCATATGGGGAGTCTTGCCTATCACGTGCACGTATTTTTGATTGGTATAAGTCGTTCAAGGACGGCCGTACATCACTGGAGAACTTGCCCCATGATCGTCGTCCAGCAACGTCAATAAACGAAGAAAACGTCGAAAAAGTAAAGAAAATTGTGTTGGAAAATCGTCGTGTGACTGAAAGAAAGATAGCTAGTGAGCTCAACATATCAAATGGATCCGCTCATAGCATTATTCACGATGTCTTGGGCATGAGACGTGTGTCTGCTCGACTTGTTCCAAAATTGTTGCCCATACGTCTCGTCTTGTACGCGATTATTTGACCAAAAACAAAATAATAATATGTGTATCGCCTCTAATGATGACTGTTTTGAAGGGGATAAAATAAATATTGAAGAATAATTAACCGCTTTTGTTTTATTGAACAGTTTATATTTGAGCAGAAGGTATTTTAACCACCCGGATTATCTGACCCAACGTTCACCCTGTACAATGGGTGCTATATTTTTGTATTTACAATTGTCAACTTAAACTAGATTTCCTTTCGTTGCGCGGAGACCCACAAGGACGCAAATTCCCCTGCTTGGGTTATCTATTTGAATAAAGAACGATTATGAATAATGAAAAAAATAAATCCACTGGAGGAAAGGTCGTTAGTTAAAGTTCAATTTGCACAATTTGTTAATCTGTTAAAAGTAATTTTTCTTAAATAACTCGTGTAACTATGTCATTCAGACTCCCGGAACGCTCTACAATTTCATCGAAAACTGTTTATTGGGACTTTGTCAAGTGGTTGGAAAGGACGAGTTTCCAATCCACCGTATCCTCTGTTTTTTTCAAGATGACGGTCTAAAAGGACGAGTTTTAGAGCCGTTCTATATAGGTGGTCGGAAAGAACAAGTTTTCAAGCCGCGATTGCTTATTCCGTGGTACGGAAGCGATTGGAAAGAATGAGTTTCCGAGCAGCTAGGTACCGTTTCATTATCCTGCTTCAGCATGCCTCTTGTCTACATTAGAACTGCTTGCCTTAGTCCGGCCTGTGAGAATCTTGGGCTAGCAGAGAGCCCAGGGCCCCCCCACGCGTGATTTGAGGATAAATGTATCTTCCCTGAATAAGGTTCACATTCACGTTCGCGAAAAACCGGTTACCCGCCAATATATTTTCTGGAAAAGTCTGTTTCACTCTTAGATCAATATCGCATGTTGACATATTTCCGATTAACTGAAATAAGACTAACGCCTCAGCTCGTATCGAAAATTGTGCGTTGATAGGCGATTCAATCATGATGGAGCATGCTTGGCTTGTTTGTATCGAAAGCATATTATTAATTCCGGAAACTTTTGCGTTTACTTTTTTAACCGGAAGTCTTATGCTCCGCCGAAGTCGATCGGTAATAAATAAGCACTCGGAACCAGAATCGATAAGTGCTGTAGCTGAATATATCGAGCACTAGTACCAGAAGTGAACCGTTTTGGGGATTACTAACTAATACATTTTTGTCTGAAGACGCTTGCTGGACTGGGTGTGTATGCAGCATGGAATGGTGTCTAGAGTGACAAATCGAACAATTAAAAGCGCTAGAACATTTTGCAACGCCATGTCCGGCATTTAGACAGTTTTGACAAAGTTTGTATTTTCGAACAACATTGTATCGCTCAGAAGGAGACATGTTTTGAAAAAGTTAGCAGAAACGTATGCGATGTAATGTGCATCGCTTTTGCACAACTTGCATTGATATTTTGCCACATTCACTTGAAAAGCATTAAATTGCTCGCCTTTTGAGTCTGCTTGCTTAAAATATTGTTAATTTGGCGCTTCTGATATATGAGCACCTCTAAGGTCGTATACCGTCAAGAATTTATCCATATCTTCCCACTTTGGCATCTCTTACTTCTCTGTAATTGATTGCTCCCATAAATACAGTGAATTCTGCAGTTTAGTTGAGCCGAAATGCAATTATTTATTTCACGTTGAAGATGTTTAAATGCACTGCCAGATTCAATTTCTAATGGGGAAAGATTGAAGAGAATCATCAATTGGCTATTAACCAATATTCATTGATTTTCATAGTGATCGCTAAGATTTTGCCAAGCGGTTGCAAAATCCTCGTTTGTAAGTGGAGGGACTTACGAACGATTTCTTTTGCCTTACCCTTTGTCTTTTCTATCAGGAAAAATAATTTTTCCACCGGGCTAATACGTTTGTTTCGTACGTATATTGCCGGGGGAAAACGAATGTCATGATCCATGACGACGGACTCTTCTGCTTTCTTCTTCTCGACTTCGGACAATTGCATCTTAGATATGCTTGGTAACACATTTTGTATTTCTTCTTGGCTGAGCTAATTTCCTTTGTACCGCCAGTAGAATCTGAGCTTATAAAATCGCTATAAGCTTACTTAACTCTGCCCCAAAGCTATTTGTATTCATCTTTTTGAATTTCAAAACTAAATTTATTATGCTCTATTGAAGTACTGTATTTGAAATCGGACTCGAATTCTCTAAGCGATTATACCAGTTGATGATACGACGCCATTATTGCAAAAAATAATTAAATATATCTTGAAATCTATGAAAATCTGAGCGAAATCTTCGACGCGTAGTGCCGAACTTAAATATGTAAACTTTTACAAAATATCGAACATGAAAGTTGCCCAACTTCGAAAAATTTCGGAAAATTAATATAAATGCCCCGTAAAGTGATAGTAATTTTTTTTCCTTTTCTGGCTACCCAACAATGTATTTCTATGCGAATTCCCCGCGCTCTTTTATTTATTTTCTTTTGTGTTTATATTTTTATTATATTCGCGGTTTAATTTTTGAACAACGTTTTTGTTTAATTGAAATACGTATTCAAAACCAAAACCAGAAGGGAAAAAATTGCTCATTACATGAATAGTGTTGTTTAGGCGGGAACAACCTTAAAATCAAACTTCACTTGGACTAGGTTTAAGTATAACTGGCTCCGCAATCTGTGGAGCGTTTATTTATATAAATTTGTAATATGAAAATTTACATGCATGCATATGTGTACATAAGTATGTTAAATATTTTACATTAGAAGATTACCCACGAATAGATAATCTTATCTTATGTTTTAGTTTTATTGCTTTACATATTCATGATAAGAACATCAGTATACATAGATGCATATGCAACAACCCTTATGTTGTTGTCAAGGCATCAAGTATCAATATTCATATCATGAATATGTGTATATGGACATCTGTTTGTACTTTAATTTCTATTGCCTTGTGCCTATAAATGTCATACAGCATATGAATTTATGGCCATACATTTTAATTGCTGGCTTATCGTTTCGGAAAACTAAACAAGTGTCATAACTCAAAAAAGTCGATTTTTAAGTCTGATAGTAGAAAAATAAATAGTCGTGATAAAGATGTGACGTTATTCCACTTGCTGTGCCGCATTATTTTTTAACCACAACTACAACACGTCTCAGTTGTACCAGAATTATCGTTTGTTTATTTTTCAGAAAGAATGAGAAATTTTGTGTTACGATATTTGTGTCAAAATAATTAAATTTTTAATGTTGCTGAATTTCTTAAAAACCGTATTATTTTGTTTTGAGACGGTATTGTTGATGAAATTATAATCGTCGAATAAAGTATTTGGTTTTATGACGTTGTATTTGGTGAAATACGGGCTGTGTAAAATTAAGAACTTCGTATTGAAGGTAAATGTGTCACTATTTAAGATAAATGTTTCGATAAAATGATACGCTATTATTGATAATATAAACATGAAATTGAATTTTTTAGGTTGTCATATGCTAAAAATAATTCCGCATCTGTATCAACACGTTCATCATCATTATCAGAAGACTGTGACATGACATACGCTCCGGTTCACTCAATGATACTAGTGACAGTATAGCAGTGACGAAGTACAAACTGTAAACAACCCTAAGATTTTAGGGGTCACATTCAATAGCCTGTACTCCTTCACTCCGCATACGACCGCAATTGCCGCAAAACTCCAGGGCCGCAACAAAATACTCAAAGCGCTAGCCGGCAGCACATGGGGTAAAGATAAAGAAACCTTGCTGGCAACCTACAAAGTAATTGGCCGGCCGGTCGTAAATTACGCTGCACCGATTTGGGCGCCGGGGACGAACGAGACGCAGTGGAGGAAACTACAGGCCTGCCAGAATACCGCCCTTAGGACTGCGACAGGAAACCTCCTGATGTCACCTGAACACCACTTGCACAGCGAAGCATCTATGCTACGAGTTAAGGAGCATAATGCTTTGCTGTGCAAGCAGTTCCTGTTGGGATGCCACCGCGAGGAGCACCCCAGCAGGCACCTCCTAGAAGCGGAGCCTCCGCCTAGGCACATCAGGAAGGGAGTACTTGACTACGACAGCACTATACAGCACCATGTTCAACAACCGCTGGACAGGACGGCTTACCGACAGGCACTGAACGCCATTCACCAGGAGTCAGTTAACACCTTCCTAGACTCCCTCCCAGTGAATGGCGTACTCGGATCCAAACCACCACCCATCGCAGACAGTGAGCTCGAGCTGCCTCGAGAGACCCGCGTGACTCTGGCACAACTTAGATCTGGATACTGTAGCAGGTTAAACTCCTACATATCCAGACTCGACCCCAGCATACCCAACGTATGCCCTGCATGTGGAGAGTCCCCGCACGATACTAACCACCTCTTCACATGCCCCCTTAAACCGACCCATCTAACCCCCCTCTCCCTTTGGTCCAACCCTGTCGAAACAGCACGTTTCCTGGACCTCCCGTTAGATGACCCCGGCGACTTAGACTGATTACACCTGCCCTAAGCGGGGTTAGCGAACCGCTACAACAACAACAACAACAACAACAAAGAGATCAACCCCCGCTGTAATTAACCAAAGTTATGATATATTTTACGAAGAAGATTCTCCAGGTCCAATATCTTTCATGCCACCTGTTAAAAATGTTTCTTCTGATATACAACATACCACACCAACTGCGAACACAGAAAGTTCAGCCCACATTATGCTTAGCCCAGCGAAGAAAGGAAATAAAAGAAAGAAACAACTAGAAAAATGGGAAAGAAACAAGAAAAAAGAAACAGTGGATGGCAATATGTACCTTTGAAAAAATTCACAATTGCCGATAGGAATGCTCAAAACATCTTAACGAGGATAACAAAAAAGAAATATTTTCCTCATTCAGGGCACTTGGTGAGATGCAAATAGTGAAGCCTAGATATCGCTACGTGCGCGTGGGCGGAAATAGAACTCTTCGTCAAAATAATATGGCTTATTTAAAAAGAAAACAGTGATGTTGTTATTCGTGTTTGCAAATTATTTATTAACTAAAACACTCTTGATATCAACGATTTGCTAATACGTACCGTTATGGCAAAACGGAAAAAACTTGCTAACCAGGTGTTAGAACCTGCTCAAAGAGGAAAACACGGTAAACAAAAAAATCAATAGGAACATGGCATCTGGAATTAGGGAGTTTATTGAAAATATACCCAAAATCGCGGGGGCAAATACATCCAAAATATTAATTGAGGGAAGTAAAAGAACATCAAGTATTTATCGAGACTATGTAGATATGTGCAAAGAAAAAGAAGGGTTTCCTAGAGCCTTTACTGAAGACTTTAATATCTCATTTTTTTGTACCAAAAAAGGATTTGCGCGAACAATGTTAGGCCTACACTAATATGGCTGAAAAAGAAAAATCGAGGTACAAGCCCATACACGAAAACCACTTGGAGGGGAAAAATTTGTTGCGAGAAGATAAAAGAAAAGAAAGAAAAAGAAAATGCGATTGTAGCAGTGTATGATTTGTAGGAGGTCATGCAATTACCGAAACGCGAAGTCCTTGCATTCTACTACAAATCAAAACTAAATGTGTTCAATTTCACCATATATAACATAAAAGCAAGTAACTGTCAGAGCATTCCGAAATTAAGCGAAATAGAATAAGTGACAAAGCTTACCCACTCTAAAATTGGGATTCCAAATAATTAAAGAAAAGATATTAATGAATTAATTAAAAAGAACCTTATTCCGCGATTCTATCAAGAGTTTAATAATAACTTGTAATTAAATAATCCTGTTATATTTCATTGCAATGAATTTAGTTGAAACAACTTGGGAATAAAACGTCCAAAACGCGCAGCCATTGACATTTTGTCTCAGCAACAACGACACATTTAGCTCATGACATAAGTAACAACCCTTCCACCCCTTCAAATCTCCAGGACTAGAAATAATCTTTCTCGCCATAATACAGGCAGCAACGGATATTCTGCCCCCCTTGTTGTGGAGTATTTATTCAGCCTGTCTCTCCATGGGGCACATCCCCCATGTTGAACCAAAACGGGAGTGATCTCCATACCAAAAAAAGAACGGGAAGAAATGGTTTTCAACGAATAAGCATTTGTCCATTTGTCCTATTAATAATCTTAGAGAGAATGCTCGACACTTATATACTTCAAGAGATACCTCTACACTACAACTCTAAAGGCAAATCTGTAGACATCGCTATTCACGAATTTGTCACGAGAATTGAGAGAGGTCTCTCTCTTACAAAACAACAACTTTCGCTGAATTACCAGCATCGGTTACCAGGTATGCCAATAGATTCACCCCACAGGGGGAGTTCTCTCTGCCTTCAAACCACCCTTTTTCAAAGGCACCGAGATCGCTCTTTCTACTGAGATTTAATACCTAGTCTTAATCTTAAACAGCAAACCTGGAACCTGAACACGATAGAAAGGTGTAGGAAAGCTACGACCGCACTCTCCGCCAGCAAGGGGGCTAAGACCACATATTGTGTACTGGTTATACAAAGCGATAATAAGACTCATATTATTCTACGGACTCACTGTCGGTCTCCAAGCTGGAAAAACTCCAGCAGATGTCCTCTATACTCATTACAGGCACGCTGCTTTCAACTCCTACGAAAGCTCTTTTTCTTAATCTTCTTCTGGCGGACTCCATGTGAACTGCAACGCCATGAGACTCAGGTGGACTACACCAATTCCGTATTCTATTTTGACAATACTTTCTCAACAAAAATCCCAGAAATTAACGAGTGGGAAAATGCAGTAATTCTGGGTCAGAGACCCGAAGCCATCTTCACCGATGGCTTTAAACTAGATGGCAAAGTGGTTTGCGGAGCTTACACTGAAACGCTTGCTATAAATTTAAGTAAAAGACTTCCCGACCACTCACCGCTTTAACGGAAGCCGCTTCATGATTGCTCTTTTCTAATAAGTTAACCCAACCTATTACAATATATTCTGACAGCCAGGCCGCCATTAATGGAATAATACCACCTCAAAGTTGTCAAGAAAATGCTGGGAGAGCTTAAACAAAATCTCGACTGTATGCGAAACGTCCGTTATTTGGGTCCCTAGTCAACGGATATACCAGGTAACTGCGTATCCCCCGTCTGACCACGGTAAACTCTGCACATGACGTGCAGCTTATGGAAAATTTTCTCAGAAACACACTCATGCATCTCCATCTAAAAATTAATTTCTTTACGCTAGGAAGTATATAGGCTGGTTTTACAATATAAATATAACAATTTTCAGAGGTTGATCTTTTGAAGTAAAATATGTGTACCATGGTATACCATCTGGATAGAATTTCGCATGTCTGTTGTTTGTAGATTAAACTTGGTTAATAGCAACTAGGCGAAATTGGGTGATAATTTCGAATCGTAGAAACAAGAGATGTCGGTAACAAAGGACAATAATTTTCATAAAGGATACAGCGCACCGATCATTTGTTCTTCTCGCCTTTTTGACAGCTGCAACCCTCCTGTCTTTATCTTTCCAAAAAAGTGGGTAACGGCGGGCACCGTATCGATGCTGGAGTGTTCTCATCCCATCCAACCTCAAATACCACACACATTAAACCTGAGAAAAAAAAATCAGTCAAAAACTATACCGATTTTAATTTAGTTTGAAAATTCTTTCAATTTCAGCACAAAGTAGTCGGCTTATGCAATGCTCTACAATTTACACGATGGAATATGCCTTTTTACTACTTAAAATCTGTCACGTAAATATCTATTTGAATACCTATAAGTATGCCGAAAACACCATGCGGATATACGCTTATTAAACATATTAAACGTGGTTAGAAGAAAGTACGGGCCTTGTCAACTCCGATGCTTAGAGCTAGCTGTCGTGAGAGTATTTTGCTCACAACTGAGCGCCGCAGCACATCTGCATGGCTTCCGAAAAGTGCATTGCACTTAACGCAATAAACAAACATATGACCTCAAACACAATCGACCCTGAGCGCGAGACGTCTTGGTACCACCGTATATGTCAAAAGTTTCTGACATGGTCAACCACCAAACGCTACTATCGGATATTGAGGAATTTTCATTATCAGAGTTTCAAGATCAAACTTCAATAATGTGTACTTTTCGAAGCTCGCTCTACCATCAAAGGGCGTTTCGGTCATCTTATGATTCGATATTAGTGTCTACAATTAAAATTAGTGAAATCCTCGGGTGCCCCCTTCACCAGCTAGATGAAGGAGTACCGGCTGGAACTAAATGTAAAAGTCGATGAAGTCAAAATTAACACCAAATTACTGAAAGTCATGTATTAAAATCAATTATTCCGTCCAGTGCTGGAGTAGAGACCATGATTCTTAATTTAACCCAGTGTAAGACACAATTTATGTCAATAATGCAAAGTATGGTCCAAGACCTAATAAAAACGCAACACCAAATGGTTTGAACCTTAATGACCAAAAATGAGCGAACTCCAGATATACTTACATATAGAATGCTATTGGTGGTAATCAGCACAAACCGATGTTATGCTCTCATCAGAAACACACTGCACCAATAAGTCTAGTTTCTTTATTCCTATTTCCACTAATAAGAAATCGTTTAATAGGGGGGTTGACCTTACTTTGGCTGCGATATACATACTGTCTCCCACAATTCATTATAACATAAAAAAAATAAGTTATATATATATAATTGGCGCTTTGTAACCGCTTACGCGATTTTCGGCCGAGCTCATCCTCCAATTTGTGGTTTTGCGTCTTGATGTTTTTCCAACAAAGGGAGGGACCTACAGTTTATACTAAGCCGCCTCCGAACGGCTAATGGTTTTTTTACGAGGAGCCTTTTCATGTCCGAAAAACACTCGGAGGGGTGGACTTTTTCATAAATCTGGAGATAGACTTTTAGCTGGAGTGGATTATAACGCAAAGCATACCCATTGCGGCTCTAGGCTATGATCCCTAAGGACAATACGATGTTATCTCCCCAAGACAACCAACTTACAGACCCAAGGAGTTTATTTGATCTGATTGACTTTGCAGTCACCAAAAACGTAGATAGGCACTTGGTATTTTCAGAAACCTCTGCTGACTTATCTTCTGATCATTTCCAACAACAATCAACTGAAAGTAAGTAGCTATTCGCCTTGCTACATTCAGAAAACCCGCCAATCAGCGACTATAGCAAAACCAACTTGACAACACAATGTTAACTAATAAGCGACGTTTGCGTCGCGAATGACAAGCCTGCCGATAACCCGATGAAAAATCTGAATTAAAAGAGCAGACAACTGCTAAAAGTGGCATTAACACGTTCACGCCGGCGTGTACCACCGGTGGCTCGCACATGTCTGCCTGATCGGACGGCGCGTACCACCGGTGGCTGAGCAATTAATACAGTATCTGAGTTCAGAGGGTATTGAGGTTCATTTAACATAACGCAGATGATGAGAGGCTCTACTCAACCATGTTGGAAAAACTAACAGGAACTGATGGCCCAGGCCTCCCCACAAAAATGAATAGACAAATCGTTATAGAAAATAATAACGATCGATTTCTCTCCACCATAAAATGCTCACCCAGATTAGCAAAAGACAGAGTTGACCCAATCACCTAAAAAAATGACCAGGTGAAACAACATACTTTGAAGCAAACAAATAGAACCAGAGAATAGGTATTACGAGGAACTTAGAGCAACAGGACCAATAAACAATTACAAGCGAGTTAGGCATAAGGACGAACCATATTTTAGAATTAATCCCTTACGGAATGTTCACATTTCGAAGATTAAAAGACATTTTAAATTTACACTGAATATTAATTAATACTCCAACTGACGATAAAGTTAATTCAAGGGCACTTGTAGATGACGCCAATACTCGACCAAGCGGGGTACGCAATGGTACATATAGCAAACACGGAAATAGTTAATTAAACCAAAACAGTTCTGTACACTGTGCAGCCATCGGAAATTTAGAATTAATAACTCAGTATAAATAAATATAGTTTAAAAAAACTAAAAAAAACACGCTTTTAAAGAATATTGTACTAAAAAGTTGAAAATAATTTTGAAAATAAACTTAAGACAATAGTATATAAAAAATACTTGTATAATTAAGAGAAAAGCGTGGAGCGCTCGATATATGGAAATTATGGTACAAAGCGCCCCACGCTTTTCTCTTAATTATACAAGTATTTTTTATATACTATTGTCTTAAGTTTATTTTCAAAATTATTTTCAACTTTTTAGTACAATATTCTTTAAAAGCGTGTTTTTTTAGTTTTTTTAAACTATATTTATTTTTAACTTTTTAGTTTAATATTCTTTAAAAGCTTGTTTTTTTAGTTTTTTTAAACTATATTTATTATATACTATTGTCTTAAGTTTATTTCCAAAATTATTTTCAACTTTTTAGTTTAATATTCTTTAAAAGCGTGTTTTTTTTTTAGTTTTTTTTAAACTACATTTATTTTATATATTTTTCTAATTAACTCTATTTTGATTTTTTTTTCTCTGAATTAATCAGAGAACGTATAATAATTATTAGTATGGATTATTATACAATACGTTCTCTGATTAATTTTGTTAACGCTACGATGTATGCAACGATTCGCATTTCAAATATTTCACATTGGGATCGCGTCACCGCTAAAAAGTTACAAACTGACAGACAGACATACTGACAGACAGACATACTGACATACAAGTGAAGCTAATATAAAGCGTGTAAAAAGGCATAGAAAATAGTAAAATTAAATGGAAATAAATAAACAAATTACGTGAATAAGCAATTTAATGACAATATAAACTTACTTCAAAATTCATAGCAGAAGATAGGGAAAGAATTAAGAAACGTATGAGATCAATGAGTGAACAACATGAAGATATAATAAATCAACTGTTGTATTATGATATGATAGGTAAGTTAAAATATTTAGAAGGTAAAATTAATGATAGTATAATTAAGTTCATCCAGCAATTGTAACAAAGGAAGATATAAATTTTACTAAACATAGATTTTTATAAATTAAAATTATCCAAAATAGGAGTGTTATCCTATAAAAATCAATCAATCATTATGAGTTACAATCCATAAAAAAAATTACATAAATGAAAAAGAAGCAATCTTAAAAGACTTAAAATTAAGTACAAAATTCTATTTTTAAAAACAGTTGTAAACTAAAATTTAATAATAAAATAAAGCTTAATATGTTGGATGATGTGATAATAGTTGCATATGAAAAAAACTATAGCTTATGGTTTTTTACGAGGAGCCTTTATTTCATGTCCGAAATACACTCGGAGGGGTTACCATTACCTTTGAACCCGAGCCTTCCGAATGTCAATACGCAATGTTAGCCACTCAGCTACCGCGGCCGCCATATTTTTAATAATATAGAAATTATTTCTTATGACATAGAATTTTTGGTTGTAATATGTTTAATGGTACTGGCAATCATATTAATAAAATTTTTGAAAAAGAATTAAATGAATTTAAAAATTATAGATAAAAAAAACGGGAGAGTTTTTACAGAAACGCTAGAAGAGTTGTCACCTCCACTTTTTTTTTAACACTATGTATATGCGCATGTACATACGTACATACATATGTATACCTACAGTGGCTGTTGGTCAAGCGCCTACCAACAACCAAACACGTCAACAAAACAAAATACCGCACAAAAAGGAGATGACAAAAACTAACAAAGAGACCGGCCCGCTTAGTGAAGACGGCGTGGTTAAACAGCTAAGTGCAAGAACAACAACTACTAGCAAGAACAAAACCAAGTGAAATGATCAACGCTGACTTAGATACACGAAAATCGCACGACAATAGTTAAACACTAGAGCAAAACTAAACGTATATGTAAGTTTGCACCAGTTAAGCTACAACTACCATGCGAAGTCAGCAATAAGTTAACACAGGGAATTGACCAGTTGCCGAATCAGCGAAACCAAATAATATTGGGAACAACATCCGGCATGCGCCGATCGAATACTGCACCGACCCAGACGTCGACTCAGCAGAACCAAACCAACATCCGGCATGCGCCGACTGAACACCAATCGCTATTACTGCTGACACAGGTAGAATTTAGTTATATTAGTAAGTAAATTAGTAATAACATTTGTTAGTTGTAATTGTGAGTTTAATCAATAAAAGTCTATCGACCACTAAAAAGGAAAAATTATATTTTTTTTCCGCGTCCCAACTTTTCGGACGGTAATAGCCGCCCGAGTCAAATAAGCTTGGCAGCGCTCGCGAAGTCGTTTTTATGAGAAATAGTGCCACTCGAAAAACTAAGGTGCCACCAAAGAAGACTAAAAAGTGCCAAAGAAAGGACTTTAAGGAAAAAGTGCCACAATAAAGTGCAACAAAGGAAAGAGACTTTTTAAAACTAAAATAAAAAAAGTGCCACAAATAAATAGACTTCGAAAAAAGTGCCACAAAAATTCTAAAAAAGGTGCGACACAAAACACCGATTAAAGTGCCACAAAAATAAACCAACATAAAAGAGACGTGAAAAGGAACTGGAACTTCCGTGACGTCCCAACGGCATCACGACACCAGCCAACCCGGAACAACAACCAAAAATAGCAAGGAGTAATATAGTGCCCCTCAGTACCGGAAGGAAAACGGAATCTGCACACTTACCGGCATACCAATGCAGATAAAATTAATGTAAATATAAGTAATTCAGAAATTCGTGTAGTTTAAGCTAAAATACTGAAAATATCCTTTAACAGAAATCATATAAATAATCTGATTCTTTTTTTAATAATTAAACCAATAAAACTATAAATAGAAATTAAATAAACAATAAAAATGACTAACCCAAATCATCTTATTAGGCCACCACTGCTAACCGCGCAGCCAGCAGCCCCTGCAGCTGCAGAACCTCCAAATTTGACTAACCAAATTTCCCCACAGTTGCTACTCTTATTAGGTCAATGATAAATCAGACCATTGAAGCTACCGCTCCCACCTTTGTGCAAAACGCATTTTGAGATAATACCCCTCCCATTATATCTGAGCAGATTATAGAAGAACAATATAGAAACAACATGGCAGACATGGATAAGGTTCCAGATGTCGTACGATCTTTAAGAGAATTCTCAGGGAATGCCTCGGAATTCAGTTCATGGAGGAAAAGTGTTGAGCGAATTTTAAAAATATACCCTCAAAGGGCACCCCTAAGTACTTCGGAATTTTAAATGTCATTAGGAACAAAATAGTGGGAAAGGCAGACATAGCTTTAGTGTCATATAACACCCCCTTAGATTGGACAGCCATCTCTCGATGTCTGACCACCCATTACGCCGATAAACGTGACATAGGCACGCTGGAATACCAGATGACTTGTCTCATACAGGGAAGAATGACGATAAACGAATTTTACCAGAAGGTTTATAGCCACTTATCCCTCATTCTTAACAAAATAGGATGTATGGAAGTTGGCGAAGAAGCAGTCCAGCTATTAACAGACAATTACCGTGCTAAAGCCCTTGACACCTTTATTAGAGGACTTTCTGGGGATCTTCCTAGACTCTTAGGTTTAAAAGAACCGAAGAGCCTTCCAGTAAAAACTCCCCATGCCAAGATACGCGCAACCTGTAAACTCACAATCTCCCCAATCAAAGTTCTATCCCGAACTGGCCCATATACCTCACCCTCAGCAAATCTATCGACAACCAAATTTTAATCCACATACCTCTCAACAATACTCAAACCAACCAAATCCATATAACAGATACCAACCACAATTCCCCTATAACCAACCACAAAATCCTTATAATCAACCACAAAACCCATATAACCAACAACAAAACCGTCCCCCTCCAAGGCCACCTAAACCACCTCAACCTATGGACGTAGATCAAAGTATCAGGACAAGAGCAATAAATTATACAAACCGTCCTAAACCACAAGAACCAGGTAAACGCCCACCAAGCACATCCATGATAAACCACCCCCCACAGAAAATTCAAAGAAACTTTCATATAAACTCTCACGAAGTAACAGACGACCAGTATTACGAAGACCAATATTACGACCAATACAACAGCAACCAAGACACAAATTACAATATCGAAGAGACGCACGACTTGACAGACATACATTTTTTTTAGACTGAATAGCTCTTCGTTGCCCTACTTCAGATGCAAAACGAAGAGCGGCGATATACTAAATATCCTAGTAGATACAGGGTCAAACAAAATTTACATTCAATCCAGTTTAATAGAAAAAGCTATAGAAAACGAAACTCCATTTTTCGCCAATTCAGTTGGAGGAAAAATAAAAATTACCCACCATAAATTCTTCAATCTTTTTAATTTAGAAAATTACAAATTAAAATTTTTCCTATTACCCACACTCAAAACATTTCATGCTATTTTAGGCAACGATAGCCTAAAAGAACTTTCAGCAGTCATACACACTAAAGAAAATTTTATGCCATATTCCATATGCCAATTCAAAAAAAGTCCATTTAAAGCAATACAATGTACAAGACGTCAATGCAATAAATATTAGAGATGAACATATGACAATAGAAATAAAAAATAAAATAGGACAGTTAATAGAAAAACACCGAAACTTATTTGCAGAACCAAACGAAAAACTCACATATACATCAAAAGTAGTAGCAGAAATTAGGACAAATTCTGATACCACCGTTTATTCTAAATCCTACCCGTACCCAATAAACCTTACACAAGAAGTAGAAAAGCAAGTCAATAAGTTACTTGAAGATGGAATTATTCGTGAATCAAGGTCACCTTACAATTCACCCATCTGGGTCGTACCTAAGAAAGGCGACGCTTCAGGAAAACAAAAATTTAGAATGGTAATAGACTATAAGAAATTAAATACAGTTACAATTGCAGATAGATACCCAATTCCAGAGATAAACGAAGTACTTGCTCAATTAGGAAAGAATCGAACTTTTTCAGTAATTGACTTGAAAAGTGGTTTTCACCAAATTCCTCTTAAGGAATCTGATATAGAAAAAACAGCGTTTTCAGTGAACAATGGAAAATACGAGTTCACAAGACTTCCTTGAAGAATGGTCCAGCTATTTTTCAAAGAACGTTGGACGATATTCTCAGGAAACACATTGGTAGAATATGCTATGTATATATAGATGACATCATTATTTTTAGTAAGGACGAAGAAACACTCTCTGAACACATAAATCAAATTTTCGAAACTCTTAATAAAGCAAACATGAAAGTCCAGATGGATAAATGCGAGTTTTTCAAAAAGCAAGTTGAATTCTTAGGATTTATAGTATCTTCTGATGGAATTTCAACAAACCCATCTAAAGTACAATCTATACTAAATTTTCCCTAACCACAAACCATTAGAGATTTAAGATCATTTTTAGGATTATCAGGATACTATAGAAGATTTATAAAAGGATATGCCAAATTAGCAAAACCATTAACAACCTTACTTCGCGGTGAAGAAGGAAGAATGACAAAAAATCAATCGAAAAAGATACAAAGAAATTTAAGTAATGAAGCAAAATTAGCATTCAATAAGATTAAATCTACCTTAACCTCAAAGGACGTAATTTTACAATACCCTGATTATAATAAAGAATTCGACTTAACTACAGACGCCTCACAATACGCAATAGGCGCAGTTTTAGAACAGAATGGAAAGCCTATCACCTTCATATCAAGAACACTTACTAAAACAGAAGAAAATTATGCAGTAAACGAAAAAGAAATGCTTGCCATAATTTGGGCACTAAATTCTTTCAGAAATTATTTATACGGTACAGCCAAAGTAACTATCCATACCGATCATCAACCACTTACATATGCATTAAGTAATAAAAATAATAATTCAAAATTAAAGCGATGGAAATCAATCTTAGAAGAGTACAATTATGAATTAAAATATAAACCAGGAAAAGCTAACATAGTCGCAGACACGCTATCCAGACCATTTGAACTAAACACGTTGTCAGTAGCAAAACATTCTGATGAGAGCTCATCTCATAACCTAGTTCCAGCAGTCGAAGGACCAATTAATGCATTTAAAAATCAACTATGGATATTTATAGGAGAAGAAGACAGCTATCAATTTAAAATACCATTCCCTACTTATCATAGACACATAATTATTAAACCTAATTTTTCAAGCGAAAATCTAATCACTTTATTAAAACGCTTTTAAATCCTTCAGTGATAAACGGTATATACACTTCGGAGGAAATAATTGAAAAAATTCAAGAAATTTACCCACATCATTTTTCTAATTATAAAATTCGTATACGCAAAATAAAATAGAAGATTTAACAAGCGAAGACTCTCAAAATGAAGAAATAGTTAAGGAACATAAGCGAGCACATAGGAATAGAGATGAAAATAAGAAACAAATAATACAAAGATATTATTTTCCTAAAATGAAAATGAAAATAGAAAATATAATTAAACAATGCAAAACGTGTAAAGAACACAAATATATGATCTCCACCCTAATAAACCCCAACTACTAGAAACCCCAATTCCTCAATACCCAGGAGAAATAGTACATACAGATACATATTTATAACACAGAGAAAAATTTAGTTTTAACAGCAGTCGATAAGTTTTCAAAATACGCACAAGTTAGAATAATAGAATCAAAAGCTTTAGAGGATATCAGAGAGCCTCTACGACAAATTCTTTTTGCTTTTGGAGTACCAAAAACAATAGTAATAGATAATGAAAAATCCCTAAATTCAGCATCGATTCAATTTATGGTCGAAGATCAGCTTGGTATCAATATCTTTAAAACACCTCCGTATACTAGTACAGTTAACGGACAAGTAGAAAGATTTCATTCCACCTTATCCGAAATCATGCGTTGTTTAAAAACAGAAAGAACTCACCGTTCATTTCAGGAATTATTGGACCAAAGCACCTACGAATATAACTACACTATTCACTCAGCAACAGGGAGAAGACCTATAGAAACTTTTTTTGGGAGACGAGTATACGTAAACCCAGAGCAATTTGAAAATTCAAGAAGAGAACATATAGAAATCTTAAAGAAAAGACAAGCAAAAGATTTAGAAATACATAACAAAACACGAACACCAATAAAAACATACGCACCAGGCGATGTTATTTACGTTAGAATAAACAAAAGATTAGGATCTAAGCTCACAGCTAGATATAAGAAACAAATCGTTAGAGAAGATAAGTCTAGCATAGTAATAACGGAAAACGGAAGAATAGTACATAAGAGTAATATTAAAACATGATTTTTTTTTCATTTTATCCAATTCTTACAGATTTCTCGTACATTTAGTGTACGCAGACTTCAAAATAATAGATTACACGAACTCAAAACTGGCGACATTCGACACAGGACTGACAAAAATCCAAACTGGAACTGACAGAATAATACATAAGATAGACCTAGATACATGCCAAGAAACGTTGAACGAAATAAGCTATACCACAAAGGCCAAAATAACTCCAGAAAATCCCCTTTTACCCATCCTCATCAACGAATTAAATATTACGCAAACACACCTAAATAGGCTCAAACCTAAAAGATTTAAGAAGTCACTAGACGAAATAGGAAAAGTATGGAAATGGATCGCAGGAAGACCATGACGATCTAATTATTCTGCAGAGCCAAATAAATAATATAATAGAAAATAATTATAACCAAGTAACGATAAATAAATTAATTTTTGATAGGATAAATAACATAACAGCAGTTTCAAATAAAATTTTGAAAACTGTTCAAACCGATGAAGACATCCAACATAATTTTGCGATAGAATTAAAATATAAACTTAGGATAATGAATGAAGAAATTACCAATATAGATTATGCAATTCATTGGGCTAAGGCTGGAATCGTAAATTCATACATTTTGTCAAATTTAGAATTGGAGTTAATTAGATCGGTATTTATTAATAACAACCTTACATTAAATAATGTTGAGGAATCCTTAGAATTAGCGAACATAAAAATAATCTCAAATAGCTCAATGTTATTCTATATTGTGGGTATACCACTAACAAATGAAGAAATTTGTAATTCAGTTTTAATTAAGCCAATCAAAAAGAATAAATCTGTTAATAAAATCCCATATGAGGACATTATTAGTTGTAAGGAAAATAAAATATTTTCTGTTAAATTGAAATGTAAGGAAAATAATAACATAAGAATTTGTAATAATAAGAATATTATAGACATTAGCAACACTACCTGTGTCCCACAATTACTTAAAAGCAAACCAGCAGAATGCACGCTAATAAATAATCAGCACATCCCTTCGGTGGAAATCATCTCACCAGGCATAATTTTGTTAAACCAATACAAGGGAACAATTGAAATCGACAGCCAGAATATCACTCTTGACGGGTCATACGCAGTTCAATACCACAATTCTACAGTCTTCATAGATAAACAAAAATACTCCTTCAACGAGATTCTAACCAGTAAACCCTTACCAGCGATATTGCAATCAAATATCCCCTCAAATAAGGAAGAAGAAATACTGAGTTTAGAGATGATGAAAGAACTCCATGTCAACAATACAAATCAGTTAAACTTATTACGGACAACCCACGCTGAAGCCATAATAACAAATTTTTCCCTAACAATCATTAGCATTATCTTCCTAGCAGGACTAATCACCAAATTGATCATAGGAAAAATGTATAAAACAAAACCGATAGAGTTATCGAGCTACACAATTAACGCCAACCTGACCGACACCAAAGAAGTCACAACATCAGAAACACCCAATTACGCAGAACCATTAACCCTAGTCTGTTAGTTCGAACGAACGAGGACGTTCGTTTTTGGCGGCGGAAGAGTTAGCACTAGTTAAGCTACAACTACCATGCGAAGTCAGCAATAAGTTAACACAGGGAATCAACAAGAATTGGGAATTGACCAGTTGCCGAATCAGCGAAACCAAATAATATTGGGAACAACATCCGGCATGCGCCGATCGAATACTGCACCGACCCAGACGTCGACTCAGCAGAACCAAACCAACATCCGGCATGCGCCGACTGAACACCAATCGCTATTACTGCTGACACAGGTAGATTTAAGGTATATTAGTAAGTAAATTAGTAATAACATTTGTTAGTAGTAATTGTGAGTTTAATCATAAAAGGTCTATCGACCACAAAAAAGGAAAAATTATATTTTTTTTCCGCGTCCTAACTTTTCGGACGGTAATTTGTACACACATAAAATAAACAAAATATGTTTACTGGTTACGAATCCACTCGCACTACTCCCGTGCTGCCGGGGATAACTTTAACCCGCCTGTATGACTGATCTCCTAAACTGTCTATGAAGTCTCTACTGCCTTCTTCCGTTCTTCCGACATTTCCCTACCGAAATTCACAAAATATGGCGTAGCTCCTAACACTTCGTGCTGCACTGTCCTAATACAGCATGCTACCTTCGCTAACTGTTAGCCCCATGTCCTCTGGTTCTCTGATATATAAGCCCTAAGTGTTGTTTTGATTATTTGGTTTATCCTCTCGGCCGGGTTAGCCTGTAGGTTGTTGTTGTTGTTGTAGCGGTTCGCTAACCCCGCTTAGGGCAGGCATAATCAGTCTAAGTCGCCGAGGTCATCTAACGGAAGGTCCAGTAAATTTGCTGTTTCGACAGGGTTGGGCCAAAGGGAGAGGGGGGTTAGATGGGTAGGTTTAAGGGGGCATGTGAAGAGGTGGTTAGTGTCGTGCGGGAACTCTCCACATGCAGGGCATACGTTGGGTAGGTTGGGGTCGAGTCTGGATATGTAGGAGTTTAACCTGCTACAGTATCCAGATCTAAGTTGTGCTAGTGTAACACGGGTCTCTCGAGGCAGTTCGAGCTCACTGTCTGCGATAGGTGGTGGTTTGATTCCGAGTACGCCATTCACTGGAAGGGAGTCTAGGAAGGTGTTGACTGACTCCTGGTGAATGGCGTTCAGCGCCTGTCTGTATGCCGTCCTGTCCAGCGGTTGTTTTACATGGTGCTGTATGGTGCTATTGTAATCGAATACTCCCTTCCTGATGTGCCTAGGCGGAGGCTCGGCTTCTAAGAGGTGCCTGCTGGGGTGCTCCGCGCGGTGGCATCCCAACAGGAACTGCTTGCACAGCAAAGCATCATTTTCCTTAACTACTGGCATAGATGCTTCGCTGTGCAAGTGGTGCTACGGTGACATCAGGAGGTTTCATGTCGCAGCCCTAAGGGCGGTGTTTTGACAGGCCTGTAACTTTCTCCACTGCGTCTCGTTCGTCCCCGGCGCCCAAATCGGTGCAGCGTAATTTACGACCGGCCGGCCAATTGCTTTGTAGGTTGCCAGCAAGGTTTCTTTATCTTTACCCCATGTGCTGCCGGCTAGCGCTTTGAGTATTTTGTTGCGGCCCTGGAGTTTTGCGGCAATTGCGGTCGTGTGCGGAGTGAAGGAGTGCAGGCTGTCGAATGTGACCTCTAAAATCTTAGGGTTGTTTATAGTTGGAATTCTTACGTCATCAACTTTCACATCGAGTTCTAGCCGGTACTCCTTCGTCCAGCTGGTGAAAAAGGTAGCCGAGGATTTCGTCGGTTGAATAATCAAATGTCGTGCAGTGAAGAAACGGGAGAGATCGGCGAGGTAGCCGTTCACTTTCGAACATAGGCTATCAATTTCCTAGTCAGACGCCAATATCGAGCAATCATCGGCATACGAGGTTAGTGAGACTCCTACCGGTGGAGGAGGGAGCTTCGAGATGTAAAAATTAAACAGTAGCGGGGAGAGTACACCACCCTGCGGAACCTCCTGTTTAATTTTCCTCAATTTAGATGTTTCACCTCGGAATATGACCGATGATTGACGACCACTCAGGTAGCCCATGACCCATGAGTAGCACTGAATGATTGACAGTGTCAAAAGCTTTTGACAAATCCAGTGCTAACAGGACAGTTCTCGCACAGGGTCGGTTTTGGTTCAGGCCATTGACCACCTGGGTGTTTATGGCGTTAAATGCTGTTGTGGTGCTGTGCACTTTTCGGAAGCCATGCTGATGTGCTGCTGGACGCAGATGGTGAGTGAATGTCAGGAGCAGTAAGGCCTCAAGCGTCTTCGCTACTGAGAGAGGAGAGTTATCGACCGATAAGACTCTCCTTTGTTGGCTGGTTTCCCCGGTTTAAGTAGCGGGACCACCCTACCGGTTTTCCACACATCTGGTATGATTAGAGTGGTCAGAGACAAATTGAGGACCTCGGTGAGGTATTCTGCTCCCGCTGGTCCGAGATGTTTTAGCATCAGCATGCTTATTCCGTCAGGGCCGATGGATTTGGAGGCTTTCGCCTTCCCGATAACCCCCTGAACCTCCTCTCTGGAGAAATCAAGCACTGCGCTTGTGTTTGGCAGTTTGCGCATACGGCGGGTTACACGTCGTTTCGCTTTGTCTACCGAAGGATGCAGTGTAAAAAGCCGGTTAAAATAGCTCGCGCATCTCTTCGGGTCCGACGAGGCGCGATCACCGAATGAAATTTCCACCCGGTCATCGCGTCTCGTCGGATTAGACAGCGACTTGACTGTAGCCCAGAGCTTGGTTGCCCCAGAGGAGAGATTGCAGGACCTTAAGTGCTCCTCCCACTTTTTCCGCTTGTGTTTGTTTACAACGGTCCGAATCTCCGCATTTAAAATCCCTGATTAATTCCCGGGATCGGAGTTACGGAGGATGTCGCGCCTTGCTGCTAAAGCCGCCGCTTCGGACGTGAAGTTAGGGCGGATTTCCGCAATTCGGCCTGCCGGGATGAATCGGGCGGCAGCGGTCACAACTGTCCTGCGGAATGAACGTTCACCGGAGGTGACGTCTGTTGGAGTGGAGAGAGCACTGAAGGCGTTCTCGGTGAATTCCGTGAAGCCGGTCCAGTTAGCTTTTTTGAAGTTAACGAAGGTCCGGTGGTCCGCGGAAACAAAGTCGGGAGGTCTGTCAATCGAGATGTGTATGGGTAAGTGGTCCGATGCTAGTGTCAGTATAGGTCGCCAGACTATACTGTTTATCAGACCAGCACTCGCAATTGTTATGTCGGGCGAGCTTTGGCAATTACCCACAACTCTGGTGGGGGTGTTGTCGTTCATTGTGCAGAATGTCGAATCGTCTATCTGTTCCGCCAGCTCCATTCCTTTACGGTCATTTGACAGGCTAGAATGACAAAGATCGTGGTGCGCGTTAAAGTCGCCCAAAACCAAACGGTTTTCGCCTCTGAGTAGCGCACCTATATCAGGGCTATATCCAACAGGGCAACTTGTAACGGGAGGAATGTATATATTAAATATTTCGAGCTCGGCATCGCCTGACCGGATAGCTATGCCCTGACATTCTAGGGTAGTATCCCTACGGTCGATGTCGCCGTTGATGAGACGATACTGCACGGTGTTGTGTAAGATGAACGCCAAACCCGCTCCATGGTCTCGCTCGCGATCCTTGCGGATTATGTTGTATCCGGCCCGACTCAGAAGATCCGAGTGGGCGGTCAACTTAGTTTCCCGGATCGCAGCAATTGACAGATGCTCCCGGCTCATATAGTCGACTATCTCGTCGATCTTCCCCTGGAGTCCGTTGCAGTTTAATTTAAGGAGTCGGGTCCGTCTCGGGGGAACGTTCGTGATAGTGGGGGTGAGGGAGTGGTGCGTGGATGACGTGTGTTGCTGCTGTAATACCCGCTGAGGTTGGTTTCGCACGTTGGTGTTGGTTGGCGGTGTTGTCGTATTTACAGGCGGGGGCAGACTCCTACAGCAAGGGGCAACGTACGAATCACTCCACTCACGGGTGGTGCGCAGGACCGAGCACGTCCGAAAATGATACCAGCCGGAGCAAGAATTGCATCTGACTGAGGTCACATTCCGACGTACTAAGGTCTGACACACGGAACAGACTGTGCGGGGGACTAGGAGCTGCTGGGTAGCCCTCGCACGGGAGGAGGAAGAGGAGCTGGTTGTGAGAGGGGAAAGGGGTGAGGGTTGGCGGGAGTCATGTTGCGGGGATCTCCGGGAGACCGTGGAGGTCTGCTGGTTACCCAAAGTGGGTAAGGGTGCTGAAGGCACTGCCGTGGTGGCTGGGGACGCACTTGGGCGCTGGCAACATGGGGCCTGAACAGACCTTAAGATGGCTCCAACCATTGCACTGGTTGCACCTAACCGAGATGGAGGAGTGGTGGAGCCTTTTGGTGCACACGCAGCAGAAATAGTCCGTCGGACCAGGGTTGGTTTCTACGCCAGCCCTGATTAGAAGTATTTGAAGCAACCCAGCTGCGAGGTATTGCTCCGATGGCGCACTTAAACTAATTTTACCTGTTGACCTAAACGGGGTTAGGTCGCCGAAAGGGTGACAGCCCTTGGCCGGATAAAATCCGGGTCAACTCCGGTACGTAGAACTGGCTGTCTTGAGAGTTGTGTATGGGTGGGTTCTAAAACGTCAGTTGCGAAGCAACCACAAATTGTTACGCATTGCTAAATGCAACTGTGCAAACTTTGACAATGTATCATGTTCCAAAATGCATCGGTAAAGTTATTGATGCGCAAACAAAAGCAAACTGCGCATAGCTAAGGTTTGTGATGCTTTATTTTATTATAAATTATTAACAACAAAGACCGACCGACCGAAAAAGTAGACGCCAGAAAAGCATTGTAAAATGTCAGAGTTTGCAAAGTATTGTTATATACATATATATAATTGGCACTTTGTAACCGCTTAAGCATTGTAATGATACGGTTGCGCAAAGTCATCATTACAAAGTATTTTGACGTTTCGGAACTCAATCTATGTAATACGAGGGGATTATTAAAAGTTCGGTAAGTTGACCAGAAAAAAAATAGGAAAAAATTACTTATGTATTTATTCGTAATTGTTGTCCTATTTTATCTTCTCTACATAATCGCCATTGATTTCAATGCATTTCTTAAGCCTGTGGATCCACTTCTGAAAACAGTCTTCAAAATCTTGCTTTTTAAGCTTATCAAGTTTAGCATTAACCGAATTAATTATCTTCTGGCTGCTTTTAAAGACTTTTCCGTTTAATTTTTGAAAATAACGAGATATCACAAGGTGATATATCCGGGGAATATGGTGGTTCGATCTCAGAGATCGCAATGAAATTACTGTTGAAATAAGCAGTGTTGGATGGCGCTCTGTCATGATGTGAAAAGTTGCGCCGCAAATCCTCTTTCTTCTTGTTTTCCAATAATGTTTTGAAATTTTTTCATAAGCACTCTTCGGTGTACCATTTTGCAGTTACCGTCTAATCCTTTTCCAGTGGAATAGCAGCTACGATTTTAGACCTAGTTAAGTAAACTGACATTATTACTTTTGCTGCTGATTTTTGTTGCTTAGTTTTATGGATAGGTTTGCTCCTGTTGGTATCCATACCATGGACTGCTGTTTGGTTTCTGGATCGTGCTTAAATAACCAAGATTCGTCACCAGTAACGACTTTGCTAAAGTTGCTAGACTGACCATTTTTGAATTAGTTTATGAAAAACTGAACGAAATGCACTCGAGTCTTTTCAAAATTCGAGGTACCCTTGGCTGATTTCTTCGGGTATCCCATATGATTACTTAATATTCGCGATACAACCATGGCACTCTAACTTAATTCTTTAGCAATCATTTCATATGCCAATTTTGGACTTTACCACAGCTATAGTGACGTCATCATTTCATTCATTGTTCTCTACGGAAAAATGTCCGGTCTGGAATCTTCGTAACTACTTAAGAATAGTCTCTAAAGACGCTGCAAACGATCCATATGCATTTTGGCATTCACTGAATATTGGTATTGGCTGTAGATTATGCCGAAAGCCGAATCACATGGCGAATATCTGTTTGCGTTGGTGGTGGAATTTCGTCTGATCTATCCTCAGCTATCTTACGTTTGCTCGTCTCCACTTCTGCTGATCGTTTCAAAATTGGAAAGGAAGACTAATAAACTAATAGCAAAGGATTTGGAAGTTTTAAATTTAACAAAAGCAAATTAAAAGTCAACAACTAACCGAACTTTTGTTAATCCCCTCGCATATATGGTTTCCTTGCAGCAACAATGATGTTCATAGTTGTGTTGAGCAAAACTCTAAATACGGGCAAAGCCCTGGAAAACGGCGTTTACATATTCCATACCACCTCTCTATGCAATTTCGAGTACGGATTTTGGATTCATTGTAAAGCCGTTCAGCGCGAAGATTGGGATATAAAAGTTCATACAACATGCAGTTGCTGACTAACCATCATACTACTTGTTTTGCTCAAACAGGTGGTTCAAACAGTTATTACTAAAAATAATGCTGTCTTGTCCAAAACCAGGTCACCTGCATACAAAGTCCGTTATTTCCATTTTGCAAGTACACTTTTCTTCTTCGAAAACTTTCGGCATTTTCTTCTCCAAGTGATTGGATTTTGACATGAGTACAATGTGAATACCCTAACACCTTTGGAAACTTCGCTATTCGGTGAAATGTGCGCATTGTGCTTTAAATTTTCCTGCTTTTTTCGGTATTCTGATGAATGATTGGACAAGTGCCGCTACAGCAAAGGACACTATTTACCAGCCGACTGGCAGTCGCCAATTTTATTCCGCACAAACCAACAACAAATATATGCTTTAAAAGCAAAATTTTCACTGCTTAAGTCTTTAAAATCAAATAAATTATCAATAATATTTATTTACTTAAAGCACATTATTTTCACAAACTTTTCAGTAACGCAGTCAGACAGTCAGAACGTTCCAAATTTTGCTAAAATAAATTTATTTTAAAGTTAACACCGGCTTACAATTGCATATATTATTTTTTTATTTGCAGGTCAAATTATTATCTGATTAAAAGTTATTCGAAACTCAATGTTGGCGTTATTAAGTTCACCACAACTTAATTGACAGATGCACCTCAACCGGACGTTGTGAAAACGAATTTTATGCTTCCTTCCGATTAAGTTATGGTTGAGTGCTTACCCGGAGATGGTGACCTTAGTGTGCCTTAGCAAAAGACATTAGCTGCTAGTCGATCCTGAATTTCGAATACCGTACATATATACGGTACATAGTTCAAAAATTTATCAGATAAATGTAAAGTCCCATTTCTGAACAAATCTAGATATATGTTATAGTCCTCTGATTTCTATAACTTTCAGGACCAATGTGCAATTCATTATACAGTATGCAAAATCCATACTCGTACACTAATAGCATTAAATTGAAAGATTCTACTCAAAGTTGGATTCTGGATCGCAGCAATTGACAGATGGTCCCGGCTCATAAAGTCGACTATCTCGTCGATCTGCCCCTGGAGTCCGTTGCAGTTAAATTCTAAAAGTCGTGTCGGTCTCGGGGGAGCGTTCGTGATGCTGGGGGTGAGGGAGTGATAAGTGGATGGAGTGTGTTGCTGCTGTGTTACCCGCTGAAATTGGTTCCGCACTTTGGTGTTGGCTGGCGGTGTTGTTTTAGAGACAAGCGGGGGCAGATTTCCATAGCACGGGGCAACGTACGCATCATTCCACTCCACATGACCTAGTCAGCGTAACCGCTGTCTCTTCATTCGCTGAACTATGTCAATATCATCATATATCTGGTACAGCTCATGGTTCCATCGTTTGTGGTATCCGCCGTTGCCAATGCGCAAAGGACCATAAAACCGTTCGCAAAATTATTCTCTAGAAGGCTCCCAGGGCCGACTCATCAATCGTTGACATCGTTCACGCTTCTGCGCCATATAGTAGCAAAGAGAGGACTTTTTTTCAATTGCCTACTCAGTCTAAAGTGGCACCTGCTGGGAAGAGTGAATCTGCGTTGGATTTTAAGGCTGTCATTATTATTAGTGCTTACGCTGGTCCCTAGGTATGCGAAATTATCTACGACCTCGAAGTTATGAGTGTCAACAGTGACGTGGGAGCCGAGTCCCGAATGCGATGACTATTTGATGACAGGAGATATTTCTTATTACCCTAGTTCACTACCAGACCTATTCGCTTCGCTTCTATATCGAATCTGGTGAAAGCAGAACTCACGCCGCGGTTGTTAAGGTCTTTGAAATCAATATCACCGGCATACGCCAAAAGTTGTACACTCTTGTAAGAGATTGTACATTCTCTATTTAGCTCTACAGCTCTTATAAATTTCTACAGCAGCACAATAAAGAAATCACACGATAAAGAGTCACCCTGTCTGAAACCTCTTTTGGTACCGAACGGCTCGGAGAGGTCCATCACAATTCTGACTGCGCTTCTGGTGTTGTCTTGCGTCAGTTTACACAGCCGTATAAGTTTTACAATGATATCAACTTCAGGCATAACGGGTTATAGGAAGCTCCGTTTCGTCCTGTCGAAAACGGCTTTAAAATCGACGAAAAGGTGGTGTGTGTCGGTCCTCTCGGGTCTTTTCCAAGATTTGGCGCATGGTGAATATCTGGTCAAAGGTTGACTTACCAGGTCTAAAGCCACACTGATAAGGCCCAATCAGTTTGTTGACGGTGGGCTTTAGTCACACAATATGCTTGATAGGACCTTATATGCAATGTTAAGAAAACTTATTACTCGGTAGTTGGCGCAGGCTGTGGGATCGCCTTTTTTGTGGATTGGGTAGAGCGCACTTAGGTCCCAATAACCGGGCATGCTTTCATCCGACCATATTTTGCAAAGAAGCCGATCCATGCACCAAATCAGCTTCGTATTTGAATAGCTCGGACGGTAATACATAGGTCCCCGCTGCTCTGTTGTTTTTTAAGCAGGTGATTGCTATTTGAACCTCGTCATAGTCGGGTAATGAAACAACTTTTCCATCGTCATCAATTGGAGTTTCGGGTTCACCATCTCCTTTAGTTTCATTTTCACTGGCATTCAGCAGGCTGGAGAATGGTTTGCACCATAAATTCAGTATACTTGGGGCATCCATTGTCGTCGTATCTTCTCATAGAATTTTCGAGCATTACCCGGCCAACTTCTCACGGTCTATATACTCACGTATTTCGGCCTATTTACTTTTTCCCTGCGAATGCTTCTTGCTTCCCTCTTCAGCTCTCGGTATTTATCCCACCCCGTAAGGTTGCGAATTGGACAGTCTGTTTCATTCCACTGCGACTCGGCAGTAATCATCGTACCAGCTGTTTTTTTTGTTTGCATCTGTACGTAGGGTGCTTAATATTCGGTCCCACAGTTCTCTAATACCGAGTGGACGAGTTCTTTCAGAGAGTAAGAATGCAAGTTGAGTAGAAAACCGTTCGACAGTCTGCTGTGGTTGCAGTTTAGCGACGTCGAACCTTCCTTGTGTTTGTTGACGGGCGTTCTTTGATACACAGAGGTGCGTCCGTATCTTCGCTGCGACAATATAGTGATCCGAGTCGATATTAGGACCTCGGAGCGTACGCAGATCTAAAACACTGGATACATATTTTCCAACTATCACAACATGATGAATCTGGTGGAGAGTTTTTCGATCTGGAGACAGCCAAGGAGCTTGGTGAATTTTTTGTGCCGTAATCTAGTGCTACAGACAACCATATTTCCGGCTTCGGCGAAGTCGATCAGCCTCAATGCATTTGGAAATGTTCCGTTGTGGAGGCTGAATTTTTCGACAGTTGTGCCGAATATACCTTCTTTGCTTACCCTGGCGTTGAAGCACAATTTTGACATCGTGGCGGTGCTGCGCTCATAAGTATGCTCAAGTCGCTCGTAAAAGGCATCTTTTGTCACATTGTCCTTCTCTTCCGTCTGGGCGTGGGCGCAAGTGAGCGTAGTGTTACTTGCGTAAACTTCTACACATGGCCCCATCCCCTCATGTATAATTTGTGCAAACCTAATTGATACTATTGCTTTCATCTGCAAAATTGCTATAAAATACATATGTGCTGAAAGAGTTTGGATTTTGCATAATGTATGTGTGCAGAATTTCGATTTCACGACGCTTTTAGAAAAATTTATGACACGAAATTTGCATTTGTGTACCAAGTTTGTTTGAAATATTTCAAAAACTGATGGGCTAATTTGCGTACAAGCACACGGACATTCGATCAGTAGAAATATCGGTGGGTCTAACGTTTCTCCTTCTGATATTTACATACTTCGGACAAAAGTTAAATAAATGTTAAAGGTATAAAAGTTTGTTTTCCTAATTTAGGCTACTGCAGTAGCAATATAACACTGTATGTCTCTCTTCCACAAAGCGAAATAAATCAAGTATTGAAACAAAAAAACAATCACTGAACGCCATTCACCAGAACTCAGTCAACACCTTCAAAGACTCCCTTCCCGTGACACATCTAGACTCCCTCTGGTGAAATCCCGTCGAAAAGGCAAGTTTCCTAGACCTCCCATTAGATTACCTCGGCGACTTAGATTAATTAAACCTGTCCCTAAGCAGGGCTAATGAACCGCTACAACAACAACGTAACATTACTGTCGTGTAAAGAATAGGGTAGGAATAGTAAGCTACCGAGGCCCAAGGTAAGGAAAAGGATAATTTTTCCGCGGGAGTAGAGTAGATAATATGAAATGAGACTACCCCATTTGGCTTGGCGTTGTTTAATTTAATTTATAAATCAAGGAAATGGATCTGAAAGGATCTAAAGAAAATTTTAAAGATGCTACATAGTAACCATATATATATATAATTGGCGCTTTGTAACCGCTGAAGCGATTTTCGGCCGAGCTCCTCCTCCAATTTGTGGTTTTGTGTCTTGATGTTTTTCCAACAAATGGAGGGACCTACAGTTTATACTAAGCCGCCTCCGAACGGCTGACGGTTTTTTTACGAGGAGCTTTATTTCATGTCCGAAATACACTCGGAAGGATGGACATTCCCTGCCGAGGGGCGACCGCAATTAGAAAATTTAATTTAATTTTTTATTTAAATTAATTTTCCATAACTTTTGGATGTTGCTGGCACCGGGATATGAACCCGAGCCTTCCGAATGGCAGGACGCAATGCTAACCACTCGGCTACCGCGGCCGCCTAACCATATCTTTGACAAAATGGAGCCCCAAGCGGGTTGCTAGACAATCGGCTTTATGCTGAATATCGTCATCGTTAGTGAACAGTATCGCCGGGCGACGAGGGTTTCTGCCGTGGACAATCCATCGGCGTGGGTTGAAGCTTCCAGACCCCTGCAGCGTCCTCGAACGGAGGGTGTTACCATTGAGATAGCTGTGTGCTCACTGTGGCGGGGCTGGTTTCTGTAAGGCAAGCCAATATTTACACAGATAGCCAAGCGCCTTTACTGCTCTCGAAATAAATGGTTGTCATCACCATGCGTCTTGAAACCATATTGGTATTGGATCAGTGCGGAGTCTTTGGAAAATGCAAGCCTGATGAGGTTGCGCTTGTGCCCGTAACTTTCGATCACGGCGCAGGTAGATGCGCCTTGTGAGGTACACCTTGTCGAGCGCTTGGCTCACACTTCTGTATATATAATTTACACTTTATACACCCTAATATACGTCAAACCCCGACGTGCACGATGTCCCTCCGAATGGCGGCGAAAACTAGTTTTGACAAGGACGGACCGCGGAAGGTCACGACAAGCATCGCCCTTTGAAGGTCATACACACACGATTTCTTCGAATAGGTCGATCCTTGGTCCATTTCCCCAAAGAAAAAACAATGTTCATACAAAAATAAGAGCTATGAACAATCAAGTACATTAAAAAATAAATACTTTTTTCGAACAGGTTTGTCAATGGTATACTTCTCTGAAAATTTGTTTCTTACAAACCTTCCCGGGAGTTATCGGAAGAAACGGACAAATTTCCTACATAGCCTGCCAGGTAATTTTGGAGCTCCTTGAAAACAAACATTTAAGCAAATATTTATATATAGTGGAACCTCTATAACTCGAACTCGAAGGGAGCGGAAAATAATTCGAGTTATAAAGTTTTCGAGTTACAGAGGATTTCGAGTTAGGCGGTAATAGGTTTCGAGTTAGGGAGGGGACAAACAGAAAGGAGAAAGTCAAATAAATATACATGCAAATTCACGTTACATAACTGCTCACCAACATATTTATTTACAAACTTATTTGAAAAAATCAGTAATTTGTTTTTGCTTTAAAGCAGGTTGTTCATTATCACGACACTGTTTAAACCATTTTAACAAACATTCTTCTAAACCAGGAAACTCAGATATTCGCTGTCTTTTGCATGATAAACTTTGGCCGCTCTCAACTTTTTTCAATATATCTTTTTCCTTTTTTATTATTGTTGAAAGTGTACTTAAAGGTATTTCAAACTGTTGTGCAACATCCGTCTTTTTATGACAAATTTTTACTGCAGTTTTTCAGCAAGACTCAGAGTTTTAAGTTTACGTTTCACACTCATTGCTTATCAGTTCGTTATAAAAACTGTTTTACGGCAGATTGTAGGTAGTGATCGTAGTTGCAGCGAAAGAGAATAAGTAAAAATTTGAGCTTCGCATCCTCAGCTTCTTGAAAAAGTCGCAAGTAGCTGCGCGCCAATCAAATCATTAGCTTTGCAAGCTACTGGGGGGAGTGAGAAAACTATAGTCTGTTCTCTCCCCAAGTCAAACTATAGTCAAAATTAATTCAATATTCGAGATACAGAGGTCTGAGTGTAGGTATTCGAGTTACGGAGTAAAAATATACAGAAATAGCTTCTAGGGACTCGCTGAGTATTTCGAGTAATAGAGGGTTAAAATTTCGAGTAACGGAGGTTTTACGGCTTGTAGGGAAGGGGATGAAATATTTCTTCGAGTTGGAGAGGTTTTCGACTTATCGAGGTTCGACTTACAGAGGTTCCACTGTATGTACATAGAAGATAAAGTCTTTTCGTAAAGCATTATACGATACCCTGAACTGTGTCTATGTACAGAAATGTTGGTGTTTTTCAAAGTAGGCAGATATTAGATGTCTTAAAAAGACTATTAAAGTTAGACGTATGTTTTAATCTCTAAAAACAAATACTAAAGTGCAGTTAGATCAGACAAGGTAAAATATTTGGACTTGCCTATTAATTTGAAAGCTTCTTGTTAGAACAGTCTATCGTCACGTTGAAAGATGATGCGGCTTTCTTATATTTCGTTGAATTAACAAAGGCATTGTAAACTATGATTTGTCGTTAGCATATCGCAGTGACTAAGTTATTGGTTATATGTATGAGAGCGTGCAATTTCCGCTATTTCATTTTTCTAAGTCTTCGGCGGCCGCATGGTTAGCATTGCGTACTGCTAATCGGAAGACCAGGGTTCGAGTCATGACCAACATCTATAAATCATAAAATATAAAGTTAAATAAAAAATTAAGGTAAATTTTCAAATTGTGGTCGCAGCCAGCAGGGAAAGTCAACCCCTCTGAGTGTATTTATTACATAAAAAACCATAAACCGTTCGTAGGCGGCTTAGTATAAACTGTAGTAGGTACCTCCATTTATTAGAAAAAACATCAAGACGCATACCACAAATTGGAGGAGGAACTCGGCTTAAAATCGCTTCAGCGGTTACAAAACGCCTATTATGTATACAAATACCTATATAAGTATTCGATGAAAATTTTGAATTTTGAGGATAAATCAAATCAAGTCGAGCGATGCTGCTCTGATTTAGCTTACGGATAATGTTGTTAAATGTGTAATAACATGTATACAACGACGGTCACGATAGCTGAATAATTAGCATTTCGTACTGCCTTCGTTCGAGTCCTGGTCCGACCAACATCCAATATATTCAGTTATATATACATTTATAAGAATACAGCAGCAACGGAAAGAAAGTATTTTATGTGTTAATCTAGGCAAAGTACCAAAATTCGAACTATAAGATGTATTTTTAAATTTATTTATTTCCCAGAAAGAGATAAACTATAAGCAAATATATTTCTGTGACTTAATGGAAATAAAAGGAGCCAACACCTTAATCAAAATAAAAAGCTACCTACATAAAAAAAAAACTGTAACAAAAATATGGATTTTGGAAATTAGTTGGTGTCTAGTCCATATCACGGAAAGAAAAGTTTTTAAAGCACATACCAGAAATTGGTTTTTTTGAAAATGTTCGTTTTTAGCCCACTTCTCGAAAGAAAACTAGTACTCGTGTTAATCTAAGCACAAAGTTACACATGTACGTTTCAAATAAAATAATCAATAAGATTTTTTTGCATAGATCGATCCACGGTTCTCTTCCCGGAAGAACAGGTAATGTCCATGTGTATTTACGCATAAAGTTACTCATGTACCAAATTTTAAGTAAATGGAATCATAAATACTGATCTACTACTCGGTAAGAAAATTATTCAAAACCGTTTATATCTTCATCAAAATTGGTCCAGCCGTTTATAAGTATTGTAGTTCACTGACATACGCACAAAGGACGATTTTTGTATATAAAGATACATACACTTACCTCGGCTGAAAATCATCTCAGTGAATGTATAGCGCCAATTATATAGTAATATAAATATACCTAAATACAATAAGGAAATAAACTATTCACAAATATTCATGAAAAAGTGTTAAAATATTAATTCATAAATATTACATTAATCTTGTAATATTATATTTCTCTATTGTGAATGCTAATATAATTAATATACATTCTTCTGGTATTTTTTGTAAATAATGTGACTTTACCTATTTAATTGAAACGGAATTGTTAGAAGATTTATGTTTAGGCCAGAAGCGTAAATATTATAATTTCCTACTGGGTATAGGCGAGTTGCCAAACGGCTTAAGTAAATATGCATGTAAATATATAACAACCGTTTTTTATCTTTATATCCGCCAACGCATCGTAGTCGCTGATTTGTGACAAGGAGCATTGTCTTACTGAAATTGAACCCCGTCTAAATTAGTATCGCCGAAAATGTGCATTAACGTAGGCAGAAGAACAGCATCTAATACATTTATGTACTTTTGACAGTCCATGAGACCCTCGCAAACGAACATTTCGCCGACACCATCAGCAACCATGCAGCCCCAGATCATAATGCTGCCTCCTCCATGCTTAACAGTGGGTACCACGTAATCTGGATGATATTCCTGCCCTACTCGTCGCCTCACGAACGTCACACCAGGTGTTCCAAATATCTGTAGAAAAGAAAAAAATAATTTTTTCATAAGATTTGTATTATGTCTTCAAAATTGCTCTAGGGTAAGAAGCTATGGCAAGACGATCTTAACTAAGCTTACCTCGAAGTTTGATTCATCAGACCACAGAATATTTGACCAATCTTCTTCCGTGAAATGTTGGTATCGGCGAGCCCATTCCAAACGATTTTTCCTATTCTTTTCGGCTTCCTTCGGGCTTTACATTCTTTTAAACCTGATTCCAGAAGTCTTCTTCTAGCTGTTCGAGCACTATCTGGTTTACTAAATTCGTCCGAAAGGGCAGCTGCAAGGGCAGAAGAAGATTTTTTGCGATCCTTGAGAGACTCGCGTATAAGTATTCGGTCTACTCGTTTACTGGTTATACGCTTTCTTCCACTTTTTGATTTATTATTGTGGGATTTCGTCTCCACAAATCGCCTGATAGCACATTGGACCGCGCACCGCGAACATCCCACCAAATTGCCAATCTCAACCTGAGACTTACCTTCGTCACTTAGAACTTGAATTCTAACTCTATCATCGTAACTAATTTCATTTAATTTTTTTAGGCATTTCGATAAATATGAACTGTTTTTATAAGATTGGTAACTTTTCACTAAATTTATTTTCCAGTTTCACTTTCAAATTTTAAATACGAAAATATGTTATGAATTTCTCAAAAATTAAAATTTTTAGGTTTAGCTTACCCAAAGTGCTATGACTTTTAATATTACACAATTTACTCGTTTAATCAACAGTTAAACACCCATGTAAGACATTTACAAAAAGAAGTGGTAACTTTAATAGCCACATTTGAGAATACTTGTATTTTAGTGAGGTG
This sequence comes from Ceratitis rosa, assembly GCA_037013455.1. Taxonomy (NCBI): domain Eukaryota; kingdom Metazoa; phylum Arthropoda; class Insecta; order Diptera; family Tephritidae; genus Ceratitis; species Ceratitis rosa. The sequence continues at coordinate 5,324,122 of JAWMAG010000015.1, read as the reverse complement.
CCTTATACTTTTGGCCAAGGCTGTATATATTTATTTAAAATTTGTTAGTTACATTATAATGAGAAAACCCATAACTTTCACTGTGAAGATAAACGTTACGAAATGAATGGTTTTGCCAATAGAGAAATTGCAAAAAAAAAATACAAAATTGTATTTCTCGGATTCATATCTGTAAAAAAAAAGCAATATCGTTTTTAGTCTTCCAAAGAACTGGCGATAATCCAAAAAAACTTGTTGCAAGAATTACAAAAATAGCCAGGCGCTTAAAACTTTCAGGGGCTACGAAAGCCGCGGTGTAGACTAATAAAGTTATTAAAAAAGTCTATGGAGCTAATGTCTGTACCAGTACGAACTCAAAACACAGTAACATGCATGAAAAGGATTAACGTATTTGAACTGGAGCCTCTCTTGTTGACTACGCACCGGAGTTGACTCGGATTTTATCCCGCCAAAGAAAACCTGCACACAATGAGACCCCGCAAGACACCAATCACCTCTTTGCATGCCGTTCAAAACCTACTCATCTTATCCCTCCCCTTGCCTTCTGGTCGAAACCTGTCGGAGCAACTTATTTCCTTTACTTTCTGTTAGATGACCTCGATGACTAACAGTTTTCTTCCCTGTTTCAAAGCGGGATAGCTGGATAGCCTCATAGAATACACACAAAATTTAAAATTGTAAAAAAAATAATTTTTTAAGTCAAGAGGAAAAAATGTAAATGCTTTAAGTTTACGAAATTAGTCAGCATATTGTTATTCCTTTAGCCATATGCCCGTAATTTTAGAATATACACTCAATAAATAACATATTCTTGTGTATTAAATTTTTTTTATTATGAACGTTTTATGCCCTTACTGTACATATGTATTGGGTTGCCCAAAAAGTAATTGCGGATTTTTCATATAGTCGGCTTTGACAATTTTTTTGAACGGCGGTGACTCTATAATTGCATTCTTTCTTTTGTCAGTTATTAACTGTCACTTTTAGCTTGCTTTAGAAAAAAAGTGCGCGAAATTTTGTTTACATTTGTTTGTTTGGCGTCAATTTTAATATGGAGCCCACAAAAGAGCATTTTCGTCATATTTTACTTTATTATTTCCGTAAAGGAAAAAACGCGGAGCAGGTTGCTAAAAAGTTACGAGATGTGTATGGTGATAAAGCCTTAAAAGAAAGACAATGTCAAAATTGGTTTCGCGAATTCCGTTCTGGAGATTTTTTACTTAAAGATGAGCCACGTTCAGGTCGGCCAAGTGAAGTTGACGATGACGATATCAAGGCTTTAATCGAATCGGATCGTCATGTAACTGAGCGTGAGATAGGAGAGAAATTAAATATACCAAAGTCAACCGTTCATTATCACATAAAAAGTCTTGGACTCGTAAAAAAACTTGATATTTGGGTACCACATGAATTGAAAGAATTTCATTTAACAAACCGAATCAACGCTTGTGATATGCACCTTAAACGCAATGAATTCGATCCGTTTTTAAAGCGAACCATAACTGGAGATGAAAAATGGATTGTTTACAATAACGTCAATCGAAAACGATCATGGTCCAAGCATGGTGAACCAGCTCAAACCACTTCAAAAGCTGATATCCACCAAAAGAAGGTTATGCTGTCTGTTTGGTGGGATTGGAAGGGTGTGGTACATTTTGAGCTGCTTCCAAGGAACCAAACGATTAATTCGGATGTTTACTGTCAACAATTGGCCAAACTGAATACAGCCATCAAGGAGAAGCGACCAGAATTGGTCAATCGTAAAGGTGTCGTATTCCATCATGACAACGCCAGACCACACACATCTTTGGTCACTCGCCAAAAATTGAGTGAGCTTGGCTGGGAACTTTTGATGCATCCACCATAAAGCCCTGACCTTGCACCATCAGACTACCATTTATTTCGATCTTTACAGAACTCCTTAAATGGTAAAACTTTCGGCAATGATGAGGGTATAAAATCGCACTTGGTTCAGTTTTTTGCAGATAAAGGCCAGAAGTTCTATGAGCGTGGAATACTAAATTTGCTGGGAAGATGGCAAAAGGTTATCGAACAAAATGGCAAATATATATTTGATTAAAGTTCATTCTAAGTTTTATTAATAATGCATTTACTTTCTTTTAAAAAATCCGCAATTACTTTTTGGGCAACCCAATATTTCCAAGCCTACTAATAAATATCCTCTGGCGTTCTGGAAAATGTATTCCGTTACTGAACACAGCTTTCGCCCAGTTTCTAACGGCTCGAATACTCGTTTTGTCGAAGTTCATAAAAAGGTACAATTTGAACAACCAAACCTGTTAATAAAGATAATAACACAATCATTCGAATCACAATACCAAGTAACGGGTCTATATAAGTAGGAGCATATGTGGATAATTTCATATATACATATACATAAATAACATATAATATATTATATATAATTGGCCCATTGAAACTCTTGCTGCGTCTTGATGCTTTTCCAACGAACGGGGGGACCTGCAGTTTATGCTAAGATATTTTTATGAGCAGCTTTTTATTTCTTGTCAGAAATACACTTGGAGAGGGACGAACATAATCAGCAAAATTAACTAAACTTTTCTCATTTAAATATTTCTTTTTTTTGCATGCAGGTAGAGACTGGACTTGAGCCCCTTCCGCATGGTAGAACGCACTATTAACCTCTCGACTATTGTGTTAATTACCGTTTTTTATATTTCTAGGAAATTTTATCAATATTTTGCAATATTCATCAACATTCTTTCTTTTACGACAATTCTCAAACCGTTTCATAACATTTGTAAAGAGAAATGAAATTGACAGAACAGCACGAGCCGGCATAAATTAATTAAGCAATGAACAGATAGGTAGTCAAATCAAACTTTTAAATTTTACTTCAAAAAAATTGGCAATATAAAAGGAAAAGACCTGTTAAAATTAATATTCTAAAGAGGTCCAAATTTTTTACAGTATGATTTATTGGAAAATACCTTTCCTTGCCATCTCTAACAGCATCTTTAAGCAATAAATTAATAGAAAAAGGTTACCTGTTCCTGGGAAACTGTTACCTACTTTGTATATTATTTCCACTATTGCTCAACAGTTGTGACAAAAACTTTTGTAAATATTGTTGTTGCTGAGCAAGTTGTTCTTGGGTGATACTACTGGTTGTTGAAGTTACAGTTGATTGATTTGTATATTGACCCATTTGGAAAGGCCGTTGTGCCTGAGCTTGTTGCAAAGTGGCTTGTTGAACTGGCTGAGCTTGGCTAATTCCTGTTGCGAATGTAGATTGTAAATTTGTAGCAGGTTGTATACCATGAACTTGTGACAGAGAATTTCCTGTTCCCAAATTAAGAAACCCATGCTGCGAAGGCGTCGGTTGCACATACAACACCTGGGGTTGAGTTTCTCCAGCTATAAAATATTAATTTTTTTTAATTATATTCCGTAAATAGTATCTCTAATATATCCAATTAAAATTAATTAATAAAAATCAATCGAGCAAAGAGGAAAGTTTAAAAGAGTAAATAAAAAATTTTACCACTTAAGTATAAACATTTTCTTAAATATGGCATTTTACACGTATACATATATATATATTATATAATTCGTGACTTGTAACCGCTGAAGCGATTTTCGGCCGAGATGCTCTTTCAATTTATGGTGTGTGTATTGATGCTTTCCCACAAACTGAGAGACCTACAATCGGAGTTTGGAGACGGCGGCTGATTGTCTTTTATGAGGAGCTTTCATTTCATTTCAGAGATACGCTCAGAGGGGTTGACATTCCCTGCCAAGGATCAACCGCAATTAGAAAAACTAACTTTTGGATGTTGGTTACATAAAGACTCGAAAACTGGTCGTCCGAATGGTATTACACGCTGCTAACTAGTGCTCTCATTATAAAAAAGAGCAAAATTTAAATATTATATTGATTTATATAAAAAACCATTTTCCCAATGATATTAATAATCAAATCAAACAGAAATTGTACAGAAATTACCATCTTGGAGAAAGATTGGTCCCGCACGTTGGCAGAATAATTTATATATATAAATATAAATATATATAGTCAAACCTCCATAACTTGAACTTCTATATCTCGAGTTTTCTCTAACTCGAACTAAATCCGCAGGCAGTAGCGTTAAGAGTAAATAACATGCAAGTCGTTTACTTCCTTAACTCGAACTTCCATAACTCGAACGAAAATACATACATACAATGAATTCTATAACTCGAAGTAATGTGCTTTCTCTCTTTCGTTTTGAATTTTTTTTTTAATTGGGGAAATCCGTTTTTTGAGTTTCATTTGTTTATGATTCTCTGCTTTTCTAAGACATTTGCTTATTGATGATTAATTTTCAAATACGATTTATTCTGGTTAAATTTATATTGATAACCGCAATAGGTATCATTTCTATGCATAAATGTAGGTCGCGCGTAAATAAAATCGTATTTGTTTATTATCATGGCAACTAAACCTGTTTTAAAATGTTTGTCGATTGAAGAAAAATACAAACTAATCAAAGACATCGAATGTGGATTAAAGAAAAAGGAAGCAGCTGAAAAATATCCCGGTCTCAACGATTTTTAAAAATAACGAATCACGTCGTTTGAATCTGGATTACATTTCAGTATATGGTTTACATCAGCTAGAAACCAAAACATGCCTATATCTGGAGCAATACTAAAGGAGAAGGCAATGGAGTTTGCAAAGAGTTTTGGCGATGACCATTTTACGGCAAGCCCAGGTTGGCTTGATACTTTTCTATTGTGCACGAAAAAAAATTTCTATAACTCGAAGTCTCCGTAAGTCGAAGTTTTTTTTGGGATAATGGTAGTTCGAGTTATGGAAGTTCGACTGTATATATGTATATACTTATGCCCTAATTTTGTTAAACCGTTCTTGAATAAGATATAAATAAAACTTACTTTGACGCAACGCTTTTTGAAACTTCTCATATTCAACATAGTGTTTAAGCCGTAATTCGTCCTCTTCGATCAGTTGACGTTGTCTTAGTAATAAAAGCCGCTGATGTTGGTTACTTCTTAATCGCAAATTGCATAGTTGATTCACCAATGAATCTAGGTTGTGTTTGATATCCTACAGTTAAATACCAGACAAATTCATGCCGACCCGATATAAAGAAATGACCTAACAATTCTTACAGATTGAATTACAGTAGGTAATAATTGTGGATGAGTGGCAGCAAGTGAAACCGGTTCCTCGTTTGAGACGGGCATCATTACAGAATGATCTGAAACTTCAAGTTTGAAATATTTGTATTCAAAACATTAAATAATGGACCATTGGGATCGGAAAGAGATAATTTTATATATAAAAGTAAAAACTAGCACATACTTTCACCACCAGAATATGGAGGCTGCGCTTGCTGGGTCACAATATGCGGCTGTGTAGTTTGCTGAATCGAATGCTGAGAATGTTGATGCTGCTGATTTTGGTTTTGAATTTGACCTTGCAGCTGATTAAGTTGCTGATTTTGAGCTTGGTGCTGACTTTGAGCATATGGTTGGCTTACAAACTGTTGCTGATTTTGACTGTTTTGCACTTGTTGCTGGTTTTGAGCATTCTGATGAATTTGTTGTTGATTACTAATTTGATGGATTTGCACTTGCTCATTCTTTGGTGGGTGGATCGGTTGTGATTGACTTTGGGAGTGCTGAGTTTGACCTTGTGAGCTCGTGCCAGGTAGATGTATAGTGCTCTGTTGATTGGGTAATATTTGTGGCCTCTGAGCTGGATGGACTTGTGATTGAGCCTGCTGTTGTACATTTTGATGGCCAACTGAAGTCATCTGCTGTTGAATAAATTGATGTTGTAATATGTTCTGCTGTATTGAACTGAAGTTTGATTGTAGAAGGTGCGATGGCTGGAATGCTGGAGTAGCTGCACGCTTCTGTAATAGTAACTGTTGCAAAAATTGTTGCTGTTGTAATACCTGATTAGCAATCTGTGGTTGTGTGTATGACTGTGTAGGCTGAACAAGCTGTAACTGTGTAAGATTTGGTTGTTGTAAGGTCTGTGGATATATATGTTGCGTATTCGGATTTGCAATATTCATTCCGCTACCAATAGCACTGGTCACAGCAATATGTTGGCCAGGAATAAGATTAACTTCGGTTGGTGTATTGACGAGGCTGCTTTTATGAGCAACACTTTGATTTGTAATTGCTTGCAAATCAATTCGCATTTTTTGTGAGTCTGTGTAAATGGGTGGTGTCGTAGGGACTTCGGAAGTATTTCCATTGCCTGCGGCGGTCCTGTTTTCCTGCACTCTACTCACGCTGAATCGCGATACTTTCCTTGCACTACGCTGGTCATCTGGGGCTTTTGCGTTTGTACTCTGAACAGTAGAGGGTACCTTTGTCTATGACAAAACACAAATATAACACAAACATGATATTATACTACATATTAAATAGCAGCCTATAGAAAAATAATTAACCTTTAATTAATGAATAAATTAAAGTTACTGTAATCGTTCGCCTTACAACCACTGACTAACATATATGTAAATATATACAGATTTAGTGGAATTGTAGAAGTTGTTTGCTAAAAAAAAATATAAATAAAATTCTACCTCGTCTCCAACATCGACATTTCGCAACGCAGCGAGTTTTTTCTCCAGATCAGCTAAAGAACTTTTTGTAAGACCACCAGGTTGACGATGTCCTGTAGTACACTCGGCGAGTCCAGCACCGGCACTTACGCTTGATGCACTTCCACCTATTCCTCCAACTGTTTAACAGAGCTATATAAAATGAATAAGTTTTAACGTAATGTACTTTACCTTCAGAATGGGGATCTATTGGGGTGTGGGCTGACGTGCAGGAAGCACCACCACTGTTGGTGAGTATTTGAGCATTAGGAACTTGGTACAAGGATTCCAGTCCTTCGATTACATTCGTTGTTAGATGTTGAAAATCGGAGCCACCGCTTATATCTAGAGATGTACGACGGGAGTTATAAACAGAGGATCCACGGGCAGAGTTTAAAATACCAGTAGGCGTACTCTGTCCAAGAGATTGCGCGGTTGTTATCGGCGATGGCTTATTGACCTGTATCAAAATTAATTATTCAAAGCATTTAAAAAAAAAACCTGAGTACACGTAAGTTATAAAAAAAATGCCAAAAAGAAATATGCAGAAGGACAAAGACTTTTAAAGAGATCAAAAGTAAAATTGAAGGGAGCGAAAACTATACGAAGTTAATAATATTCTTGGTAGTAGTTTAAAAATAATAAAATGTTTTAGTGTAATTTTAATTATCCAGAACACCAACCTCTTCTTGATTTTGCAGCTGCTGGAAGAACGTTGAAGTCGATGGTTGCGGTTGTGATTGTTGGCAGATTTGATTTTGATCTGTAGTGTTATGAAGTGAAGCTACAACGGAATTGGCAAAAGCATGAGCATGTGTAATATTCTCTAGTTCGATCTTCAACTGCTCCAAAGTATTACTGGTTACATTATTTACGGCAGTAGCTGACAATGTTGGCATAGCAGTAGATACAACATTATTGGAAGATACTATAGGCATTGGCGCCGAAGTTATCAATACTGTGGTAGCGTAGTTTGGCAAGGTATTATTATAAGTTATTTCAGATACTACTGCCTTATCACATGAATCTGGAATACACATTTCACTTTCTTTTTGTATTTCTGTAAAAGTTTCAGTAGCTCTTTCTTTCACTTCACCAGCAACCTCTTTCACTTCCGTAAACACAGGTGTAACAGCTTTTTGATCAATTTGTGTAGTTGTAGTTACTTCTAAAGTTCCGTCTCCACCTGATGAAATGACAGGATTCACTAGAAATCGCGATATTTTACGCCCTGACAGTGCAGAAGATGACATTACATCTGCAGTACGACTGAGTGCCTTTTCTTGTTCTTCGGCATTATCTTGACATGGATCTACCTCATTGGTTTTATAGAATGGTTGTAATGTTTCTTCGGTATGAACTATGTTTTCCGATTTTTCTAATTGAGAAGCATGCAGTGAATTAACCCGTGCCTCTATATTCATTGCACCAAAACCCGTCGAAGATTGGGGAGGAGAAGCAATAATTTTACTACATATTTCATCTTCGTTATTAGGATAATTCGGAATTTCCATTGTAAAAGCCGAAGTAGAGGACGTAATAGTATTATCAGGGGTATAATCAGAAGATAAGGACGTGTATTCAGATGCAGTACTTGTTTTTCGGGAAGCAGATCCAGATCCAATGACATTATCGGTGCTATTGTTAAGCGGATCTGACGTCGTAGTTGTGGTAGAGGAGGATATAGATGCCGTAGCAGCCGCAATTGTAGTAAAAATTTGATTAACCGATACTCCGGCCGCATGAGGGATATCGCGGAAGAGTGTTTGCTCATTACTGCATTCGCCCGCTGTCGAACTTAAGGGAGGCAAGGCCTGTGTTGGTATCATCGAGTTATTTTTTGCAATTGTTAGAGAGCCAACGTTTGAGGAAATTGGTTCAGCAGACAGTACAGTAGCCTCAAACATTTTGGACAAGTCACTCGAAGTCTCATCGCGCTAAAATTATGTGTAATAAATTATATAGTTACTCAAAGTAAAAAATATTTGATATGTATGAGCTTTGATTAATAAAATCATATACGATTCGAGAAGAAGCATAGCATTTAATTTAAGTTGATTTTTGAAAGCTGACTAATATATACAAATAACATTTTATAATACAGGCCACAAATTAACTTTTAAGTTGAACACGACAATAACATAAAATGGAATATTAACTTTGGTACGAAGTACCAGAAGGAGAGACCTATCAGAATGGTGATCAACGTTTATTTAGCCATATGTACGAAACTACTTTTTAAGATATTTCAAACTTGGTAAGCAGATGTCTTTTTATATTGTCTTGATCATTTGTCACATTGTACCACATATAGCATATAGCCTTAATACAACCCATTTGTTCAGATATGTGATTTTGGTTCATAAATGCATAAATATAAAGAATTGAATTTGTACTGAAAATAACGAAATCGGACGACTATAACATATAGCTCTCATACAACCGATTTGTCCAGTGGGGGAATTCTTTATTGTATTATTGTTAGCGCCATCGACAAATTTTTCATATTTCAATAAGGTTAATTAATCGCGAGGGTCCCTTCGTAAGAATTTCGCGTATTCTATTTAAAGTGTACAGATGGTTTGTTTGATTATAATTATTAATTCAATGCATTTTTATTAAAGTTTTTGAACTTTAGCATTTATGTTCGTGTATATATTGTTTATTATTAGGAGTGTAATGGGGTGTAGTCAAGCTTCTAAGTATGCTGTTACAGTTGCGAGGCTATACTCAATTCCGACCCTTGCGTCCACCTCGCGCACCCTGGAAACGTGAGCAACCCTTGTATAAAATGCGGTAACCAAGCCATGCAGAAACTTGGGTCACGGCTAAAGAGAGAGGAAGCTTCAGTGGAGCCACTCCGACTTATTAGGTTTAAGGGTCCGCTGAAGTCTAATTGCAGCGTCTATTAACCTCGGATAAGACACCCCTTTCTGTTGACGACCACCGCAAACGAGTTAAGGATCACTATTTGAGGGCATGCACTTCGAATGTCCGGGCCCTTAATTGAGAAGGTGCCGCTGCCCAGCTGGTTAATAAGAATAAAGGCTGACATCAACGCCGTCCACGAAAAGCGATGAACGGGACAATGACGAAAGCGAGTAAGTTCTTGTGACATTTACCACAGCGGCCATATAAAGTAAGCGCAAATTTGGTGTCGGATTTGTGGTGGGAGAGAGATTCCGTCGACGAGTACTGCCATTCACCCCGGTGGATGAGCGTGTCGCCACAATCCGCATCAAAGCGACATTTTTCAAAATATCGTTGATTTGCGCTCACGCCCCGATGGAAGAGAAGGACGATTTTTGCAACGATTCCTTTTATGAGAGCATACTTATGGACGGCCGCGGTAGCCGAGTGGTTAGCATTGCGTACTGACATTAGGAAAGTTCGGGTTCAAATTCCGGTGCCACCAACATCCAGAAGTTATGGAAAATTAATTTAAATAAAAAATTAAGTTAAATTTTCTAATTATATATACAGGGTCCGCCACGTAACTTTTTTTTTTTTTAAACAGTGCGCACAAGATCGATCGTAACGTTGGCAGTGTGGCACGGAGCGCCGTCTTGCTGGAACCAAATGTTGTCCAAGTCCTCCTCTTCAATTTCCGGGAAGAACCAATCCGTTAACATGGCGCGGTAGCGTTCGCCATTGACCGTAACGGCAGCTCCTGCCGCATTTTCGAAGAAAAATGGGCCAATGATGCCGCCGGCCCAAAATCCGCACCAGGATCTCTGAGGATGCAATGGCTTCTCTTCGATCACGTGCGGGTTTTCCGTCCCCCAAATACGACAATTTTGTTTATTGACGTAGCCGCCAAGATGGAAATGAGCTTCGGCGGAAAAGATGATTTTTTGGTAAAATTCTGGGTCTTCGGCCAAGCGCTCATCTGCCATTCCTCAATCGTATACACAACCATTTTCGTTCAGCGGAAGGATAAAACTAACTTTCTGTCAAATCAGATGTAACATCAGCGTTACCACACTCAAAATAACCACTAGTTCAAAAACAAAAAAAATGTTAGATGGCGGACCCTGTACATATATATAGAGCATTCATATGAGCGATGCCCCCTACACGATGCGAAAATCGTGCTTGGGGATTTTAATGCCAGGGTGGGCCAAGAAGGCATCTTTGGTGCGACTGTGGGAAAGTTCAACCTTCATAACGAAACATCCCCTAATGTCTTGAGGCTGATTGACTTCGCCGGGGACCGAAATATGGTTGTAGTACTCGATTCCAGCACAAAAAAATACATCAAGCTACTTGACTGTCTCCAGATTGAAAAATTCTCAATCAGATCGATCATGTTGAGATAGACGAAAGACATGTCTCTACTGTTCTTGACGTGCGTACACTCCGATGACGCAACATCGATTCGGATCACTATCTTGTTGCAGCGAAGAACGCCCGTCAACAAACGCAAGGAAAGTTCGACGACAAAAAGCAGCAATCACAACAGACTGTCGAAAAGTTTTCTAATCGACTTGCACTCCTGCTATCTGGAGCGCTCATCAGCAACTCGGTATACAGAAACTGTAGAACGGTATTTCAAATTCCCTACGTACAGCTGCAAACGAAACTATTGGATTTCGTAAAGGTCGTATAAACAGCACGTACGATGAGGACTGCCATGTCGCACTGGAGAGAAAACACACTGCCTACCACGCAACGTTGTGATCGACCATAACACGTGCGGAATGGGATAGATACCGAGAGCTGAAGAGGGAAGCATGCGTCTTGATAATAAAAAATGAAAAAGACCGAGATGCGTAAGAATGTAGAGCTGGAGAAGCTGGCCGACAAAGGTAATGTTCGAAAATTCTATGAAAAGATACGACCACCGATAGCAGCCTTCGACAACACGAAAAGAAGCTGCCTCTACGCAGCTATTTCTGAATTTGGTATCCCCGCAAAACTTGTATGGCTATGTAAATTGACGCTAAGCGACACTAAAAGCTCTGTCAGAATCGTGAAGGACTTTAATGTGTGCGCCGTGTGTTCTGCTTTCTCCATTCTTGATAAAGAAGCGAAGCGAATGGGTCTGGTGGTGAATGAGGGCAAGACAAAATATCTCCTGTCATCAAACAAACAGTCATCGCATTAGCGACTCGGTTCACACGTCACTGTTGATAGTCCTAACTTCGAGGTCGTAGATAATTTCGTCTATCTAGGAACCAGAATCAACAGCTAATGTCAGTCTTGATATCCGGCGCAGAACCACTCTTGCCAACAGGTGTTTCTTTGGACTAAGTAGGCAATTGAAATGTAAAGCCCTCTCCCGACAAACGAAAACCAAACTCTACAAGTCTCTCATCGTTCCCGTCGTGCTATGCGGTGGGGAAACATTGACGATGACAACATCTGATGCTGTATCAACCCCGGTTCAGAAGATCCGAACACGCGGTCAACTTCGTTTCCTGGATCGCAGCAATTGATAGGTGCTCCCTGCTCATTGCAGTTAAATTGTAATAGTCGTGTCTGTCTCGGGGGAACGTTCGTGATGCGGGGGTGAGCGAGGCATGCGTGGATGGGTGGCACGTTGGTGTTGGTTGGCGGTGTTGTTGTAGAGACAATGACGATACACTATGGCCTGACACACGGAACAGACTATGTGGGGGCTAGGAGCTGCTGGGTAGCCTTCACACGGGAGGAGAAAGAGGAGCTGGTTGTCGGTAAAGAAGGGGGTAAGGGTTGGCAGGAGTCATGCTGCGGGAAGCTCCGGGAAAACGCAGAGGTCTGTGGGCTACCCAAAGTGCGTAGGGCTGCTGAAGGCGCTCTCGTGAAGGCTGGGGCGCACTTGTGCGCTGGCAGCATGGGGCCACATAACTTGTGGTACACTCCCTGTGGTTCTTACCTTGCACAGGTTGCACCTAACCCAGGTGGAGGAGTTGTGGAGTCTTTCATGGAACACGCAGCAGAAGTAATCCTTCGGCCCATCGTTGGTTTCAACGCAAGCCCTGATGAGAAGGATTTAGAGCAGCCCAGCTGCGAGGGGTTGCTCCATTGGTGTACTTAAATTAACTTTACCTGATGACCTAAACGGAAGTTGGCCGGCCGCCCGGTTCTTTTGAGCCGGGCCGGAAAAAACATAATCGGCAAGGATCGCGAGCGAGACCATGGTGGGGGCATAGCGTTCATCCTACACAACACCGTGCAGTTGAATATAGCCCTGATATAGGTGCGCTACTCAGACGCGCACCATTTGGTTTTTGGCGACTTTAACGCGCATTACGATCTTTGAAATAGACGAATCGACATTTTGCACAATGAAGGATAACACCCCCACCAGAGTTGTGGGTAATTGCCAAAGCTCGCTTGATATAACAATTGCGAGTGCTGGTCTGATAAACAGGTCTGGCGACTTATACTGACACTAGCATCGGACCACTTACCCATACAAATCTCGATTGACAGACCTCCTGACTTTGTTTCTGCGGATCACTGGACATTCGCTAACTTTAAGAAAACTAACTGGACCAGCTTCACGGAATTCACCGAGAACGCCTTCAGTGCTCTCCCCACTCTATCAGACGTCCCCTCTGGTGAATGTTCCTTCCGCAGGACCGTCGAGACCGCTGCCGCCCGCTTCATCTCGGCAGGAAATCCCCCCAATTTTCCGACGGAAGCGGCGGTTTCAGCATCTAGGCGCGACACCCTTCGTAACTACGACCCCGGGATTCCATTAATCAGGGATTTAAACGTGGCGATTCGTACTGTAGTGAACAACCACAAGCGGAAAAAGTGGGAGGAGCACTTAAGGTCCTGTAATCTCTCGTCAGGGGTAACCAAGCTGTGAGCTACACTGAAGTCGTTGTCTAACTCGACGAGACGCAATGACCGATGGGAAATTTCATTCAGTGACCGCGCCTCGTTGGACCCGAAGAGATGAGCGAGCTACTTCAGCCGACCTTTTACGTGTAACCCGCCGTATGCGTAAACTTCCAAACCAGCGCGGCGGTTGATTTCTCCAGGGAAGAGGTCCAGGGGGTCATCGGGAAGGCGAAAGCCTCCAAATCCATCGGCTCAAGACGGAATAAGCATGCTGATGCTAAAACATCTTGGACCAGCAGGAGCAGACTTCCTCACCAAGGTCCTCAACTTGTCTTTGACCACCCTAAGGATACCTGATGTGTGGAAAATGGGTAGGGTGGTCCCGCTACTCAAGCCAGGGAAACCAGCCAACAAAGGAGTCTTATCGGCCGATAACTCTCTTCTCCCTAGTAGCGAAGACACTTGACGCCTTGCTGCCCCCGACTTTCACCCACCATCTGCAACCAGCAGCATATCAGCATGGGTTTCGGGAAGTGCATAGTATTGTACCACAGCAGCGCTAAACGCCATAAACACTCAGATAGTCAATGGACTAAACCAAAACCGACCCTGCGCGCGAACTGTCCTGGTAGCACTAGATTTGTCAGAAGCTAATGACAGCGTTAACCATTCAGTGCTGTTCACGGACATTAAGGAATCCTCATTACCGCCGGGGTTGCAGAGGTAATGGGCTACCTGAGTGGTCGACAATTATCGGTTATATTCCGAGGCGAAATATCGAAACTAAGGAAAATTAAACAGGGAGTGTCCTCTGCCCACTACTGTTTAATTTTTACATATCGAAACTCCCTCCTCCACCAGAAGGAGTTTCCTTAACCTAGTATGCCGATGATTGCATGATATTGGCGTCTGGCCAGGATATTGGTGACCTCTGTTCGAAAGTAACCAGCTACCTTGCCGATTTTTCTCACTTCTTCACAGCTGAAAATACAACCGACTATATCCTCGGCTACCCTCTTCACCAGCTGGACGAAGGAGTACAGGCTTGAATTAGATGTGACTCCCTTCCCGTGAATGGCGTACTCGGAGTAAAACCACTACCTATTGCAGACAACGAGCTCGAGCTGCCTCGAGAGACCCTTGTGACTCTGGCATAACTTAGGTCTGGATATTGTAGCAGGTTAAACTATTACCTAGCCAGACTCGACCCCAGCATACCTAACGTATGCCATGCATGTGGAGAGTCTCCGCACGAAACTAACCATCTATTCCCCCACATGCCCCCTTAAGCCAACACATTTAACCCCCCTCTCCCTTTGGTCTAATCCCGGCGGAAAAGCACGTTTCTTGGACCTCCCATTAGATGATCTCGGCGACTTAGATTGATTTAGCATGTCCTAAGCGTGGTTAGTGAACCGCTACTACAACAACAACAACATCAGATGAGTCGGCGTTAGGAGTTTTCGAGAGAAAAGTTTTGCGTAAGATTTCTGGTCCTCTACTAGTTGGAAACGGTGAGTATTGCAGACGATGGAACGATGAGCTGTACGAGTTACTTAACGTATGCCCTGCATGTGGAGAGTCTCCGCACGACACTAACCACCTCTTCACATGCCCTCTTAAGCAAACACATCTAACCCCCCTCTCCCTTTGGTCCAATCCCGACGAAACAGCACGTTTCTTGGACCTCCCATTAGATGACCTTTTCGACATAGATTGATTTAGCCTATCCTAAGCGGGGTTAGTGAACCGCTACCACAACACCAACATCAGATGAGTCGGCGTTAGAAATTTTCGAGAGAAAAGTTTTGCGTAAGATTTCTAGTCCTCTTCGAGTTGGAAAAGGCGAGTATCGCTGACGATGGAACGATCAGCTGTACGAGTTATACGGCGACATTGACATAGTTCAGTGAGTCAAGAAGCAGCGGCTACGCTGGCGTGGTCATGTGGTCCGGATGGATGTGAATACTCCAGCTTCGAAAGTTGTCGATGCAGTACCCGCCGGTGGAAGTAGAGGAAAAGGAGGACCTTCACTCCGTTGGAAGGACCAGGTAGAGAAGAACCTGGCTCAGTGTACATAGAATCGGAAAAGCATTAGCGAACAGCCGCTCCATACTTTTACTCCATTGTTAATTTGCAAAGTAAGAAAGAAAAAATTACTATGCCAAATTTATCAATATGGGCTATATATTGCTAAAAGAAATGATTATGGTATCGAGAAATTCAATAAAATATCAATTGGATTGTTGAACCAGTGTAGTGACAAATAGAAGACTCACTTAGTAGTAAACTTCTTAATAATTATATTATATGTTTTATAACTTGTCAAGACAATATCAAACGAGTTCTTTTAATTATAAACACGAAATAATAATTAGTTATACCTGGCATTACAAAGTTTTGGTACCATGATGTTATGAAAAAATTGTAACAAAGGTAATTAGCGACATACTTCTTAGCTGCATAAAATTAAGATTTTTTTAACGGACACAAAAAATTCTTCTCTAGGGAACCGTCGTCCCTAGACTGGAACTGTTTTCGCATTACTTCAGTGTGGTGTTCCAAAATTCTCGTATTGAGACTTAAATTTCAAAACCTGCGATCAGGTCTTGTTTATTTAACCGCGACACGTTTTCCATGTAATTCTTCACGTTCTTCCAGTTTTTTTCGTTTTAAAGTATGGCAGTTGTAATATTGTCAGCGTTTAGTTGTTCGACTAATGACTGCAGCCTGTTTCGCTCTGTTTACCAACGTATGATTTTGTAAAACATGTGTCCAGCATAGTTCTTGTTCGTATCGTGGTATATACTAGACGGCTCTACGGCTTTTTCATTTTTATGAAGACATTTCATAAATATCCGTGCCTGGATAACTTCAGCGCAGTATGATAATCCAGTACGCCATACTTCCTGCTGGACCATTCTTTTATATTTTGATTAGCCCAGCCGTCCATTCACCATAGTGTTCCTGCTTCGAACGAATATGCCATTGTTGCAATGTTATGTTCTTTAATCCTTCTTTTGTTGTAGTAGCATTTGTTCCTTGTTTCTTCAACGCCTACATTTTTTTTCTTTTCCGGGCTAATAAATCCGCTTATTACCAAGTCAGCTTCGACTGACATTGCACGGTATGCCCAGACTTCCCTCAGAGCAGCTCTGCGGTGGACTTTTTCTAGAGCGTTACGTCAGATATGTTTCCTCAATAAATCTGCCCAAACTCTGCTACGTAGATTAGGACATGCAGTCTTGTTTGCATCAAAAGTTTACGTTTTTCCGGCATAGGGCCTCCGACGTTGGCTATCAGTCAGTAGGAATATTATTTAAAACGCCTTTTCTTAAGCGTAATGGATTTGCGAATAGTAGGTAAGCCTCAAGTTCAGTATAACAACTAGGTAGTTAACAACATTTCGTGGTCTGAGAGTATCCATTGTTGTCTCCATGTCTATTTCGATAGATAGCAATACCAGCTCGGTTTTTTCACCAGCAAGTCTACATTAAAATGAAATATGACCGACCATTACCTAGGATAGGCTCCTGGCTCTGTGCTGCTTTCTCCTCTTTTCAGCCAAAGGGTTCGGACGATTGTTCAGTTTAGCTACGTATTTTTGCGTTACGATTTCGATCCCTTCTTTGATTTTGCGAATATATAGATCTCTATGGATGTTTTAATTACGCATGTAATGTGTATTATATCTAAGTTCGTCATGAAAGCTGTGCCCCGTAATTGGATTTCATACATTCATAACGGTTTTATTGTCGCGTTATAAAGAACTTTGTTTTCAGGCTGAGGCCAGATTTATTGCTTTGAAGCCAAGTGCAGCATCTTTTTGGCATAAATGTGTCGTCTCCAAGTTAATCGTCTATCCAAGCGACCGCCTTGATATGTGATTTCGTTAGATTACAACAAAGACAACTAAATATATGCATATTGCTCATGTTGGAAAAAGGAACACGAACTTGCAGCAAGAGATTGTCACCACAACAACAACAACACCAAAACATCCATACTCCATCACCCAGATCCAGGATTTGAGAAACATCGCTGGCGCCAAGTATAGATTTAAAGGAACTTCAGCGTTGGAAGCAAATAAAAGGGCAGTAAGATGGTTTTAAGCATATGTATATATATACTTGTTGAACCCAAAAACAACAAACATTCAAATCTGCAAGCATACATCTCCATATATGCAAAAGCAGAAATCCTGAAAAATCGATATTAATTTGCAATACTTTGTATACGTACATATGTATGCAAATAACTTTTGTTTTCTCAACAAAAGTGAAATCTCTAAATTTACAAAATATACTTGTTTTTGGGATATGCGCTTTTTTGAGCTGGATTTTAGGGTACGTTTTTGTGTTCAATATAAAAGTGATGTGATGTATGTATTATAGCAGTAACAACCGCAATTGACGTAATTACTTCATCACTAGTAGGAATATCTGCGACTTTTTCCAGATTTGTGGATAATATCCTAGCATTAAAATCACACTGAAAAGCTTTGCAAGAAAAACAAATGCTTCACAAATAACAGTGTATCTGTGAACATTATAGTTTAGTGACAAAGGTGCATTATCTGTAGCAGTATTTGGTTGGATTGCCGTACTGAGGTGCTCTGTAAAACATGTCGCCTTACGCAGTCTCAGCGGTAGTTTAGTATTTATTGGCGGTTTAAAGTGTTTTCAATCTTTCCAAAGAGATTTTTTAGTAGAAACGTTGACAGACAAAGACGATATAATAATTTTCATATTTTTTACCACTTCATACCTTAACACGTTCACCCCGGCACTGCAATTCATGTTTCGCGCCCATAGGCGGTTTCGCTGAAAGCTTTTTGTTCTATCAGACGGGGCCGAACTAAATGTTTCAACGAAAGATTATCGCACTGGAAAAAGGGTCTAATAAAACTTAAATAATAATGTTTATGTTAAATAATTGAAATATTTACTTATGGTTTTGTTATAGTTACTATTGAACTTGTTATGTTTGGTGATGCACACTGATTGGTAGTACAATCATATGCGAGCCACCGGTGGTACCAGCCGCCCGATGAGACAATTCTGTGCGAGCCACCGGTGGTACGTGCCGCCCGATCAGGCAGACATGTGCGAGCCACCGGTGGTACACGCCGGCGTGAACGTGTTAAACGTGTGCTTAAAACAATAACACCACTTCCTTTGTGCGCACCCTAATGTACATGCTGCAGCAATTATTATATAAGCCGTGCTTGCCAAGCGAAATACGAGATTTTCTAACCAACCATCGGCAAGCGCGCACGGGGTGATATAATACAAACAAATTAAACTAAGTTGATTCTACAATATTGGTGATATATAAATATAAATATATATTTCTTAATAATTAATAATTAATAAAACATTGTACAATTTAAATTGAAAACGCGAGTGACTTTTATTTAAAATAACTTCGAAGAAGGTGCCTCGCGTGAACAGCCACTTTTAGCAGTTGTCTGCTCTTTTAATTCAGATTTTTCAAACGTCGCTTATTAGTTAACATTGTGTTGTCAAATTGGTTTTGCTATAGTCGCTGATTGTCGGGTTTTCTGAATGAAGTAAGGCGAATAGCTACTTACTTTCAGTTGGTTGTTGTTGGAAATGATCAGAAGATAAGTCAGCAGAGGTTTCTGAAAATACCAAGTGCCTATCTACGTTTTTGGTGACTGCAAAGTCAAACAGATCAAATAAACTCCTTGGGTCTGTAAGTTGGTTGTCTTGGGGAGATAACATCGTATTGTCCTTAGGGATCATAGCCTAGAGCCGCAATGGGTATGCTTTGCGTTATAATCCACTCCAGCTAAAAATCTATCTCCAGATTTATGAAAAAGTCCACCCCTCCGAGTGTTTTTCGGACATGAAAAGGCTCCTCGTAAAAAAACCATTAGCCGTTCGGAGGCGCCTTAGTATAAACTGTAGGTCCCTCCCTTTGTTGGAAAAATATCAAGACGCAAAACCACAAATTGGAGGAGGAGCTCGGCCGAAAATCGCTTAAGTGGTTACAAAGCGCCAATTATATATACATATCTTAATTTTTTTTATGTTATAATGAATTGTGGGAGACAGTATGTATATCGCAGCTAAAGTAAGGTTAACCCCCCGATTAAACGATTTCTTATTAGTGCAACTATGCCACCAGGGGCTTTGCCATCTGGGTGACTAGTGCTGTACAGCTTAAACCCAGGAATAAAGAAATTAGACTTATTGGTGCGGTGTGTTTCTGATGAGAGCATAACATCGGTTACATGAATCTGCAGAAAAAAATTTGAGAGCTAATTTGTGCTGATTACCACCAATAGCATTCTATATGTAGGTATATCTGGAGTTCGCTCATTTTTGGTCATTAAGGTTCAAACCATTTGGTGTTGCGTTTTTATTAGGTCTTGGACCATACTTTGCATTATTGACGTAAATTGTGTCATACACTGGGTTAAATTAAGAATCATGGTCTCTACTCCAGCACTGGACGGAATAATTGATTTTAATACATGACTTTCAGTAATTTGGTGTTAATTTTGACTTCATCGGCTTTTACATTTAGTTCCAGCCGGTACTCTTTCTTCCAGCTGGTGAAGGGGCACCCGAGGATTTCACTAATTGTAATTGTAGACGCTAATATCGAATCATAAGATGACCGAAACGCCCTTTGATGGTAGAGCGAGCTTCGAAAAGTACACATTATTGGAGTTTGATCTTGAAACTCTGCCGATACTTTTCGACCACTGAGGTTCATGGTTTACTTCTTCGACTACGGTGGTAATGAGAATTCCTCAATATCCGATAGTAGCGTTTGGTGGTTGACAATGTCAGAAACTTTTGACATATACGGTGGTACCAAGACGTCTCGCGCTCAGGGTCGATTGTGTTTGAGGTCATATGTTTGTTTATTGCGTTAAGTGCTATGCACTTTTTGGAAGCCATGCAGATGTGTTGCGGCGCTCAGTTGTGAGCAAAATACTCTCACGACAGCTAGTTCTAAGCATCGGAGTTGACCCGGATTTTATTAAGTCAAGGCCCGTACTTTCTTCTAACCACGTTTAAATAAAAATCGATAATGCGTAAGTAAGTATGTTTTAATAAGCGTATATCCGCATGGTGTTTTCGGCATACTTATAGGTATTCATATAGATATTTACGTGACAGATTTTGAGTAATAAAAAGGCATATTCCATCGTGTAAATCGTAGAGCATTAAGCATAAGCCGACTACTTTGTGCTGAAATTGAAAGAATTTTCAAACAAAATTAAAATCGGTATAGTTTTTGACTGATCTTTTTCTCAGGTTTAATGTGTGTGGTATTTGAGGATGGATAAGAACACTCCAGCATCGATACGGTACCCGCCGTTACCCACTTTTTTGGAAAGATAAAGACAGGGTTGCAGCTGTCAAAAAGGCGAGAAGAACAAATGATCGGTGCGCTGTCTCCTTTATGAAAATGATAGTCCTTTGTTACCGACATCTCTTGTTTCTACGATCCGAAATTATCACCCAATTTCGCCTAGTTGCTATTAACCAAGTTTAATCTACAAACAACAGACATGCGAAATTCTATCCAGATGGTATACCATGGTACACACACTTTACTTCAAAAGATCAACCTCTGAAAATTGTTATATTTATATTGTACAACCAGCCTGTATACTTCCTAGCGTAAAGAAATTAATTTTTAGATGGAGATGCATGAGTGTGTTTCTGAGAAAACTTTCCATAAGCTGCACGTCATGTGTAGAGTTTACCGTGGTCAGACGCGGGATACGCAGTTCCCTGGTATGTCCGTTGAATAGGGACCCAAATAACGGACGTTTCGCATACAGTCGAGATTTTGTTAAAGCTCTCCCAGCATTTTTTTGACAACTTTGAGGTGGTATTATTCCATTAATGGCGGCCTGGCTGTCAGAATATATTGTAATAGGTTGAGTTAACTTATTAGAAAAGAGCAATCATGAAGCGGCTTCCGTTAAAGCGGTGAGTAATGCTTAAAATAATCTACAGTGGTCGAGAAGTCTTTTACTTAAATTTATAGCAAGCGTTTCAGTGTAAGATCCGCAAACCACTTTGCCATCTAGTTTAAAGCCATCGGTGAAGATGGCTTCGGGTCTCTGACCCAGAACTACTGCATTTTCCCACTCGTTAATTTCTGGGATTTTTGTTGAGAAAGTATTGTCAAAATAGAATACGGAATTGGTGTAGTCCACCTGAGTCTCATGGCGTTGCAGTTCACATGGAGTCCGCCTGGAGAAGATTAAGAAAAACTTCAGAGCTTTCGTAGGAGTTGAAAGCAGCGTGCCTGTAATGAGTATACCATAGAGGACATCTGCTGGACTTTTTCCAGCTTGGAGACCGACAGTGAGTCCGTAGAATAATATGAGTCTTATTATCGCTTTGTATAACCAGTACACAATATGTGGTCTTAGTCCTCATCTCTTGCCGATCGCCCCCTTGCTGGCGGAGAGTGCGGTCGTAACTTTCCTACACCTTTCTATCGTGTTCAGGTTCCAGGTTTGCTGTTTAAGATTAAGACTAGGTATTAAATCTCAGTAGAAAGAGCGATCTCGGTGCCTTTGAATAAGGGTGGTTTGAAGGCAGAGAGAACTCCCCCTGTGGGGTGAATCTATTGGCATACCTGGTAACCGATGCTGGTAATTCAGCGAAAGTTGTTGTTTTGTAAGAGAGAGACCTCTCTCAATTCTCGTGACAAATTCGTGAATAGCGATGTCTACAGATTTGCCTTAAAGTTGTAGTGTAGAGGTATCTCTTGAAGTATATAAGTGTCGAGCATTCTCTCTAAGATTATTAATAGGACAAATGTAAGGCTTGGCTTATTCGTTGAAAATCATTTCTTCCCGTTCTTTTTTTGGTATGGAGATCACTCCCGTTTTGGTTCAACATGGGGGATGTGCCCCATGGAGAGACAGGCTGAATAAATACTCCACAACAAGGGGGGCAGAATATCCGTTGCTGCCTGTATTATGGCGAGAAAGATTATTTCTAGTCCTGGAGATTTGAAGGGTTGGAAGAAGCTTATTGCCCATTCCACCCTACTGCGGTTTATGATGTTACTTATGTCATGAGCTAAATGTGTCGTTATTGCTGAGACAAAATGCCAATGGCTGCGTGTTTTGGACGTTTTATTCCCAAGTTGTTTTAACTAAAAATATATTCAACTAAATTTATTGCAATGAAATATAACAGGATTATTTAATTACAAGTTATTATAAAACTCTTGATAGAATCGCGGAATAAGGTTCTTTTTAATTAATTCATTAATATCTTTTCTTTAATTATTTGGAATCCCAATTTTAGAGTGGGTAAGCTTTGTCACTTATTCTATTTTGCTTATTTTCGGAATGCTCTGGCAGTTATTTGTTTTTATGTTATATATGGTGAAATTGAACACATTTAGTTTTGATTTGTAGTAGAATGCAAGGACTTCGCGTTTCGGTAATTGCATGACCTCCTACAAATCATACACTGCTACAATCGCATTTTCTTTTTCTTTCTTTTCTTTTATCTTCTCGCAACAAATTTTTCCCCTCCAAGTGGTTTTCGTGTATGGGCTTGTACCTCGATTGTTCTTTTTCAGCCATATTAGTGTAGGCCTAACATTGTTCGCGCAAATCCTTTTTTGGTACAAAAAAATGAGATATTAAAGTCTTCAGTAAAGGCTCTAGGAAACCCTTTTTTTTCTTTGCACATATCTACATAGTCTCGATAAATACTTGATGTTCTTTTACTTCCCTCAATTAATATTTTGGATGTATTTGCCCCCGCGATTTTGGGTATATTTTCAATAAACTCCCTAATTCCAGATGCCATGTTCCTATTGATTTTTTTGTTTACCGTGTTTTCCTCTTTGAGCAGGTTCTAACACCTGGTTAGCAAGTTTTTTCCGTTTTGCCATAACGGTACGTATTAGCAAATCGTTGATATCAAGAGTGTTTTAGTTAATAAATAATTTGCAAACACGAATAACAACATCACTGTTTTCTTTTTAAATAAGCCATATTATTTTGAAGAGTTTTATTTCTACCCACGCGCACGTAGCGGTATCTAGGTTTCACGATTTGCATACAATTAGCAATAAATTCCCTTTGTTTTTCAATATCACCAAGTGCGCTGAATGAGGGAAATATTTCTTTTCTGTTATCCTCGTTAAGATGTTTTGAGCATTCATATCGGCAATTGTGAATTTTTTCAAAGTTACATATTGTCATCCACTGTTTCTTTTTTCTTGTTTCTTTCGCATTTTTCTAGTTGTTTCCTTCTTTTTTTCCTTTCTTCGCTGGGCTAAGCATAATGTGGGCTGAACTTTCTGTGTTCGCAGTTGGTGTGGTATGTTGTATATCAGAAGAAACATTTTTAACAGGTGGCATGAAAGATATTGGACCTGGAGAATCTTCTTCGTAAAATATATCATAACTTTGGTTAATTACAGCGGGGGTTGATCTCTTTGTACTTCGTCACTGCTATACTGTCACTAGTATCATTGAGTGAACCGGAGCGTATGTCATGTCACAGTCTTCTGATAATGATGATGAACGTGTTGATACAGATGCGGAATTATTTTTAGCATATGACAACCTAAAAAATTCAATTTCATGTTTATATTATCAATAATAGCGTATCATTTTATCGAAACATTTATCTTAAATAGTGACACATTTACCTTCAATACGAAGTTCTTAATTTTACACAGCCCGTATTTCACCAAATACAACGTCATAAAACCAAATACTTTATTCGACGATTATAATTTCATCAACAATACCGTCTCAAAACAAAATAATACGGTTTTTAAGAAATTCAGCAACATTAAAAATTTAATTATTTTGACACAAATATCGTAACACAAAATTTCTCATTCTTTCTGAAAAATAAACAAACGATAATTCTGGTACAACTGAGACGTGTTGTAGTTGTGGTTAAAAAATAATGCGGCACAGCAAGTGGAATAACGTCACATCTTTATCACGACTATTTATTTTTCTACTATCAGACTTAAAAATCGACTTTTTTGAGTTATGACACTTGTTTAGTTTTCCGAAACGATAAGCCAGCAATTAAAATGTATGGCCATAAATTCATATGCTGTATGACATTTATAGGCACAAGGCAATAGAAATTAAAGTACAAACAGATGTCCATATACACATATTCATGATATGAATATTGATACTTGATGCCTTTACAACAACATAAGGGTTGTTGCATATGCATCTATGTATACTGATGTTCTTATCATGAATATGTAAAGCAATAAAACTAAAACATAAGATAAGATTATCTATTCGTGGGTAATCTTCTAATGTAAAATATTTAACATGCTTATGTACACATATGCATCTATGTATACTGATGTTCTTATCATGAATATGTAAGGCAAAAAAACTAAAACATAACATAAGATTATCTATTCGTGGGTAATCTTCTAATGTAAAATATTTAACATACTTATGTACACATATGCATGCATGTAAATTTTCATATTACAAATTTATATAAATAAACGCTCCACAGATTGCGGAGCCAGTTATACTTAAACCTAGTCCAAGTGAAGTTTGATTTTAAGGTTGTTCCCGCCTAAACATTTGGTGACCCCAGGTAAGAGTACGCTTTCAAAAATATTTTTAATATTTTGAAAATAAAAATTTAAAAAATAACAATAAAAATATTTTTAATACTTATTATTATTAACAACTTAAAATAAAAAAAAAAAAAATTTCTAAAAATGGAAAAAGTAATTTTCGAACAGCAGACCATTGGAAGTGAAATTTAGAGCTTACATAACGCGTTAGTAAGCCTCAAAGCAACTCCAGTGACCAGGGAACAGGTTAACGACTGGGAAAAACGTATAACTCACCTGTCCCACCAGCTGGAAAATAATGATCGGGAATTAGGGCAACCGTCGGCAACAATGTCACGGAACCCGTATTATACGGAAAAATATGCTCCAAAAGTTAGGGAGCTAATTAAATTAAGTCGGGAGATGTTAAAGTCCCTGCAAATAAAAAATACTGAAAATTTAACTATGAAGGATAGTGAAAATAAGAATTCTGTTCTCCAAATAAAATTCGAATTCGCCGTAAGTGATTTGGAAGAAAACTTTGAAGCTCTTCTTGCTGGAACAGGGAATCTAGAAGAAGTAAATAAGTGTTCAGATCTGGCGAAAGAATTGTTTTTAAAATATATTGAAGTTCATGCAGAAGATGAACTAACAAGTTAATTTAGGCAATTGAGGAAAAACTTAAACTCAATGCCAAATAAAAGTAAAAATGAATATAAAGTGGAAGAAAAAATAAGAGGAAGACCCCTCAATCTTCCACAAATTGAAATTCCTTGTTTCGAAGGGGACTATACTAAATGGAATATGTTCAAGGAACTATTTCATGAATTAGTGGATTCTGAAAATATATCCACAGTGCAAAAAATGTGCATTTTAAAATCAAAATTAAAAGGAAATGCGTCCACATTAATTGAAAATCTTCCATCTTCGGAAGAAAATTACTCAGTCGCATGAAATTTGCTAAAAATCAACTTTGATAATAAGCGAGCTTTAACAAACATTTATTTCAAAAATTTAGTAGATGCTCCCTTTACAAATTCCACAGCTGCTAGTGTGAAAAAATTAAAAGAAGTTATTGAAGAAAGTATTCAAGCTCTAAAGGCGACAAATTTATCGTTAGAAGAAATACTTCAAGCGTTACTGAATTTTCTGCTTGTGAGAAAACTTAACGACTCTCTCAGAACAGAATATGAATCTTCTTTAAAAGACTCCAAAGAATTACCGAGGCTAGATTCATTAACACAATTTCTCGGAAAAGAATTTTTTGCATTAGAAGCAAAACAAAGTGAATACAGAATACAAAAAGCTGTAAATATTCAAAAAAAGGTAATATTTCAGTAGTACCAAATTGTATTATGAACTGCGGAATGCAGCACTATTTAAATCAGTGTAAGAAATTTCAAGGTTTATCCATAAAAGAAAGATGGAATATAATAAAAAACAAAAATATTTGTAAAAAATGTCTAAACGGTGGGCATGTGTTTAAAAACTGCAGCTACATAAACTGTCGGTTTTGCAATTTGGAGCATCATTGGTTACTCCATAAAGATATAAATGCAGTGGCTAGCACAGTGAGCAGTGTAAATTTAAAAGAAAACAAATATGTCCTTTTATCAACAGCCGTAATTAAAATAAAGGATTTTGAAGGGAAATTCATTAACGCAAGGGCATTAATAGATAATGGATCGCAAGTAAATTTAGTAACAAAGCAATTAAAAAATAGACTAAAAATAAAAAAAGGATTATAGAAGGTATTGGGCAAAACATATCTAAAGCACAGGAGCGGATAATAATTGAAATAAAGTCGAAAGTATCCCAATATGAAACACACATTGAAGCATTAGTAGTGGAAAAAATTATTTCACCATTGCCATCTACTAAAATAGAACGTGGAGAAATTCCTACAAAAATAAAATTAGCTGATCCAGAATTTGATATACCAAGCAAAATTGATATATTACTTGGAGCAGAAATTTATCACTCTTTATTGAAGAGTGGTCAAATAAAAATAAAAAATCAAGAATACAATCTTCAAAATAGTGTGCTAGGATGGCTAGCCGGAGGTAGAGCAGATATTAAATTATACTCAAATCATTGTGGAGTATTAGCCTACCATAGCGAAAGCTTGGATAATCAATTAAGGAAATTTTGGGAACTTGAAGAAATAGATACACAGAAAAGATATTTAACAGAGGATGAGAAAAATTGTGAATATCATTTTAACAAAAATTTCAAAAGATAACAAGTTTTCCGTAGCATTGCCATTTAAAATTAATCCACTTCAACTAGGTAATTCGGAGTAAATAGCAAAACGGCGATTTTTTGCTTTAGAAAGGAAATTAGATAAAGATACACAATTAAAAGTACAATACAAGGAGTTTATGGACCAATATTTAAGCTTGGGCCACATGGAATTAATAAATAACGCCAATCAATTGAAACATAAATATTTTCTACCACATCATTGTGTGTTTCGGCCAGAAAGTAGCTCAACCAAATTACGTGTGGTTTTCGATGCGTCTTGCAAAACAACAAATAATAATTCTCTCAATGAATTATTATATACAGGTCCAAGACTACAAGACGATATTTTTAACATATTGCTTAGATTTAGGAAACATAAATATGTAATATCTGCAGATATTGAAAAAATGTTTCGCCAACTTATGGTACATCATCGGCTCCATATTTGGCAACAAAATGTTTAGAAATTATTGCAGAAAGAGAAAAGAATAATTACTCTGAAGTTGAAAGAATTATAAAGGTAGATTTCTATATGGATGATTTAATGACAGGTAGTAACGACATTGAAAAATTAAAACTTTTCCAAGATCACATAATTAAGATTTTGGAAAAGTATGGGTTTCCGTTACGCAAATGGTGTTCAAATATAAAAGATTTACTTGAAGGGATTCCACCTGAAAATCAGGAAGTAAAGTTAGATTTTGAAGAAGAAGAGCAATGCAAGGTAAATCGTTAGGTTTAACTTGGATTCCTACAACTGATAATTTAATAATTAAATGCCATGGAATCAAAGACATAAAACCTTCTAAGAGAAATTTACTTTCTGAAATTTCTAAATTATTTGACCCATTAGGCCTAATTAATCCAATCATTGTATCCGCAAAAATATTACTCCAACAACTGTGGAAATTAAAAATTGACTGGGATGAAATGTTACCAACTGAGATCCAGTAAAAATGGAATGAAATAAGATCTGACTTAAATTCATTAAATAATATAAAAATCCCAAGAAATTTAATGAGTGACAAAGCCGAGAAAATAGAAATTCACGGATTTTGTGACGCTTCTATGAAAGCTTATGGTGCTGTAGTATACATAAGATCAATTAACACAGACGGAACAGTAATATCACGGTTAGCAACAGCTAAATCTAGAGTTGCGCCAATCAAGATAGTAACATTGCCCAGATTAGAATTATGTGCAGCAGTGTTACTTACTGATCTGGTGAAGCAAGTTTTAAAAAGTCTAAAAGTTAAGTTTAACCAAGTTTTTTATTACACAGATTCCACCATAGTATTAAGCTGGCTACGTTTAGAGCCAGCTACTCTCAAAATATTTGTAGCCAACAGAGTCAGCCATATTCAGTCCAACAGCAAGGTCAAGGATTGGAATTATATAAAATCAGAGGAGAACCCTGCAGACATACTTTCCAGAGGAATAATGGGTAAGGAATTGTCTGAAAATAAATTTTGGTTTACAGGTCCGAAATTTTTAGAAGAAAATAACTTTAAAATAAAAGAAATTATGTTTGACGATGAAATCCCAGACATAAAAAACATTAAAAAGGTCGGGGTAGTAATAAATAAAAATTCAATGTGGGAAAGAATAAACCACAAAAATAATTTTAACCACTTTTAAAATATAATTGCCCAAATATATAAAATTACTCAAAAAAAGCTCTAGATATAATTGTAAAAAACATACAAAGCAAACACTTTAAAGAAGAAATTAAAAACCTACAAAAAAATAAAGTAGTACCCTCGAATTCCAAGATAGCTACATTGTCTCCCTTCTTGGACAATGATGGTTTAATTCGAGTTGGAGGTAGAATAGAAAACAGTTTGCTTCCTTTTGAAGCAAAGCATCCTATTTTACTTCCATACGGAGATGAGCACACAGAATTGATGATAAAATGTCTTCACAGTAAACATCTACATGTAGGACCTCAAGGACTACTTGCAATTGTGAGGCAAAAATTCTGGCCATTGCGGGGTAAACAATTAACAACAAAAATCGTAAAGCAATGCTATAGGTGTTTTAAAGTAAATCCACGACCATTACATCAACTGCCAGAAGCTAGAGTCACAAAGACTAGGCCATTCTTAAATGTAGGTATTGACTTTTTAGGTCCGATAAATATTCACCATAAAATAAAAGGGAAAAGAATTGATAAAGCGTATGTGTGCGTTTTTGTGTGTTTTGCAACAAAAGCTGTACATTTAGAAGTTGTATCGGACCTCACCTCAGCAGCATTTATAGGATCCCTAAAAAGGTTTGTAGCTAGACGCAGTTGTCCAATAAAGATTTATTCCGATAACGGAACCAATTTCATAGGAGCAGCGAATAGCTTGAACGAAATTTATAAATTGTTTCAAAATAAAACCCACAATGATAGTTTAGAAAAATTTTGCGCAGAAAGACAAACTAACTGGATCAACATACCAGCAAAATCGCCACACATGGGAGGATTATGGGAGGCAGCAGTAAAAAGTGTCAAAAAACACTTCTTCAGAGTAACTGAAGGAACAATGACCTTTGAAGAAATCAGTACCTTAATGGCACAAATCGAAGCAATTTTAAATTCACGACCCCTAATACCCTGTTCCAATGATCCGAACGATTTAAATATAATAACTCCTGGTCATTTCATTATAGGCGAACCAATGGTAACAATTATTGATAATAATGACAATAAATGCTATCACGGGTTACGTGACCACTGGAAGGCAGTAGAAAAGAATACTCTAGAATTTTGGAAAATATGGGCCAATGAGTATTTATGTGAATTGCAAAAAAGGTTTAAGTGGAAAAACCAAGCAGAAAATATTAAAAAAGACACACTTGTACTTGTAAAAGAAGAAAACGTTTCTCCAATGAATTGGAGGAGGGGAAGAATCGAGAAGGCGATTCTCGGTAAAGACGGGAAATGTAGAGTAGTAGACGTACGTACCAGCAATGGCATATTGACCAGAGCGATACACAATGTTTGTCCGTTTCCTACAGAAGAAAAAATTATTAAAGAAGAAACCGTAAATTTAAAGGAAAAAGATATACAAAATAAAAATAGACAATCACATAGAATAAAAAATAAAAACTGTTTGTTAACAATTCTCTCTTTTTTGTTAATTTTGCCCAGTATTAGCACACAAAATATTTTTGTAGAAAAATTTAAAGATAAGTCAGGAATTTTATTTGAGTCGCGGGGAACAATCGGATTAACCAAGACATCGTGGGATATAATAGTCCACGTAAATTTGAATGACTATTGGCACTACAAAAACACCGTTGATGAAGCTAAGGCAGCGTTGCAGAAAGTAAAGCGCCCCGCAGATGAATTCTACTATTCGGACACCATTAGACAATTAGAAGCGAAGTTTATAAGGATAGAAAGAAGGGATAAAATTATCCTACTAAATAAATCAGCGACGTTTAAAAAACTGAGAAGATCAGCTCCGTTATCATTTATGGGAAGCCTGATGCATGCCCTGTATGGAGTAATGGATGAAGAACATGCTGAGGAACTATCAGAAAAGGTTGAAAGAAGCTACCAAAATGAAAAATACTTGGCTGAACTTTTTAAAAACCAGTCTTCGATTGAAGATATGACTGTAGATGTAATGAGGCATCAAAATGAAATTATTTGGAACAATTTCAAATTATTGAACAATTCCATTTATATGTTCAAAGTTGCAATTAATAAGAACATAGATCAAAATATAATGACAAATGTAGTAACATCGGCCTTAGTGGCTATGTTATCATATGAAGAGCTGCAACAAGATATTATAGGAATGATTTGGAATTCAAAAGGAAAATTCCTAGAAAATTTATTACCGCTCCATAAATTTCAAGAGCAGATTGAGTTAATTAAAACTCACCTCAATCAGCATTTAATGCTTCCAGATATCGACCCAATCGAACTGGCCAAAATAGCAAAAATAACAACTCGTACAACGGAAGAGATGTTAATATTTGAAATAAAAATTCCGTTAATGAACAAAAATAACTTGCAATTATACTCTGTATTGACATACCCAATCAGTCATTCAGAATATTTTGTAAAAATCCAAACTACGTTCAAGCACATTATAATCGACGACAAGAAATCAATGTACTATGGTCTTGCTGATAACAATTTCGACCATTGCGAAAAAATGAAAAAATTAATATTATGTTCACAAATACATCCACTGTACAACATCGGAAAAGATGCGGAGTGTGAAATACAGCTATTCATAAACAAAAAAAGAATTATCAACAGATTGCGCACTAACCATCTTACCTCGAACCAATTATTGGAGTCAGATGCATTCGGAAAATACATGGTTATTTTCAATTGCTGATAAAGTTTCGGCTGACATCATTTGCGACAACCAAACATCAAGCGTAAACTTACATGAGCAAGGTATTTTACGTTTAAAACCGAATTGCCCTTTGAAAGCGGAGCATGTCAATATATGGGCTTACAATACGTACACAACAATTGCAGAATACCGAATACCAAAAGTTAATTTGACCCAACAATTACCAGGTTTTGAGAAACTACAAATAAAAGGGGAAATGCAGACGTTTAAAATAGGAAACATTCCAAGGTCGCGAGGTCTAATGGGGTTTCCGATCGATTTCGAATTTCATCATCTAATGCACTACACATCAAACGCCGGATCCTGGGCAATAATCATCATAATCATCATAGTCATCATACTGATAGCAAGGAAAATGTGGAGAATATCGTTAACACATATACCTAATATGATTGTTCTTCCGCGTTTAGCTTAGAAATAATAACATTATGGTATTTATGTATCAGTAACTAAATAATGTATAAGATTAAAAAGGGCACAAAATGTACATATATAGATATCAATTATTAAAAAAAAAAAAACAAAAAAAAAATAATTTAAATTTAACGGTTTAAAATTATATATAATCAGATACATCTTTAAAAGACTAACAGCATTATTATGTATTGCGAAGCGAACGTTCGTTTCGTGTCAAACACGAATCGTTCGCATATTTGTGTTACGTATTTCGAACACAAAGTCAAACGATAACAGCTGATTCTTACGTGATATGTTATTGAAACGTACATTCCCTATTACGAATAGTATGCAAAACAACAGAGACATGTCAAAGTCAAACGAAAGCTATTTTGGTATCGTTGCGTTAAATTCAAAAATCCAAAAAATGCTTGATTCGAAATAACATATTAATCTTATTTCAGCGTTAAGAAAACTACTGCTGCAATTGAGAATTTAATTGAAATTTGAAAAAACAAATAAAACTATTTATAAATTATAAAAATTGTTTGAATGGTAGTTTTGCTTTTTCCCTTGTTTAAAATTTAAAACATCAAATTGTGTTTACATTTTGATTTTATATATATTTTTAGAAAATTTGTCAACGAACGAGAATATAAAGAAGGAATGAGCAAATGAGCACTGCCAGACTTTTAAAATGTAACTTTAAATAAATAGAAATTAGAAAAAAAACAGTGTTTTTATTTTAATTATTATATAAATGACATATGGCAACATGTTATTTGACAAATGATTCCTTCTCGCATTTCTTTGTTACGTAGGCAACGTAAGGGTTAACGAACAATATAGAGAATGTCAATTCTGTACGAAATCGTCCAGAGACGATTCGTTCGTCAGACCTTTCGTTCGCAATATATAATAAGGCTGTAAGCCTTTTAACGCGAGCAATATGTTTAGTTTTCCGAAACGATAAGCCAGCAATTAAAATGTATGGCCATAAATTCATATGCTGTATGACATTTATAGGCACAAGGCAGTAGAAATTAAAGTACAAACAGATGTCCATATACACATATTCATGATATGAATATTGATACTTGATGCCTTTACAACAACATAAGGGTTGTTGCATATGCATCTATGTATACTGATGTTCTTATCATGAATATGTAAAGCAATAAAACTAAAACATAAGATAAGATTATCTATTCGTGGGTAATCTTCTAATGTAAAATATTTAACATGCTTATGTACACATATGCATCTATGTATACTGATGTTCTTATCATGAATATGTAAGGCAATAAAACTAAAACATAAGATAAGATTATCTATTCGTGGGTAATCTTCTAATGTAAAATATTTAACATACTTATGTACACATATGCATGCATGTAAATTTTCATATTACAAATTTATATAAATAAACGCTCCACAGATTGCGGAGCCAGTTATACTTAAACCTAGTCCAAGTGAAGTTTGATTTTAAGGTTGTTCCCGCCTAAACAACACTATTCATGTAATGAGCAATTTTTTCCCTTCTGGTTTTGGTTTTGAATACGTATTTCAATTAAACAAAAACGTTGTTCAAAAATTAAACCGCGAATATAATAAAAATATAAACACAAAAGAAAATAAATAAAAGAGCGCGGGGAATTCGCATAGAAATACATTGTTGGGTAGCCAGAAAAGGAAAAAAAATTACTATCACTTTACGGGGCATTTATATTAATTTTCCGAAATTTTTCGAAGTTGGGCAACTTTCATGTTCGATATTTTGTAAAAGTTTACATATTTAAGTTCGGCACTACGCGTCGAAGATTTCGCTCAGATTTTCATAGATTTCAAGATATATTTAATTATTTTTTGCAATAATGGCGTCGTATCATCAACTGGTATAATCGCTTAGAGAATTCGAGTCCGATTTCAAATACAGTACTTCAATAGAGCATAATAAATTTAGTTTTGAAATTCAAAAAGATGAATACAAATAGCTTTGGGGCAGAGTTAAGTAAGCTTATAGCGATTTTATAAGCTCAGATTCTACTGGCGGTACAAAGGAAATTAGCTCAGCCAAGAAGAAATACAAAATGTGTTACCAAGCATATCTAAGATGCAATTGTCCGAAGTCGAGAAGAAGAAAGCAGAAGAGTCCGTCGTCATGGATCATGACATTCGTTTTCCCCCGGCAATATACGTACGAAACAAACGTATTAGCCCGGTGGAAAAATTATTTTTCCTGATAGAAAAGACAAAGGGTAAGGCAAAAGAAATCGTTCGTAAGTCCCTCCACTTACAAACGAGGATTTTGCAACCGCTTGGCAAAATCTTAGCGATCACTATGAAAATCAATGAATATTGGTTAATAGCCAATTGATGATTCTCTTCAATCTTTCCCCATTAGAAATTGAATCTGGCAGTGCATTTAAACATCTTCAACGTGAAATAAATAATTGCATTTCGGCACTCCAGATTCATAAAATTGACTTAACTAATTGGGATGCGATCCTAATTTATCTTTGCTCAACTAAACTGCAGAATTCACTGTATTTATGGGAGCAATCAATTACAGAGAAGTAAGAGATGCCAAAGTGGGAAGATATGGATAAATTCTTGACGGTATACGACCTCAGAGGTGCTCATATATCAGAAGCGCCAAATTAACAATATTTTAAGCAAGCAGACTCAAAAGGCGAGCAATTTAATGCTTTTCAAGTGAATGTGGCAAAATATCAATGCAAGTTGTGCAAAAGCGATGCACATTACATCGCATACGTTTCTGCTAACTTTTTCAAAACATGTCTCCTTCTGAGCGATACAATGTTGTTCGAAAATACAAACTTTGTCAAAACTGTCTAAATGCCGGACATGGCGTTGCAAAATGTACTAGCGCTTTTAATTGTTCGATTTGTCACTCTAGACACCATTCCATGCTGCATACACACCCAGTCCAGCAAGCGTCTTCAGACAAAAATGTATTAGTTAGTAATCCCCAAAACGGTTCACTTCTGGTACTAGTGCTCGATATATTCAGCTACAGCACTTATCGATTCTGGTTCCGAGTGCTTATTTATTACCGATCGACTTCGGCGGAGCATAAGACTTCCGGTTAAAAAAGTAAACGCAAAAGTTTCCGGAATTAATAATATGCTTTCGATACAAACAAGCCAAGCATGCTCCATCATGATTGAATCGCCTATCAACGCACAATTTTCGATACGAGCTGAGGCGTTAGTCTTATTTCAGTTAATCGGAAATATGTCAACATGCGATATTGATCTAAGAGTGAAACAGACTTTTCCAGAAATTAAATTGGCGGGTAACCGGTTTTTCGCGAACGTGAATGTGAACCTTATTCAGGGAAGATACATTTATCCTCAAATCACGCGTGGGGGGGCCCTGGGCTCTCTGCTAGCACAAGATTCTCACAGGCCGGACTAAGGCAAGCAGTTCTAATGTAGACAAGATGCATGCTGAAGCAGGATAATGAAACGGTACCTTGCTGCTCGGAAACTCATTCTTTCCAACCGCTTCCGTACCACGGAATAAGCAATCGTGGCTTGAAAACTCGTTCTTTCCGACCACCTATATAGAACGGTTCTAAAACTCGTCCTTTTAGACCGTCATCTCGAATTCGTCATCAGCTTGGCTCGGAAACTCGTCTTTTTTGACCACCACGGTGGATTGGAAACTCATCCTTTCCAACCACTTGACAAAGTCCCAATAAACAGTTTTCGATGAAATTGTAGAGCGTTCCGGGAGTCTGAATGACATAGTTACACGAGTTATTTAAGAAAAATTACTTTTAACAAATTAACAAATTGTGCAAATTGAACTTTAACTAACGACCTTTCCTTCAGTGGATTTATTTTTTTCATTATTCATAATCGTTCTTTATTCAAATAGATAACACAAGCAGGGGAATGTGCGTCCTTGTGGGTCTCCGCGCAACGAAAGGAAATCTAGTTTAAGTTGACAATTGTAAATAATATAGCACCCATTGTACAGGGTGAACGTTGGGTCAGCTAATCCGGGTGGTTGAAATATATTGCTGCGGCAAGGGGGTCGGTCTGTTTAGACCAGAAGCCTAAATGTTATAATTTCCTACTGGTAAAAATGTATGTAAATATATAGCAACCGTTGTTTATCTTTATATCCGCAATTTATTGGTTCGACAACCAATATCACAATTCGCTTAATCCAATTAAGATTTGCAATTTCAAGAAAATACCCCGAGGCGACACAGCGATTGCCCAAATTTACAAAGTGTAAGCCGTTGGGAGGCGGCTTAGTATAAACTGTGGATCCCTCCATTTGTTGGAAAAACATTAAGACACAAAACCACAAATTGGAGGAGGAGATCGGCCGAAAAATCGCTTAAGCGGTTACAAAGCGCCAATTATATAAGTAAATATTATTTCCAACACATGTACATACGTGTATGCATATACGTGTACATACTAAAGCTACAATAATTTATTCGTATTAACAAATTCATAATTAAAGAGTAATTTAATTCAATTCATTTTCTATTTATTCTTTTCGGAATCAACGACTGATTTTGAGGCCGATTTACGTCAGTCGTTAAAAAAAATCGAATATATTAGCGGCAGTAACAAAGTCCTGCTGACTTCCAAATAATCATTTGCAAAACAAAGAAAAATGTTTGAAATTTTGACGTACTAACAATTTTTCTGCAAGATGGCAGATTTGGAAAGAAAAAACATTGGTTTATTTTATAATGAAGTATATTTAATTCTTAAAATGTTAAGATTTGGTAATTATCCTCCAAAATATTTGTGTGTAGCAAAACCAAGAGCTTTGCAATGTTGCAAACTGTTGCGGCATAAATTCAAAAAGGAATATCATCGCTACTTCTCATAGGTATATGAAATCAGTCCATTTGGCTCAAAAAAAAAATCCTCATGAAAACGGTCAACTGTTTCCACAAAGTCAAACTCTGTAAACCCTACGTCAACGTAGGGTAGAGTTAGTATTTTAAATTGGAAGTGTAGTCATTTAAATAGTGCTAAGGTCAAATGAAATAGCTTTCCTCAACATACAAATACAAATAAACAATGTGACACTCATTTTGCTACTTAAAAGCTAAAAATGTTTGATACGTTCTCTTTATGTTAGGTCGTTCGGGTTTTTATTGGTTTTTCAAAATATGATAACTTTGTGTACATTTGTCCGATTTAAGTCAAATATCCGCCGTTTTGTTCGTAAACGAGATGGCATTTTTATTATACACCCCTCGTAGAAGGCGTCCCTATTGGCAAAAAAAACTAGGAGATTCAATTTTCACAGGCCTCTCTTGAGGCTAACTTCTCACCATTAAGCGAGTTCGCCATGGACAGGAAAAGATGGTAATCACTTGGTGCCAGGTCCGGACTATAAGGTGGGTGCATTAGGACCTCCCATCTGAGCTTCTGGAGCTTCTGGCGCGTCGCAAAACACGTGTGTGGCCTGGCGTTGTCTTGATGGAACACAATTCGGCCTCTGTTGATCAAAGGCGGCCTCTTCTGGATGAGTGCTGCCTTCAAGCGGTCCAGTTGTTGGCAGTAGAGGGCCGAATTAAGCTTTTGGCCATAGGAGAGCAGCTCGTAGTAGATGATTCCTTGCCAATCCCACCAAACACACAGCAAAACCTTCCTGGCCGTCAATCCTGGCTTGGCCATCGTTTGACGCTTGACGTTGTCGTAAGTGATCCACTTTTCATCGCCAGTCACCAAACACTTCAGAAATGGGTCGATTTTTTTAAGATTCAGCAGCGATTCGCAGATGGAAATTCAGTCCATCATGGTTACTTGCGTTAGTTCGTGTGGCACCCAAATATCGAGCTTCTTTTTGAATCCAAGGTTATACAAATGGTTCCAAACGGTTTTCTGGCTTATCTTTAGTTCCTCAGCAATTAAATAAGTGCTCACGTGACAGTCTGCTTCTACTAGTTTACCTCAGTGAATATGTCGAGTTTCGTTCCAAGTAAATCGCGTTTGCGGCATTCGTTGCTTTTCTTATTTCATCAAAAGAAAAAAGCAGCTGAAGCTCATCGATTGCTGGCAGAAACTTATGGTGAACATGCTCCCGTGATTATAACATGTGAGACATGGTTTCGTCAATTTAAAAGTGGAGATTTCGATTTGACAGACAATGCAATGGTGCAGCGAAAAAGTTCGAAGACGAGGAATTGCATGTTGATCCAACCCAATCGCAACAAAAATTGGCAGAAACACTACATGTGACTCGAGGAGCAATTTGCCAACGTTTAAAAGCCATGGGAAAAATCCAGAAGTATTTAAAATGGGTGCCACACTAGCTGGACGATAGACAAATGGAAAATCGAAAAACCGTTTGTGAAATGCTGCTTCAACGATTCGAAAGGAAATCTTTTCTGCATCGAATTGTTACGGGGGGCGAAAAATGGATTTATTTTGAGAACCCGAAGGGAAAAAAATCATGGCTTTCCCCTGGTGAAGCTGGCCCATCGACTGCAAGGCTAAATCGCTTTGGCCGTAAGACAATGCTCTGTGTTTGGTGGGACCAGTGTGGTGTGGTGTACTACGAGTTGTTAAAACCTGGTGAAACGGTGAACACGGATCGCTACCGACAACAAATGATCAATTTGAATCATGCGTTGATCGAAAAACGGTCGGAATGGGTCCGAAGACATGGCAAAGTTATCTTGCAACATGACAACGCGCCATCTCATACCGCTAAACTGGTGAAAGTCACATTAAAAACACTTAATTGGGAAATATTATCGCACCCGCCGTACTCTCCAGACGTCGTCCCGTCCGATTATCACCTTTTTGCATCGATGGGACACTCCCTTGCAGAGCAGTGTTTTGCTAATTTTGAAGAAGTCGAAAAATGGCTCGTCGAATGGTTTGCCTCGAAAGAGAAAAAGTTTTTTTTGGAATGGTATCCATAATTTGCCTGAGAGATGGGCGAAATGTGTAGAAACCAATGGTCAATACTTTGAATTCAAAGAATTTCGAAAAAAACCGGCAAATTACAAGTAACACACCTTGTACATCTGCATCAATATAATGGCGATTTTTTGAACAAAAGTTTCTTCAGCGATGAGGCGCAGCTCTCACTCGTAGGATACGTAAATAAGAAAAATTGTCCCATTTGGAGCTCCGAGAATCCTCACTGCCACTATCATTAGAAGGGTTATAGTCGTATAATAGCCGGCTTTTTTTGGCCTTCAATTAAAGAATACGGCTTGAACAATATGTAGCTTCACAGACGGTGACACATGCCACATAACATGAGCGATTATGGCTTTATTGCAAAATGGCTACATGCAAGACCCTGTTTATGTGGATAAACTTTAATATTCGTTAAGTTATGGCTGAGATCCAATATGTTCTAAAGAGTAGTTGACATTGCGAATCGAACTTTGCAAACATTCGCAAGGCGGTCATTTGAATGGCGTAGAGTTTCACATATAAATCCAAGGCTCAGACTTTAGGAAAAAATAATAATTTAACTACATTTATTTAATTTTATTTCTAAAACCGTAAAATTAGTAACCCTGTACTTATGCAAGTGTGCATAGGGCGCATAGACGAAAAAACCATTATTTTTTTTAGTTAAAAAGGCTTAATATGGAATTATAGTTTCCCGATTTATTAAATAATTTTAAATAATTAGTGTAAAAATACGTTTTCACAAATTCATTTTACAATATGGCGATAAAATATACACAAACCCATTTTTCATAATTATAGTATTATGTGCATCTCCTTTTTTTATAATAAGTAATTAAATAACAACATACTTATATACAGGTCTACATATTCTGTCGGGGTGATAATATATACTTTGGTACTAAAATTTACCATTCAGTAATTTTTGTTACTATTATCGTATTCTGAGCTCACTGTCGCCCTGTAAGTTTTGTTACCCGCGAAATAGGAGGTAACAAACAATCTGCTATTTGATTTTGTGTTGTTAATTTGAGAAAAAATTAAAACCAAAATGTCTAGAAGAAAAAAGTGCAAGAATGAAAAAATTAAATTTTAATTTGGAAGTTAGCGTTGCCATTCAGCATTTCCGCCTGAACAAAACGATTGGTTTAGAACTTATAAACGAATTGGCACCATATGATAAGGGAGTAGATGTTAATTTTCATATATAATTTTTGAAGTAATTTTTTAGACAGAAAATATTTTTGCCGTTATATTTAAGGTTTCTCGCAACAATATATTTTTTTTCCTACGAGTCGTATCAGGAATGCGTTGGGAGTTATTGTCTAACTGCTGAGTCAGCCTTCTGTTTCGCGATCACTGCACTACATTTCCGATTTGTTAAAAAAAAAGTAACAAAATTTACTTTACCGGTAATAATGAGAATAGGCATGATAGAGGAGGTTGTAAAATAAAACAGCTGTCGTTTAATTATATTTCTATAATTCATGAGAACTGAAAATAAAGCAAATATTTGAGCTTTTATTTCAATATCTTAAGAGAAACACTGAGACAAAGACAAACGTGTGAAACAATTAAACATGCCAATAATATAGAATATGTCTCTTTTTTTAATGCGTGTAATTAGAAAATAGTCGAATATTATCAGTTATTAAAAAGTTAATTTGTTTAAAAATTTAACTGCCAGATTTTTTCTAATCACACTTGTTTTGTATAAAAAACATTAAACTAGAACACTTACTGATCTATGCCTTTGATGAGTTCGGAATGCTGAACGCTGGCGAGTTAAGGACGCATGACGAACCTATTTAAATAGTTGCCGTTTGCAAAAAGAGAACATATATTTATATTTACCACAATCTTATATTATGAAAGGAATACATAAAGTCCTCCATACAGGTAAAAACAGTTTATTTATAAGTACTAGTAATAGTAGTTCATATCCCATTCCTTGTAAATTTGTAAATTGATTGTGAGATTATTAAGTTATAATACCATATA
Organism: Ceratitis rosa; assembly: GCA_037013455.1. Lineage (NCBI taxonomy): Eukaryota > Metazoa > Arthropoda > Insecta > Diptera > Tephritidae > Ceratitis > Ceratitis rosa. The sequence continues at coordinate 5,283,223 of JAWMAG010000015.1, read as the reverse complement.
TAAGAAAAATATTAGAATGTAAAATATGAAATGCTTAAACTATAATTCTTATATTCAATACACTTATTTTTTTTAGAGCGATATTCTTATAAGACAATTTGTTAACAACTTAGACTGAGACTACGACTAAAATAGCAAACTTTGATGTATTTTGGATAATTTTATTAAAAATTGAATACTGTACGAACAACTTTATTATAATATGAGGAACAGCGAAGCAAAGGGGTGTTATAAGCTCCACAAAACAATTATACCTAACTAAGGAAGATATAAATATATTTCTTACGTACCTATGTTGCTCTTTTTTGTTTAACACTAAATATTATTAATAAAATCAGATTTAAGTGTGAAAAATAGTATTCATTAAACACGTCTTCACTATAGATAATATTGGTAACTTATACTACGAGTGGTGAAAAGCACAGTAGGCAACGAAGTCTTTCTCTCACAACGAATTCGTCATCAAATGTTTGCAACTTTATATGCGGCTTTAGTAAATAACATAAGGATTTAATCCCTTTAGTCCTTGTCCCGTCCATCGCACTGCTTGGACGCCAGCTTGGCGTCGGCGAGGTTGTTTATCGCACAAAGGTTGCTCACGTTTCCTGGTTGCGTGACGTGGCAGCAAGGGTAAGAATTGTGTATAGCCCGGCGACTGTGACTGCATCCCTAGAAGCTCAACTACACCGCAAACTGCTCTGCAAGAAGGGAGCTGTGGGACGGCATTTCAAGTTTGCTACGAATAGTTGCAAATGACAATATTGATTTTTGTGCAGTCAAAACATGAGGTGATATGATGTGGACAGTCATTCGAAAAAAAAACTGCCTTTCAGTCAACATTGCAGTCAACTGCAACGTGAATGATATGGGGAAGATACTCAGACTTACGACTTTAACGCTTTATTTCTTCTCGGGTTAAACCTACAAGCACAAACGGCAAATGTTCTACTCGAGGTGAATTCTGAATGGAGTTAATATCAGGGCTGCCAAATTCAACTTTGTTTAAAATGCGATAAATTTTGGTAAAATTTTAGGTGAATAATTATATTTTTGGCAAAAAATTAGCAATATGGAAACTCTATATTAATCAGCTACAGGCGGCAAATGCTGATGGTTAAAATTTTGCAAAAGCACTCAAATTTTTACAAGCGTTTACGGTTGTTGAAACCGTACAGAGGCACATTAAGTAAACATTAAGCAACTCTCAAGACAGCCGGTTCTACGCACCGGAGTTGACCCGGATTTTATCCGGCCAAGGGCTGTCACCCTTTCGGCGACCTAACCCCGTTTAGGTCAACAGGTAAAATTAGTTTAAGTTCGCCATCGGAGCAATACCTCGCAGCTGGGTTGCTTCAAATCCTTCTCATCAGGGCTGGCGTCGAAACCAACCCTGGTCCGACGGATTATTTCTGCTGCGTGTTCCATGAAAGACTCCACAACTCCTCCACCTCGGTTAGGTGCAACCTGTGCAAGGTCTGCTCAGGCCTTAAGAACCACAGGGAGTGGACCACACGTTATGTGGCCCCATGCTGCCAACGCCCAAGGGCGCCCCCAGCCACCACGGCAGTGCCTTCAGCACCCTTACCCACTTTGGGTAACCCGCAGACCTCCACGGTCTCCCGGAGCTCCCTGCAGCATGACTCCCGCCAACCTTCACCCCTTCCCTTCCCAAAACCAGCTCCTCACCCTCCTCCCGTGCGAGGGCTACCCAGCAGCTCCTAGTCCCCCGCACAATCTGTTCCGTGTGTCAGACCATAGTACGTCGGAATGTGACCTCAGTCAGATGCAATTCTTGCTCCGGCTGGTGTCATTTTCGGACGTGCTCGGGCCTGCGCACCACCCGTGAGTGGAGTGATGCGTACGTTGCCCCTTGCTGTAGGAGTCTGCCCCCGCCTGTTAACACGACAACACCGCCAATCAACACCAACGTGCGGAACCTACCTCAGCGGGTATTACAGCAGCAACACACGTCATTCACGCACCACTCCCTCACCCCCCGTATCACGAACGTTCCCCCGAGACGGACTCGACTCCTTCAATTCAACTGCCACGGACTCCAGGGGAAGATCGACGAGATAGTCGACTATATGAGCCGAAAGCATCTGTCAATTGCTGTGATCCAGGAAACTAAGTTGACCGCCCACTCGGATCTTCTGAGTCGGGCCGGATACAACATAATCCGCAAGGATCGCGAGCGAGACCATGGAGCGGGTTTGGCGTTCATCTTACACAACACCGTGCAGTATCGTCTCATCAACGGCGACATCGACCGTAGGGATACTACCCTAGAATGTCAGGGCATAGCTATCCGGTCAGGCGATGCCGAGCTCCAAATATTAAATCTATACATTCCTCCCGTTACAAGTTGCCCAGTTGGATATAGCCCTGATATAGGTGCGCTACTCAGAGGCGAAAACCGTTTGGTTCTGGGCGACTTTAACGCGCACCACGATCTTTGTCATTCTAGTCTGTCAAATGACCGTAAAGGAATGGAGCTGGCGGAACAGATAGACGATTCGACATTCTGCACAATGAACGACAACACCCCCACCAGAGTTGTGGGTAATTGCCAAAGCTCGCCCGACATAACAATTGCGAGTGCTGGTCTGATAAACAGTATAGTCTGGCGACCTATACTGACACTAGCATCGGACCACTTACCCATACACATCTCGATTGACAGACCTCCCGACTTTGTTTCCGCGGACCACCGGACCTTCGTTAACTTCAAAAAAGCTAACTGGACCGGCTTCACGGAATTCACCGAGAAAGCCTTCAATGCTCTCTCCACTCCAACAGACGTCACCTCTGGTGAGCGATCATTCCGCAGGATTATTGTGACCGCTGCCGCCCGCTTCATCCCGGCAGGCCGAATTGCGGAAATCCGCCCTAACTTCCCGTCCGAAGCGGCGGCTTTAGCAGCAAGGCGAGACATCCTCCGTAACTGCGATCCCGGGAATCCCCTAATCAGGGATTTAAACGCGGAGATTCGGACCATTGTAAACAGACACAAGCGGAAAAAGTGGGAGGAGCACTTAAGGTCCTGCAACCTCTCCTCTGGGGCAACCAAGCTCTGGGCTACAGTCAAGTCGCTGTCTAACCCGACGAGACGCGATGACCGGGTGGAAATTTCATTCGGTGATCGCGCCTCGTCGGACCCGAAGAGATGCGCGAGCTACTTTAGCCGGCTTTTTACACTGCATCCTTCGGTAGACAAAGCGAAACGACGTGTAACCCGCCGTATGCGCAAACTGCCAAACACAAGCGCGGTGCTTGATTTCTCCAGGGAGGAGGTTCAGGGGTTATCGGGAAGGCGAAAGCCTCCAAATCCATCGGCCCTGACGGAATAAGCATGCTGATGCTAAAACATCTCGGACCAGCGGGAGCAGAATACCTCACCAAGGTCCTCAATTTGTCTTTGACAACCCTAATTATACCAGATGTGTGGAAAAACGGTAGGGTGGTCCCGCTACTCAAACCGGGGAAACCAGCCAACAAAGGAGAGTCTTATCGGCCGATAACTCTCCTCTCCCCAGTAGCGAAGACGCTTGAGGCCTTACTGCTCCCGAGTTTTACTCACCATCTGCGTCCAGCAGCACATCAGCATGGCTTCCGAAAAGTGCACAGCACCACAACAGCACTTAACGCCATAAACACCCACGTGGTCAATGGCCTGAACCAAAACCGACCCTGTGCGAGAACTGTCCTGGTAGCACTGGATTTGTCAAAAGCTTTTGACACTGTCAAGCATTCAGTGCTACTCAGTGACATTGAGGAATCCTCATTACCGCCGGGGTTGCAGAGGTCGGTCATGGGCTACCTGATTGGTCGACAATCATCGGTAATATTCCGAGGAGAAACATCCAAGTTGAGAAAAATTAAATAAAATACTCAAACCGCTAGCCGGAAGCACATGGGGTAAAGACCGGCCGGTCGTAAACTACGCTGCACCGATTTGGGCGCCGGGGACGAACGAGACGCAGTGGAGAAAACTACAGGCATGTCAGAACACCGCCCTTAGGACTGCGACAGGAAACCTCCTGATGTCACCGGAGCATCACTTGCACAGCGGAGCATCTATGCTACAAGTTAAGGAGCATAATGCTTTGCTGTGCAAGCAGTTCCTGTTGGGATGCCACCGCATGGAGCACCCCAACAGGCATTTTTTGGAAGCCGAGACCCCGCCTAGGCACATCAGGAAGGGAGTACTTGACCTAAACTACAGCATACAGCATCATGTACAACAACCGCTGGACAGGACGACATACCGACAAGCGCTGAACGCCATTCACCAGGAGTCCGTCAATACCTTCTTAGACTCCCTTCCAGTGAATGGCGTACTCGGAGATAAACCACCACCAATTGCAGACAGTGAGCTCGAGCTGCCTCGAGAGACCCGTGTGATTTTGGCACAGCTTAGATCTGGATACTGTAGTAGGTTAAAGTCCTACATATCCAGACTCGACCCCAGCATACCCAACGTATGCCCTGCATGTGGAGAGTCCCCACACGACACTAACCACCTCTTCACATGCCCCCTTCAACCAACTCATCTAACCCCCCTTTCGATTTGGTCCAACCCCGTCGAAACAGCACGTTTCCTGGACCTCCCATTAGATGACCTCGGCGACTTAGATTAATGATACCGGCCCTAAGCGGGGTTGGTTAGCCGCTACAACAACAACAACAACAACATTAAGTAAGGCAGAATATTTTAATTCGTATCTAAATATTGCTCGAAATGTCGTGGAAAATGCTTTCGGTAGGTTTAAAGGGCAGTGGAGAGCTATTCGCAAAAGAACAGAGTGTGGCACCCTACTTTGTTCCAAAAGTAGTATAATCGTGCGTGATACTACATAAATTTGTAGAACAAAATAAACAACAATCAGGGGTGTTACAGAAACAGATTGTTTCAATTCTAATCGGTATCAGGGGTTACACATTCCGATTATTGATTTGCATATCCGTTTCATTTTCGAAACAGAATTTGTGTCGATTTTAGGTGTTACAGAAACCGATTTGTCGGCTTAAATGTCAGAAATAAGCCGATCAGTTATTCGTTAACAAAATTGTGTGCAAACTTCTTTGCAAGCGGAAATTTAATAAAAATGTAAATCGTGAACAATGGATTTTACAACCAGCAATGCCTGGAATACGGTACTTGATGTAAAAATGGTCACAAAGTCTTCGTTTTTCATTGTTCATTACTAAAATTAGTGTAGGCAATTCAAACGATCAAAAGCATTTAGCATTTCTGTTATAACCACCGAGACTGTACGTCGCGCTAGAGAGATATTTGTGTCCCACAGCTCATTAAATGAGCTTTCTGCCAAAACCGCAGTGTGGATGCAAGTTGGAGCACAAGTGGGATAGACAGCCTATATAAATTGTCTTCAATGACATCCAACACGGTTACAAAGGCTTCCTTGTTAAGGCGATATTGGTCTATGAATCTTCATAAGTACAAACAAATTTTGTATCAGCAAATGTAAAAGTAGAATGCAAATCGCACTTACATCTACTCTGGCAGCTCCAGCGGATTTATTTTCTGGACGGTTTCTCCAACTCCTTCTATCATCAGAAATGCTATCACTGCCGATGCCATTTTATTTTTAGTTAATAATAACAAATGTGTTAAAACCAGTACAAAAAATAAATTGAATTGCTGGGTATTTGTGTAATGACAGCTGATTTTAATATCGGTTTTGCTTATCTTTGAAAAAAGCAAAATCAAGTCGGTTTCGTAACACCATTTCAAACAGATATTGCTTTTCAATAAATAAGCAATTCTGTGTCGGTTTCTATAACACCCCTGAATAATCGCATATTTGGTCACATGAAGACGGAACGCAGCATGAACATGTGCAGCCTCAGAATAACATTTCATTACAAATTATTCAAGAAGACAATTTAAATCCCAAAGAATTGCGAGATCAATTAAAACTATCTTAAGGATATTCTACATTAAGAGGTTTTAATTTTTAATTTTATTCATTTATGAGTTTCTTCAAAAAAAAAAAATATAATAAACATCAAATAACAATTCACTAATCCATTCGTTTCTTAAAAATAAAATAAAAATAAAAAAAAAAAACTCATCTTACTGGTGTTGCATTGACGCTAGCGTTTTCTGTCATTTTGTATACATCGTCCCTTTAAGATGTCACGTTCGCGTTCAATCTTTACAAAAATTTATCATCCTGGGCTTTGAAATTTCTCAGCATTTTTTGTTGAACGTGGATTTATAGCAGTGTGGCTCATCGGTGGTTGTCTTCCCATCCAGTGACGCCACAAGTTGATGTAAGTTCAGGAGTTCATAGATCTGTGGTTATACAAATTTGAATATTAAATACCCATTGTTCAATACATATGTACTTGTATATGCTTACTCAGATAATGCGTTTCCCATTCATCATCGGAACTGTCAAGAGATGTGTCTACACCATCGGCAGTGGCACATGGTCAGTGTCCAAATATTTTACTAGCGAAAGAAAAAATTTGCCACGTTGCCGTTGTCGTTTGCCAGTGACGTTGGCTGCCAATTTTTGTATATCACTGTTTAATTTTTATATAGTATCATTTTAAATTTGTCCCGAACTTGCTCCATTTTTTTAAATATCCCTCTTTGGTCATTTCCCTCGCAACTATCTCACGTTTTTATTCCTTTTCACTTGTCATATAACATTTTAAATATCGATTTCTCTTTCACTACTGCAATCAATTCATAGACTTCCTCGTCCAGCTCAATGTTTCACTTTTTCCCTTTCATTTTTTACATATTTATATATATCACATCCCGATTTCTCAATAACAATAGCTAACGCTTTTACATAAGGAGAGGAAATGTCTATAATCTACCCGAGTAGACGCCTTAAGTCGTGGTGAAAGTGTTTATGTTTGCGAGTTTAATCTACCCGAACAGAAATGAAGCAAAAACGTAGTATATGTACACTAGCCGTCATAAGTCTACGCTCCTATAAAAATGAAATTTTTGTTTGTTGAAAACTTGAAAAACATAGTTCTCATTTTGCATTTTGTTATTGGTCACAGTCTGTCATGCTGCTTGCGCCGCAAATCTTTTTACTCAGACGACCGTTGCTTTTGATAACAGTAATTTTGTCGCGTCAGTCCAGTAATGCGTGCGTCCAAAGAGTACGCTCATCACCTTTCAATTCAAGTTGTAGTAGCGTGCATACATCAAATTTTATTAAAAAAGCCTTTATTATATAAATTAGTGTTATTATAATTTTCCTAAAAACGATGCCGATAAGAAAATATAGACATTGGCCATAGAAAAATTATTGTAAAACTTCACCAAGAAGGCCAAAACTACCGGAAAATATGAAAAACTGTGAATAGAGCATGGACATTAGTTCGCACAGTTGTGATAAACTTAAAAGAAGTAGGAACTTTAACTTCGATACCAAGATCTGGCCAATCTTCCAAACAAACGCACAGGGAAGCACGATGTGTACTTGTAAAGGCAAATGCCAGGATCACAGCGTCCAAAGTAGCCTTACACGTTCAGCAAAAGTTAATAAATGATTCTACCGCTCGAAGAATTTCAAAGAAATGGATACCGTGTCGCTCGAAAGAAACAGTACATATCTTTAATAAATCAACAAAAACGCATAGCTTTCGCAAATAAGTACGTAAACATACCACTAGAATTTAGGAAAAAAATTTTATTTGCTGTTGAAAGCGAATTTCGCATCTTCGGCATCAAGGGACGGAAAATTGTTTGGAGAAAAACAGGTATAGCGCTCAACAAAGAAAATCTCTTCCCCACTGCCAAGCATGGTGGTGGAGCAGTAATGACGTGGGGATGTATGGCAGAAGGTGGCGTTGAAAATTTCGAATTCATTGAAGCAACAATGGACCGGTTCGCATATTTAAACATTTTAATATGTAATTTACGAAAGAGCGTTGAAAATTTGGGATTAAATAATGAGCATTACTTCCAAAAATACATTGACTCCAAACATACTGCCGAAATTTTCCGCCTCTGGCTCGTTTATATCATCCCTAAACAGCTCCTAACACCACCACAATCACTTGATTTGAATCCAATAGAACATCTGCGGACGTTGCTGGAGCTAAATATAAGAATACATGACATAACAAGTAAATCAATGTTGAAAGAAGTCATCAAGGAAGAATGGGGAAAATTACATCTGAAGGGTCTACAAAGCTTTTTAATTCCAGGCAAAATAGACTGAGGGAAGTCCTTAAATCTCGACGAAATTTTTGTTTTTTTTTTTATGTTTTTAAAAGAAGTACTTCGGAAGCGTAGATTTATAACCACTAGTGTATGTATACAGACTAGTCTTGATTTTCTCTAAAGTTCAATTACAAATCTCGTTCCTCATAAATATTATGGCTCCACATTTATAATACGTTCAGTTTTTATTTAATATTTCCATTCTTTTGTATAAATACTAGCTGTACCCTGCAACGCTTCGCTGTCGCACATACTCATTGAATGTATGGCAAATTAATCATGGGATATCTTTTTATCATAATTTACTCAATACTTGTGGGAATACAACATTTTCGGGTTTTCCATTGAGAGAGCAATAGTCCGGCTTTTTGAATTAGCCAGTCCTCGGTCAACTTCCCGGAGAAAATAGCCCTGTTAATATAAGCAATAAGCCACCTATGTACCGATTTTCAAGTAAATCTAGTGCTTGGTCCACTTCCCGGAAAAAAGGAGAGTCTTCCTGTTAATTTAAGCAAAAAGACAGCTATTTACCGAAATTCAAATACGTATTTCTTTAAATAGGTCCCTGGTCCAGTTTACGTAGAGAAGTGTAGTCTTCTTGTTAACTTAAGCAAAAAGCTACCAATGTACCGAATTTCAAGCAAGTCAAACAATAAATAAACTTTTCTCGAATAGGTTAGTTTCTGGTCCACTTCCCGGAGAGAGAAGAGTCTTCCTGTTAATATAAGCAAAAAAACACCTACCAGGTGTGTTAGTTGAAATTTGCCGGCTTTTTCGATGAAGAAAACACTTAATTTTCAGAGGAATCTCAAAATTTTTTTATTCCAAGTATTGACCATTGGTTTTTACACATTTCGCCCATCTCTCAAGCAAATTATGGATATCATTCCAAAAAAACTTTTTCCTTTCGAATCGTTGAAGCAGCATTTCACAAACGGTTTTTCGATTTTCCATTTGTCTATCGTTCAGCTGGTGTGGCACCCATTTTTCATACTTCTGGATCTTTCCCATGGCTTTTAAACGTTGGCAAATTGCCCCTCGAGCCAATTTTTGTTGTTCATCGTCTGTCAAATCGAAATCTCCACTTCTACCTAAATTGACGAAACCATGTCTCACATGTTCTAATCACTGGAGCATTTTCACCATAAGTTTCTACCAGCAACCGGTGAGCTTCAGCTGCTTTTTTTCTTTTGACGAAATAAGAAAAGCAGCGAATGCCGCAAATGCGATTTACTTGGAACGAAACTCGACATATTCACTGAGGTAAACAAATATGACGCTATTATTTTGGCGGAATGTGACTTGCGTTTTTTTGTAGGTTAATGTCAATAGAAGGATGACTTGACCAAAGATGCCTTTTACGAGCGCCTCGAACACACTTATGAGCGCTGCCCCCGCCACGACGTCAAAATTGTGCTTGGCGACTTCAACGCTAGGGTGGGCAAAGAAGGTATCTTTGGTACGGCTGTCGGAAAATTCAGTCTCCACGACGAAACATCTCCAAATGGGCTGAGGCTGATCGACTTCGCCGGGACCCGAAATATGGTCGTCTGTAGCACTAGATTCCAGCACAAAAAAATTCACCAAGCTACTTGGCTGTCTCCAGATCGGAAAACTTCCAACCAGATCGATCATGTTGTGATAGACGGAAGACACGTATCCAGTGTTTTAGATGTGCGTACGTTCCGAGGTCCCAACATTGACTCGGATCACTATCTTGTCGCAGCGAAGATACGCACGCGCCTCTGTGTATCGAAGAACACCCATCAACAAACACAAGGAAGGTTCGACGTTGAAAAGCTGCAATCACAACAGACTGCCGAGCGGTTTTCTACTCGACTTGCACACCTGCTCTCTGAGAGCACTCATCAGCAACCCGGTATAAGGGAACTGTGGGACGGCATCGCAAACTCCCTGCGTACAGCTGCAAACGAAACCATTGGATTTCGGAAAGATCGCAAAAACAGCTGGTACGATGAGGACTGCCGTGTCGCAGTGGAGAGAAAACAGACTGCCTACCTCGCAACCTTGCGATCGACCACAACACGTGCGGGGTGGGATAGATACCGAGAACTGTAGAGGGAAGCAAGGCGCGTCTGCAGACAAAAAAAGAAAGAGGCCGAGATGCGCGAGTATGAGGAGCTTGAGAAGCTGGCCGAGAAGGGTAACGCTCGAAAATTCTATGAAAAGATACGGCGACTTACAGAAGGTTTCAAGACCGGAGCAAACTCTTGTAGGACCCAGGGAGGTGAGCTAGTGACAGATGCCCAGAGTATACTCGATTTATGGAGGGAGCACTTCTCCAGCCTGCTGAATGGCAGTGAACAGGAAACACGCGGAGATGGTGAACCCGAAATGAAGAAGTGCGAATAGCAATCGTCCGCTTAAAGCGGCAGGGGCCGATGGATTACCGGCCGAGCTATTCAAATGCGGCGGCGAATTCAGCTTCTTTGCAAAATATGGTCGGATGAAAGCATGCCCGATGATTGGAATTTAAGTGTGCTCTGCCCGATCCACAAAAAAGGCGATCCCACAGTCTGCGCCAATTACCGTGGAATAAGCCTTCTTAATATCGCATATAAGGTCCTATCAAGCGTATTGTGTGAAAGGCTAAAGCCCACCGTCAACAAACTGATTGGACCTTATCAGTGTGGCTTTAGACCTGGTAAGTCAACCATTGACCAGATATTCACCATGCGCCAAATCTTGGAAAAGACCCGTGAAAAGAGAATCGACACCCACCACCTTTTCGTCGATTTTAAAGCCGCCTTCGACAGCACGAATAGGAGCTGCCTTTATGCCGCTATGTCTGAATTTGGAATCCCCGCAAAACTTATACGGCTAAGTAAACTGACGTTAAGCAACACTAAAAGCTCCGTCAGGATCGGGAAGGACCTCTCCGAGCCGTTCGATACCAAACGAGGTTTCAGACAGGGTGATTCCTTATCGTGTGACTTTTTTAATTTAATGCTGGAGAAAATAATACGAGCTGCAGAGCTAAATAGAGAAGGTACAATCTTCTACAAGAGTGTACAACTGCTGGCGTACGCCGATGATATCGACATTATTGGCCTCAACAACCGCGCCGTGTGTTCTGCTTTCTCCAGACTTGATAAAGAAGCGAAACGAATGGGTCTGGTAGTGAATGAGGGCAAGACGAAATATCTCCTATCATCAAACAAACAGTCATCGCATTCGCGACTCGGCTCCCACGTCACTGTTGACAGTCATAACTTCGAGGTGGTAGATAATTTCGTCTATCTAGGAAGCAGCATTAATACCAACAACAATGTCAGCCTTGAAATCCAACGCAGAATCACTCTCGCCAACAGGTGCTACTTTGGGCTGAGTAGGCAATTGAAAAGTAAAGTCCTCTCTCGACGAACGAAAACCAAGCTCTACAAGTCGCTCATTATACCGGTCCTACTATATGGCGCAGAAGCGTGGACGTTATCAATATCTGATGAGTCGGCTCTAGGAGTCTTCGAGAGGAAAGTTCTGCGAACGATTTATGGTCCTTTGCGCATTGGCAACGGCGAATACCGCATACGATGGAACGATGAGCTGTACGAGCTATACGACGATATTGACATAGTTCAGCGAATGAAGAGACAGCGGCTACGCTGGCTAGGCCATGTCGTCCGAATGGATGAAAACACTCCAGCTTTGAAAGTATTTGATGCAGTACCCGCTGGTGGAAGCAGAGGAAGAGGAAGACCTCCACTCCGTTGGAAAGATCAAGTGGAGAGTGAACTGAGTGAACTTGGCATTTCCAACTGGCGCCAAACAGCGAATAGAAGAGACGAATGGCGCGCACACTTCAACAAACACACCTGGTATGTACCGAATTTCAAGTAAATCGAACCATAAATAAGCTTTTTCAAATAGGTCAATCCCTGGTCCACTTCCAGAACATTTTTTTTTAATGAAACCCTTCCGAGATATCTGACGAAATTTTAAGTCAATCGGTTGGTAACTTTTGGAGAACACGAGTTCCGCGGCGACATAAGAGTTTTTTTTCAAATAGGTCAGTCCACTGTCCACTTCCCGAAACTTTTTTTTGTAAACCTTTCCAGGTATCATAGAAGCAATCTGATGAGATTTCAAGTCATTTGGTCCTTAACTTTTGGAGAAAACCTTATTTGCATGTAAAATTTCTTTCAGTTTATAGCAATGAAACAGGGAAGTCCAGAATATACGTTAATGTGTTGTCTGTGTTCACCTTTTGTTTCAAGTGCATAATGACATCAGTTGTGTTCGTATAACTTACAAGGTGTGATAAAACATATTTACATATCTATATGTTCTATTTTTAATTTTGTTTTTATAAAAATTACAAAATATCATACTCGCAAATGCCCTCACCAAAAGATTTGTAGAAGAGAAAAAAAAGAGCTAAAATAACTATTGAGATGAAACTCAAGGTCATTGAAAATATAAACAAGGTTTGGGTGTGTCTGGTTTAGGACGTAAGTACAACTTATCGATATCGACGATTTCTACTATCCTCAATAAGTACAAGCTTGCGCTGGTGCATGCTGCAAAAGAAGTATCAAGAATTTCTTCGCAACGACCACAAATTACGGATGATGTTGAAAGATCTGTTCTGATATGGATTAACGAAAAGCAAATGCAAGGTGACTAATTTTTGAAGTATATATTATAATTTGTGAGAAGGCTTAAACTATTTTCACCAAACTTATTGAAAAACTATCATGAATAGTAGCAGTGAAAAAGAGTTCCAAGCAAGTAAGGGGTGGCTCGAAAATTAAAAAAAAAACTGGTATTCGTAATGTTATGAGACATTGTGAAGCATCGAGCTTAGACGTTAAAGCCTATTCGTGCCTTTCTTATTATGGTTAATGCTCCTTCACATCCACCAAGCTTGCAAGATGATCTCATTGAAGAGTTAAAATTTATATATAAAAAAACACTTCTTGCTTTTTAATACAACACCATTGCTTCATCCCATGAATCAGGAAGTTTTTTCAAACTTAAGAAGCTCTACACTAAACAACTTTTCCAGCATTGCTTTAAAGTGACTGAAAAAACCAATCGCACTTTAAAGGAGTTTTGGAAAAATCGCTTTCAGTTTGTTGGCTGTTACTAAGAATATCCACTGATACTTGTATTTATGTTATTGGAAATAAAAAAAACAACATGATCTGGCATAATAAACTAAATAGCCGACTTTTAACTTTTCAATGGCCCTGGTTTTAAAAATAATTTTAACACTGTTACAGCAGTATTTAACTCTAATGATAATTCTTCCATAACGAGTATTTTCCAATGTAGAAAAGAATATACATTCACATACATACATATATACAGTTGTTCACTACCAAAGTGATGCAGCCATCTAAGAAATACTAGTATAAGTTTCATCTAAAATTTTCATTAGAGCTTTAAATTTGATATTTTATATTTATTTTATATAATTCACAACAAAAACAAACTTCACTATTATATTGTACCTCACAGCGAAAATGGTGTACAAAGATTTACCGTAAATGGCGGCGGCTTGTCGACGATTTTTAAATGCAAAATAAATACCGTTATAAACTTGGTGTAATGTGAGATAATTTTGGCATTATGGTATTGACATTGGTTGAGTGTAGATTAAAATGGGTCGCCAAACAAGTATTGAAGTGCGAGAATTAATCCTAAAACATTACAAAGATGGCAAAAGTCAGCGTAAAATCGCGGAAATGGTGAAATGGAGCCAAGGAACTGTTCAGCATATCATTGAACGCTACGTACGTGAAAATCGTGTGGTAAATAAAACTAAAACGGCTCATAATAAAATATTTAACGAAAGTGATTTCTGTTGGATCGTACGGAAAATACGCGAAAAACCCCATTTAAGTGCTCCAGCTTTAGGTAAAGTGGTAAAATATCTTGGAAAAAGCTGTAACCCAGAAACCATACGAAGAATCCTCAGAGAAGCTGATTTCAATGGCCGCACAGCTCAAAATAAACCATATTAAATTTTTGTGCTATCAAGATAATCTTCCGAAACATAAATCAGGCGTTGTGCAAAGTTAGCTAATTTGCAACTGTCCGCACATAGTAAAAACCCCAGCGCAGTCTGCAGATTTGGATGTGATTGAGAATCTGTACTAAGTTTTGGAACGAGAGATTCGAAATCATGCCGACTTAAAAAAAGCCCTACAGACAGAATGGAACAATATTGCTCCAAACTATACGAAGAAGTTAGTGGAATCGATGCCGAAACGTATGAAAGAAGTCATGGACCGCAAGGGGTATCCTACTAAATATTAATTAACATACAATGTTAACTACATAAAATACATATAAAATATAAAATTTGTAAAGCATTAATGAAATATGTATACTGGTATATGTATATTGGCCGCTATTAATTGGCATTCATGTTTTTTAGAAAATTTACTTAATTTTTAAATAAAACTTATTAAACTATTTCTTACATAGCTGTATCACTTTGGCTCTGAGCCACTGTATAGGTATGTATGTATATACTATCTCTTGAATGTTATACCTATACAAATCTTGCATGTGCCAAATATTCTTTTATTAATCCCGTTATATTAAGCATTCACATATGGTAGAAAATGGGGATGTGTAGAAGTTCACCCAAGTGAGGGGAACTTTTGACTACCATTCACCTGGGAGGGGCCAGAAACGATTCTTTTCATACAGTTCCAGCAGCTCACGACTTCCGGTCTTAGACCAAATATCCCCAACGAACCTGTACCTGTATCCTGTAGGACCCAGAGGGGAGAGCTAGTGACGGATGCCCAGAGTATACTGAATTCATGGAGGGAGCACATCTCCAGTCTGCTGAATGGCAGTGGTAATGAAACATCCGGGAAAGTTGAACCCGAAACTGCAATTGATGACGGTGGAAAAGTTGTTCGATTACCCGACTATGGAGATGCCCGAATAACTATCCTAAGCTTCAAAACAACAAAGCGGCGGGGACCGATGGATTACCGGCCGAGGTATTCAATTATGGGCGGTGAAGAACTGATCTGGTGCATGCATCGACTTCTTTGCAAAATATGGACGAAAGCATGCCCGAGGATTGGAATTTAAATGTGCTCTGCCTAATCCATAAAATAAAGGTACCTCACAGTCTGCGCCAATTATCGTGGGATAAGCCTCCTTAACATCACATCTAAGGAGCGTATTGTGTGAAAGACTAAAGCCCACCGTCAACAAACTGATTGGACCTTATCAGTATAGCTTTAGACCTGGTAAGTTAGTCATTGACAAGATATTCACCATGCGCCAAATCTTGGAAAAAGCCCATGAAAAGAGGATCGACAATCACCACCTTTTCGTCGATTTTAAAGCAGCACAAAAAGGAGATTCCTATACGCCGCTATGTCTGAAGTTGATATCACCGCAAAACTTATTCGGCTGTGGTAATTGACCTTAAGCAGCTCTAAAAGATCCGTCAGAATCGGAAAGGACCTTTTGACTTTTGTAACTTATTGCTGGAGAAAATTACTAGCTGAATAGGGAAGGTACAATCTTCTATAAGAGTGTGCAGCTGCTGGCGTACGCCGATGATATTGACATTATTGGCCTCAACAACCGCGCATTGTGTTCTGCTTTCTCCAGACTTGATAAAGAAACGAAGGGAATGGGTTTGGTAGTGAATGACGGCAAGACGAAATATCTCCTGTCGTCAAACAAACAGTCATCGCATTCGCGGCTCATGGGACAACTTCGATGTTATAGATAATTTCGTCTATCTAAGGACCAACATTAACACCAACAACAACTTCAGCCTGGAAATCCAACGCAGAATCACTCTTGCCTACAGGTGCCACTTTGGACTGAGTAGACAATTGAAAAGTTAAGTCCTCTCTCGGCGAATGAAAACCAAACTCTACAAGTTGGTCATCATACCCATCCTACTATATGGCGCAGAAGCGTGGACGATGTCAACATCTGATGAGTCGGCTGTAGGAGTCTTCGAGAGAAATGTTTTGCGAACGATTTATGGTCCTTTACGCATTGGCAACGAATACCGCAGACTATGGAACGATGAGCTGTACGAGCTATATCATGATATTGACAAAGTCCAGCGAATGAAGAGACAGCGGCTACGCTGGTTAAGTCATGTCGTCCGAATGGACGAAAGCACCCCAGCTTTAAAAGTATTCGACGCAGTCCTCGCTAGTGGAAGCAGAGGAAGAGGAAAACCTCCACTCCGTTGGAAGGATCAGGTGGAGAGTGACCTGGGTTTACTTGGTATTTCAGCGAAGAGAAGAAATGAATGGCGCGCTAATATTTATAAGACAATAATCTCGTAAGCGGTGCCAACGACATTAATGTTAACCACTGTGGGCCCTTCAATCAAGGACGTAACTGTTTGAAGAAGGTATGAAAAATCATCGCGTATATATACGAGTACAATCAGCTATTAAAGTACATACTTTATTTAAAGGTTTGGACCGATTGCTACCAAAAAAGTCAAAAATGCTAAACACATTACTGAAACAGGATGCATGGCTTTCAGCCAAATATCTTTAAGTGTACTCGAAGTGGATATTAGTGTTATACTGTCACTGTATAGATGAGTAGAGGATTTCAACAGTTTCGATGCTCTCCTGTAATTGCGACAAAAAATATTTCGGATTAAAAAGTCTCGAGTCAATGCAAATAAAGGGTGGTTAAATTTTCAAGGGCCGATGTTGATTTTGAATAAAACACAAACTATTTAGGAAATTATTGAAATTTTATTTTATTATGATATATTGGTATTACTCAATTATGTATGTAACAAATTATCGGCCAAATGAGCGCCACGACCTCGGCGGCACACCTCCATACGATGGTCCAAATTTTCGATGACGCTGAGGCATAATGGAGTTTCTATGCCGTTAATGTGCCGAATTATCTCATCCTTTAGCTCTTGAATTGTTGCTGGCTTATCGACGTACACCTTTTCTTTCAAATAACCCCAGAGAAAAAAGTCCAACGGTGTCAAATCACATGATCGTGGGGGCCAATTGACATCGCCATTACGTGAGATAACACGGCCATTGAATTTGTTGCGCAAAAGAGCCATTGTTTCGTTAGCTGTGTGGCAAGTGGCACCGTCCTGCTGAAACCACATATCGTCCACATCCATATCTTCCAATTGTGGCCATAAAAAATTCGTTATCATCTCACGATAGCGAACACCATTCACAGTAACTGCCTGACCGGCCTCATTTTGGAAAAAAATACGGCCCGATGATGCCGCCAGCCCATAAACCGCACCAAACAGTCACCCTTTGTGGGTGCATTGCTTTTTCGACAATCACTCTTGGATTCTCATTCGCCCAAATGCGGCAATTCTGTTTATTGACGAATCCACTGAGGTGAAAATGTGCCTCATCACTGAAGATGATTTTCTTCGAAAATTTTCATAATAAGTCTGGATAACTTTAACACGTTGTTGGATTGTGTATCTCTCCATGGTTCAAATTGAGTAAGTCTGAAATAGAGAAATGTCAAATTAAATTCGGAAAAAAACTTGGCGTTTAGGTGTGGTTCACATTCAACATCGGCCCTTACAATTTAACCACCCTTTAATTCCCAGCGCCAAATTGAAATTGAGTCTTTTTCGACACCTCACCAGACAGTGGTTACCATCGCAGATATTGATCTAACCTGCACACCACACCAGAAACATAAGAAAAGCAAGATGGGTCTACTTAAAGAGCGAATAGTAATACAAAACAAAATGGAGGAACATATATACATAGTGAAGGACGTGACTAGAGATCAATAGGAATGGATCCAATTGTAATTGGCTTAAACTTCTGCCGAAAACCGAACCGAACCGAACCGAACCGAACCAAATATACCAACTATCCCTTTGTCAATTGTTTCTGCACGAAAAACTGTACACTCACATAATATGTCAAACTAAAGGACTTTTTTTTATCGGTTCCGTGGGCTTTAATTATTTACACCAATAACTCTGCAGATTATATGAAAATATCTTTGCACAAGTGTTACCAAGTGCATACTGACTGATTTGGCACAATAATAAAAATCATATACCAGATGGGGTGCTGACAGCTGATTGTTGTTGACGTGTTTGGTATCCTCGCATGAGTTGAATTTTTAATTGGTGAGCCATCTTTGAGGTTTTATAATAGTCCGAGGGAGCCAAATCGGGCGAATACGGTGGATGCAGAAACTATTTGAGCCCTAAATCATTAACTTTAGCCATGGATGCGATGTGCGCCGGCGCATTGTCTTGCAAAAACAAAATTTTTCTGCTGATACTCAACATGATAATGGGAAGACGCAAACAGATCAGGATAACAACATTCATACATATATGCCAGAATGCTAAAACACAAACAACAGGAAGCAATACGCCAGCGACCAAAATACTGTCAATA
Organism: Ceratitis rosa; assembly: GCA_037013455.1. Classification (NCBI taxonomy): domain Eukaryota; kingdom Metazoa; phylum Arthropoda; class Insecta; order Diptera; family Tephritidae; genus Ceratitis; species Ceratitis rosa. The sequence goes on along the minus strand of JAWMAG010000015.1, from coordinate 5,264,608 downwards.
TTGGAAAAAATTAGATGAGATGTGTGCAATCATTCCAGTCAATAATTTTAATTATAATCGTACTGTAGTCAGACTATTTAACTGCATAGAGACAAACTGACAAGCGTCGGTTTTGCAGCAAACGGTTCGCTAGGTGTAAAAATTCAAACTTCCTCGACGAACGAGGTTGTGCGCCGGGTTTGGGACCTGCACGAAGAAACCAGCTCCAATGAAAAATCTAAACATGCCTCGGATAAGATAGCAACCTTCTGATGACGACCCACAAACGAGCTAAGGATCACGATTTGAGGGCATTCACCTGGAATGTCCGGTCCCTTAATTGGGAAGGTGCCGCTGCCCAGCTGGTTGATGTCAAAATATAATTTTATTAGGACATGAACCAGATGGTCAGCGGCACATTCCCAATTTAGAAACCGGACATTTTCATTTGTTTCATCCCAAACAATACACCCAACCGCAAGGGATTCGCCTTCTCACGTTAGCTCCTGTAGTGGCTTGAGTACCATATATATCAAAATACTATGTACACAAAACAATGAAAGCAATATAATCAAAAGAATCAGGCCAATGACTCTGCACAGCCCCTATTAGATAAGCATAACAAAGCATACCATATACAACAACTCTCAAGACAGCCGGTTCTACGCACCGGAGTTGACTCGGATTTTATCCGGCCAAGGGCTGTCACCCTTTCGGCGACCTAACTCCGTTTAGGTCAACAGGTAAAATTAGTTAAACTTCGCCAACGGAGCAACACCTCGCAGCTGGGCTGCTCCAAATCCTTCTCATCAGGGCTGGCGTCCAAACCAACACTGGTCCGACGGATAATTTCCGCTGCCTGTGCATCAAATGACTACAACACTCCTCCACCTCGGTTAAGTGCAACCAGTGCAATGGTTGGAGTCACCTTAAGGTCTGCTCAGGGAGTGGACCACACGTTATGTGGCCTCATGCTTCATGCTGCCAACGCCCAAGTGCGCCCCCAGCCTCCACGGCAGCGCCTTCAGCACCCTTACCCACTTCGGGTAACCCACAGACCTCCACGGTCTCCCAGAGCTCCTCACAGCATGACTCCCGCCAACCCTCACCCCATCCCAACCCACAACCAGCTCCTCCTCCTCCCGTGTGAGGGCTACCCAGCAGCTCCTAGTCCCCCGCACAGTCTGTTCCGTGTGTCAGACCATAGTGCTTCGGAACGTGACCTCAATCAGATGCAATTCTTGCTCCGGCTGGTGTCACATTTGGACGTGCTCTGGCCTGCGCACCACTCGTGAGTGATGCATACGTTGCCCCATGCTGTAGGAGTCTGCCCCGCTTGTAAACACAACAACACTGCCAACCAACACCAACGTGCGGAACCAACTTCAACGGGTAACACAGCAGCACACACCTCATCCATGCATCACTCCCTCACCCCCCGGGTCACGAACGTTACCCCGGACGGACACGACTCCTACAATTTAACTGCAACGGATCGACGGGATAGTCGTAATAGCGTTGATCATTTCACTTGGTTTGTATTTACCCATAGTTTTGTTATTGTACGTAGCTAGCGACCCATGCTGTCTTCACTAAGCTGGCCGGTCGCTTTGCTAGTTTTTGTCATCTCCTTTTTGTGCGGTAGTTTGTTTTGTTGACGTGTGTGGTTGTTGGTAGGCGCTTGACCAACAGACATTGTAGGTATACATATGTATGTGCGTATGTACATGCATATTGTTAATAAAAATAAGTGGAGGTGGCAAATTGGCGCCCAACGTGGAGCCCAACATATAAAGATATTTATTTTGTAGAATTTTGTTTTTTTTTTGTTACAAGAGGGAAAAGAAAATTTTCTGTCTTTAATATTTTTCTTTTTAATTTTTATTAGTAGGAAAAATCACAAGATTGGGAGTCGAACCCAGGCCGATACAAGGAACATTAGCGTTTTAACTTATTACAAAGGAATTTGATGAGTCCGTTCCGTTATGTAAATTTGCAATTTTTCCTTGTTTGTTTGTTGCGTTATATTGTATCGGAGTGTTACCCAGGTAGTGGAAATTGCACGTCAAGTGGGTAGAGACTTGTCCAGAAGTAACCAGTAGTAGTCCCGCCCAATATTGGGTTGTAATTTTTAGTTTTTTTTGTTAATTAAGGATCTTTGTTCTCTTTTTTTCTGATTGAATATTTTTTATTTTATAAAAAAAATTGCTTTGTTAATAGTTGTGTTGTTAACAATATTTGTTTTTTATTTTATTAGTTTTTTGTTATGTTTTTTGTGGTTAGGCTCTTTTGTTGTTTACGTGATAGGGTCTTTTGTTGAGCCACTATAGGGTTTTTTCTTGTTTTTCGAGTTTATTTTTTTTTATTTGACATTGAGATTAATCGTTTAGCGCAAGATGAGCTCGCGTACGAGATGGAGGCACGCGACAAGTTGTTGCTCCATCTCGCCGAATTACAGGAGGTCGTCGGCAGCGAAGAAGCCGAAGAAAAGGAGATCGTTTCGGTAGAGCGCTCGGGTGCCACTCGTGCGGACCCGATAGCACCCCCGCCCGTGAAAGTACGACGCGTGGTTGAAGAAATAGTCGAGTCTCAGAAGCCGGTACACCTGTCGAAGTGGGACCCAAACTCAACTTTTTAAAGGCGCGGTAGATTTGTTTGTAGGGAAAGCTCTTTTGTGGTTTAGGCCTGTTAGGAAGACACTAGGTAGCTGGGAGGAACTGGTAAGAGAGTTTTTGCACCCCAACTACGACGATGTCTTACTAGAGGAGATTAGGCGAAGGACTCAGGGAGCCAATTAGTCTATCGGAGTATATGTAGCGGGTATGCAGATAATGATTGGTAGGCTTCAGGAGCCTTTATCTGAGAAAAGGATGTTAGGATGGATTAGGGCAAATCTCCTACCATTCTACCAGACCCAGTTGGAACTGGTGATAATAGGGTCGATTACCAAACTATTTGCTTAGGTAGGCAACTAGAGGCAGTTAGGTCGTCGGTGGATGCATTTGTCCCTTCTCCGAGTTATAAGGCCAAGGGGTTATTGGAGCCCGACCTGGCTTATGTCTTGATAGTTTTAGGCCGGGTTCGAGCACCCGGTGCTTCAATTGTAGGCGGTTCGGGCATATTTCGGCGTATTGTAGGAAGGGGATTAATTGCTTCGGTTGCGGTAGACTTGGAGTCATGAAGCGAGACTGCCCGGCGTGTGCAGCGAAGCCGAGTACCCAACGAAGTACAGCTTCCGGTGGTGGGCGAAACCAAAACCCCTTCAAGTCAGGGCGTGTCAGAGAAAGAAGGTCGGATGACAGAATAGGAAATTCTCGGTCGAGTGATAGGGTTGTCAGGTTGGACAACAGTTCGGGAAACGGGAGATAGACCCCTGGGACAGCAGGACGACGGTCTAGTAGGGCGAATCAGTGCACCTGCTAACTCCTAGCTGGCATATGTAGGAGTCCATGTTGAAGAGGTTAGGTTGGCGTTTTCGTCGGTGACGTACGGTCACGATGAACGCCCGTATTTGGATATAAGGATCCGTGGTTTTGCTTTTAGGGCGGTTTTGGGTTCTGGTGCAACCAGAACCGTAATAGGTCGGCTAGGTTGGCAGAAATTGAGTTCGTATGGAATTAGGTTGAGTTCAGTTTCGAATTTTTTGAGACTGACTCTCGCGGATGGTGGTTCTATCTCGGTGTTAGGTTCGGTTTCATTGCCAATCGAGCTGGAGAGCAAGTCGGTTCTCCTGGAATGCCTCGTAGTTCCAGAGCTACCTCAGGGCGTAAGCCTTGGCATCGATTTTGGGGCCAGGCGGGTATTATCCCGGATATATCGAGGAAGGGGTGGTCGTTTTCTCGGCCGGAACCAGAACCGTTGGTGGCAATAGTGGATCACTCCGAATTAGGTGATAGGAAATCTAGGGCATTAGGTCAACTAATAGCTGGGGCGCTCCAGGCTATGACAGAAGGGCTAGACCGGACCCATTTGGTCGAACATAAGATCAGGGTAAAAGCAGGAGTTGAACCTGTAAAACAGCGTTATTGCCCTGTGTCTCCCGTCATACAGTCGCGTATGGACGAAGAGTTCTTGGGCGTCTCCATGAGTTATGATCAGAAGGAAAGATCGTATATATAGGTTGTGGATTCTAGTGCAACCAGAACCGTGATAGGTCGGCTAGGTTGGCAGAAATTGAGTTCATATGGAATTAGGTTGAGTTCAGTTTCGAATTTTTTGAGAATAACTCTCGCGGATGGAGGTTCTATCTCGGTGTCAGGTTCGGTTTTGTTGCCAATCGAGCTGGAGAGCAAGTCGGTTCTCCTGGAATGCCTCTTAGTTCCAGAGTTACCTCAGGGCGTAATGCCACGGACTCCAAGGGAATATCGACGAGATAGTCGACTATATGAGGCGGGAGCATCTGTCAATTGCAACGATCCAGGAAACTAAGTTGACCGCCCGCTCGGATCTTCTGAGCCGGGCCGGATACAACATAATCCACAAGGATCGCGAGCGATACCATGGAGGGGGTCTGGCGTTCATCATACACAACACCGTGCAGTATCGTCTCATCGACGGCGACATCGACGCAGGGATACTACCCTAGGATGTCATGGTATAGATATCCGGTCAGGCGATGACGAGCTCGAAACATTTAATATATACATTCCTCCCGTTACAAGTTGCCCAGTTGGATATAGCCCTGATATAGGTGCGCTACTCAGAGGCGAAAACCGTTTGGTTTTAGGCGACTTTAACGTGCATCACGATCTTTGGCATTCTAGCCTGTCAAATGACCGTAGAGGAATGGAGCTGGCGGAACAGATAGACGATTCGACATTTTGCACAATGAACGATAACACCCCCACCAGACGTGTGGGTAATTGCCAAAGCTCGCCTGATATAACAATTGCGAGTGCTGGTCTGATAAACAGTTTAGTCTGTCGTGAGAGAGCTATAAGAGCACACAAGCATTTAAGCACTGCTCATAAAAATAAAATAAAATAAAACAAAACATACAGTGAAAAATTCAAAAGAAGTAAGCAAGTGCCTTTAGTGTAATCTGAAGAACACTTTAAAAAAGAAAACATTAATAAACTCCAAATTAAATAAGAGAAGATAATATTAATAAACAATAAGTGCAAACGGAAAAATAAACGAAAAGTTATCCAGTGAGTACAAAAACTAAAATGAGTGCGTCGCGGTCAAACCCGCCGGATCGAAAGCTCTCAAATGCTTATTTTTCCTATTTTGAGCAAACAACGCCAACACAATCAACGGCAAAAGAAAGCAACAAGCAAGCAGGAGACTCTCAGCAGTACTCAGCTAGCGCTAAACAGATGGCGAAGTCGGCAGAAAAACGAGAGAAAAAAGGTAACAGCAAGTAAACACCCAGCAGGAAACCGCCCACCAATACAAATATGGTAAAAAGGAACAAGCAAGCGGTAAGCCCAATGAAATAAAAAAGAACACAAAAATACAGACAGGACTAGATCGATATGTAAATGTCAAGAGGAAGTCGAGTCCTATTAATAACACTAACAACAAAAAAGTGCAAATGAGTGGAACCAACTTAAAAATTCAAGAACCCTCTAGTAGCAACCGATATGCTTTATTAAGTGAGGACAACGTAAAGGGTACTACCACAGTTGTAAATGCCAAACCACCGCCAATTTACTTGCGCGAACGTGTCTCAAGCACGGCAGTTGATAATATTACTAAAATAGCCGTAACTAATAACTTTCACGTTGTGCCTTTAAAAAAAGGTAACATCGATGAAACAAAAATCCAAACTTACAGCGAAAAAAGCTTCATGCAAATAGTAAGCTTTCTATCGTCAAATAATAAAAATTATTACTCATATCAACTGAAGAGCTCGAAAGGCCTAACAGTTGTAATCAAGCTATCGAATCCTCAGTCAAGTCAGATGAAATAAAAGAGGCTCTCGAAGAAAATGGTTTCAGTACTAAATCGGTCATAAATATACTTAATAGAAACAAAGTACCCCAGCCAATGTTTAATGATGCCACCATGAAAAAATGTAGTAATTGTGGACGTAATCACACTGCTAATTATAGGGGCTGCCCTGTATATAAAGATCTAAAAGTTAGGTTGGCTAACAATATACAGACTCGCCGAAGTCAAATGGTAAATCAAATCCAATTTGTAGGAAAAGCTACCGATGAAATTGTTCCAAACGTGCAAAATTTGAATCCAAATAAATTATCTTATGCGAATGTACTGAAGAATGATTCAGATAATATTCCACAGAACCAATCTAATGGAGGTATAGAATCGATGATTTTAAACCTTACGCAGTGCATGACACAGTTCATGTCAACTATGCAAATGATGATCCAAGACTTGATTAAAGCCCAGAATAACATGCTACAAATCTTCATGCAAAAGAAATGAGCGTGCTAAACATTTGTTTTTAGAATGCAAACGGTGTGAACCAACATAAATTAGAATTGGCACGATTTTTATCAGAGTATGCTATAGACGTAATGCTATTGTCTGAAACGCACTTGACGGATAAATATAACTTTTATATACCTCGGTTCATATTCTACTCCACTAACTACCCTGATGGCAAAGCGCACGGCGGCAATGGAATACTTCTAAGAAACCGCCTTAAATACTGCATCTTACAGCCTTACGCCACCAATTATCTACAAGCTATCTCTGTAACTTTGAATAATTATGGCAAAGAGCTAAATCTCTCAGCCATTTATTGCCCTCCAAAATTTAAGATCACAGAAAATCAATTCAAGGAATTTTTTGATAATCTTGGTGATAGATTTATAGCAGGAGGAGACTACAATGCAAAGCATGTATACTGGGGATCCCGTCTAATAAACCCCAAAGGCCGTCAGCTATATAATACCATCATAAACAAGCATAACAATTTAGATTGTATTTCCCCAGGTCAACCAACATACTGGCCTACCGATCGGAAGAAAATACCTGACTTAATAGACTTTGCTGTCTCAAGAAAAATCGACAGACAACTTGTATCAGCTGTGACAGTTGCTGAGCTGTCTTCAGACCACTCACCAGTTCTAATAAAAATTTATGAGCGCCCGAAGATAGTTGCACAAGAATCAAGACTAACAAACAGAGAAACAAACTGGCTAAAATACAAAAAATATACTAGTAGTCGTATTAACATCAACCCAATATTGAATTGCGAAAACGATATTGATGACTACATTAATGAGCTCAATAATGTCCTTGTTTCTGCGGCAACCATAGCAACTCAAAACAATAAAAAGCCAAAAATCCTAACAAATACGGAAATAGAAAAATTAGTAAAAAAATAAGCGCCGTTTGCGGAGAGAATGGCAAGAATATCGCTCTCCAGCCGCAAAGTTACGGTTGAAAGCAGCAGAGAGGAAGCTGAAAAGTGCACTGAAACAAGCAGATCACAATACCAAGTCATACATAGAAAAACTAGCGCCAAATTCTGCCAAAAAATACTCACTCTGGAAAGCACAAAAAAAATTTAAGCCTCCAATAGAAGTGAATATGCCAATCAGGGACCCAAATGGTAACTGGAAACGTAGTAACGAAGAAAAGGCAAATTGCTTTGGCTAGGAAAATCAGGTGGTAATTAAAATATCAAGCCTAGAAGTGGTAAACGCGATACAGAAACTGAATCCAAAGAAATCTCCAGGCCACGACCTTATTACACCAAAAGTGCTAATAGAGCTACCAAGAGTTGCACAAACATTGCTCTCTGAACTCTTTAATGCCATTCTAAAACTAAATTACTTTCCAAACGCGTGGAAAAAGTCGCAGATGTTAATGATAGCCAAACCAGGCAAAGACCATACACAGGCGTCTTCTTACAGACCAATAAGCCTACTACCCAGTCTTTCCAAATTATTTGAAAAAATTCTGCTATAAAAAATATCTCCTTTTCTCCACCGTAGCAATGTGATACCAGATCACCAGTTCGACTTTCGTGGAAAGCATAGTACTATTGAACAAGTTAACCGAATAACTAATGAAATCAGGAAGGCATTCGAGCTCAAGGAGTATTGCTTGAGCAATCCTTCTTGACGTAGCACAAGCGTTCGACAAAGTCTGGCATAAAGGTTTACTGTACAAAATACATAAAGCTCTGCCTGTTCAATTTTATATGATACTTAAGTCATATCTGACCAACAGGCAATTTACAATTAAACAATCTGAATTTATCAGTGAGGAGTATCCGGTAAAAGCTGGTGTTCCGCAGGGTAGCGTCCCTGGGCCTATTTTATGTATTATATACACTGCAGACATCCCATTAAACCGAAAAGTGCAGACATCTACCTTTGCGGATGACACCGCTGTTTTATGCCGGGATAAATGCCCTAAAAGAGCAGCAAAAACGATTAGTGATCATTTACTCCTCATCGAAGAATGGCTAGAAAACTGGAGAATTAAAGTTAATGAACAAAAGTGTAAACACGTTACATTTACTTTAAGACCGCAATCATGTCCTGCAATTCGCTTAAATGGTATAAACATTCCCCAAGTAAATGATGTTACATATCTCGGTATACACTTAGATAGACGTCTCACTTGGAAGAGACACATAGAGGCAAAAATACTACACATGAAATTAAAAGCAGCTAGCTTAAATTGGCTTTTAAATAAATACTCCGGTCTAAAACTAGACTACAAAGGCCTTATTTACAACGCAGTGTTAAAACCAATTTGGATGTATGGTATTCAACTGTGGGGTACGACCTGTGCAACTAACATTGATAAAATACAGAGGTTCCAGTCCAAAATTTTAAGAGCACTAACAGGCGCACCATGGTACGTTCGTAACGTAAACATTCACAAAGACCTTGGTATTTTACTGGTTAAGCCTGATATTGAAAGAAGCAGGACGAAGTACTTCACAAAGCTGAGAAATCATCCAAACACGCTAGCTAATGCTTTGTGCAACCCAACAAGAAATTCCCGCCTGCAGCGAAGAGATTTTCCCGCCTTCTAAGAAGAGCGCCGTAGTTTGAAAAGGGCTCAGAGTTACATAACTCGAGTTATCATGTTTGTAATTTGGTCCTTAAGATTTGTACACTTACTGTTAGGCTTATATTAAAGCAGATTCAGTAAATAAATAAATTGTGTATAAAAAAAAAAGTTTAGTCTGGCGACCTATACTGACACTAGCATCGGACCACTTACCCATACACATCTCGATTGACAGACCTCCCGACTTTGTTTCCGCGGACCACCGGACGTTCGTTAACTTCAAAAAAGCTAACTGGACCGGCTTCACGGAATTCACCGAGAACGCCTTCAGTGCTCTCTCCACTCCAACAGACGTCATCTCTGGTGAGCGATAATTCCGCAGGAATGTTGTGACCGCTGCCGCCCGCTTCATCCCAAAAGGTCGAATTGCAGAAATCCGCCCTAATTTCCCGGCCGAAGCAGCGGCTTTAGCAGCAAGGCGCGACATACTCCGTTACTCTAATCCCGTTGTAAACAAACACGAGCGGGGAAAGTGGGAGGGGCACTTAAGGTCCTGATGCTGATGCTAAAACATCTCGGACCAGCGGGAGCAGATTACCTCACCAAGGTCCTCAATTTGTCTTTGACCACCCTAATTATACCAGATGTATGGAAAAACGGTAGGGTGGTCCCGCTACTTAAACCGGGGAAACCAGCCAACAAAGGAGAGTCTTATCGGCCGATAACTCTCCTCTCCTCCGTAGAGAAGACGCTTGAGGCCTTGCTGCTCCCGACATTCACTCACCATCTGTGTCCAGCTGCACATCAGCCTGGCTTCCGAAAAGTGCACAGCACCACAACAGCACTTAACGCCATAAACACCCAAGTGGTCAATGGCCTGAACCAAAACCGACCCTGCGCGAGAACTGTTCTGGTATCACTGGATTTGTCAAAAGCTTTTGACACTATCAATCATTCAGTGCTACTCAGTGACATTGGGGAATCCTCATTACCGCCGGGGTTGCAGAGGTGGGTCATGGGCTACCTGAGTGGTCGACAATTATCGGTCATATTCCGAGGAGAAACATCTTAGTTGAGGAAAATTAAACAGGGGGTTCCGCAGGGTGGTGTCCTCTCCCCGCTGCTGTTTAATTTTTATATCTCTAAGCTCTCTCCTCCACCGGTAGGAGTTTCCTTAACCTCGTATGATGCTGATTGCTCGATATCGGCGTCTGGCCAGGATATTGATAGCCTTTGTTCGAAAGTGAACGGCTACCTCGCCGATCTCTCCCGTTTCTTCACTGCACGACATCTAAAAATACAACCGACGAAATCCTCGGCTCCCCTTTTCACCAGCTGGACGAAGGAGTATCGGTTAGAACTCGATGTGAAAGATGACCAGAAAATTCCAACTATAAATAACCCTAAGATTTTAGGAGTCACATTCGATAGCCTGCACTCCTTCACTCCGCATACGACCGCAATTGCCGCAAAACTCCAGGGCCGCAACAAAATACTCAAAGCGCTAGCCGGCAGCACATGGGGTAAAGATAAAGAAACCTTGCTGGCAACCTACAAAGCAATTGGCCGGCCGGTCGTAAACTACGCTGCACCGATTTGTGCGCCGGGGACGAACGAGACGCAGTGGAGAAAACTATAGGCATGTCAAAACAACACCCTTAGGACTGCGACAGGAAACCTCCTGATGTCACCGGAGCATCACTTGCACAGCGAAGCATCTATGCCACAAGTTAAGGAGCATAATGATTTGCTGTACAAGCAGTTCGTGTTGGGATGCCACCGCAGGGAGCACCCCAGCAGGCATCTTTTGGAAACCGAGCCTCCACCTAGGCACATCAGGAAGGGAGTACTAGGCCTAAATAACACCATACAGCATCATGTGCAACAACCGCTGGACAGGACGGCGTACCGACAAGCGCTGAACGCCATTCACCAGGAGTCAGTTAACACCTTCATAGACTCCCTTCCCATGAATGGCGTACTCTGAGTAAAAGCACCACCAATAGCAGACAACCAGCTCGAGCTGCCTCGAGAGACCCGCGTGACCCTTGCACAGCTTAGATCTGGATACTGTAGTAGGTTAAAGTCCTACATATCCAGACTCGACCCCAGCATACCCAACGTATGCCCTGCGTGTGGAGAGTCCCCGCACGACACTTACCACCTCTTCACATGCCCCTCTTATACCAACTCATCTAACCCCCCTCACCCGTTGGTCCAACCCCGTCAAAACAGCACGTTTCCTGGACCTCCCCTCAGATGACCTCGGCGACTTAGATTAACAAAACCTGCCCTAAGCGGGGTTAGCTAGCCGCTACAACAACAACAACATATGTATGTACGTATGTACATACGCACATACGTAGGCTGCTATATATATGTCTGGCCTAGGCAACACTAAGTCATTTAATCGTGAATTGTTTTATTTACAGGGAATTAAAAAATTCATCTCGGCCAAAAAATGGAATTAACTCGTGAACATTTTCGTGCGATCATTTTTCACAACTTTCGACGTGGATTATCACGACAAGAGTGCATCGATGAACTTAAATCTTTGTATGGCTATGAAGCACCATCCTATAGCACTGTGAAAAACTGGTACAACGAATTCAATCGTGGCCGACGCTCGCTCAAAGACTAATTCCGTGAAGGTCGTCCAAAAACAGCCGTTGTGCCAGAAAACATCGATGCCGTACGTGAACTGATAATGCCAGACCGTCATGTAACATACCTTCAGATACAGGCATGGCTATGCATTTCTCCCACCGGCATACATTCGATATTGCATGAACACCTGGCCGTAAAAAAGGTTTGTTCTCGTTGGATCTCGCACAATTTGACAATCGCTCAAAAAAGGCTCGTGTGGATTGGTGTAAAAAAATGCTGAAAAACTACGATCGCGGTGCTTCAAAAGACGTTTATAAGATCGTCACAGGTGACGAATCATGGATCTATGCGTATGAGCCCGAAACAAACAGCAATCGACCGTGTGGGTCTTCCAATACGAACCAAATCCAAAAAAAAAAACATAATTTTCGTTGATAAATATTCGTATTTTAATTATTAGGCCAAAAAGATATATAGCAGTTTACGTACATATTGTAAATAAAAAAAAAGTGGAGGTGGCAATGCTGATTCTGTATTGGAAAATAAGATGACAAATCATTTTAGCAGTGAGTCCTGTTATCCATTCCGATTTGGATTTCCACTTTCTGTGGAATCTATAAATGCCGATGTTGCCAAACAAACGGTCTTCTTTTGGATAAGCAGCGACATCAAGGTGAGTCTTTCCAATGTGATTTATATTTCAATTTTATCATTTTTAACCAATAAAAGGATGAATAATTTGTATTAAGGGGTAAACCATTCTAGGATTTTGGAAAACGCAATATTTTTTTTGCCCACAGGATACCTTTGGGTCCTAGAAATGATATGCAAAATTACATTTTTCAAACTGGGAGTACAGATTATTCCGACCATATTGTATCGATTTATCTGAAATATTGATGGTACGTAGCAGTTTTTCAATTAAATGTAAACTCTTTTTTTTTTAATAATTTAATGCGTATTTTTTAGTCAAAAATCAATGTTTAAAAAAAAAAAAGCGCCGCTTTCACAAAATATAGTTAAATATAAATACGTACGTACTTCCAAAGACCATAGTTTGTAGATCATAAAACTTTTTGCTTTTCTTTTCTAAGTCTTATCCTTTAGAAGATTTTTAGAGTGACTTGGAGGATGGGGCCATGTGTAGAAGTTCACGTGAGAAAAACTTTTAACTGCCTGGGAGTGGCCAGAAAGAATTCTTTTGCATATGGTTCAAGCAGCTCAAGACCTCCGGCCTTAGACCATGTGTCCCTTGTGTAGCCGACAAACATCCGTTTGGAGGCGATCTAAAGTGAGAAGGCGAATCCCATGCGGTTGTGCGTAGGGTTTGGGACGCACCACATGAAAACCAAAACCCAATGAAAAATCTAAATTAGCCTCGGATGAGAGTCCCCTCTTTTGATGACGACCTCCGCTAATGTTTTAAGCATTACGATTTTAGGACATGTACGTGAAATGTCCGGTCCCTTAATTGGGAAGGTGCCGCTACCCAGCTGGATGATGTCCTCATAAAATTAAAGGCTGACATCACCGCCGTCCAAAAAATTGCGATGGACGGGACAAGGACGGTAGAAGGTGCACCGTTCTGGGCGCCGGGGACGAACGAGACGCAGTGGAGAAAATTACAGACATGCCAAAACACCGCCCTTAGTACTGCGACAGGAAACCCCCTGATGTCACCGGAGCATCATTTGCACAGCGAAGAATCTATGCTACGAGTTAAGGAGTGGCTTCAAACCTGGTAAGTCAATCATTGACCAGATATTCACCATGCGCCAAATCTTGGAAAAGACCCGGGAAAAGAGGATCTTCGCATTCGCGACTCATGCGAGCCGAGTCACTGTTGACAGCCATAACTTCGAAGTCGTAGATAATTTCGTCTATCTAGGGACCAGCATTAACACCAACAACTTCAGCCTGGAAATCCAACGCAGAATCACACTTGCCAACATGTGCTACTTTGGATTAAATAGGCAATTGAAAAGTAAAGTCCTCTCTCGGCAAACGAAAACCAAACTGTACAAGTCGCTCATCATACCGTGGATGCTGTCAACATCTGATGAGTCGGCTTTTGGAATCTTCGAGAGAAAAGTTTTGCGAACGATTTATGGTCCTTTACGCATTGGTAACCTCGAATACCGCAGACGATGTAACGATGAGCTGTACGAGTTATACGACGACATTGACATAGTTCAGCGAATCAAGAAGCAGCGCCGGTGGAAGCAGAGGAAGAGGAAGACCTCCACTCCGTTGAAAGGACCTGGTAGTGAAGAACTTTGCTGTACTTGTTATTTCCAATCGGCGCCATATAGCAAAAAGAAGAAGCGAATGGCGTACCATTGTTAACCCGGCTAAAATCGCGTAATCGGTGTATACGTCAGTAAAGTAAGTAAGTAAGTACATATTTATTCAAGACCAACAAACGCAGATGACACACGAAAATTTATAGCCTTTTGCAATTATTACAGACGATTCATACCCGATGTTGCACTTATTGCTAAATGCCTAAACATACTTTAAAAAAAGGAGAACCATTAATATGTTCAGGAGAATGCGAAAAATCATTCAATACACTAAAAGAAAAATTAATTAATCCTTCCAAAGGGTTATTGAGACACGACGGAGAAAAATCTTTTATCGTCTTTGCGTCCTAAAACTTCCAATAATAAATCGGTTTGGAAAGCTTGCAAACCTTAAGCCATCAGCATATATATAAGCAGAGCACCTCAGTACAGTATTTCAATCAAATACTGGTCCAAATAGTGCACCTTTGTTACCAAACCATACTGCTCCAAGATACACTGTTACTTGTGAAGCATCTGTGCCTGAATTGAAAAATATAATACAAGATCTCAGTTCCAAAATAGTCTCCAGAAGATCATATCTTACCAAAAATACTTAAAGAATTGCCAAGCATTGCTCTCGTTTTCTTTGCAAAGCTTTTCAGTGCCACAGATAATTATGGATACCTAAAACTGGTAAAGACACTACCTTGCCGCCATCATATATACAAATCAGCCTGTTGCCTTGAATATCCAAACTTTTCGAAAAAGTGTTGCTATCGAAAATTTCTCCTTTTCTCCATGAATATTATCTTGTTTTTACACATCAATTTGGTTTTCGCAAAAAACATAGCGCAATTGAGCAAATAAATCGCAGTATTGCTCGGCGGTTTTTCTTAATGCCGCTCAAACATTTGACAAGGTGTGGCATGATGAGCTCATTCAAAATATTATTATACAATACATAACAGAGGAGCATCGAATCACGGCAGGTGCTCCGAAGGGTAGTGTTTTTGGACCAATATTGTACATAATGTTCACCGCAGACACTCCTACATGTGACGAAGTAATTAAATTAAATGTTGAATTTACGGATGATACTGCTATACTACGAAATAAATGCCCCATTTCAGCCACAAAAGTGTTAGAGCAGCAAGTTAAACTAATTGAAGAATCGCGCATAAAAGCTAATGAAAATATGTGCAAACACATAACTTTTACATTAAAGCCAAAAACAAATTATACAGTCTACGTGAACAATGTAGCAAATCCGCGAGCTGATGAAACTAAATACCTCGTTTAGAAGTGCGTACGTTCCTAGGTGCATGCATTGCAAAAATTTGGTTGATTCATTTTTGTTTGTTTCATATATATATCGTATAGTATTCAAATTATACTCAACTCTCAAGATAGCCGGTTCTACGTACCGGAGTTGACCCGGATTTTATCCGGCCAAGGGCTTTCACCCTTTCGGCCATCTAACCCCGCTTAGGTCAACAGGTAAAAATATTTTATGTACGTCAACGTCAGCACCCATACCCAGTTTGGATAACCCACAGACATCTGCGGTCTCCCCGCAGCATGACTCCTGGCAAACCTTTCCCCATCCCTACCCACAACCAGCTTCTCTTCCTCCTCTCGTGTGAGGCCTACCCAGCAGCTCCTAGCGCCCGCAGTCTGTTCCGTGTGTCAGACCATAGTACGTCGGAACATGACCTCAGTCAGATGCAATTCTTTCTCCGGCTGGTGTCATTTTCGGAGGTGCTCTGGCCTGCGCACCACCCGTGAGTGGCATAATGCGTACGTTGCCCCGTGCTGTAGGAGTCTGCCCCCGCTTGTCTATACAACAACACCGCCAACCAGCACCAATGAGCGGAACCAATTTCAGCGGGTAACACAGCAGCAACACACTCCATCCACGCATCACTTCCTCACCCCCCCGCATCACGAACGTTCTCCCGAGACAGACACGACTTTTACAATTCAACTACAACCGACTCCAGGGGAACATCGACGAGATAGTCGACTTCATGAGCCGGGACCATCTGTCAATTGCTGCGATCCAGGAAACAAAGCTGACCGCCCGCTCGGATCTTCTGAGCCGGGCCGGGTACAACATAATCCACAATGATAGCGAGCAAGACTATGATGAAAGCTTGGCGTTCATCCTACACAACACCGTGCAGTATTCTCTCATCGATGGCGACATCGACCACAGGCATACTACCCTAGAATGTCAGGGCATAGCTATCCAGTCAAGTCGAGCTCGAAATATTTAGTATATACATTCCTCCTGTTACAAGTTGCCAAGTTGGATATAGCCCTGATATAGGTGCGCTACCCAGAGGAGAAAACCGATTGGTTTGTCCAACTTTAATACGCATCACAATCTTTGGCATTCCAGCCTGTCAAATGACCCTAAAGAGACAGGGCTGACGAAACAGGTTGACGATTCGACATTCTGAACCACAAAAGATAACACCCCAACCTGAATAGTGGGTAATTGCCAGACATATCAATTGCGAGTGCTGGTCTGATAAACAGTATAGCTTGGCGACCTATACTGATTTACCGAGAACGCCTTCAGTGCTCTCCCCACTCCATTAGACGTCACAGCCGGTGAATGTTTATTTCGCGGGACTGTGGTGACCGCTGCCGCCCGCTTCATCCCGGCAGACCGAATTGTAAAGATCCGCCCTAATTTCCCGACGGAATCGGCGGTACTATCATCAATGCGCGACTCTGATCCCGGTAATCTTCTAATCAGGAATCTCAACCAGGAGATTCGGCGAATAGTAGACACTCGCCATAAACTCTCTCAAGACAGCCAGTTCTACGCACCGGAGTTGACCCGGATTTTATCCGGCCAAGGGCTGTCACCCTTTCGGCGACCTAACCCCGTTTAGGTCAACAGGTAAAATTAGTTAAAGTTCGACAACGGAGCAACACCTCGCAGCTGGGCTGCTCCAAACCCATCTCATCAGAGCTGGCGTCGTAGGACCTGGGGATTATTTTTACTGCGTGTGCCTTAAAAGACTCCACCACTCCTCCACCTCGATTAGGGGCAACTAGTGTAATAGTTGGAGTCATCTTAAGATCAGCTCAGGCCTTAAGACCCATAGGGAATGGACAACAAATTTTGTGGCCCAATGCTGCCGGCTCCCAAGTGCGCCCCAGCCTCCACGGCAGTGCCTTAAGCACCCTTACCCACTTTGGGTAACCCACAGACCTCTCTAGAATGTCAAGGCATAGCTATCCGGTCAGGCCGAGCTCGAAATATTTAATGTATACATTCCTCCCGTTACAAGTTGCCCAGTTAGATATAGCCCTGATATAGGTGCGCTACCCAGAGGCGAAAACCGTTTGGTTTTGGGTGACTTTAACGCGCACCACGATCTTTGGCATTCTAGCCTGTCATATGACCGTAGAGGAATGGAGCTGACGAAGCAGACAGACGAGTGCTGGTCTGATAAACAGTATTTACCCATACAAATCTCGATTGACAGACCTCCCGACTTTGTTTCCGCGGACCACCGGACATTTGTTAACTTCAAAAAAGCCAACTGTCCACTCCATCAGACGTCACTTCTGGTGGACGTTCCTTCCGCAGGATCGTCGTAATTGCGGAAATCCGCCCCAAATTCCCGACGCAAGCGGCGGTTTTAGCATCTAGGCGCGACAGCTGTCGTAATTCTGATCCCTGGAATGCCCTAATCAGGGACTTAAACGCGGAGATTCGTACTGTAGTGAACAACCACAAGCGGAAAAAGTGGGAGGAGCACTTAAGTTCCTGCAACCTCTCCTCTGGGGCAACCAAGCTCTGGGCTACAGTCAAGTTGCTATCTAACCCGATGAGATGCGATGACCGAGTGGAAATTTCATTCGTCGAAACTCAGGACGATGAAACAAGCGGTTCCGTGTCCTCTCCGCGTAACTGTTCAACTTCCATATTTCGAAGCTTCCTCATCCACCAGAAGTGGTTTCTTTGACCTCATATGCTGATGATTGCACGATATTTTCGTCTGGCCAGGATATTAATGATCTTTGTTCGAAAGTGAACGGCTACCTCGACGACATATCCCACTTCTTCACTGCACGAAACCTACAAATACAATCGACCAAACCAGCTGGACGAAAGAATGCAGGCTCGAACTCAATGTGAAGGTCGATGGCGTTAAAATTTCGAACACAAACAACCCAAAGTCACTGTGAGTTACAATTAACAGCCTACACTCCATCACTTCGCATACAAACGCACTTGCCACAAAACTCCGGAGTCGCATCAAAATAAAATGCTATACGGGAGCGCCTGGAGAAAAGACAAAGAAGCCGCGTTGGCAATTTACAAATCAGTTGGCCGGCCGGTTGTTGTTGTTGTTGTTGTTGTTGTAGCGGTTCGCTAACCCCGCTTAGGGCAGGTGTAATCAGTCTAAGTCGCCGGGGTCATCTAACGGGAGGTCCAGGAAACGTGCTGTTTCGACAGGGTTGGACCAAAGGGAGAGGGGGGTTAGATGGGTCGGTTTAAGGGGGCATGTGAAGAGGTGGTTAGTATCGTGCGGGGACTCTCCACATGCAGGGCATACGTTGGGTATGCTGGGGTCGAGTCTGGATATGTAGGAGTTTAACCTGCTACAATATCCAGATCTGAGTTGTGCCAGAGTCACGCGGGTCTCTCGAGGCAGCTCGAGCTCACTGTCTGCGATGGGTGGTGGTTTGGATCCGAGTACACCATTCACTGGGAGGGAGTCTAGGAAGGTGTTGTTGTTGTTGTTGTTGTAGCGGTTCGCTAACCCCGCTTAGGGCAGGTGTAATCAGTCTAAGTCGCCGGGGTCATCTAACGGGAGGTCCAGGAAACGTGCTGTTTCGACAGGGTTGGACCAAAGGGAGAGGGGGGTTAGATGGGTCGGTTTAAGGGGGCATGTGAAGAGGTGGTTAGTATCGTGCGGGGACTCTCCACACGCAGGGCATACGTTGGGTATGCTGGGGTCGAGTCTGGATATGTAGGACTTTAACCTACTACAGTATCCAGATCTAAGCTGTGCAAGGGTCACGCGGGTCTCTCGAGGCAGCTCGAGCTGGTTGTCTGCTATTGGTGGTGCTTTTACTCAGAGTACGCCATTCATGGGAAGGGAGTCTATGAAGGTGTTAACTGACTCCTGGTGAATGGCGTTCAGCGCTTGTCGGTACGCCGTCCTGTCCAGCGGTTGTTGCACATGATGCTGTATGGTGTTATTTAGGCCTAGTACTCCCTTCCTGATGTGCCTAGGCGGAGGCTCCGCTTCTAGGAGGTGCCTGCTGGGGTGCTCCGCGCGGTGGCATCCCAACAGGAACTGCTTGCACAGCAAAGCATTATGCTGCTTAACTCGTAGCATAGATGCTTCGCTGTGCAAGTGGTGTTCAGGTGACATCAGGAGGTTTCCTGTCGCAGTCCTAAGGGCGGTATTCTGGCAGGCCTGTAACTTTCTCCATTGCGTTTCGTTCGTCCCCGGCGCCCAAATCGGTGCAGCGTAATTTACGACCGGCCGGCCAATTGCTTTGTAGGTTGCCAGCAAGGTTTCTTTATCTTTACCCCATGTGCTGCCGGCTAGCGCTTTGAGTATTTTGTTGCGGCCCTGGAGTTTTGCGGCAATTGCGGTCGTATGCGGAGTGAAGGAGTACAGGCTATCGAATGTGACCCCTAAAATCTTAGGGTTGTTTACAGTTGGAATTTTTACGTCATCAACTTTCACATCGAGTTCTAGCCGGTACTCCTTCGTCCAGCTGGTGAAGAGGGTAGCCGAGGATTTCGTCGGTTGGATTTTTAATTGTCGTGCAGTGAAGAAACGGGAGAGATCAGCGAGGTAACCGTTCACTTTCGAACATAGGCTATCAATATCCTGGCCGGACGCCAATATCGAACAATCATCGGCATACGAGGTTAGTGAGACTCCTTCCGGTGGAGGAGGGAGCTTCGAAATGTAAAAATTAAACAGTAGCGGGGAGAGGACACCACCCTGCGGAACCCCCTGTTTAATTTTCCTCAATTTAGATGTTTCACCTCGGAATATGACCGATGATTGACGACCACTCAGGTAGCCCATGACCCACCTCTGCAACCCCGGCGGTAATGAGGATTCCTCAATGTCACTGAGTAGCACTGAATGATTGACAGTGTCAAAAGCTTTTGACAAGTCCAGTGCTACCAGGACAGTTCTCGCACAGGGTCGGTTTTGGTTCAGGCCATTGATCACCTGGGTGTTTATGGCGTTAAGTGCTGTTGTGGTACTGTGCACTTTTCGGAAGCCATGCTGATGTGCTGCTGGACGCAGATGGTGAGTAAAACTCGGGAGCAGTAAGGCCTCAAGCGTCTTCGCTACTGGGGAGAGGAGAGTTATCGGCCGATAAGACTCTTCTTTGTTGGCTGGTTTCCCCGGTTTGAGTAGCGGGACCACCCTACCGGTCTTCTACAAATCTGGTATGATTAGGGTGGTCAAAGACAAATTGAGGACCTTAGTGAGGTATTCTGCTCCCGCTGGTCCGAGATGTTTTAGCATTAGCATGCTTATTCCGTCAGGGCCGATGGATTTGGAGGCTTTCGCCTTCCCGATAACCCCCTGAACCTCTTCTCTGGAGAAATCAAGCGCCGCGCTTGTGTTTGGCAGTTTGCGCATACGACGGGTTACACGTCTTTTCGCTTTGTCTACCGAAGGATGCAGTGTAAAAAGCCGGCTAAAATAGCTCGCGCATCTCTTCGGGTCCGACGAGGCGCGATCACCGAATGAAATTTCCACCCGGTCATCGCGTCTCGTCGGGTTAGACAGCGACTTGACTGTAGCCCAGAGCTTGGTTGCCCCAGAGGAGAGGTTGCAGGAACTTAAGTGCTCCTCCCACTTTTTCCGCTTGTGATTGTTTACAACAGTCCGAATCTCCGCATTTAAATCTCTGATTAAGGGATTCCCGGGATCGGAGTTACGGAGGATGTCGCGCCTTGCTGCTAAAGCCGCCGCTTCGGACGGGAAGTTAGGGCGGATTTCCGCAATTCGGCCTGCCGGGATGAAGCGGGCGGCAGCGGTCACAACTATCCTGCGGAATGATCGTTCACCAGAGGTGACGTCTGTTGGAGTGGAGAGAGCACTGAAGGCGTTCTCAGTGAATTCCGTGAAGCCGGTCCAATTAGCTTTTTTGAAGTTAACGAAGGTCCGGTGGTCCGCGGAAACAAAGTCGGGAGGTCTGTCAATCGAGATGTGTATGGGTAAGTGGTCCGATGCTAGTGTCAGTACAGGTCGCCAACCTATACTGTTTATCAGACCAGCACTCGCAATTGTTATGTCAGGCGAGCTTTGGCAATTACCCACAACTCTGGTGGGGGTGTTGTCGTTCATTGTGCAGAATGTCGAATCGTCTATCTGTTCCGCCAGCTCCATTCCTCTACGGTCATTTGACAGGCTAGAATGCCAAAGATCGTGGTCGCGTTAAAGTCGCCCAAAACCAAACGGTTTTCGCCTCTGAGTAGCGCACCTATATCAGGGCTATATCCAACTGGGCAACTTGTAACGGGAGGAATGTATGTATTAAATATTTCGAGCTCGGCATCGCCTGACCGGATAGCTATGCCCTGACATTCTAGGGTAGTATCCCTGCGGTCGATGCCGCCGTCGATGAGACGATACTGCACGGTGTTGTGCAGGATGAACGCCAAACCCCCTCCGTGGTCTCGCTCGCGATCCTTGCGGATTATGTTGTATCCGGCCCGACTCAGAAGATCCGAGCGGGCGGTCAGCTTAGTTTCTTGGATCGCAGCAATTGACAGATGCTCCCGGCTCATGTAGTCGACTATCTCGTCAATCTTCCCCTGGAGTCCGTTGCAGTTGAATTGAAGGAGTCGGGTCCGTCTCGGGGGAACGTTCGTGATACGGGGGGTGAGGGAGTGGTGCGTGGATGACGTGTGTTGCTGCTGTAATACCCGCTGAGGTTGGTTCCGCACGTTGGTGTTGATTGGCGGTGTTGTCGTATTTACAGGCGGGGGCAGACTCCTACAGCAAGGGGCAACGTACGCATCACTCCACTCACGGGTGGTGCGCAGGCCCGAGCACGTCCGAAAATGACACCAGCCGGAGCAAGAATTGCATCTGACTGAGGTCACATTCCGACGTACTAAGGCCTGACACACGGAACAGACTGTGCGGGGGACTAAGAGCTGCTGGGTAGCCCTCACACGGGAGGAGGATGAGGAGCTGGTTGTGGGGGGGGGAAGGGGGGGAGGGTTGGTGGGAGTCATGTTGCGGGGAGCTCCGGGAGACCGTGGAGGTCTGCGGGTTACCCAAAGTGGGTAAGTGTGCTGAAGGCACTGCCGTGGAGGCTGGGGGCGCACTTGGGCGCTGGCAACATGGGGCCACATAACGTGTGGTCCACTCCCTATGTGTCTTAAGGCCTGAGCAGACCTTAAGATGACTCCAACCATTGCACTGGTTGCACCTAACCGAGATGGAGGAGTGGTGGAGTCTTTTGGTGCACACGCAGCAGAAATAGTCCGTCGGACCAGGATTGGTTTCTACACCAGCCCTGATTAGAAGGATTTGAAGCAACCCAGCTGCGAGGTATTGCTCCGATGGCGCACTTAAACTAATTATACCTGTTGACCTAAACGGGGTTAGGTCGCCGAAAGGGTGACAGCCCTTGGCCGGATAAAATCCGGGTCAACTCCGGTACGTAGAACCGGCCGGTCGTTAACTATGCTGAACTGATCTGGGTAACGGCGGCAAACGTGACGTAGACGATTGCTTATATGCAATGTTTAAACATTCATACAAACATATATGCATATATGAAATGTATAAACATTTATACAAACATATATACAAGAATGTAAAGAGCTCAAATCGCAGGACAACTTGTATATATGCAATGTATAAGCATTCATACATACATATATGCCAGAATGCAATGCTTAAATAGAAAATTGTAATATCGCTTTAAGTAAATGCAAAATGGTATTTTAACTAATATTTTTCACCATCGCATGCTTATCTTATGTATGGTTTAGTAAATATTTTAAAAATATCTATATGTTTTGATTTCAAGGAGTTTTACGACGGAAGGTGGTTCCGGTGTTAGTACTAAAAGTGATAACAAAGCAACGACCGTCATATCATCATTACTAATATCACAGTAAGTAACAAATTCCCAAGCAAAATCCACACTGGGTAGGGAATGTAGTTGCCCGCGGTTAACTGATTTCTCTGTTAATGTGAGGAATGCACAATATTTGCATAATGATCATTGCCATTGTCATCGAAAATTCTTAAAACAAAAGTTGGAATCTTTTTCTTTTGCAAAGCCACCAAGTTCTTTGTCACCATTTTTACATCGGTGGAGAAAAGTAAATCAACTCATACCACGTACAAAAGAAAAAGAGAATATTCTCAACAGGGTTCTTCAAGAATTTTCGGGAAGCTTATTGAATAGGCTTACAGAACGAAATGGAACATACGATTTTAATAAAGCCGTTGTTATTAATAAACCATCTTTATCTTACACCACTGACACTGTAAGCTGCTTACAATGTCAAAAGTTATTAAGTGGTAATTTTGAAAAATATTCTGCTTTATCCGAATCGGATGATACTGTATCAGAAAGAGAGAAAAAATCATCATTGCTTTCAACAGTATCATTCTCATCAAGAGACAGTTCATCAAAAAAGTTACACTTTTTATATGCAGAGAGCCTGCTTCTGCTTTACTTATAAACACACTAACAACCCTTGGCTAGGCAGGCGTTGCCACTCCGTAAAATAATCTAAAAATCAACAATAATATTCAAGCAAAATAAAATGAGGATTTCGCATAAAAGGTTGTGTGAAAATAAAAGAGTTTCACTTAAGAATACTGTGCAAGGCGAAGCCGGTGTTGGTCTGGCCCAGGGTTACAATCCAAAGCGCGGCCGAAGACCGCCAAACTTACAAAGGTGTTTCACTTAAGAATACTGTGCAAGGCGAAGCCGGTGTTGGTCCGGCCCAGGGTTACAATCCTGTGTGTACTGCGTAAGAAATCTTCAAAAACGCAATAAATAAAACGTAGCGTGTGGAGGTCCGGCCTTTCTTTTTTTAGATTTATTGAAACAAACAAGAACGAAAATAAATAAAACATACACATACATAACAAGACAAAAATACATAACTCTCACATATTTTTATAGAAAAAAATTATTATTTCACTTAAACATTTTTTGGGTCATATAATTTCGCCGCGAAATTAAAAGCCATTCTGAAACGTCTTCGACATATATGCCTCAGCTTAGCACATCAAGCCATATGAGCCCTGACAATTTAATTGAATTGTTGTTGTTGTTGTTGTTGTAGCGGTTCGCTAACCCCGCTTAGGGCAGGCATAATTAGTCTAAGTCGCCGAGGTCATCTAACGGAAGGTCCAGGAAACGTGCTGTTTCGACAGGGTTGGACCAAAGGGAGAGGGGGGTTAGATGGGTAGGTTTAAGGAGGCATGTGAAGAGGTGGTTAGTGTCGTGCGTGGACTCTCCACATGCAGGGCATACGTTGGGTATGCTGGGGTCGAGTCTGGATATGTAAGAGTTTAACCTGCTACAATATCCAGATCTAAGTTGTGCTAGTGTAACACGGGTCTCTCGAGGCAGCTCAAGCTCACTGACTGCGATAGGTGGTGGTTTGATTCCGAGTGCGCCATTCACTGGAAGGGAGTCTAGGAAGGTGTTGACTGACTCCTGGTGAATGGCGTTCAGCGCCTGTCTGTACGCCGTCCTGTCCAGCGGTTGTTTTACATGGTGTTTTATGGTGCTATTGTAGTCAAGTACTCCCTTCCTGATGTGCCGAGGCGGAGGCTCGGCTTCTAAGGGCGGTGTTTTGACAGGCCTGTAACTTTCTCCATTGCGTTTCGTTCGTCCCCGGCGCCCAAATCGGTGAAGCGTAATTTACGACCGGCCGGCCAATTGCTTTGTAGGTTGCCAGCAAGGTTTATTTATCTTTACCACATGTGCTGCCGGCTAGCGCTTTGAGTATTTTGTTGCGGCCCTGGAGGTTTGCGGCAATTGCGGTCGTGTGCGGAGTGAAGGAGTGCATGCTATCGAATGTGACCCCTAAAATCTTAGGGTTATTTATAGTTGGAAATTTCTGGTCATCATCTTTCACATCGAGTTTTAGCCGATACTCCTTCGTCCAGCTGGTGAAAAGGGGAGCCGAGGATTTCGTCGTTTGAATAATCAAATGTCGTGCAGTGAAGAAACGGGAGAGATCGGCGAGGTAGCCGTTCACTTTCGAACATAGGCTATCAATATCCTGGCCAGACGCCAATATCGAGCAATCATCGGCATACGAGGTTAGTGAAACTCCTACCGGTGGAGAAGGGAGCTTCGAGATGTAAAAATTAAACAGTAGCGGGGAGAGGACACCACCCTGCGGAACCCCCTGTTTAATTTTCCTCAACTAAGATGTTTCACCTCGGAATATGACCGATGATTGACGACCACTCAGGTAGCCCATGACCCACCTCTGCAACCCCGGCGGTAATGAGGATTCCTCAATGTGACTGAGTAGCACTGAATGATTGACAGTGTCAAAAGCTTTTGACAAATCCAGTGCTACCAGGACAGTTCTCGCACAGGGTCGGTTTTGGTTCAGGCCATTGACCACGTGGGTGTTTATGGCGTTAAGTGCTGTTGTGGTGCTGTGCACTTTTCGGAAGCCATGCTGATGTGCTGCTGGACGCAGATGGTGAGTGAAAGTCGGGAGCAGTAAGGCCTCAAGCGTCTTCGCTACTGGGGAGAGGAGAGTTATCGGCCGATAAGACTCTCCTTTGTTGGCTGGTTTCCCCGGTTTAAGTAGCGGGACCACCCTACCGGTTTTCCACACATCTGGTATGATTAGGATGGTCAGAGACAAATTGAGGACCATGGTGAGGTATTCTGCTCCCGCTGGTCCGAGATGTTTTAGCATCAGCATGCTTATTCCGTCAGGGCCGATGGATTTGGAGGCTTTCGCCTTCCCGATAACCCCCTGAACCTCCTCTCTGGAGAAATCAAGCACCGCGCTTGTGTTTGACAGTTTGCGCATACGGCGGGTTACACGTCTTTTCGCTTTGTCTACCGAAGGATGCAGTGTAAAAAGCCGGCTAAAATAGCTCGCGCATCTCTTCGGGTCCGACGAGGCGCGATCACCGAATGAAATTTCCACCCGGTCATCGCGTCTCGTCGGGTTAGACAGCGACTTGACTGTAGCCCAGAGCTTGGTTGCCCCAGAGGAGAGATTGCAGGACCTTAAGTGCTCCTCCCATTTTTCCGCTTGTGTTTATTTACACCGGTCCGAATCTCCGCATTTAAATCCCTGATTAAGGGACTCCCGGGATCGGAGTTACGGAGGATGTCGCGCCTTGCTGCTAAAGCCGCCGCTTCGGACGGGAAGTTAGGGTGGATTTCCGCAATTCGGCCTGCCGGGATGAAGCGGGCGGCAGCGGTCACAACTATCCTGCGGAATGAAAGTTCACCAGAGGTGACGTCTGTTGGAGTGGAGAGAGCACTGAAGGCGTTCTCGGTGAATTCCGTGAAGCCGGTCCAGCGAACCGCTACAACAACAACAACAAGCCGGTCCAGTTAGCTTTTTTGAAGTTAACGAAGGTCCGGTGGTCCGCGGAAACAAAGTCGGGAGGTCTGTCAATCGAGATATGTACGGGTAAGTGGTCCGATGCTAGTGTCAATATAGGTCGCCAGACTATACTGTTCATCAGACCAGCACTCGCAATTGTTATGTCGGGCGAGCTTTGGCAATTACCCACAACTCTGGTGGGGGTGTTGTCGTTCATTGTGCAGAATGTCGAATCGTCTATCTGTTCCGCCAGCTCCATTCCTCTACGGTCATTTGACAGGCTAGAATGCCAAAGATCGTGGTGCGCGTTAAAGTCGCCCAAAACCAAACGGTTTTCGCCTCTGAGTAGCGCACCTATATCAGGGCTATATCCAACTGGGCAACTTGTAACGGGAGGAATGTATATATTAAATATTTCGAGCTCGGCATCGCCTGACCGGATAGCTATGCCCTGACATTTTAGGGTAGTATCCCTGCGGTCGATGTCGCCATCGATGAGACGATACTGCACGGTGTTGTGCAAGATGAACGCCAGACCCCTCCGTGGTCTCGCTCGCGGTCCTTGCGGATTATGTTGTATCCGGCCCGACTCAGAAGATCCGAGCGGGCGGTCAGCTTAGTTTCCCGGATCGCAGCAATTGACAGATGCTTCCGGCTCATATAGTCGACTATCTCGTCGATCTTCCCCTGGAGTCCGTTGCAGTTAAATTGAAGGAGTCGGGTCCGTCTCGGGGGAACGTTCGTGATACGGGGGGTGAGGGAGTGGTGCGTGGATGACGTGTGTTGCTGCTGTAATACCCGCTGAGGTAGGTTCCGCACGTTGGTGTTGGTTGGCGGTGTTGTCGTATTTACAGGCGGGGGCAGACTCCTACAGCAAGGGGCAACGTACGCATCACTCCACTCACGGGTGGTGCGCAGGCCCGAGCACGTCCGAAAATTACACCAGCCGGAGCAAGAATTGCATCTGACTGAGGTCACATTCCGACGTACTAAGGTCTGACACACGGAACAGACTGTGCGGGGGACTAGGAGCTGCTGGGTAGCCCTCGCACGGGAGGAGGAAGAGGAGCTGGTTGTGGGAGGGGAAAGGGGTGAGGGTTGGCGGGAGTCATGCTGCGGGGAGCTCCGGGAGACCGTGGAGGTCTGCTGGTTACCCAAAGTGGGTAAGGGAGCTGAAGGCACTGCCGTGGTGGCTGGGGACACACTTGGGCGCTGGCAACATGGGGCCACATAACGTGTGGTCCACTCCCTATGTGTCTTAAGGCCTGAACAGACCTTAAGATGACTCCAACCATTGCACTGGTTGCACCTAACCGAGGTGGAGGAGTGGTGAAGTCTTTTGGTGCACACGCAGCAGAAGTAGTCCGTCGGACCAGGGTTGGTTTCGACGCCAGCCCTGATAAGAAGGATTTGAAGCAACCCAGCTGCGAGGTATTGCTCCGATGGCGAACTTAAACTAATTTTACCTGTTGACCTAAACGGGGTTAGGTCGCCGAAAGGGTTACAGCCTTTGGCCGGATAAAATCCGGGTCAACTCCGGTGCGTAGAACCGGCTGTCTTGTCCTCACCACTCGGTGTAAAAACGGCCATTCTCTCCAGTCTTATCAGCAGCACCTGCAAAGAGCGATTAGCCATCATCAGTCCTGTGGTCAGCATTCAGGACTAAAGTTATGTCAAGAACGATCGCCGTGTGAGCTCCCTGAACTGTGACTCTAGTTCCAAATTTCTGGTTGACACTCACGGCTAACCCAACTTTCGCCACCTTCTCCTGTTCTGCTATGGAAGGGGTGCTAATAATAGGCCCACGACCTTTCAAGAGAATCGCCTCACGAGCCCGTACCCCAAGGGTATGGTACACCACATCTACTAAACTCTTAACAATCTCAATCGCAGTTCAAGCGGAAAGCTATATCCACACAGGCTCGAATACACCAGTTGTACCAGAGTGCTAGCGCTCCACTAGCAATCAAAAACAAGTTGCCAGTCAACTACGCACATTACTGACGCTGGCACTTGACATTAACGGCACTGATTTGCCTAACAACTAGACTGGGCGAATTATCGCGTGAAAAAAACCACACCACTATTCTGGACAATCACAATGAAGTAAACAACTTGTTTACTTGTTTGCGACATGAAAACCGTTGTCCATAACTGGAACACTTCACTAAGTTTACTAGAAAACAACTTATTTACAAAAAGGTAAACAACGAAATCGCAAAAATAGCAGTTCGGAGCATGGCCCGTGGAAAGCATCGTAAGCCTTAACCCCGTCAGTGTGAGAATTTAACCCACTAAAACCTAAACCATGACCCGTGCGGGAATATATCCATCACTTTCAGACGTGCTTTGGTCTCTGTATCACCGACGTTGTAGGGTAGGCTACTAAAACCGGGAGTCAGTCAACAAACGATAATCATATCGGTCGATAGCTGATTACCGTCGTGGTTGAAAAGGACGACCATAGGCTACCTGGTGGACAATCATCGGTAGAGTTTCGAGGTCAAACACCAAAACTTAGAAATATTAAACAAGGGGTTCCGCAGGAACTCTCTTCCAGTGAATGGAGTTCTCGAATTCAAATCGCCACCTATTACAGAAGAGCCCAAGCTGCCTCGGGAGGGCCCCGTAATACTGGGACAGTTAAGATCTGGATATTGCAGTCAACTAAATATCTACCTATTCAGACATACCTAACGTATGTCCTGCATGCAAAGAGTGACCGCACGACACTAACCACCTCTTTGCGTGCCCCTCAAAACAAAATCCGCCCATCATTTTGCTTTTGTTCGAACCCGTCGAAACAGCTCGTTTCTCGAGTTCCCATTAGAGGAACACAATAACTTACTAAAACAACAACATCCCAACAAACACTAGAAGTTGAACAACCAGCTAGGTACATCAGGAAGGAAGTACTCAATACAGCATTTAAATCTGAACCACTGGACAGGACAGCACATCTACCGTCTGCGAAGTGTAGTGGCATTGAAAGTATGTAATATCTATAAATGACCACACGTAAACAATATATTTATATAGGCAATACATGAGACCACAAATATTATTTGTTATATATGTTATTAATTTTAAAAAATTATAAAACAGATAATACTATTCTATATATTTAACTGAAATTTTTTTTTTTTTTTTGCTTAAATATGGCTATGATATTTTCTCACCTGAAAGAATATTCATTAATAATGTTTGCACCCCTTCACTTTCGTTCCCTCATATAGTACACTTTACCAAAATAAGGGAAATATGTCCGTGATTTCACTTATTTCTCTACTCTAATTCTATTCTCAAAATAATAAAGTAACATACCTTGTCTATATTGCAACAATATGATGGCACCGGTATTCGGTTGGGGTTTAACTCAACTTGCTGAATTATATCATTAATCATCTCCGCAAAGACTACTGATTGATAATTTGATAGTAAATCTTGAGCAATCTATAAATAATTTACATTATATGCGTGTTAAGTTAAGATATTTATATTGATTAAAGAACTCTCACCAGCTTATTGGCGATTTCGGTAGGATTGACATCACGTATATCGAATTTGAAAGTTATTGTTTTTGGTTTGTTCTCCATATGGCAGTTAATAACAGTACCGTGATCTATACCTGTCACACTCAGCTTTGGTACGCGTTCATTGCCACTGCGATTAGACCGCCTTGTCTTTTGGACACGAGTTCCTTGTCTTTCTTCATTTGATAAAGGAGTTATGCTGTTTGCATTTGATGTTACTGAATGAGAAGTAATATTTGTTTGCTGTTGTACATTTCTTATTGCCGTACCAGCAACAGTTTGCACATTCGTTAAAGTAGGAGATTGTTGAGTAACCGAAAGCGAGACTGCAGTATTTTGAATAACATCAGGCTTTTGTTGTGTGGTGGAAGACTGTGTATACAGTAATTTCGACGGTGGTTGTGCATGCACTTGTTGGGTAGAAGTCTGAGCATTGAGTTGTTGTGAAGTATGTTTCGGAACAATAGGGGTGCTGCAAGGCTGTGACACTAAACGTTGTGACAGTATGTTTTGTTTGTTGGAAACTTGTTGGTGATTATTATTAACTGGTTTCGAATTGGGCAAGTGTTGATTTAGTGGTTGTGTAGGATGTTGTTGACTTGCTTGCGTTTGCTGTTGTGATTGTGGTTGAGAAGCTGGATGCTGTATCATCTGGTTTTGTTGAGAAAACTGCTGTTGAGGTGCACTTGATTGATGGCTTGAAAGTTGTGGAGACTGAACTATCGACTGCAGCTGACGTGTAGCCGATTGTTGGACTATATGTTTTTGTGATTGATCATTTTGCTGGTTTTGTATTATAGGCTGTTGGTTTACATGTTGACGCTGTGGCGCCTGCTGATTTGACTGCTGTTGTTGTACCAACTGTTGCGGTTGCAATTGATATTGTGGATTTTGTTGATGTACCAGCTGCTGCATTGATTGCGTTGTCACACCAGGAAGCGGAACCGCACTTGAAACTGATACCGAAACTACGACCGGTTTAGGCAGTGAAATCTGTACATGTTGGTTACTAAAAATTGGTCCGGTGTTACCAAAAGGCGTACCAATTTGAGTAGTAGGTGATATTACTTTCATAGAAGAAATATCTTGTTCAGGTGTTGAAGGATTTTTGAAAGATGCAAATTGAGGTTGTTGGACGAAATGAACCGAAGTTTGCCCTGCCAAGGAAATCATTGGCTGTGTATTATTATGAGCATAATATTTTTGCTGCAGAGTGGGTCGCTGTTCCACAGTATGAACCAGTGGCGTTTGTTGAGTTGAAATCAATGGCGATTCTGTCGCTTCCCCAGCTACTTCTGGTTTCCTGGCTACTTCTGGAGTAAAATTTGGTACGATTTCTGTCAAAGCCTCCCCTTTGATTTTAAGATTTGTCCACTTCATGTTTTCATCCTCTTCTTCCGATTCTGCCTCTTCTTCGTCCTCTTCCTCTTCTTCAACATTGGGAGGCAACATTGCTCTTTGCTTTTGCAAGGCCAATTTTTCCAATCTTGATTTTTCATTTTGCAACTGCAGCTGCGTTTGTCTTTGCATTCTTTCCTTTAATAATGAAAACACTTGTACTTTTAACATTCTAACAACGGCACGAGAATCTTCCTCTGTAATAATATTTTCCTTGGTCATATCTTGACAAAGTTGTTCACAATCGTCTAGTTTTATGTCGTATTCAAATTGAATAGCTTCGTTTTCTTTGTGTTTAGACGATCTTTTTTTAGGATCGAGAAATCTAAGGCGGAATTCGATAATATTATTTTCAGGATTACTCAGAAAAGCCTCAGTGGCAGTTGGTTCAACACGTATACCAATATCTTCCTCGAAAAACTCTGAGTTGAGTAGATCCTTACAACTTGGCCTCTCTTCTTTTTTTAGTTCAATACATTTTTCAATAATTTCGCGCACCTTGGGATCTTCCACTTTTGCTAGAGCTGCTGGTTTGATTCCTGAAATAACTTTCTTGTAGATTTGCGCAGGTCCTTTACACTCACTATATGGATATTCAGACACAGCCATTTCCAACATGCACATACCAAAAGCGTAAACATCAACAGACTCGTCATAGTGCTCCTCGTACATTTCAGGAGCCATGAATTCTGGTGTACCGATCACAGATTTAGCGTGTGAACGATTTTTCAATGTTGCTAATCCTAAGTCTCCTATTTTCACGCTACCAGTAGTTCCAGTTATAAATATATTATCACATTTCAAGTCACGATGAATTATAGGCAAGGGACGAGTATGCAGAAAATGCAGTCCTTTCAAAATTTGTCTACACCAAGACTTTAGTACTTTTGGATTTATTTTCTTAAATCGTTTAAGGTACCTATTAAAAAAGTTTATTGAAAAAAAAAGAAAAAAGAGAGCGGATAAGAACAATGAGAGGAAAAAATTTATTTCAACTTACGATTTTAATGTTCCTGAAAGCATTAACTCTGTGACTAGAACAATATTCTTTTTTCGAGACACCGAATTTTCCCAGTATGTGTAAAAGCGTACAATATTTGGGTGTTGCAGTTTTTTTAACATATCTGCTTCCTCTCGAAATCGCATACGTTCGCTCTTCTTAACTTGTTTATCCTTAAATTATCACGATTTCAAAAGTATATAATTACATTATAAATCGTATACATACAACTCTACACACCAAGGCTATTTCGAAACATTTGCAATTATTTTCATGTTAATAATTATTTACGACATTCTTTTACTATCAACTATACTGGAGTTTTATAACAGCTCGGTCGAGCTTCTCTTACAATTTGTGATCTTTGTAAAATTGAGTTTGAACGGCTAATATGTTTATATGCGAAGATATTATTTTCATTGCAGAGTTACACAACTCTGTCAAGGGGTATGACGAAGAGTTTGAGGGTTATTATGAAATAGAAAGGAAATGATAAAGAAAGTTGAAAAATTTTTGTCAAGAAGCCTCAGATAATGTTAAACAAATGTTAGGTTTGAAAGTTAGTACTTTAGAATAAAGCCTGAGTGGTTTTGAATAGTATTTATATGTTTTACTTTATTTTGTTGACCACAACTTTTTCAGTCCAGAACATGAAGTTAATAGCATTCTTAAGTCAACATAATAATATTAATATCTCTTGGCGCGTAGTATAGTTATGTATTTAAAACCACATTTAAATAAATACTTTACCAATAATTCACACCATGCTACCGCTACCCCAGTTTCAGTATCTAATCCTCGATAAACAGTTTTGAAAGAACCACGCCCCACTTCTTTATCATACTTAAAAAAACGACCGCAAGGTGACATAGCAACTGGCTCATCGTCATCATCTTTATGGGTACTTTTTGTAGCTGTTACTGTGGATTGAGTGGAAGTCGTAGTTTTGGAAGTGATCGAAGGTATAGCCTCAGTTGTCGTTGGTGTTGCAATAGCAACAGGTGCTACATCCTCAAAACTAGCTTGCCCAGCAGTAATCAAAGTTGCTTTTTGAAGAATGCTACTTTCAGCTATATGCTCTTCAATTTTTTCTTCTACTTTGAATCCAACGCGTTTTCCTGTGGATGTCGTTACAATAGTATTTACTTTTAGAGCATTTGATATAGGAGAAACTTCTTTGTCGTTTTTTGAACTAACGGGAGTGGATATTTTAATTTCTGAGTTACTTGTGCGAGTGGGCGTCCGAAACTGATTTTCCAAGTGCTCGGCCTCTCTGGACAACATCTCAATGTTATCATCGTAGTCACGAGGGAACTCCGTTTCAAACTCAAGATAATTTGTATTAATATTTCTTGCAGACTGTTCGACATTTTTCCTTATAAAACGCATTGGATTGTTAAACTTTTGACAAATTGCTGGTGTGATCAAAGCGGTGTCCGAACACGATGACATCAGAAGGCAGGAAGAAAGCGAATCTTTTCCTAAATTTTTTTGTAGTCTTTCAAAGTCCGATTTTTCGGTCATCTTGGTTGACTTTTCTTTGCTATCTTCGAACGAAATAGTTCCTAAGCGGCGAGTGGTAGAAGCGGGCGAAATATCTTTCCTGTTTTTTGATTCGTCCATTACGCAGTCTACTTTTCGATTAATCACAGTATTACAAGTTTTTTCATTGTTTTTTATACTAATAAAATAATTCTGCCTTTGGTCGAAATTTGAATAAGTGGGATTAGTTATGAAAAACCCAATTGAAAAATTACTTAATGGATCTACCAATTGCTCTTTTACTTTAAAATTATTATTTTTTGATGAACTGTCTCTTGATGAGAATGATACTGTTGAAAGCAATGATGATTTTTTCTCTCTTTCTGATACAGTATCATCCGATTTGGATAAAGCAGAATATTTTTCAAAATTACCACTTAATAACTTTTGACTTTGTAAGCAGCTTACAGTGTCAGTGGTGTAAGATGAAGATGGTTTATTAATAACAACGGCTTTATTAAAATCGTATGTTCCGTTTCGTTCTGTAAGCCTATTCAATGAGCTTCCCGAAAATTCTTGAAGAACCCTGTTGAGAATATTCTCTTTTTCTTTTGTACGTGGTATGAGTTGATTTACTTTTCTCCACCGATGTAAAAATGGTGACGAAGAACTTGGTGGCTTTGCAACAGAAAATGATTCCAGCTTTTGTTTTAAGAATTTTTGATGACAATGGCAATGATCATTATGCAAAAATTGTGCATTCCTCACATTAACAGAGAAATCAGTTAACCGCGGGCAACTACATTCCCTACTCAGTGTGGATTTTGCTTGGGAATTTGTTACTTGCTGTGATATTAGTAATGATGATATGACGGTCGTTGCTTTGTTATCACTTTTAGTACTAACACCGGAACCGCCTTCCGTCGTAAAACTCCTTGAAATCAAAATAGATAAATACTTTTATAAAATTTACTTAACAAAATAAACCAAACAAAAATGCATGCGATGGTGAAAATATTATTTAAAATACCATTTTGCATTTACTTAAAGCGATATTACAATTTTCTATTTAAGCATTGCATTCTGGCATATATATATGTATGAATGCTTATACATTGCATATATACAAGTTGTCCTGCGATTTAAGCTCTTTACATTCTTGTATATATGTTTGTAAGAATGTCTGCACATTTCATATATGCATATACAGTGGGGAGCAAAAGTGATTCCACGATCAACATTTTCATGTTTGGGAGCGCATAAAAACTAAACGAACGAAGTAAATGATAAAACTTTTAAATTTTTTTAGTAGTATTTTATTTGTAACAATAAGGCGTAAGAAATAAAGTAATTGAAGAAGCTATAGAACACTAATGATTCAAAAACAAAAACAAGCGGTATGTACTCAGTTTTACACCATTTAAGAAAAAATACAAAATAAATTAATTATTAATATTTGGTCCAGAGACCCTTATTTTGTATGACATTTTTTATACGTTTTAGCACACTTTCAACTAATTTTTAGAATATTCCTTTCGGAATATTATTCCACTCTTGTTCAACACGTCCCCAAAGATCGTCCAAGTTGAATGGGGCTGATTGATACTGCCCGAGCCCTCGCTTTACGATTGACCATATGTTTTCAATCGGATTGAGGTCGGGACTTTGCGCTGGCCACTTCATCATCTTAAAATTTCGGTTTTCGAGCCATTTTTTAACAATTTTCGCAGTGTGCTTGAGATCACCATCCTGCTGAAAAGTGATTTCCTGCTCTGGGTACGCACACTGTTCAAGAAAATTGGGAAGATGGGTTTGCAAAATGCTCAAATATTCTTCCTTTAGCATAATCCCGTCGATTTTGTGCAACGGTCCAACGTGCGAATACGTGAAACACCCCGATGCCATTACGTTGCCATGATGCTTTTGAAGCTTGTCATCAGGTCTTCGCCAACAGTATTGCTTTCCATCCGATTGAAAACGATTATACTTAGATTCATCCGACCAGATAACACGTTCCCAGTCTTCTATTGTCCAGTTCTTATGTTCCTTGGCGAATTTTAGCCGAGCCTTAACATTTTTCTCGGATAAAGCTGGTTTGTTTTTTTCACTGGTGCGACGTTCCCAATCCTACCAAGCGCTCTTCTAGCTGTCGATCATGCCTTTATTTATTTCTGTAGAAGCTTCTTTTGGCGTTAAAAGTCTATTTTTTCTCATTTTAGACACCAAAAGTCGAGCGTCAGAGTCTGTTAGAAGGCAACGGCGACCATTCAACTTCTTTTCAGCACAAACATTTTGTTTTTTCTGCACCTTGACAACAACTGATTGACTAATTTCCAGCTTCCCAGCAATAATGCGGGTCGAACACCCACTTTTAGTCAGGTAGATAATACTATTTTCTTTATCAGAAGACAGCTTCTTCATTTTTCAGTGAATAGTTAGAGACTAAGTTCCAAATTCAACAAATCAACTATAAACTATTGGAAGAGAGTGATTTTCTGAGTTCTGACAACGAATAATAAATGCAAAAGGCACTTAACGGTAAATCTGCAGGTCTATTGCTGATAAGAAAGTAAGAAGAGCAAAAATATGAGCGAATAACGGATGGTGCAAAACTGAGTATAAGCCGCTTGTTTTGGTTTTTAAATCATAACTATTCCATTTTTTTCTTTTTCTATTTTGCTATATACGCCTAATTATAAAAAATAAACAAGGTGTTCAATAAAGAAAAAGTTTTTGTCATTTACTTTATTCGTTTAATATTTATGTGAGCTCAAACATGAAAACGTTGATAGTGGAATCACTTTTGCTCCCCACTGTGTGTTTGTATGAATGTTTAAACAATGCATATATGAAAGAACGTATAAACATTCGTACTAACATACCAGGTGTGTTAGTTGAAATTTGCCGGTTTTTTCGATAAAGAAACACTTAATTTTCAGAGGAATCTCAAAATTTTTTTATTCAAAGTATTGACCATTGGTTTCTACACATTTCGCCCATCTCTCAGGCAAATTATGGATACCATTCCAAAAACACTTTTTCTCTTTCGACTTCTTCAAGGGAGTGTCCCATCGATGCGAAAAGGTGATAGTCGGACGGGGCGAGGCCTGGAGAGTACGGCGGGTGCGATAATATTTCCCAATTAAGTGTTTTAAATGTGTCTTTCACCAGTTTAGCGGTATGAGACGGCGCGTTGTCATGTTGCAAGATAACTTTGCCATGTCTTCGGGCCCATTCCGACCGTTTTTCGATCAACACATGATTCAAATTGATGTTTTAACAACTCGTAATACACCATACCATACTGGTCCCACCAAACACAGAGCATTGTCTTACGGCCAAAGCGATTTGGCCTTGCAGTCGATGGGCCAGCTTCACCAGGGGAAAGCCATGATTTTTTTCCCTTCGGGTTATCAAAATAAATCCATTTTTCCCCCCCGGGACAATTCGATGCAGAAAAGATTTCCTTTCGAATCGTTGAAGCAGCATTTCACAAACGGTTTTTCGATTTTCCATTTGTCTATCGTTTAGCTGGTGTGGCACCCATTTTCCATACTTCTGGATCTTTCCCATGGCTTTTAAACGTTGGCAAATTTCCCCTCGATAAGTTTCTTCCAGCTTCACCTGCTTTTTTCTTTTGATGAAATAAGAAAAGCAACGAATGCCGCAAATGCGATTTACTTGGAACAAAACTCGACATATTCACTGAGGTAAACATATATGACGCTATTATTTTGGCGGAATGTGACTTGCGTATTTTTGTAGGTTAATGTCAATAGAAAAATCATAAATTTATACATATTTCTAGCGACATCTACTAGTAAAACCGGCACACTTCAACAAACACACCTGGTATACGTGTATGCAAGAATGGAAAGAACTTGAATGTCAGGAAGCAACTAGCAAGTTATGCAAGGATTAACGTTCGTCCCGTAAGTAATATTAAAATTCACGGAATGAAACCAACAACCTCCTCTCTTCTTGAACCAGAAAAATCCATCTGCATCAGAACAGAGTTTTCTGGATAACAGGCAAATTGAGCTTTAAAAAGAAAGGTATCAAAGCAGAAACTGAACAAATGAAGAAATCTGAGATTGGAAGCATCGAAGCTTTTGCTGAGTGGATTCGGAATGATGACTTCCTCACTACGAGTCGAAGAACACAGAAAAAGAGAAAATTGAACTAGTTGACTGAGTTGACTCAAGGAAGTTATCCACTGACCCAATATAACGTCAGCACGATTCCCAAGGACATCTCACCGAAATCATAAAGAGACACGACGTACACAAATCATGTGAACTTTTCGCAAGCAAAATGAGCCTGCTTAGGTCTTTAATTGGAACCAAAAAAAAAATCTGTTAAGGGGTTACACATTCGGATTATTGATTTGCATATCGGTTTCATTTTCGAAACAGAATTTGTATCGTTTTTGAGTGTTACAGAAACTAATTTATCGGTTTAGGTGTTCGAATCAAAACAATCAGTTAATCGTTGAAAAACTTAACTTCTCTCCAAGCGAAGATTTAATAAAAATGTAAGTCATGAACAATGGGTTTTACAACTAGTAATGCTTGAAATACGATTCTTGTTGAATAAATGGTCACGAGCTTTCAGCTTTCCATTGTCGTTCATTCCTAACTTTACGCCGTTCTGTCCAGCAGTTGTTGAACGTGTTGCTGGATTGTGTCCTTTAAATATATGTGATGTGCCTAGGTTCGGCTTCTATGAGATGCCTATTGGGACATACCAATAGGAATTGCTTGCACAGTAAAGCATTACTAGCATAGATGCTTAGCTGTGCAAGTGATGCTCCGGCGACATCAGGAGGTTTCCTGTCGCGGTCCTGAGCGCTGTGTTCTGACAATCCTGCACCTTCTTCATCTGCGTCTCGCTCATCCGGCCGGCCAATTGCTTTGTGGATTGTCAGTAAGGTTTCTTTGTCTTTTCTCCAGGTGCTCCTGTATAGCGCTTTAAGGATTTTGTTGCGCCTCCGGAGTTTTGTGGCGATTGCGGTCGTATGCGGAGTGAAGAAGTGTAGGTTGTCAAATGTGACTCTCGATATCTTTAGGTTATTTATGGTAGAAAATTTTACGTCATCGGCCATCACATCTAATTCGAGCCTACATTCCTTCGTCCAACTGGGCAAGAGGATAGTCGAGGATTTAGTTGGTTGAATTTTAAGCTGTTTTGCAGTGAAGAAGTGGGACACGTCGGCGAGATAACAGTTCACTTTCGAACAAAGGTCATCATTATCCTAGCCAGACGCTAATATCGTGCAATAATCTGCATACGTGATTAAGGAAACTCCTTCTGGTGGAGGAGGGAGTTTCGAAATGTAGAATTTAAACAATAGTGGGTAAAGGATGCCACCCTGTGGAACCCCTTGCATAACTTTCCTTAGTTTCGATGTTTCACCTCGAAAAACTACCGATGATTGACGAACATTCAGGTAGCCTACACTCCTTCACCTCTGCAAACCCGGCGGTAATGATGATTTCTCAATATCCATTAGTATCACTGAATGATTGACGGTGTAAAAAGTTTTTGACAGATCCAGTGCTACCAAGACAGGAAGTGGATCAGATATCCATCTATGTATTTAGAGTTTAATTAGCACTGATCATCATTCTTTATAATTACACAAAATATAAAAATCACAATAATACTACTATAATGCTAACGACAATCTCGTATGAATTTGTCCGCAATATTCTAATTCCTATACTAAAAGTTTTGCTAATTAGTTCAGATTTTACCAAAAAACACTAGTATAATTCTAATTTATGACAAACTAGCATATTTTTCTCTTTTAAGTATTAGTATAATTCTGGTTTACGGCAAAATTCGTAGAGTACATTGCCGATAGACTTATCATCTTCAGCGGCTTATCAACTATGAAAATCTGAACTTCCGAGATACGAAAAATTGCTTCCAAGCCAATAGGTCGGTAAAAAAACAGTGTCCCAGGCAATAATTTTAGAAATCTGAAAATGTTTAAACTGTTACCGTTGAGGTATTTCGGCAAGGACTGCAGACAGCAGCGTCACGAAGAACTTTTGTTTGAAATTCGACAAGATGAACCTCGTGTACAAAACTACGCAGCAAAGATAGTAACCAAAATCATTGCAAACGTGGCAGAATTAAACCTTCGTGAAACTGTAAGTATTACTTTCACTGTAAATCACATGAACGTACCTAGTTTTACAAATCTTGTTCCTTGAACTAACTATGCTAGATTAAAAAATAAAAACACCGAAGAACATACCCTTTCTTTAGTTTTGGTATAAAAATTCAAACTTATGATAAAAAAACATATGTTTATAGGAAAACAAACCGATGCCCTTTCAAACAGAAAATCGTACTCACCTCAGGTACACGATTAGGCATAGTATAGACCCTAAGCATCGCTTACGGTTGTTGTTGTAGCGCTACAACAACAACAACATCGCTTACGGTTCTAAACGCGAAACCGGAAAGTGCATAAATAAGAGAAATTTGAATCAGTCAGTTGTAAGGATGATTACCCAACTCTTTTGATAGATGTATTTTTTTTAGACTACCTTAGTAAAACAAGATTTCAACTCTTGTGGACCTAAAGTCAGGATATTTTCATTCCAAAATTGCAGAAGAATCTGCAAATATACTTCATTTGTCATCCTAAATGACCAATACAAATTTGTAAAAATACTTCTCGGACTTAAGCTCTTAGGAGAATATATTTATTACGAAGGAACTTCACAGATAAAAATGAAATACACGGCGTTATACATATATGACAGACCGCTTCAGAAATAGAATATCTTAGCTATAAAATAACAGAACTCCGAAGATTACATAATAACGATTACGAAGTATCCTATACCAAAAAACCACAGGGAATTATAATCCTTTGTACTTATTTAAGAAAATTTGTGCTAAATTTGATTTTAATAACGGATAGCACATTTCAACTTCTATTTTTTAAAAAGCACTTTCGGGGCAGAAACTAAAAGCCATAGTTAGAAGTTTTTTGTAAGCTAATCGCTTGGTTTGTTTATATGATTTCAATATTTTTGTTATATACGGAGATCACCATATATCCTCATCAGAATTGTTATGCTATTGTTATATTATTAAATTCATTATTAACCAACAACCATAGTTTTGAGCTGGAAACAACTGGCAACTCACTTACGCTAACACTTAATACAAAAATTTTATTAACAGTAGAATAGCCAGTTGGGCGTAAATTACGAAGAAGCAGCGACATAGGGCTGAGAAAGATTGAGCCGAGTCAAAATTGTCGTAACAGCAGAGAGAAACATCAGGTAAAGCTTACCGGACATCAATCGTTCATCCACAGTCAGCGTAGAGTCTTAGTCCTCCGCCGAAACACAAATCGTCTCAGCGATAAACAACGTGAAGCGACCAGAGGGTACCAACTCTCAAGACAGCCGGTTCTACGCACCAGAGTTGACCCGGATTTTATCCGGCCAAGGGCTGTCACCCTTTCGGCGAACTAACCCCGTTTAGGTCAACAGGTCAAATTAGTTTAAGTTCGCCAACGGAGCAATACCTCGCAGCTGGGTTGCTTCAAATCCTTCTTATCAGGGCTGGCGTCGAAACCAACCCTGGTCCGAAGGACTATTTCTGCTGCGTGTGCACCATAAGACTCCACCACTCCTCCACCTCGGTTAGGTGCAACCAGTGCAATGGTTGGAGTCATCTTAAGGACTGCTCAGGCCTTAAGACACATAGGGAGTGGACCACACGTTATCTGGTCCCATGCTGCCAACGCCAAAGTGCGCCCTAGCCTTCACGGCAGTGCCTTCAGCACCCTTACCCACTTTGGGTAACCCTCAAACCTCCACGGTCCCCCGAAACTCCCCAGCAGCCCTGTTGTTGTTGTTGTAGCCGCAAAAATATTCCTCAAAGTAATTTTTGGGGAATGTTGCGAGAATGACAGTCCTTGGCTATTGGATTTTAGTCGCCTCTTACGACAGGCATGCCTTACTGCGGGTAAATTCTTGAACCCCTAACCCGCAGGGTTTGGATATAGCCCTGATATAGGTGCGCTACCCAGAGGAGAAAACCGATTGGTTTGTCCGACTTTAATGTGCATCACGATCTTTGGCAGTCCAGCCTGTCAAATGACCCTAAAGAGACAGAGCTGACGAAACAGGTTGACGATTCGACATTCTGAACCACGAAAGATAACACCCCAACCTGAATAGTGGGTAATTGCCAGACATATCAATTGCGAGTGCTGGTCTGATAAACAGTATAGCTTCGCGACCTATACTGATTTACCGAGAACGCCTTCAGTGCTCTCCCCACTCCATTAGACGTCACAGCCGGTGAATGTTTATTTCGCGGGACTGTGGTGACCGCTGCCGCCCGCTTCACACCGGCAGACCGAGTTGTAAAGATCCGCCCTAATTTCCCGACGGAATCGGCGGTACTATCATCAATGCGCGACTCTGATCCCGGTAATCTTCTAATCAGGAATCTCAACCAGGAGATTCGGCGAATAGTAGGCAATCGCCATAAACTCTCTCAAGACAGCCGGTTTTACGCACCGGAGTTGACCCGGATTTTATCCAGCCAGGGCAGTCACCCTTTCGGCGAACTAACCCCGTTTAGGTCAACAGGTAAATTTAGTTTAAGTTCGCCAACGGAGCAACACCTCGCAGCTGGGCTGCTCCAAATCCTTCTCATCAGGGCTGGCGTCGAAACCAACCCTGGTCCTACGGATTATTTCTACTGCGTGTGCCTTAAAAGACTCCACCACTCCTCCACCTCGTTTAGGGGCAACCAGTGCAATGGTTGGAGTCATCTTTAGGTCAGCTCAGACCTTAAGACCCATAGGGAATGGACAAGTTTTGTGGCCCAATGCTGCCGGCTCCCAAGTGCCCCCCAGCCTCCACGGCAGTGCCTTAAGCACCCTTACCCACTTTGGGTAACCCACAGACCTCTCTAGAATGTCAGGGCATAGCTATCCGGTCAGGTCGAGCTCGAAATATTTGATGCATACACTCCCCCTGTTACAAGTTGCCCAGTTAGATATAGCCCTGATATAGGTGCGCTACTCAGAGGCAAAAACCGTTTGGTTTTGGGCGACTATAACGCGCACCACGATCTTTGGCATTCTAGCCTGTCAAATGACCCTAGAGGAATGGAGCTGGCTGAACAGATAGACGATTCGACATTTTGCACAATGAACGATACCACCCCCACCAGAGGTGTGGGTAATTGCCAAAGCTCGCCTGATATAACAATTGCGAGTACTGGTCTG
Organism: Ceratitis rosa; assembly: GCA_037013455.1. Lineage (NCBI taxonomy): Eukaryota > Metazoa > Arthropoda > Insecta > Diptera > Tephritidae > Ceratitis > Ceratitis rosa. Next base: position 5,221,521 of record JAWMAG010000015.1, on the reverse strand, counting down.
ATAAACCGTTTAGTCTGGCGACCTATACTGACACTAGCATCGGACCACTTACCCATACAAATCTCGATTGACAAACCTCCCGACTTTGTTTCTGTGGACCACCGGACGTTCGTTAACTTTAAAAAAGCTAACTGGACCGGCCTCACGGAATTCACCGAGAACGCCTTCGAAGTATCCTTCCGCAGTACCCTCATGACTGCTGCCGCCCGCTTCATCCCGGCAGGCCAAATTGCGGAAATTCGCCCCAATTTCCCGACGGAAGCAGCGATTTTAGCATCTAGGCGCGACATACTCCCTTACTCCAATCCCGGGAATCCCCTAATCAAGGATTTAAACGCGGAGATTCGGCCCGTTGTAAACAAACACAAGCGGAAAAAGTGGGAGGAGCACTTAAGGTCCTGATGCTGATGCTAAAACATCTCGGACCAGCGGGTGCAGAATACCTCACCAAAGGTCCTCAATTCGTCTTTGACCACCCTAATTATACCAGATGGTCGTAAACTACGCTGCACCGATTTGGGCGCCGGGGACGACCGAGGCGCAGTGGAGAAAATTACAGACATGCCAAAACACCGCCCTTAGTGATGCGACAGGAAACCTCCTGATGTCACCGGAGCATCACTTGCACAGCGAAGCATCTAAGCTACGAGTTAAGGAGCATAATGCTTTGCTGTGCAAGCAGTTCCTGTTGGGATGCCACCGTGCGGAGCACCCCAGCAGGCACCTCTTAGAAGCCGAGCCTCCACCTATACACATCAGGAAGGGAGTACTTGACTACAACTGCACCATATAGCACCATTTAAAACAACCGCTGGACAGGACGGCTTACCGACAGGCGCTGAACGCCATTCACCAGGAGTCAGTCAACACCTCCCTAGACTCCCTTCCAGTGAATGGCGTACTCAGAAACAAACCGCCATCTATAGCAGACAGTGAGCTCGAATTGCCTCGAGAGACCCGAGTGATATTAGCACAACTCAGATCTGGATACTGTAGCAAGTTAAACTCCTACATATCCAGACTCGACCCCAGCATACCCAACGTATGCCCTGCATGTGGAGAGTCCCCGCACGACACTAACCACCTCTTCACATGCCCCCTTAAACCTACCCATCTAACCCCCCTCTCCCTTTGGTCCAACCCCGTCCAAACAGCACGTTTCCTGGACCTCCCCCTAGATGACCTCGGCGACTTAGATTAACAAAACATGCCCTAAGCGGGGTTAGCTAGCCGCTACAACAACAACAACAACAACAGGCGTCGCCGAGTACTGACATTCACTCAGGTGGATAAACGTCTCGCCACGACCACGAAACATCCCCAAATGGGTTGAGGCTGATCAATTTTACCGGGACCCGAAATATGGTTGTCAGTAGTACTAGATTCCAGCACAAGAAAATACGATCGATCATGTTGTGGTAGACGGAAGACGAAAAGAAGCTGAGATGCGTGAGCGAAGCTGGCCAAAAAGAGTAATCCTCGAAAATTCTACGGCAACTTAGGGAAGGTTTCAAGACCAGAGCAAACTCCTGTAGGACCCAGAAGGGAGAGCTAGTGACGGATGCCCAGAGTATACTGAATTCATGGAGGGAGCACTTCTCCAGTCTGCTGAATTGCAGTGGTAATGAAACATCCGGGAAAGTTGAACCCGAAACTCCAATTGATGACGATGGGAAAGTTGTTCGATTCAAAACAACAAAGCGGCGGGGACCGATGGATTACCGGCCGAGCTATTCAAATATGGGCGATGGAGATCTGATCTGGAGCATGCATCGACTTCTTTGCAAAATATGGACGAAAGCATGCCCGACGATTGGAATTTAAGTGTGCTCTGCCTAATCCATAAAATAAGGGTACCCCACAGTCTCCGCCAATTATCGTGGGATAAGCCTCCTTAATATCACATCTAAGGAGCGTATTGTGTGAAAGACTAAAGCCCACCGTCAACAAACTGATTGGACCTTATCAATGTGGCTTCAAACCTGGTAAGTCAATCATTGACCAGATATTCACCATGCGCCAAATCTTGGAAAAGACCCGGGAAAAGAGGATCGGCACACACCGCACGTAAAGGAGCTGCTTCTACGCCGCTATGTCTGAATTTGGTGTCCCCGCAAAATTTATACGGCTGCGTAAACTGACCTTAAGCAGCACTAAAAGCTCCGTCAGGATCGGAAAGGACCTTTTGACTTTTTTAACTTATTGCTGCAGAAAATAATACGAGCTGCAGAGATGAATAGAGAAGACACAATCCTATAAGAGTGCTCAGCTACTGGCGTACCGCGATGATATTGACATTATTGGCTCCAACAACCGCGCCGTGAGTTCTCCCTTCTCCAGACCTGATAAAGAATCGAAGCGAATGGGTCTGGTAGTGAATGAGGCCAAGACGAAATATCTCCTATCATCAAACAAACAGTCATCGCATTCGCGACTCATGCGAGCCGAGTCACTGTTGACAGTCATAACTTCGAAATCGTAGATAATTTCGTCTATCTAGGGACCAGCATTAACACCAACAACTTCAGCCTGGAAATCCAACGCAGAATCACACTTGCCAACAGGTGCTACTTTGGATTAAATAGGCAATTGAAAAGTAAAGTCCTCTCTCGGCAAACGAAAACCAAACTGTACAAGTCGCTCATCATACCGTGGACGCTGTCAACATCTGATGAGTCGGCTTTTGGAATCTTCGAGAGAAAAGTTTTGCGAACGATTTATGGTCCTTTACGCATTGGTAACCTCGAATACCGCAGACGATGTAACAATGAGCTGTACGAGTTATACGACGACATTGACATAGTTCAGCGAATCAAGAAGCAGCGCCGGTGGAAGCAGAGGAAGAGGAAGACCTCCACTCCGTTGAAAGGACCAGGTAGTGAAGAACTTTGCTGTACTTGTTATTTCCAATCGGCGCCATATAGCAAAAAGAAGAAGCGAATGGCGTACCATTGTTAACTCGGCTAAAATCGCGTAAGCGGTGTATACGTCAGTAAAGTAAGTAAGTAAGTACATATTTATTCAAGACCAACAAACGCAAATGACACACGAAAATTTATAGCCTTTTGCAATTATTACAGACGATTCATACCCGATTTTGCACTTATTGCTAAATGCCTAAACATACTTTAAAAAAAAGGAGAACCATTAATATGTTCAGGAGAATGCGAAAAATCATTCAATACACTAAAAGAAAAATTAATTAATCCTTCCAAAGGGTTATTGAGACACGACGGAGAAAAATCTTTTATCGTCTTTGCGTCCTAAAACTTCCAATAATAAATCGGTTTGGAAAGCTTGCAAACCTTAAGCCGTCAGCATATATATAAGCAGAGCACCTCAGTACAGTATTTCAATCAAATACTGGTCCAAATAGTGCACCTTTGTTACCAAACCATACTGCTCCAAGATACACTGTTACTTGTGAAGCATCTGTGCCTGAATTGAAAAATATAATACAAGATCTCAGTTCCAAAATAGTCTCCAGAAGATCATATCTTACCAAAAATACTTAAAGAATTGCCAAGCATTGCTCTCGTTTTCTTTGCAAAGCTTTTCAGTGCCACAGATAATTATGGATACCTAAAACTGGTAAAGACACTACCTTGCCGCCATCATATATACAAATCAGCCTGTTGCCTTGAATATCCAAACTTTTCGAAAAAGTGTTGCTATCGAAAATTTCTCCTTTTCTCCATGAATATTATCTTGTTCTTACACATCAATTTGGTTTTCGCAAATAACATAGCGCAATTGAGCAAATAAATCGCAGTATTGCTCGGCGGTTTTTCTTAATGCCGCTCAAACATTTGACAAGGTGTGGCATGATGAGCTCATTCAAAATATTATTATACAATACATAACAGAGGAGCATCGAATCACGGCAGGTGCTCCGAAGGGTAGTGTTTTTGGACCAATATTGTACATAATGTTCACCGCAGACACTCCTACATGTGACGAAGTAATTAAATTAAATGTTGAATTTACGGATGATACTGCTATACTACGAAATAAATGCCCCATTTCAGCCACAAAAGTGTTAGAGCAGCAAGTTAAACTAATTGAAGAATCGCGCATAAAAGCTAATGAAAATATGTGCAAACACATAACTTTTACATTAAAGCCAAAAACAAATTATACAGTCTACGTGAACAATGTAGCAAATCCGCGAGCTGATGAAACTAAATACCTCGTTTAGAAGTGCGTACGTTCCTAGGTGCATGCATTGCAAAAATTTGGTTGATTCATTTTTGTTTGTTTCATATATATATCGTATAGTATTCATCCAATGGCGTACTCGGATCCAAACCACCACCCATCGCAGACAGTGAGCTCGACTCCACTCCGACTGAACCTTTATTATCATTTCTTGCTGGCGATTCGAAGGATTCAAAATTATTTTTTCGCAAGATACGCAAATTTAATACTTGCTTCCAAATTACGTCATTTGGGGCAACTAAAATTTGCAATTTCGCCTCCGATGGACGTAATTTTGTAACTGCATTCAAAATACAAGGTCAGGTGTACCATAAAGTCAGGTCATTGATGCCAACGCCTGATTATCTGAAATTTCTTCAAATTTATTTTATGGGCATTTGTGAAGAGCTTTACGCGCTCTCGGTGCCAGTATAATTTCATCGAACAAGCAGAGAAAAGAGCCATTTGGATATTTTTTAGTTCAGAATCAACTAAATGCATTGATTAAAAGAATTTCGCCACGATTGCGAAATGACAACTATCAAATCATCATAAAAGCCGGCAAAGTACCATTAAGAATATGTTGGCAGATTCAACGCTCCTACTGTTGATGAGGTTGGTGTTATTATAGTATATCCAATTAACAAAAGAGCTATAGAAAATACACTGCGAGACAACACTGATGAGACGGCTTATGCTGCAACTACCCATTTTACATTGCTAACGTCCATAACAGCCGACTGGAGAGCGATTTAAATACACGAATTATCGACGCTGTGAACGGCGTAGAAATGTTGCCAGCAGCCAGTGTGTTTGCATACTTTTAAACAAATTTATAATTTTCGTCAACAAATTTCATAATTTATATGTTCGAATATAAACACAAATCAAATATGGATGATCTGTATGCAATAAATAATTAATTACAAATTTAGTTTTCATTTCATTTGAAAAAACTATGCATTTTTATATTAATAGTTATTAGTTTATTTCATATTAGTTTACAAAGTCTATACTGGCAACCTTGTACAAGAGCGAGAAATGAGAGGTTTTACGGAAAAAATCAAATCGCCGCTGGTTTCTCTGGGACAACCGTCAGTAACGGTATGGGCGAGCGGTGACAACTTTTCATTTGCATGGCGCTCTCATAAGATAGGTTGCTATGGACGGAAGGTATGTGAGATGGGTAGTTGCAGCATTACGTACGTCATTACGGCAGACTGGATTTTCATTACATTCACATGTAATCCAAATTGGAAAGAGATGCAAACTTTATTATTACAAAAAATTCATCGTCATGATATAACTGCACGTGTGTTCAAACAAAAATCGAAATCTTTAATTGATTTTATTGATAAATAGTCAGTTTTTGGTATCACACAAAAGCGAGGTTTTCCTCATGTCCATATTTTAATTTGATTTCAAGATAAAATCCGTCCAGAAGAAATTGATCAAATAATTTCATCCAGAATTCCAGCCCTATTAATTGATCAAGAATTATTTGATATTTAACAAACACATGATTCACGGGTCGAGTGGTGCTTTCAAAAGGACATCACCATGCATGGAAAAAGGAAGATGTAAGAAAAGTTATTCAAATCGAGTAGAATTTGATAATCATTGGTTGGTACCATACTCACCATTACTTTCAAAAACTTATGAAGCTCATATCAATGTTGAGCTTTGCAGTTCTATAAAATCAATTAAGTACATTTGTAAATATGTATACAAAGGTAGTGATTTGGCCATGTTTGAAATACAAAATATAAATAATATCCAAATCATACCAAGATACATGTCGTGAACTGCAATTTCTAGAAGATGATAGCCATTGGGACTTAACACTTGCTAATACTGCATTGACATCAACGCCCAATAAGATTCGTGAGCTGTTTCCAATTATTTTGACATGTTATCCATCACTAGCACAAACTTTGTAGGAAAAATATAAAAATTGGCAAACAGATCAATGCCAAAACTTAGATTACACGCCAGAGATGTATAATGAAGCAGTAGCATTGATCGAGAACTTATGTGTTTGAATTTCAAATTCACCACTTAATCATTATGGTATGCCATCACCTGATCGCCCAGCCACTGACTTAGTGAACACTGATTTAGAACGAGAAAAACAATATGACCATGGTAATTTAAAAACAATAATCGTGAACAATGAGCCATTACTAACAGCAGAACAAAAAAATATTTATGATCGGATAATGTTGACTGTTGCTGCTGAACAAGGCGGTTTTTTTTCTTGGGCACACCAGGTGAAACCGGTAAGACATTTTTAATATCGTTAATTCTTGACAAAGTATAGCCGCTACAAAAAATCGCATTGACAGTTGCATCGTCAGGAGTTGCGGCTACTTTGTTAGATGGCGGGCGAACGGCACATTCAACATTCAAGCTGCCATTGGACATTTATAATAAACCAAATGCGATGTGTAACATAAAAAAATAATAGAAGAATAGGAGAGTTCAATAATAATTTAGGCTGAGGGCATAATGGCTCACAAATATTCACACGAAGCATTGCATAGAACTATGCAAAATTTATATGGCAAGAATAAACTTTTGTGGGGCTATCTTACTTTTGTCTGGTGATTTACGACAGACCTTTCCGGTTATACCTAGCTCTACTTTCGTGGTTGAGATTAATGCATGTTTGAAAAAATCATTCTTATGGCGAAGTGTTGAAACACTTCGATTGACCATAAACATGCGCGTACGATCGCAATATGATCCATCAGCACAAATATTTTCCGAAAATTACTAGACATTGTGAACGGTAAAATAGAGCTGCAACCAAATACGCAATGCGTTAAACTGCCAGACAATTTCTGCCCTTTCAAGAAAAAAATTAATTGATTCAGTGTTTTTCCGGATATACAGAATAATTACTTGAATCTTAACAGCAATCACCGGCCGATTTTGGCAGCCAAACATGTTGATGTTGACGAAAATAACTTCCAGATCCAACAGTTGTTACCAGGCGATCTGGCGTCTTTAAATCAATTGATACTATTGTTGAAGAAAATGAAAGTGTTAATTTTCCAATTGAATTTTTAAATTCGCTAGATATATCTGGAATGCCATCACATCTTCTTCGATTAAGGATTGGATCCCCTATTATTTTGATTCTACTGTACCCTTTAGAATGCTACAGTTTCCAATTCGTTTAACTTTTCCCACGTCTATAAATAAGTGTCAAGGCCAAACAATGTCCATTTGTGGTTAAGATTTGGAAAATCCACGTTTTTATCCTGGACAACTATATCTTACATGTTCACGTGTAGAGAAACCGTCGAGTCTATTTGTGTTAACAAAAGAAGGCTAACCAAAAATAATGTGCACCGATTAGCGCTAAATTAAATTGAAATTAAAAGTATTTAAAAATCAAAAGGATAAATATTAATGTTAATGAATTAAAATTCTCTACCCTACCTACCTCATTCATAAGTTTAAGTGCCACCAACTTTTTATTATACACATTTGTTATAAGATTGAATAATAATAAAATTAAGTTTGTATTGATTTTTGGTGAATACCAATTGTACACAAATTTTAATCAAGCGTGTTCAAAGTCCTTCCCATTCAAGTCCCAATCCAGTGAATTGTTATACCAGCTTTAACGTTTCCATCTTCGTTAGTAAATAATATTTTCATTGTTTGAAAGTCGCCAAATTTTCTTACAAAAGGTATCTATGTAAATATGTTAAAAAAACATGGTGATACCTATGACTGATCTTATATAGTTCACTGTTGTTGTTGTCGGCAACGTGTGGCCGGGTCAGCTAGTAAACTTATATATTCAAACATTACTACAAATAAGTAAAATGACAGATATAAATCCTTTAAACTTACTCGTCTAGCGGGGTTGGGCACTGGAATTGGAACCCGCCACGTAGAATCCTGCTCCAATGAAAAAGTTACCAACGCCTCGGATGAGATACCCCCTTTCTGTTGACGACCCCTGCTAACGAATTAAAGATCACGATTGGAGAGCATGCACCTGGAATGTCCGGTCCCTTAATTGGGAAGGTGCCGCTGCCCAGCTGGTTGATATCCTCGTAAGAATAAAGGCTGACATCACCGCCGTCCAAGAAGTGCGATGGACGGGACAAGGACGAAGGCGAGTAGGTTCTTGTGACATTTACTACAGCGGTCATATAAAGGATCGCCAATTTGGTGTCGGATTTGTGATGGGAGAGAGACTCCGTCGTCGAGTACTGGCATTCACCCCAGCAAAATTTTTCAACATATCGCTGATTTGGAAGAGAAGGACGATTTGGCAAAAGATGCCTTTTATGAGCGCCTAGAGCACACTTATGAGCGCTGCCCCCGACACGATGTGAAAATCGCGCTAGGCGGTTTTAATGCCAGGTTGGGCAAAGAAGGTATCTTTGGTGCGACTGTTGGAAAATTCAGCCTCCAAAACGAAACATCCTCTAATGGGTTGAGGCTGATCGACCTCGCCGGAGCCCGAAATATGGTTGTCTGTAGTACTGGAATCTACCAGCACAAAAAAAAAATACATCAAGACACTTGGCTCTCCCCTGATCGAAAAACACACAACCAGATCGATCATGTTGTGATAGATGGAAGACATGTCCCCAGTGTTCTTGACGTGCGTACACTACGAGGACCCAACATCGACTCGGACCACTATCTTGTGGCAGTTAAGATACCCACGCGCCTCTGTGTTTCGAAGAATGCTCGTCAACAAACACAAGGAAGGTTCAACGTTGAAAAGCTGCACTTAAAACAGACTGCCGAGCGGCTTTCTACTCGACTTACACTCCTGCTCTCTGAGAGCACTAATCAGCACTATACCGATAAACCCTGCGGGTTAGGGGTTCAAGAATTTACCCGCGGTAAGGCATGCCTTTCGTAAGAGGCGACTAAAATCCAATAGTTCCCGCGACAGTCGGGTCTTTATACCGGAACGACCCAGATTTTTTATCCGGCCAAGGACTGTCATTCCCGCAGCATTCCCCAAAAAATACTTTGAGGAATATTTTTGCGGCTACAACAATAACAACAACAACAACACTACACCGCTACGGGAACTGTGGGACGGCATTTCAAGCTCCCTACGTACAGGTGCAAACGTAACTATTGGATTTCCTAAAGGTCGCAAAAGCAGTTGGTACGATGAAGACTGCCGTGTCGTAGTGGAGAGAAAACAGACTGCCTACCTCGCAACGTTGTGATCGACCACAACACGAGCTGAAGACGAAAGCAAGACGCATCTGCATCTGATAAGAAAAGAAAAAAGCCGAGTTGCGTGAGTATGAAGGGCTTGAGAAGCTGGCTGACAAGGGTAATGTTCGAGAATTCTTATGAGATGCTACGACGACTTACGGAAAGTTTCAAGACTGGAGCAGACTCCTGTAGGACACAAAGAGGTGATCTAGCCACCGATGCCCTGAGCGGCTTTACGCCGCTATGTCTGAATTTGGTATCGCCGCAAAATTTATACGGCTATGTAAACTGACGTTAAGCAACACTAAAAGCTCCATCAGGATCGGGAAGGACCTCTCCGAGCCATTCGATACCAAACGAGGTTTCGTACAGGGTGATTCCTTATGGTGTGACTTTTTTTTATTTATTGCTGGAGAGAATAATAAGAGCGGCAGAACTGAATAGGGTAGGTACAGTTTCTATAAGAGTGTACAGCTGTTCGTGTACGCCGATGTTATCGATATTATTGGCCTTAACAACCGCGCCGTGAGTTCTGCTTTCTCCAGACTAGATAATGAAGCGAAGGATATGGGTCTGGTAGTGAGCGAGGGCAAGACGAGATATCTCCTGTCATCACACAAACAGTCATCGCATTCGCGACTTGGCTCCCATGGCACTGTTGACAGTCATAACTTTGAGGTCGTAGATAATTTCGTCTTCTTAGGAACCAGCATCAACATCAATAATAATGTCAGCCTGGAAAGTCAGCGAAGAATCACTCTTGCCAACAGGTGCTACTTTGGACTAAGTAGGCAATTGAAAAGTAAAGTCCTCTCTTGGCGAACGAAAACCAAACTCTACAAGTCTCTTATCGTCCCCGTCCTGCTATATGGTGCGGAGGCATGGACGATGACATCTGATGAATCGGCGTTAGGAGTTTTCGAGAGAAAAGTTTTGCGCAAGAATTATGGTCCTCTTCGAGTTGGCAACGGAGAATACCGCAGACGATGGAACGATGAGCTGCACGAGTTATACGACGACATCGAATCAAGAAGCAGCGGCTACGCTGGCTAGGCCATGTGGTCCGAATGGATACGAATACTCCAGCTTTGAAAATTTTCGATGCAGAACCCGCCGGTGGAAGCACTCCGTTGGAAGGACCAGGTAGGGAAGGACCTGGCTGTACTTGGTATTTCCAATTGGCGGCACACAGCAAAAAGAAGCGAATGGCGCAATGCTCGGCTGAAATCTCGTAAGCGGTGTCTACATCAGTAAAGTAAGTAAGTAAGTAATCCTATACACTTTCACATGGTAATTAACTGGAAGAATGTATGAATAGGATTAGGTGTCGGCTCAACTTACATATTTTTAATTGTTTTTGCGGCTTTTATTATAAGTTAGTGAACGAAGGGTCTATTTGTTTACGTAATCTTAATATTTTGTTGTAGTAGCCCTTAGAAAAGTTTTATTTCCTTCAGGTTTTTGCTGTCAAAAAATCTAATTTCGACGTATTACCACCCTGAAACTAGTGTTTGCAATTTAGGTTGGTGTAATTGCAAAAAAAAAAAAAATCATTGTTGGACTGCACTCAATTATATGCCATTTGATTTCAGAAGTTGAATCTCCAACCGCTAGTCGTGCTATATGGAGTCTTGGGTTACACGTAAATGGGAGACGTTGCGAGCCGCCGTTGGTCTTGCAGCAAACGCCTCGCTATATAAATGCGTGAAGTTGTGTACTGAATTTGGGACCCACCACATAAAAATCAACTCCAAGGAAAAAGTTGAAAACGCCTCAGATGAGATACCCCTTAAGAATATGGTAGTACGTAGCAATAGGTTCCAGCACAAGAAAATTCAACAAGCTTCTTAGCTGTCTCCAGATCGATAAACTCTCAACCAGATCGATCATGTTGTGATGACGGAAGGCATGTCTCCAGTGTTCTTGACGTGCGTACATTCCGAAGACCCGACACCAAATAACGCCCTTCAACAAGCACAAGGAAAGTTCGACGTCGTACAGCTGCAATGACAACAGACTGCCGAGCAGCCCTGGTCTTTGAGAGCACTCATCAGTAACTCGGCATAAGGGAACTGTGGGACGGCATTTCAAGCTCCCTACGTACAGCTGCAAACGAAACTATTGGATTTCGTAAAGGTCGCAAAAGCAGCTGGTACGATGAGGACTGCCCTGTCGTAGTGGAGAGAAAACAGACTGCCTACCTCGCAACGTTGCGATCGACCACAACACGAGCTGAAGAGGGAAGCAAGATGCCTCTGATAAAAAAAAAAGAAAAAGGTCGGGATGCGTGAGTATGAAGGGCTTGAGAAGCTGGCTGACAAGGGTAATGCTCGAGAATTCTTATGAGAAGATACGACGACCTACGGAAGGTTTCAAGACTGGAGCAGATTTCTGTAGGGCACAAAGAGGTGATCTAGCCACCGATGCCCAGAGCATATTAAATTTATGGAGGAAACACTTCTCCAGCCTGCTGAATAGCAGTGAAAACGGAGTAACCGGAGATAGTGAACCCGAAACCCAATCGACGGCGATGGAAAAAACGTTCCATTTCGTGACCATGAAGAAGTCCGAATAGCAATCGTCCGCTTAAAAAAACAACAAAGCAGCTGGAGCTGACGGCCTACAGACAGAACTATTCAAACATGGCGGTGAAGAGCTGGCAAGGTGCATGCATCAGCTACTTTGCAGAATATGGTCGGACGAAAGCATGCCCGACGATTGGAATTTAGGTGTGCTCTGCCCAATCTATAAAAAGGGGATCACACAGTCTGCGCCAATTAACATGGGATAGGCCTCCATAGTATCGCCTATAAGGTCCTGTGGAGCGTATTGTGTGAAAGACTAAAGCCCACCGTCAACGAACTGATTGGACCTTATCAGTGTGGCTTTAGACCTGGTAAGTCAACCATTAACCAGATATTCACCATTCGCCAAATCTTGGAAAAGACCCGTGAAAAGAGAATCGACACCCAACACCTTTTCGTCGATTTTAAAGCCGCCTTCGACAGCACGAATAGGAGACGCCTTTATGCCGCTATGTCTGAATTCGGTATCCCCGCAAAAATTATACGGCTATGTAAACTGCCGTTAAGCAAGACTACAAGCTCCGTCAGGATCGGGAAGGACCTCTCCGAGCAAAACCAGGTTACAGACAGAGTGATTCTTTATCGTGTTACTTTTTTAACTTATTGCTGAAGAAAATAATACGAGCTGCAGGGCTGAATAGAGAAGGTACAATCTTCTATAAGAGTGTACAGCTGCTGACGTACGCCAATGATACCGTCATTATTGGGCTCAACAAACCCGCTGTGAGTTCTGCTTTCTACATACTTGATAAAGAAGCGAAGCGAATGGGTCTGCCATCAAACAAACAGTCATCGCATTCGCGACTCGGCTCCCACGTCACTGTTGACAGTCATAACATTGAAGTCGCAGATTACTTCGTCTATCTTGGAACCAGTACTAACACCAACAACAATGTCAGCCTGGAAATCTAACGCAGAATCACTGTTGTTAAAAGGTGCTCTCCAGACGAACGAAAACCAAACTCTACAAGTGGCTCATCATACCCGTCATATTATATGGCGCAGAAGCGTGGACGATGTCAACAGTAGATGAGTCGGTTTTGGGAGTTTTCAAGAGAAAAGTTTTACGAACGAATTATGGTGATTTGCGCATTGGCAACGGCGAATACCGCAGACGATGGAATGATGAGTTGAACGAACTATACGATGATATTGGCATATGTAGTTCATTGATTTCAGGCTTTATTAATACTCGTATTATCATATATACTACTAACCGAACTGAAATTACTGGTAAGCGGGTGCCATAAATTTGTAACATTTTTGGTTGATACCCAAACTGATCTTTTACTGATTAAAATTTCTAGCACTAGTACATAAAGGTTTTCTTTTAAGTACATGTGATGATGCTATTTAAAAAACAAACTCCTACTGAAGCAAGATGCGATCTGGGCCACCTTTGCTCTTGAAAGTGATAAAATTACTTTAAGCAATACGAACAAAAACTTAGAATTGCGGGATAAGGGTACACGAAGTTTCTCACAGTAAGGCATGCCTGTCATTAGAGCGACTAAAATCCAAAAGTTACCTCGACAGTCGGGTATTTACACCGGAACGACCCTTATTTTAACCGGCAAGGGACTGCCACTCCCGCAATATTTCCCAAAAATTACTATGCGGTAAAAACAACTACACAAAAAAAAAAAAAAATTAATCAAATTATTCTCTGGTCCTGGAAATTTCGGCAAGTCGCCGCATATTTTCGTAGAATTTTAAAACATTATCCTCCTTGGCCAGCATCTCAAGCTCTTGATACCATGAATTTTGGCCTCTTCTTTATGGCTTGCAAAAGTGTCTTGTTTCCCCTCTTCAATCCTAGGTATCCATCCCACTTCGCACGTGTAGTGTCCAGACGCAACGAAGCGAAGTAAGCAGCCTGCTTCATTAAACCTGCAGCAAGGCAATCCTCATCGTACCAGCGTTTGCTACCTTTTCGAAAATCTATAATTTCGTTTGTAGCTGTACATAGGAAGCTAGAAATGCCGCCCCACAGTTTCCTTACACCGAGTTGCTGATGAGTGCCCTCAGAGATCTTTAGTGCAAGTCGAATAAAAACTGTCCGGCTGTTTGTTGTGATTGCAGCTTGTCGAGAACCTTTCCTGTGTTTGTTGGCGCATGTTCTTTCAACTAAATAGGTGGGAGCATATCTTTGTTGCGACATAATAGTGATCCGTGGTGCTAGAATCTAGTACTACATACAACCATATTTCGGGCCAAGGAAAACTCCATCAGCCTCAACCCATTTGGGGATGTTTCGTTGTGGTGGCGAAATTTACCGACTGTTTACCTTGTTTGCCCACGACGATGTTGAAGTCACCAAGGCACAAATAAACCATGTGGTGAAAAGTTTCGTTTTGATGCAGATTGTGGGGAGACTTTCATCCACCGGAGTGAATACAACTACTCGGTGATGGAGCCTCCCGTCCATCACTTCGTACGTGGGAAGCGGCAATTTCCTAATTAAGGGACCGCACATTCTAGACACTGCATACCCTCAAATCGTGATCCTTAAAACATTTTCGCGGTTCGTAGTCAAGAGGATTATCTCTCATCCGAGGCTTTTCTTTATTTTTCCTTGGAATTAATTTTTTCGTGCGGTGGGACCCAAGCCCTTTACACAACCACTGGGGAATTCGCCTTCTCACGTCAGCTCGCCTCTAAACGAATAACACCGAATATCGTGACCTATTTGAACCATCAGTAAAATAATTGTTTCTTGTCATTCCCATGTGAATGGCAGCTAAGAACTCACTGGTATAAATTTCTATCCATTCTCCTTTAATATTCGTTTCAATGTGTGGTCATAAAACATACCGTATGTACGTCCAAAAAAAAAGCTTATTGCAGACAGATTACGATTTTTAGGAGTAGACAAGATTTTAACCATCTTGGCAAAGCAAACAATTTTTCAAATTTAGCTTTATTTTCTAGACGTAAGAGCATTTTGACAGAAAGTACTCCGATTATTTTAAATATAGCACAATAGCATTTTCTGATATTTCATCTAACGTAGCATTTCTCTAAACGGGTTTTTCGTCATCAGGTTTAGCGAGTCCCGTTATCTGAAAATAGGTATCAAAAGTTATCGAAGCGTATCGAAATTTCCATTTAAAACTTAATCCCAAAAAGTGTAATTTTCCCCGTACCGGAGTTGACTCGGATTTTATCCGGCCAAGGGCTGTCACCCTTTCGGGGACCTAACCCCGTTTAGGTCAACAGGTAAAATTAGTTTAAGTTCGCCAACGGAGCAACACCCAGTTGGATATAGCCCTGATATAGGTGCGCTACTCAGAGGCGAAAACCGTTTGGTTTTGGGCGACTTTAACGCGCACCACGATCTTTGGCATTCTAGCCTGTCAAATGACCGTAAAGGAATGGAGCTGGCGGAACAGATAGACGATTCGACATTCTGCACAATGAACGACAACACCCCCACCAGAGTTGTGTTTAATTGCCAAAGCTCGCCCGACATAACAATTGCGAGTGCTGGTCTGATAAACAGTATAGTCTGGCGACCTATACTGACACCAGCATCGGACCACTTACCCATACACATCTCGATTGACAGACCTCCCGACTTTGTTTCCGCGGACCACCGGACCTTCGTTAACTTCAAAAAAAGCTAACTGGACCGGCTTCACGGAATTCACCGAGAACGCCTTCAGTACTCTCTCCACTCCAACAGACGTCACCTCTGGTGAGCGATCATTCCGCAGGATTGTTGTAACCGCTGCCGCCCGCTTCATCCCGGCAGGCCGAATTGCGGAAATCCGCCCTAATTTCCCGGCCGAAGCGGTGGCTTTAGCATCTAGGCGCGACATACTCCGTTACTCCAATCCCGGGAATCCCCTAATCAGGGATTTAAGCGCGGAGATTCGGCCCATTGTAAACAAACACAAGCGGAAAAAGTGGGAGGGGCACTTAAGGTCCTGATGCTGATGCTAAAACATCTCGGACCAGCGGGAGCAGATTACCTCACCAAGGTCCTCAATTCGTCTTTGACCACCCTAATTATACCAGATGGTCGTAAACTACGCTGCACCGATTTGGGCGCCGGGGACGAACGAGACGCAGTGGAGAAAATTACAGGCATGTCAAAACACCGCCCTTAGGACTGCGACAGGAAACCTCCTGATGTCACCGGAGCATCACTTGCACAGCGAAGCATCTAAGCTACGAGTTAAGGAGCATAATGCTTTGCTGTGCAAGCAGTTCCTGTTGGGATGCCACCGTGCGGAGCACCCCAGCAGGCACCTCTTAGAAGCCGAGCCTCCACCTATACACATCAGGAAGGGAGTACTTGACTACAACTGCACCATATAGCACCATTTAAAACAACCGCTGGACAGGACGGCTTACCGACAGGCGCTGAACGCCATTCACCAGGAGTCAGTCAACACCTCCCTAGACTCCCTTCCAGTGAATGGCGTACTCAGAAACAAACCGCCATCTATAGCAGACAGTGAGCTCGAATTGCCTCGAGAGACCCGAGTGATATTAGCACAACTCAGATCTGGATACTGTAGCAAGTTAAACTCCTACATATCCAGACTCGACCCCAGCATACCCAACGTATGCCCTGCATGTGGACAGTCCCCGCACGACACTAACCACCTCTTCACATGCCCCCTTAAACCAACTCATTTAACCTCCCTCTCCCTTTGGTCCAATCCCGTCGAAACAGCACGTTTCCTGGACCTCCCCTTAGATGACCTCGGCGACTTAGATTAACAATACCTGCCCTAAGCGGGATTAGCTAGCCGCTACAACAACATAAAGAACCTGTTGTTGTTGTTGTGGCGGCAACACAAGCCCCGCTCCTAGTGAATGACGTTCAGTGCTTGTCTGTACGCCGCCCTGTCCAGCGGTTGTTGCACATATTGCTGGATTGTGTCCTTAAAATCTAGTACTCTTTTAATGATGTGCCTAGGTGGAGGTTCAGCTTCTATCAGATGCCTATTTGGGTGCTCCTTACGGTAACATCTGCTTGCACTGCAAAGCATTATGCTCCTTAACTCGTAGCATACATGCTATACTGTGCAAGTGATGCTCCGGCGACTTCAGGAGGTTTCCTGTCGCGGTCCTGATTACAGCGTTCTTGCAAACCTATAACTTCTTCATCTGGGTTTCGTTCGCCCCGGCGCCCAGACCAGTGTAGCATAGGCCGGCAAATTGCGTTATTTGTTGCCAGGTGTTGTCGTCTAGCGCTTCCGGCTTCTCGGAATTTACTGAGAAGGTCTTCAGTGCTCCCCCACTCCATCAGACGTCACTGCCGGTGAACGTTCATTCCGCAAGATTGTCGTAACCGCTGCCGCCTACTTTATCCCGGCAGACCGAATTGCGGAAATCCGACGTAATTTCCCGACGGAAGCTGCGGTATTGACATCAAGGCGCGATCCCGGTAAACCTTTAATCAGGGATTTAAACTAGGAGATTCGGCGAGTAGTTAATAATCACAAACGGTAAAAGTGGGAGCAGCACTTGAGATCCTGCAATCTCTTTTCTGGGGCAACCAAGCTCTGGGCTACAGTCAAATCGTTTTCTAACCCGACGAGACGGGATGACCGAGCGGAAATTTCGGACATTGAGGAAAACCTCATTACCGCGGATGTTGAAGAGGTGGATAATGGGCTACCTGAGTGGTCGTCAATCATGGGTAGATTTTCGATGCTAAACATCAATACTAGGGAAGATTAAACAAGTCGTACTCTCCCCATTATTGTTTAATATCTATATTTCGAAGCTCCCTCCTCCACCAGAAGATGTTTTCTTGACCTCTTGTGCCGATGATTGTTCGATATTGGCGCCTGTCTCCCCGACCTGTCCCACTTCTTCACTGCAAGCAAGCTTAAAATTCAACCGACTAAATCCTCGGTTCACCAGCTGGACGAAGGAATACAGGCTCGAACTAGATGTGAAGGTCGATGACGTGAAAATTCCAACCATAAATAACCCAATGATATTGGGCGTCACACTTGACAATCTGCACTCCTTCACTCCGCATACGACCGCAATTGCCGCAAAACACCAAGGCCGCAACAAAATACTCTTCCATCGTTAGCATTACTGATTAATCATTTCCTGTCCCGCTATGGAAAAGTCAAGAACTAACCTTTAACAACGAAGATCCGGTTCAATTATGAAGTATGCCATCCCTTAAAAATATCTCTAAAATTATAATTTTCTACAAGAATCCGATCTTCTTCGGCGTATTTAAACAAACCAGTCATCCGAAAGCCTAGTGTATGTTGTTAGCGCAGCGTACCATAGTTTTTGTAAGAAGATCTTGTTATGAAAGCTTTAATAAATAAACAAGTAAAAAATAAAAAAAATTCATATCATTATATAATTGAAGCTTTGTAACCGCTGAAGCGTTTTCCCGCTGAGCCCCTCCTCCAATTTGTGGTATGCATCTTGATGTTTTTCCTACAAATGGAAGTAGCTAAAGAGGAGGTACCATTTCTGAGAATATTTTGCGGTTACAACAACAACGACAGCCCCTTTATGAAATATTTATTTATGTATATACTTTCACTTAAAATTTCTCTACATTGAAAGCAAATTCAAAAAGTAGTTGAGCAAGCGAAGAGAAAATGAGCAATAGAAATAAGATTAAACTAATATGCGTAGCTATTTTTAAATAAATGGGCACTTATTGAATCTTTCAAATCATCATATTTTACAAAGGATAGCCTTTTCAAATTTAATAGTACAATATAAGAATAAAACTTTCTACATGACTTGCGCATATAAATCGTTCAACCTATTCTTCCTTTTTCTAACGTTTATTTTGTTTTTATTTAACAAGCAAAATCAATATCGTGTGCATTTAATACTAGTTGCAGAATAAAATTAAATTATACCGATTGTTATTTAGAGAGCTTAACTATAATTTTTTCTGAAGAATTTACCTTTGCGGCTGCGCAACAGAACAGACAGCACCATCGTTACTGATGGTGCCTTCCTCTGATGTATATCTTGGTACGACTTCACGATGTCGTACAAACTCGCAAAGGTTTTGACCAATTTTGCAACCTGCTAGATACAAGAAAACAATGAAATCTGAAAATAGAAATTTTATGCGGAACATTACCTCGAACAACAGTGAAAACCTTATAAGTCTTTTCGGCGTTCGTTTAGTGATAACTCCGTAATATATCGTACAAAATATGAAACAAGTGAATTGAAATGAAATTTTATAGAAACCAAGCAGCAATTTTACTTTTCTAAAATATTAGAAGAGAAATGTGGACTAAACTTAACGAAAAGGTATGTTTCTGCGAGAACGTATCAAAGTGACATATTTTAATTCTAATACATTACAAATATAGTGGATACCTTACGAGGGTGTACCAGGCTTAGCAAAAAATTTCCTGTTGTGGGGGTTAGACTAGGTCGTACACATCCTAAAAATATATGCCGTGCCCCGCGGTAACTTATTAGTCTTCAGCCGCAGGCTTTCACAAATAAATTTGGTATGGATGGAGAGAGGAATATGTCTAGATTTTAAAACTAGTTTTCTTTTTTCTAGTTGACTTATAGTTATTGAATAATTCTGTTTCAAAATTTGCATAAGGAATGTAAATATACTTCTACATTGGTGTTGCCTACCGAGTAAAACAACACTTTAGTGTAGAGCCTGTGCTTTTTTTGTATCTCACTAAACAAATACAATTAAAATATTTGGCTAAGAAGGCTTTGCTGACAAATAATATACAAATTTTGTGTAAAAATATATGTTATTCTCTTAAATCTACCAGAGGTGTTAGTTGAAATTTGCCGATAAAGAAAACACTTAATTTTCAGAGGAATCTCAAAATTTTTTTTTTTTCAAAGTATTGACCATTGGTTTCTACACATTTCGCCCATCTTTCAGGCAAATTATGGATACCATTCCAAAAAAAACTTTTTCTGTTTCAAGACAAACCATTCGACGAGCCATTTTTCGACTTCTTCAAAATTAGTGAAGCACTGCTCTGCAAAGGAGTGTCCCATCGATGCGAAATGCTCATAGTCGGACGGGGCGAGGTCTGGAGAGTACAGCGGGTGCAATAATATTTCCCAATTAAGTGTTTTTAATGTGTCTTTCACCAGTTTAGCGGTATGAGACGGCGCTTTGTCATGTTGCAGGTAACTTTGCCATGTCTTCGGACCCATTCCGACCGTTTTTCGATCAACGCATGATTCAAATTGATCATTTGTTGTCGGTAGCAATCCGTGTTCACCGTTTCACCAGGTTTTAACAACTCGTAGTACACCACACCACACTGGTCCCACCAAACACAGAGCATTGTCTTACGGCCAAAGCGATTTAGCCTTGCAGTCGATGGGCCAGCTTCACCAGGGGAAAGCCATGATTTTTTTCCCTTCGGGTTCTCAAAATAAATCCATTTTTCGCCCCCCGTAACAATTCGATGCAGAAAAGATTTCCTTTCGAATCGTTGAAGCAGCATTTCACAAACGGTTTTTCGATTTTCCATTTGTCTATCGTTCAGCTAGTGTGGCACCCATTTTAAATACTTCTGGATCTTTCCCATGGCTTTTAAACGTTGGCAAATTGCTCCTCGAGTCACATGTAGTGTTTCTGCCAATTTTTGTTGCGATTGGGTTGTATCAACATGCAATTCCTCGTCTTCGAACTTTTTCGCTGCACCATTGCATTGTCTGTCAAATCGAAATCTCCACTTTTAAATTGACGAAACCATGTCTCACATGTTATAATAACTGGAGCATGTTCATCATAAGTTTCTACCAGCAACCGGTGAGCTTCAGCTGCTTTTTTCTTTTGATGAAATAAGAAAAGCAACGAATGCCGCAAATGCGAATTACTTGGAACGAAACTCGACATATTCACTGAGGTAAACAAATATGACGCTATTATTTTGGCGGAATGTTACTTGCGTATTTTTGTAGGTTAATGTCAATAGAAAAAAATTACATACATGCAAAATCATAGAAATTTATGCACATTGCTAGCGATATCTACTAGTAAAACCGGCAAACTTCAACTAACATTCCTGGGCAGGAGCAACATCGGCTTAGCCTTTCTCAGTATTCTTAGGAGAAACGGGGAAACTTTGCGAGGGTGCGCCAGGCTTTGAAAAAAAATTCCTCTTGGGGGGTTAGAGGAGGCCATACACATCATAAAAATACAGACCGTTCCCCGAGGTAACTTATAGTTTTCGAGAAATTTGTTGTTAAAGTTGATTTTTTGACCCACCGAAATTCACGAATAAAAGCTAATATAAGCTCACGGAGCACTTAAATAGCGGTAATAATAATGACTAATAATGTTTGCAACGATTTAACATAACTAAATTTATCAAAATGTTAATATTTTCCATCATTTTTACACATAAAAAATGCATTCTCACGTTTGTTTAAAAAAAGGAGGTATACATGTGCGTTAGAATCAGAAAAAACTGTGCTGCCACACCTTTGAAGAATAAGTATATTAGAAACAATGATACAAATAACGTATTCACGATGCGATACCTTTGTAAGTTGGGGCCTTCGGATGGAATAAAAAAAATCCTGAGCCGGACCAATACCGGCTTCGCCTTGCACAGAATTTTTAGTGAAACATCTTTCTAAGTTGGCGGCCTTCGGCCGCATTTAAAAAAATAACCCTGAGCCGGACCAACACCGGCTTCGACTTGCACAGTATTCTTACGTGAAACACCTTTGTAAGTTGGCGGACCAACACCGGCTTTGCCTTGCACAGTATTTTTAAGTGAAACACCTTTGTAAGTTCGAGCGGGATATTAAATTAATATACTTACTCTTCAAAGGCGTGGCAGCACAGTTTTTTCTTGTCCTAACGGACATGTATGTTGTTGTTGTTGTTGTTGTAGCGGTTCGCTAACCCCGCTTAGGGCAGGCATAATCAGTCTAAGTCGCCGAGGCCATCTAACGGAAGGTCCAGGAAACGTGCTGTTTCGACAGGGTTGGACCAAAGGGAGAGGGTAGGTAGGTTTAGGGGGGCATGTGAAGAGGCGGTTAGTGTCGTGCGAGGACTTTCCACATGCAGAGCATACGTTGGGTATGCTGGGGTCGAGTCTGGATATGTAGGAGTTTAACCTGCTACAGTATCCAGATCTTAATTGTGCCAATGCGATAGGTGGTGGTTTGGTTCCGAGTACGCCATTCACTGGAAGGGAGTCTAGGAAGGTGTTGACTGACTCCTGGTGAATGGCGTTCAGCGCCTGTCGGCAAGCCGTCCTGTCCAGCGGTAGTTTTAAATGGTGCTATATGGTGCAGTTGTAGTCAAGTACTCCCTTCCTGATGTGTATAGGTGGAGGCTTGGCTTCTAAGAGGTGCCTGCTGGGGTGCTCCGCGCGGTGGCATCCCAACAGGAACTGCTTGCACAGCAAAGCATTATGCTCCTTAACTCGTAGCTTAGATGCTTCGCTGTGCAAGTGATGCTCCGGTGACATCAGGAGGTTTCCTGTCGCAGTCCTAAGGGCGGTGTTTTCGTCCCCGGCGCCCAAATCGGTGCAGCGTAGTTTACGACCATCTGGTATAATTAGGGTGGTCAAAGACGAATTGAGGACCTTGGTGAGGTAATCTGCTCCCACTGGTCCGAGATGTTTTAGCATCAGCATCAGGACCTTAAGAGCCCCTCCCACTTTTCCCGCTTGTGTTTGTTTACAATGGGCCGAATCTCCGCGTTTAAATCCCTGATTAGGGGATTCCCGGGATTGGAGTAACGGAGTATGTCGCGCCTAGATGCTAAAGCCGCCACTTCGGCCGGGAAGTTAGGGCGGATTTCCGCAATTCGGCCTGCCGGGATGAAGCGGGCGGCAGCGGTTACAACAATCCTGCGGAATGATCGCTCACCAGAGGTGACGTCTGTTGGAGTGGAGAGAGCACTGAAGGCGTTCTCGGTGAATTCCGTGAAGCCGGTCCGGTTAGCTTTTTTGAAGTTAACGAAGGTCCGGTGGTCCGCGGAAACAAAGTCGGGAGGTCTGTCAATCGAGATGTGTATGGGTAAGTGGTCCGATGCTAGTGTCAGTATAGGTCGCCAGACTATACTGTTTATCAGACCAGCACTCGCAATTGTTATGTCGGGCGAGCTTTGGCAATTACCCACAACTCTGGTGGGGGTGTTGTCGTTCATTGTGCAGAATGTCGAATCGTCTATCTGTTCCGCCAGCTCCATTCCTCAACGGTCATTTGACAGGCTAGAATGCCAAAGATCGTGTTGCGCGTTAAAGTCGCCCAAAACCAAACGGTTTTCGCCTCTGAGTAGCGCACCTATATCAGGGCTATATCCAACTGGGCAACTTGTAACGGGAGGAATGTATATATTAAATATTTCGAGCTCGGCATCGCCTGACCGGATAGCTATGCCCTGACATTCTAGGGTAGTATCCCTGCGGTCGATGCCGCCATCGATGAGACGATACTGTGACGGTGTTGTGCAAGATGAACGCCAGACCCCCTCCATGGTCTCGCTCGCGGTGCTTGCGGATTATGTTGTATCCGGCCCGACTCAGAAGATCCGAGCGGGCGGTCAGCTTAGTTTCCTGGATCGCAGCAATTGACTATCTCGTCGATCTTCCCCTGGAGTCCGTTGCAGTTAAATTGAAGGAGTCGGGTCCGTCTCGTGGGAACGTTCGTGATACGGGGGGTGAGGGAGTGGTGCGTGGATGACGTGTGTTGCTGCTGTAATACCCGCTGAGGTTGGTTCCGCACGTTGGTGTTGGTTGGCGGTGTTGTCGTATTAACGGGCGGGGGCAGACTCCTACAGCAAGGGGCAACGTACGCATCACTCCACTCACGGGTGGTGCGCAGGCCCGAGCACGCTCGAAAATGACACCAGCCGGAGCAAGAATTGCATCTGACTGAGGTCACATTCCGACGTACTAAGGTCTGACACACGGAACAGACTGTGCGGGGGACTAGGAGCTGCTGGGTAGCCCTCGCACGGGAGGAGAAAGAGGAGCTGGTTGTGGGAGGGGAAGGGGGTGAGGGTTGGCAGGAGTCATGCTGCGGGCAGCTCCGGGAGACCGTGGAGGTCTGCTAGTTACCCAAAGTGGGTAAGGGTGCTGAAGGCACTGCCGTGGTGGCTGGGGGCGCACTTGGGCGCCTGAACAGACCTTAAGATGACTCCAACCATTGCACTGGTTGCACCTAACTGAGGTGGAGGAGTGGTGGAATCTTCTAGTGCACACGCAGCAGAAGTAATCCGTCGGACCAGGGTTGGTTTCGACGCCAGCCCCGATGAGAAGGATTTGAAGCAACCCAGCTGCGAGGTATTGCTCCGATGGCGAACTTAAACTAATTTTACCTGTTGACCTAAACGAGGTTAGGTCGCCGAAAGGATGACAGCCCTTGGCCGGATAAAATCCGGGTCAACTCCGGTACGTAGAACCGGCTGTCTTGAGAGTTGTATACTTAACCTCGTATGCCGATGATTGTTCGATATTGGCGTCCGGCCAGGATATTGATAGCCTATGTTCGAAAGTGAACGGTTACCTCGCTGATCTCTCCCGTTTCTTCACTGCACGACAATTAAAAATCCAACCGACGAAATCCTCGGCTACCCTTTTCACCAGCTGGACGAAGGAGTACCGGCTAGAACTCGATGTGAAAGTTGATGACGTAAAAATTCCAACTGTAAACAACCCTAAGATTTTAGGGGTCACATTCGATAGCCTGTACTCCTTCACTCCGCATACGACCGCAATTGCCGCAAAACTCCAGGGCCGCAACAAAATACTCAAAGCGCTAGCCGGCAGCACATGGGGTAAAGATAAAGAAACCTTGCTGGCAACCTACAAAGCAATTGGCCGGCCGGTCGTAAATTACGCTGCACCGATTTGGGCGCCGGGAACGAACGAGACGCAGTGGAGGAAACTACAAGCCTGCCAGAATACCGCCCTTAGGACTGCGACAGGAAACCTCCTGATGTCACCTGAACACCACTTGCACAGCGAAGCATCTATGCTACGAGTTAAGGAGCATAATGCTTTGCTGTGCAAGCAGTTCCTGTTGGGATGCCACCGCGCGGAGCACCCCAGCAGGCACCTCCTAGAAGCGGAGCCTCCACCTATACACATCAGGAAGGGAGTACTTGACTACAACTGCACCATATAGCACCACGTTCAACAACCGCTGGACAGGACGGCTTACCGACAGGCACTGAACGCCATTCACCAGGAGTCAGTTAACACCTTCCTAGACTCCCTTCCAGTGAATGGCGTACTCGGATCCAAACCACCACCCATCGCAGACAGTGAGCTCGAGCTGCCTCGAGAGACCCGCGTGACTCTGGCACAACTCAGATCTGGATACTGTAGCAGGTTAAACTCCTACATATCCAGACTCGACCCCAGCATACCCAACGTATGCCCTGCATGTGGAGAGTCCCCGCACGATACTAACCACCTCTTCACATGCCCCCTTAAACCGACCCATCTAACCCCCCTCTCCCTTTGGTCCAACCCTGTCGAAACAGCACGTTTCCTGGACCTCCCGTTAGATGACCCCGGCGACTTAGACTGATTACACCTGCCCTAAGCGGGGTTAGCGAACCGCTACAACAACAACAACAACAACAACAACAGAGTTGTATACTTCATTTTTCTTACTAAAGTAAACAAACGTGAGAATGCATATTTTATGTATAAAAATTATGAAAAATGTTAATGTTTTGAAGAAATTAATTAAATAAAATCTTTGTAAACGTTATTAGGCATTATTATAAGCGATATTTAAGTGTTCCGGGTGATTATATTAGCTTTTATTCGGAGATTTCGGTTGGTCAAAAAATCAACTGTAATAACAAAGTTCTCGAAAACTATAAGTTACCTCGGGGAACGGCATATATTTTTATGTGTATGTATTTTTATGTTTATGAAATGTTCATAGTTGGTGGTACAATTACCAAAAATACAAGTTTTACCGCGCGAAAATTTATAGTTTAAATGTTATCAACATTTAAAATTATACTTTTTCTATGCAGAGAGCCTGCTTCTGTTCTGCTACTTATAAACACATTAACAACCATTGGCTAGGTAGGCGTTGACACTCCGTGAAATAATGTAAAAATTAACACGCATAAAAGGTCGTGTGAAAATAAGAGTTTTAATTAAAAATACTGTTTAAGGCAAAGTCGGTGTTGGGTTTGTCCAGGGTTACAACCTAAAGCTCCAAATTTGCTGGTGTTTCATTCAAAAATACCGTGCAAAGCGAAGCAGGTGTTGGTCCAGCCTAGGTTTACAAACCAAAGCTCGGCCAAAGGCCCCCAAAACTTACAAAGTTTACTGTCTAAAGAATACTGTGCAAGGCAAAACCGGTGTTGGTGCGGCCCAGGGTTACAATATACAACGCGGCCAAAGACGTCCAAAATTACAAAGATGTTTACTTAAGAATACTGTGCAAGGCGAATCCGGTGTTGGTCCAGCCCGGGGTTAAGATAAAAAAAAATGTTTGAGTTGCACCATTAATTTCTTATATTATTTTTCTGCATTTTTATTTTTAATTTGTAGATTATTTGGAGTGGCAGCACCTCCATAGTCAAGTGTTGTTAGTGTGTTTATAAGTAAAATACAAGTAGACTGCCTGCTTGTAAGAAGTGTAAATTGAAATGTTAATAACTTTTAAACTATTATTTTGGAAATCCACGGGATGCATACTAGTTTTCCCAGGAAAAGTAAATAATAGTGTACACTTCATAAAGAAATTATGGAATTTTGTTAACAAATTTTAACAACAAATAACTTATAAACTACAGTCCATTTAAATTCCAATTGTAAAAATATTGGCAAATGATATCTCTCATTATTCCTAAAAAGTTTCATGTCGAAAACCCAGGTGGTTTGCTTGCAATATCAAGTGCTGCTGAAAACTAAGCTCATCCATTTAAGTCTTATAAAATGTTTACTAATATCATCTCTTGAGTACAAATTTCTACTCAAGTATATGAAGAAATTGGCCCATTCCTGCTTTCTTGAGTTGAAAGTTGCACTTGTTCGATATGCGCTATAAAAACCTTAAGCCGTAACGTTAAATTTTCACTGCGCTTTTAATTACATAGCATTTAAAATATTGTTCTATATCATCATACCTTTCTCATAACAATACTGCCAAGCTATAATTTCTTGAACCTCAGGTTAACTAATTGAACTTCTCACAGGCGCAAAAAATATTACGAAACTACTAACAATATTGCACAGCTGTAGTTCAGACTTATTATCTGTAAACTAATACTCAATATTTTCCAAAATATTATAGGGTAAAAATGATACAAACACCGACGTCCTCAAAGCGTACGAAAAAAACTTCAGAATAAAAGAACCAAGGCAACTGAAAAACATTGATGTACAATTACTAAGTTCCGATAAAAACATCGATAACGAAAGCAAGTAATTCTGCAACTACCCATCTTAAATGCCTCTCAGCCTTTACACGCGATTGTAATAGAATATACGAACACGATAATTTTCTGTAGGGCTACCGTCCGTAATAGCTTCGACATCCGGTTACAACTTTTCATTTACATGGCGCTCTCATAAGATATGTTGCCATAGACGGAAGATAGGCCGCAACTACCCAACTTACATACCTTCCGTCCATAGCAACCTTTCTTATGATAGCGCCATGTAAATGAAAAGTTGTCACCACCTCCCGTTGTCGTTACTGACAGTTGTCCCACAGAAAATAGTCATGTTTGTATATTCTATTATAATCGGGTTTTATGGCTGTGCAGTATTTAACCATAACTGCCGACCGCGTAATGTGCATATTATTGTAGATGTTTTTTATTAACCGTCTTTGGGCAGAGAACGTAAATACAACGAGAAGGTCCAGGGCGTGCTGTTTGTCAAATCGTTCCGCTGCCTCGCTAGCGAAAGGGAATTTAACAGAGCAAATCTGAAAGGAATTTTACAGCGCCTTAACAGTGCGCAAACAGAAATAGTGCTCAAAATAGACAAGATTGTATGTTAAATGAGAAAATCCATGCAAAATAAATGTAAAATAGATAAAGCCTGTGCAAGATAAATAGGTATAAGCATGCAGATGGTTATCAAAAATTTCTGATATTATAAACTTTTGCTTATTTGTTTTTAATAATTTGTAAACTTCATTAAATATTTTTGAAATTTGTCCATATGATTTTTATATACCCCCATATATTTCATTTTATTTTAAATGAATGGTAGTTATGATAATTTAGATATATTAAAATATATTTGATTAAATCCTATTAAATATTATTTACTTTTGGTGTAAATATCGAAATAAGTAAACAAGTCAAACTCCTTCATTCGTTTAAACATATGAGCGTATGTACATACATATTTACATAGTATTTATGTATGTATGTACATATAAATGTATTAAGAAGAAACAAAAACGTACACATCTAGCAAAAAAAAAAACTACCACGCCATCACCATGACAACACTATTTGAATGGCCGCTGCTAGTTCAATTGCAAAAAAGTCCTCAAGACGAACGCTGGCGCACCGTCTACTACATGAGCTGCGCAAGCAGCACACATCTCCCTGCATGCGACTCGCCTACAAACCAAAGTGCCAAAAATTGGAAGTTGAACAAATTTGTGTCTTCTTCGACAACAGCAAATCGCGCTCTCAATAGAGTGAACTTTTTCTTTAGAATTACCAAAAGAATTTTAAATGAATGCCAAAAAATGGTTTGGTAAAAACTTCTCATTATTTTTAAACATGAATTTTTTGATTTAATTTATGTTTAGCAATTCGAGAAATTGTAAAATTTAATAGAAATTTGAAATCGATGAGGAATTAATTAACTACATATGTATATACAAATGACTCTTATAACTTCTAAAATTTCTTCGGTTATTAAGTTAATACATATTTTAATTATTAAAAATATAGGAATATTACATAAAAATGTTTATTAACTTAGGACAATTTAAGATTTTAATAAAAATTTCAAATCTATGAAGTTATATAAGAATCACTCCTATAGCTGTTGATTAGTGATTGATATATTCGTGGTATACAAACTTTACTGTACCTGAATACGTACACCAAATTGCCAAAAATATGAAATCTAGCAAAAATTTTATGATCGTTATTAAGATTGTGTGCGTTTTGCGTATACATATTAAATTGCTTGTATGTATGGGTTTTCACTTTGTCCTGAGATCAACATCAATTTTTACATTTTTGCTAAAATTTGACTTCGACTTGAGGAAGAGTTTTTGTTGATTTTATGCTTCGTCTACTTTTCTTCATTGAAATCAAATATTCTAGAACATTCTGGAGTTTTCTGGAACTTTTAGAATATTTTAGAATGTTAGCACACAATCCTCGCCACAACAAGGTGCATGCGGGAAGGCAAGGAAATGCTTGCTGGGCAATATGAGCTAACAGGCGATCAGTAAATTTAGTAGCACGATGCCTATTTGCTTCATTTCTGCAGACGATGATTGAATTTTTGTCAGTGGCAAGAATTTGAAGCAACGCTTGTAGACGATACATGATGTTACGGGTTAAAGGAAGGAGGGTATGGTAATGTATGTTGTTGTTGCTTAACTTTTCGCGACCATAATGATTTTGTGTGTTTGTGTTTTTTGACACTGCCGCGAAGAAGCAACTTGTTGACATGGCATGTGCGGTGGCGTTTATGAATGACCGCACTTTCCTTTGTTGTAGAGCGCAGGCGTCTATGAATGAAAATGTTATTGTTGTATTTGATTTCAGATGAGTTAATGTGTTTATATGTTTTTGCATATGCGTATATGAATATACATACATATGTACATATGCATGTATGCGTGTCTGTATTTCTTGAGGCAGGCCAGTATTTTGTATGGTAATACGTATATATGTACAAATGAATGTATTTAAAGATTTATAAGTTAATAAAATTATTAATCAAACATCTCATTAATTTGTAACAAATACAATTCATTAATAAATATCCGCTTTTGCTAATGTGGTATTGCGAATTACCGACGACAAGTCAAATATTGAATAAAACCTCTATGTAAATAAATAAATCTATTCTCATAATTAATTAAATATTTGGTAAATAGTATTTTCGTTTATTTCCTAACAATAGTACAAAGATTGGTTATCTATCGTTAACATACAACAATGTTATTTCGAGACGGTAAATAACATTTCTGAGCATATGCACTGTTACCACGCTCATTAATGTTATGAGCCCAGAACTGAATTCTGTTAAATTCCCTTTCGCGAACTTGGCATCTTTTGACAGTTTACACGCTGGTCCGCAATTGAACCTTCTCGTTGTATTTACGTTCTCTGCTTTTGGAACGTGCAATATGTATTATATATAGTGAGAGTTATATTTATTAGATTTTGTGCAAACTTTCAGAAATATTTTAATTTAATTTTCTAAATTGGGAATATGTATGATAAAAAGTATCATACACACTTTGGCAAAATCCGCTAAACTAATGTATAATTTAGTGGGAAAAGTGGAACTTAGTTTTGCTTCCGGACTAATTTCAAACCACTTTTTTTATGAAGAAGGTGGGTGAGTTGTCTTCTATGTAGTGCTGGTGTTCCTGTATTGTTGAAGTTTCGGTGGTTTCCTATTTTTCCTCTGTCGTATATGGGCGTAAATATGTGTATGTTATGTGTTCCTTACCTGTTTTTATTTTATATTTGATTTATAAAACTTTTAAAGTTTATATATTTTTGTATACGTGCATGTGTTTTTTTTTTGTTTGTTTATAACAACGTGCACTCGTTTCGTGTTTTCTTTCACTTTGTACAATTTTTTAATTTTCAGTATAATTTGTAGAAAATTCACAGCTTTCATTTATTTTGTGTATTACCCTAACATATATGAGTATATGTTGTAAGTATGTATGTAATTATGTACACTCTTTTTGTTTCTCTATTTATTCACTTTGTGCTATCGGATGTTGGTGTGTATGTATGTAGTTCTTTTTATTTTATTTTACCGCATATCTTTGCCCACTTCTTTACATGTCTTTGTACATATATGTTTAGAATTCTATTTAATTTTCAATCGTTTCAGTTATTGATTTTGATGTTTAGAATTTTATTTTCTATTTTTTAATAATGTATGCTATGTATTTATGTATCGTATTGTTGTTTGTTTTTGCATTTTGGCGAATTTTTTTTCGTTCATGTAATATTATATTTTCTCTGCTTTTTACAAATGTATAGCTTTTCATAGCACTTTGCACATCGTTTTCTTTTTATATGAATACGTAGATATGTATATGTTGTGTAGAACTAACACTTTTTTATAACTTTGGTATTCCCAAGTCAGCGCTTTTTGTTTTATTTTCATTCGATTTGAAAAAACTTTAACTCGTGGCTTATTCGCTCGCTTTTATTCTGCGCTAAAGCGCATTTATTTTCTTCAGCAATCGTAATTTTATTATATTTCTATATTTTGTTTTGTTGCAGTTCTTTCGCGAACAGGTTTCGGCACCATGTATGTGGAAAATGACATACGATATAACATATTCACCCACAGTAGAGACGCTGGGTAACGGGACGACAAAACATACATACAGAACGATCAGCACTGAACATTCCTGACAGAAGACCAGAAAATGACGTACGAAAGGACAGATTATTGTATTCTAAACCGCTTTCAAGCGGGCACCTACTTTTACTTACATCTAAGGCAAAGTGAATTAAATAAACTGAATTTTAAACATTAAAGACGTTTTCATTTTATATGCACTACAATTGGTGTCGGGAAATGGCATGAGCCTTGTGTCTGTGGAAATTTTGTACATATATAAATTCGCGCGTGCGTTCGGTAGTGACTTAGCTATTTTACAAGTAAAAAGAGTGCGTAGGAGAACTTTAATATTTTGTCAAGTCGAAGAACGGTGAATCAAGTGCACAGTTCACGTCATAAAATCCCGTTGTAAGATATTCCGTCGTACATATGGACAACTGCGCAGCTTAACAACAAGTCGAGCGATTGCGCGACAGAACAGCAGAGTGAAGCAGCTATAGAACAACAGAGCGAAGCAGCGACAACAGCAGCAGTACTGGCGACAGCGAAGATCCGACCAAGCAGGATAACCGAATTTGTTTTGGGCAAAAACAACAACATCAGTACAGCAGCTAAGTGTACATATATACATTTTTGTGTGCTCGAATAGCGGTGGGTACGTGCTTATGCATATATATTGGGTGGTTGCATTAACTCGTGTGGTTTTTTTTCGAAAATTAAGACTTTATTGTGAAAAAATTGTCTTGATCAACTCCTAATACTTTTGCAAGTTCTACTTGCGTCTGGCATGCATCCAATACTTCGTCTTAAAATTTTTTTGCCTGTCCGTCGTCTAAGTCGAAATTGCCACTTTTAAACAGTACAAACCACTTTTGGCACGATCGCTTGGCTTAAGCATGGTCACTGTAGGAATCTACTTTAACATTCTTTACTTAACAATTTTTATATTACTGAATTTTAACTTCAAATATTTTAATTTTCTGGAATATTATAATTTTCATTTTCAAATAAACAAGAATAGTGAAATAAATTTTATATTAAAAATAAAATATTAAAGTTTTTAATATATATAATATTATAATATATAGATACAAGCATCTATACAATTGGAGATCCTGTTCATCGAATTTTCTACAAGCTACATACAAATAATTTTTCTGAACACTGCGGTTAACTTAACAATTTTAATTTTTATTACATATAATCTGTGAACACTAAAACATCAGTTACAGCAAGATCAACACATCGGAGCAATTAACAAATACAGTGATTAATCAAATAAAACGATATTTTTAAACATTTAAATTGTGAAAATCAGTTAAAAGAAATACAAAATTATCTATGCGATATTCAAAATCTTAAAAGCTTTTTATCAAAACTTACTTATATAAAGAAAAGAAAACGTTCAGAAACATTGGAAGCCAGAAAATTGCTCAATCCGAAATAATATCAATTTGTTTGCATCAATTTCTTTTGATGTTTATAAATCCCATTAGAATGAAATCAATATAATTGAAGAATTTAACTTCTATCAAAGTCAAGAATTATAACAATCAACAATATTATCTAATAGAACTATTGATTTTCAGGTTTTTATTAATTGTAACAAATTATTATTAATCTTAAAATTTATATATATATATATATATAAATATATATATGTCATTTAACTTTTAAAATTAAGGTAAATTATTTAAGTCTTAATTAATTTTTATCAAATTTTTGTAAACTCTTTCTCCAAACATGCATAGATCACCCATACGCACACGTAATTCTATAACAACAGAAACACAAAATGAAATCACGAACTCTAATACAGATTTATATACAACACAAATTTTAACAGACCGAATTCCAATTCTATTAAATTACCTCCGTTTTGGAATGAATGTCCTGAAGCATGGGTTTTGCTTGTTGAAGGACAATTTGAAATTAACAACATTTATAATGATAACATTAAATTTCAAAATGTTTTAATTGCTCTTCAACGAGAAACTATTTTCAAAATTATCGATGTAATTAACCCACCTTTGTTTTCAAATAAATATTAATAAAGTTCTTTGTGAGAGATTTTCTCTTAGTGAAGAAAAGAGATTGGAAAAATTATTTTCAAATACTGAACTTGGTGATCGTTCACCTTCAGAGCTTTTTAGATATATGAAATCTTTAACTGGTTCAGATTCAATTGTTAAACAACTACCTCAACAAATTCGAATTCTTTTAACTTCTTCTAGTAGCCAAAATAAAGATGAAATTATTATTATGGCTGATAAAATTTTCGATTTAACTAATAAACCTCAAGTATCTTCAATAGTTTCAACCTTCAATAATAATAATAATATTTTAGAACAATGTATTAAAAATTTAACTGACTTAACAACTAGAACGTATCAAACTTTAAACAAAATTACAGCTGATATTAATGAACTACAAATTAAATCTAGATCTAGAGATAGGTATAGATCTAAATCAAGAAAATCATCAAGACCCAGGAATAATAATAATCAAAATAATATTTGTTGGTATCATCAAAAATTTAAGAATAATGCCTTCAAATGCGTTCAACCTTGCAATTTTAAAATGAACACAAATATTTCAAATGCAAATTCTTTAAACTAAAACGTTCTATTATGACGGTGGCTGATAATGGAAATATTAGTAAACTTACACGGTGCCTTTTTATTTTCGATAAATTTAACAAAATAAATTTTATGATTGATACAGGCGCAATCGTTTCAGTTATACCTTTTTCAAAATTCAAATCATTTAAAAGAAATTCTGATCTTAAACTTTCAGCTGCAAATGGATCTAATATAGAAACATTTGGAACAAAACTTTTAAAACTTGATTTAGGTTTAAGAAGAGTTTTCGAATTTCCATTTATTATTGCCGATATTTCAACTCCAATTATTGGTGCTAATATTTTTAGAAAAATTTGGAATTTTGGTAGATATCAAATATAAAGAAATAACAGATTTAACAACAAAATTTAAAATTTCTGGATCCACTGGTTTTTGCGACATTTTCTCTCTTCGAATTCCCATTATTGAAAATAAATTTACAAATATTTTAAATGAATTTCCATCTATTACTTGTGAACCAGATTACACTAAACAAGTGCAGCACCATACGGTTCACGGAATTGAAACAAAAGGGATTCTTCCTTTTTCTAAACCTCGTCGTCTGATCCTATTAAATTAAAGATAGCAAAAACTGAATTCGATTTTTTAGTTAAAACTGGTATTTGTCGACCATCAAATTCATATACTGCATTTCCTCTTCATTTAGTTCCCAAAAAAGGACCAAATGATTGGAGACCATTCACGATTTAAATATTGATTTAAAAGATAAAACAATATTTTCAAAAATTGATTTAGTTCGTGCATATCATTAAATACCAATGGCTGAGGAAGATATACACAAAACAGCAATAACCACCCCTTTTGGAATGTTTGAATTTGTACGTATGCCTTTCGGACTTAGAAACAGTGCTCAAACATTTCAACGATTTAATAATGAAGTATTTTCTGGATTAGATTTCGTATTTGTTTACATTGATGATATTCTAGTAGTTAGTGATAATGAAGATCAACATATTGAACATTTAAAATCAGTATTTAAAAGACTTGAACATTTTAATTCAAATATTAAACCTGGAGAATGTGTTTTTGGAACAAATAAATTAAATTTTCTTAGCTATGAAATTTCAAGTGAAGGTATCAGACCTTCTTTAGAACGTATTGAAACAATTTTAGAATTTGAAAAACCTCAGTCGATTAGCAAATTACAAAAATTTTTAGGTATGGTAAATTATTATCATAGGTATATTAAAATGTTAGCAGCAGAGTTAAGTCCTCTGCACGAAATGTTAACATTTACAATTAAAAATAAACTAAAAGAATTATAATGGACAGATGAAACCACACAAGCTTTTGAAAATGTTAAAAAACTTTTCGCACAAAAAACTTTATTAACACATTTTCACAAAAACGATCAATTATCAATTGCAGTAAATGCTTCAAATGTTGCTATTGGAGCTGTTTTACAACGAAAGAGTTATAACACATTAGAACCATTAGCATATTTTTCGCGAAAATTAACTCCAACTGAAATTAATTATTCAACATTCGATAGAGAACTTTTGGCAATATATAATTCAATTAAACATTTTAAACATTTTCTTGAGGGTAGAGTTTTCACTGTTTACACAGATCTTAAACCACTTACACATGTTCTAAATTCTAAAGCAGATAGATCTCCTCGTCAAATTGGACATTTGGAATATATTGCCCAATTTACTAATGATATTAGATGTATATGTGGTAAAGATAATAAAAATGCTGATACTCTTTCGCGTATCACGGAAATTAATTCAATTTCAACAAAAGACATTAACTTCCAATACCTTAATGAAGTACAAAGACGAAATACTTAAAAATATTATTTCAGATCCAAATGCTAATAGTAATTTAAAAGAAAGTAATGTACCTATTATAAATCTCAATATTTGGTGTGATGTTACACAAACACCTTTTAGACCATATATCCCTAATTCAATGAGGAAAATTATTTTTGAAAAAATTCATTCTTTATCATATCCAAGTGTTCGAACAACTCGACGTCTCGTTCAATTTAAATATTTTTGGCCTAATAGGCGTAAAGAAATTAATAGTTGGACATCATCTTGCATTAACTGTCAGAAATCTAAAGTTACTAAGAACATAAAAACTCCAATTCAAAAGATTAATATTCCTTCTGGACGATTTGAACATATTCATTTGGATCTAGTAGGACCTCTTCCAAGTTTCAAAAGAGAATCGATACATAATAACAATCATTGACAGACATACTCGATGGCCGGAAGCATATCCACTTAAAGACATTTCAGCTGTTTCTGTTGCAACTACATTTATTCAAAATTATAATTTTACCGTGGATTCTTTTAGGTTTACGAACAGCGATTAAAAAAGATTTAAAATGTTCTTTAGCTGAATTAGTTTATGGCCAAACACTGAGGCTTCCGGGCAAACTTATTGTTTCCAATAATAATTATAATAGTGAAATCAAAAATACAAATGAAATTCTTTCTAAATTAAGAAAACATTTCTCACTTGTTCTATCGAAAGTAATACATCATAATAAAGAAAATAGTTTCATTCCCAAAAATTTAAGTACTTGTGATTACGTATTTAATGAAGGACCTTTTAAAGTTATATCCAAAGATAACAAAACTTTTGAAATACAATATGGAAATAAAATTAAAACAATATCAATAAATTTACTAAAACCTGCAAACATTATGTCAACTACTTCTTCACGAAACACAACTACACTGACAAACACCAAACAAAAAAAATTATATTTAATCTTAATTAATATTAATAAAAACATATGCGTTTCACTGGAGTGGGAGTAAATGTAGGAATCTACTTTAACATTTTTTACTTAACAATTTTCAATTTTTATATTACTGAATATTTAACTTCAAATATTTTCATTTTCTGAAATATTATAATTTTAATTTTCAAATAAACGAGAATGGTGAAATAAATTTTATATTAAAAATAAAATATTAAATTTTTTATTCATGTATAATATTATAATAAATATATAGATACAAACATACAAACATACTAATATATACATTTACATAATTGAATACTTAAAGTTTAAACATTAGGTTGCATACTTATACATAAACATATGAAGTAGTATGCTAAAAGGGAATTTATCTGGTGCTGCGGGATGGATATTATGAGTGAGGTATAGGTGGCGCTAACATCTCACCACCGCCGAATCCTGTTGCGGATTCGCAAACTCTAAAGCGGCTAGCTTCGAAATAGGACGTCGCATAATTCCGGTGCTCGTTTGTACCATAGTACTTCTTGCTTGACTGTCCTTCGATGTGATAACTTCGGTGATTCGGCCTGTTTGCCATCGGCTTCGTGGCATATGAGGGTCGCAGACTAACACAAGTTGTCCTGGCTTAAGTGGAGCGACTTCCTTATGCCTTAAGTCGTGGCAAGTACTTTTATATCCAGCGCTTCCAGAAACGATCTTTCAAGTTTTGAGCGGTTCTCCACTGCTTTCGCAGGCATATCTTTTCTTTAGCATTCCCAGGAGCTTGCGTTGAGTTAGCCATCCCAAAAGAAAGTGGTTACAAGTCAGCGGTTCTGGACTCTGTGGCGAGGAGGAATGTCTGTCAACGGGCGACTGTTGATAATATTCTCCGCTTCTATGACTACGCTGTGAAAGGTTTCCAGTTGAGGCTCCTCCACCTTTAGGACGCGATGCAAAATTGGCTGGACAGCTAAACTTCCAATCAATCCTGTCCTTGGAAGTCTGGCGTTGAATTTCATCAAAATCGAAAATACGTTCATCTTTGTTCAATGCGTATTGGGCTCCAACGAAATTTGTTCCGTTGTCACTTCTGATGCGGACTGGCGCTCAACGGCGGTTGACAAAATTTCGAAGACAAATTAAATATGCATCAGTAGAGAGGTCTACTGCAATCTCAAGATGAATGGCTCTGGTGGTAAAGCAGGTAAACAACGCGATGACAAATGGCCCGCAATAATCGACTCCGGTATATGAGAATAGACGCACAAAGGGCGTAAGACGATCTGCTGGTAACTGATCCATCAAAGGCGTAATTTGCTTAGCAAACTGACGTATACAAACTGGACATCTTTTTAATACAATTTTCAATACGGCATACGCATGCGGTACCCAAAAGCGTTGATACATTTCATTAATCGTTAACCTGACGTTTTGGTGATAGTTTTTTCGATGATAGTGGTCTAGGATGAGAAAGGCTAGGTGATTACGTTGTGGCACAATAATAGGACGGCGTGTAGACTCTGGTAGACAATATGCGGCATCGATTCTCCCATTAGTCCGCAAGATCCCGTCCCGATCTAGTTTAGGAGTTAGTTGAAATAATGTACTCGACTTTGGAAGGCACTTATTAGCGCGTAGTACATTCAGTTCAGCTTCAAAAGCTTCGACTTGTGCTTGGTGGCAAACGTACTTCTCAGCGGCTAACAGCTCACTTGGCGTTAATTCACCACTGCGGCGGGATACGGTATTTAGGTAATACGTAAAGCGTAGAATCCATCTACCACTCGCAATAGTCGGGTATATGACGAAAACTTATTAAAGTTAATGATTGTTGAACGATGTTGCACAATTAAAATTCTGTTGGTGCATTCTTCTTCAACGTTTTTCGGTAATAATTGTTGTGGTTCCAAAGGCCACTCTCTTCTTTGGCATATAGAAAGGCGGGTCCTGTAGTCCATAAGGAATCGGTACAGTGAATTGTAGATGAACTGACCTTTGTTCCTTCATCAGCTATGTTAAGTGCTGATGGAACCCATCGCCATTGGCATGGGGTGGAAGTCGCAAGAATCTCTGCTATACGGGTTGAGACGAATTGCTTGAAGTTGCGTGTAGTTGAACGGATCCACAGTAGCACAATTCGTGAATCGGTCCAAAACGTTACGCTATTGACATTTCGGTCAAGGCATTTTTTGAAGACGGTTACCCAAGATGGCGGCTTGCAACTCTAATCGTGGTACTGTTGTTGTTCGTTTAGGAGCACATCTGGATTTGGCTGCTACAAAGGCGATTTGAGTGTTATCGAGGTTTGACATCCGTAGGTATATTACGGCGGCGTAGGCGGCTTCGCTTGCATCAACGAATACGTGCAGCTGAAGACTTTTGTCTGAAGAGTACATCGGTGGATAACAGCGAGGTATCGAAAATTTGTGGACCTCTTGAAACATTCTTCACCACGATGTCCAACTCGATGCGAGTGATTCTGGCAAATAGTCGTCCCAGTCGATGTTTTGCCTCCAAGTGTCTTGCAATAACAACTTAACTGAAATGGTAAGGTTGGCTAGAAACCCAAACGCATCGTAGATGGACATTGCTAGTTCTAAGAGCTCTCTTTTCGTAGGCGGCCTCTTAACCTCTATGACTTCTTTTGGAATTTTCTGGAACCTAAAATGAAACTCGAGCATGTCGTTGGTTGAATTTCAATACATACCCAAGATCTTGCCTGTTTTCGGCTGATGTTTCGAGTTGATGACTTCGGACTTCATTGAAATGTTTTGGTTTAAATGTTGTTGTAGTTTCTTGCAGTTTGAAATGAGGTTTCTAAGACGGAACCCGGCATCTAAGTTGATTTCTGCTGCTTCATTAATGACATCTTTGGCTTCTGTCGTGTTATCGAAACTCACGACTAGATCGTCGACATACATGTTTTCGGTAATGACTTTAACTCCTCTTGGATGTGTTTCAAGAAAACTTGCAGCGTTGATATTTTTTACGTATTCTGCGAAGCATGGTGAAGAGGCTGCGCCAAAAATCATAGACGTTATCTCATATATTTGAATTGGGTCGTTTTGTTCTCCATTCCTCCATAGAAATCTTTGGGAATTTCTATCAGTTTCTCGAATCTTTATTTAGCAGAACATTTCTTCTATGTCTCCGTCAACAGCAATGCGGCGTTGGCGAAACTTATGCATAACATTCATGAGTGGCTGCGCACATTCAGGACCCTTCAATAAAAATGAGTTTAACGAGACATTCGAAACTTTTGCTGCTGCATCGAAGACCACACGAAGTTTATTTGGCTTATGAAAAATAACCACTCCGAAATGTGGTAAGTACCAGGTAGTAGGACCTTCCTGGATGGCTTCCGATTCTGACAATAACCTGGCATACCCCTTGTCGATGTACTTTTGAATGACGG
Source organism: Ceratitis rosa (assembly GCA_037013455.1). Lineage (NCBI taxonomy): Eukaryota > Metazoa > Arthropoda > Insecta > Diptera > Tephritidae > Ceratitis > Ceratitis rosa. The sequence continues at coordinate 5,181,304 of JAWMAG010000015.1, read as the reverse complement.
CTTTATGTATAGTTGCATATTGGACGTCTTTTGACATTTTGCTTTCCACGTTGAGCAATCTTCGTTTGGCCATGTCGTAGCTGGGAAGCAAAACTGTATTATCTTCACGCCACAACAGACCAACTTCATAGCGCTGACCAATATTTCGTGTAGTTGATTCCAGGATCTTTCTGGATCTGATATCTTCATCGGATTCCAAAGGTTGACTTGGTATTTTCACTCCCAGGCTTTCTATGCTGAAGTATTCTTCAACCAGTAGATGAAGTTGCTTTGGTGTAGGTGACTTTCGAACATGCAGGCATTGGGCAGATGCACTGACTGACGGTGCTGAGCCATATGCTATCCATCCTAACTTGGTAACTACAGCGATTGGCTCATCAGGAACAGCATGTACTGTCATTTCAGTGATACTTACATGACTGTTGTCCAAGCCTATGAGCAATGACGGTTTGGCGGCGGCAAATCTTTAAAAGGCTTGTATTGGGGACGATAAAAAGTTTGCACTGGCAAATCTAGTTCCTTGACGGTATGGATATTTTTCAGCTGGTACTTTGTCTTCGAACGTACTCCACGAACGTCTAAATTGAATACGCAGGAATTTTCAGTTGTGTGATTTCGATTATACTTGTAATGACAATGGTTTTATCCGACCTTGACTCCGATTGCGTTGGCGACGGCTTCCTCCAACAGCGTTAATGACGACCCTTCATCCAGTAATGCGTATACTTTGACGTTCCACCTCTGACGAACGCTGAGCAACTTAAACTGCTGACACGATGACGGAAGGTGACGTTGACTGCATTTTATACACGATTGTGGTCCCACCTTATGATATCCAATAGCATTGGATTTAGTAAATGGTGACTACAGTTGGCTGATTTAAAATATGCTACGATGTTACGTACCCTGTTTGCGAACTCCAGAACTTGTTCGAGACGACCTTCATAAATTGACGGAAAATCTTGTATCTTCTGCATTTGTACCTTTATGAGGAGTTCAGGTCTACCGAAGTTGAACTTCAGCTCTTCCATGACCACCGGTACAACTCGTTTTGCGTTACCTTGCAATGCTGTATGTAACCTCATCAAATTTTGTCTATCGTTGTATCTAAATTCTCTTGTGCTGTCAATATAACTTGCTCGAAACAAAGGCCATTCTTCTGGGTCACCATAAAAGACTGAAAGTGGATGTAACTTGACTCGACATATTTAAGGGTAGTAAGGCGTTGACATAGACGACGGATTCTGTAAACGCTGTGATGGCAGAGCTTGTGACGGTTGACTACTCTGCGTTGACGTTAACTGCTCAGTTGGCAGAATATTGGCTAGTGGCGGCGGCGGTGCCGTCAATGGCAGTAGCGGCGGTGGCTGCACTGACGGTGGTAGTTGTGACGATATTCTTCTAAAAATTGATGTTATAGGCGGCAGTTGCAAGTAGGACTGACCTACACTTGCTGATAATAATGACTGTGACGTTGGCAGATACGGCGACGAGAATTGCGAATGGCATACACTAGTTGCTGTTGTTAACGGTGGGTGTCCTGACATAGACGGCGGCCCTTGAACTGATGCCGGCAATCGGCAAGACGCTGACCGCTACGTGTATCTACTGCTACCGCTACGTGTATCTACTGCTGATACTACCGATATCGGTTCTGACTGCGAACCGTTGTCCGTGGTTTGTGATATACGCGTACGTAGGTCTACAATGTCCTTTTGACTTTGACATGTAGCCTCACGTAACTCTTCTATGGTTTTCCGTATGCCTGTTAATGCGCTCAATAATGTGTCCATTTGCTCTTGCCTTATGTGCGGTGAATTTTCCTCCGTTACTGTCTGGTAACGCCGGATGGATGCCGGATGGATATTACGTGTGAGGTATAGGTGGCGCTAACAGGAACCTTCTACATATTTCGTAATTGTTTTGTACAATTTTGTTGGCTTCAAATTTATGTCTGTATTTGTTTGATTATTTATACCGAAACTTTTTACAGAGTACGAAGAAAACTACAAATTTTGCGTTTTTCTCGAAAATTCGAATATAAAAGAAAACGGATAGTCCGTTCAACTGCATTCTCTTTTAATTTTCATATACTCAGAAGAGAAAGATAAACAAAACAATTTGCTTATGTGTTAGTGCTGCCTGAAATCGTGTGAGAGTATTGGTGAACCCATCAGCCCGTTTTTGCAGGGTAGAAGTGGGGTTGACTTTAATATGGAACCTGTGTTTTTATTTGAAGAAAATTTCTGAGCTGGTAGTTGGAGGTCTACAATTACCAAAAATATAAATTTTATCGCGCGAAAATATATAGTTTAAATGTTTATACCATTTAGGGTTACACTTTAACATACAGGGAGTCTGCTTATATCTTTACTAGTAAACACACTAAAAACTTGGCTATGCAGATGTTGTCATATAGGCCAATGCGAAGACGGTGTTGGTCCGGTTCAGGATTATTTTTTTAAGCCCAATGTCTAGTATTTTAAAAGACTCCTTGTATGTAAAAGTGTAACTTTAAATGGTAATATACATATTTTTGGTGATAGTAGAGCTCCCACTACCAACCCAGAGATTTTCAATAAAAAAAAAAAACAGATAGTAAAGTTTCCCCGACCGAAATGAAACTTGAAAGATCTCAATTGCAGTAGATATATTTTTATAATGCACAAATTAATATTTATAATTGAAAATTAATTAAACAATTTTTACTTGTTTAGAAAAGGAGAAATTAATGCAGTGACTGGAATTCTATAATTTTGGAGTAACGAAATTGAAGAGAGTTGAAAAATGCCTGTCTTACAGTTCAAGTCATTTAACATTCAGAAGGCAGAGGAATACTTCTCACAAATAAACCCGTTAGCTCAACGTATTGCTTCTGATATAGACACTACAAAATCAACTTATGGTCCGATTTGGCATACACTGAATCAAAATGAACAAAATGATATAATAAATGAATCTCTTATTAAACCAGAGACTTCAATAAAAAAACTTTCAAGTGTTGAACAAATTCTTAAACGGTCCTTACAAAACAGAGATAAAAGTAATCAAGGCAACATCTACGATAGTCTGTCAGACAAATCACAAGCTGGAACTAAGCAGACTCAAAGTTTACTGTCAAGTCCCTTAACAGCGCGTTTAAACAACTCATTACCGTCACAAGTAAATGGACCACCAGATGTCAACAAACTGGCTAGGCCTATTGCAGGAACCAACCTTAAATTGGAGAGAGCTAATAAGTTATGTAGTTCTTCTTCTTCATTGGCGTTGGCACCGCTTACGCGATTATAGCCGAGCCAATTATAGCGCGCCATTCATCTCTTCTTTTCGCTGTTTGGCGCCAGTTGGAAATGCCAAGTGCACCCAAGTCACTCTCCACTTGATCTTTCAAACGGAGTGGAGGTCTTCCTCTTCCTCTGCTTCCACCAGCGGGTACTGCATCAAATGCTTTCAAAGCTGGAGTGTTTTCATCCATTCGGACGACATGGCCTAGCCAGCGTAGCCGCTGTCTCTTCATTCGCTGAACTATGTCAATATCGTCGTATAGCTCGTACAGATCATCGTTCCATCGTCTGCGGTATTCGCCGTTGCCAATGCGCAAAGGCCATAAATCGTTCGCAGAACTTTCCTCTCGAAGACTCCTAGAGCCAACTCATCAGATATTGATAACGTCCACGCTTCTGCGCCATATAGTAGGACCGATATATTGAGCGACTTGTAGAGCTTGGTTTTCGTTCGTCGAGAGAGCACTTTACTTTTCAATTGCCCACTCAGCCCAAAGTAGCACCTGTTGGCAAGAGTGATTCTGCGATGGATTTCAAGGCTGACAATATTATTGGTGTTGCTGCTGGTCTCTAGACAGACGAAATTATGTACGACCTCGAAATTATGATTGTCAACAGTGACGTGGGTGCCGAGTCGCGAATGCGATGACTGTTTGTTTGATGACAGGAGATATTTCGTCTTGCCTCATTCACTACCAGACCCATTCGTTTCGCTTCTTTATCAAGTCTGGAGAAAGCAGAACTCACGGCGCGGTTGTTGAGGCCAATAATGTCGATATCATCGGCGTACGCCAGCAGCTGTACACTCTTATAGAAGATTGTACCTTCTCTATTTAGCTCTGCAGCTCGTATTATTTTCTCCAGCATTAAATTAAAAAAGTCACACCATAAGGAATCACCCTGTCTGAAACCTCGTTTGGTATCGAACGGCTCGGAGAGGTCCTTTCCGATCCTGACGGAGCTTTTAGTGTTGCTTAACGTCAGTTTACTTTGCCGTATAAGTTTTGCGGGGATTCCAAATTCAGACATAGCGGCATAAAGGCGTCTCCTATTCGTGCTGTCGAAGGCGGCTTTAAAATCGACGAAAAGGTGGTGGGTGTCGATTCTCTTTTCACGGGTCTTTTCCAAGATTTGGCGCATATTCACGGTCAAAGGTTGACTTACCAGGTCTAAAGCCACACTGATAAGGTCCAATCAGTTTGTTGACGGTGGGCTTTAGTCTTTCACACAATACGCTTTATAGGACCTTATATGCGATATTAAGAAGACTTATTCCACGGTAATGGGCGCAGACTGTGGGATCGCCTTTTTTGTGAATCGGGCAGAGCACACTTAAATTCCAATCGTCGGGCATATTTTCGTCTGGCCATATTTTGCCAAGAAGCTGATACATGCACCTAATCAGTTCTTCGCCGCCGTATTTGAATAGCTCAGCCGGTAATCCATCGGCCCCTGCAGCTTTGTTGTTTTTTAAGCGGACGATTGCTATTTGCACTTCTTCATAGTCGGGTAACGGAACAACTTTTCCATCGTCATCAATTGGAGTTTCGGGTTCACCATCTCCGCGTGTTTCCTGTTCACTGCCATTCAGCAGGCTGGAGAAGTGTTCCCTCCATAAATCGAGTATACTCTGGGCATCTGTCACTAGCTCACCTCCCTGTGTCCTACAAGAGTTTGCTCCGGTACTAAAAACACGAAATAGGAAAATGGAGTACAAACTTATTATGCTTATGATGGACGATGTCTTCATACGTATGCTGCTCAAGAAATTGCATTGAAAATGGTTTTTGTTGATTTGCTGGGATCTTATCGTGATGAACATTCTCTACCTTTTAGTTACTGCACAAAGTCACAAATAAATTTGCAGTGACTTAATTGCAATAATGAATTACCTTCGAAAGCTGCCTGTGAAGAAATATACTCTCCTTAATGAACCAAACAATGTAAACTAGCGACAGGTCTATCTGTTAATAGAGATTCTGAAAAGTTACAGCCGGAGTTGACAAAAGCTTGACCATTCAAAATGGAAAAGCAAGAAACGAGGCACACAGTAATGTCGTTTCAAGTCTTAATCATACTCGCTTTTACAGTAATAATGACAGAAATCAAAATAATAATTCAGATTCAAAAACAAAATCAGTACTTGCGTTACAAAAAGTAACAAAACCTTAAACGCCTAAGGTTTCACAAATCCTTTCTTCGCGGAAAATGAACACATCTGAAAATGAGCAGTATTTATTTAACAAAAACAATGAAAGGCCTTTGGATATTTTATCTTCACAACAAAATTTAAGTTATGCTGTGTATACAAATGTCCCATTTGAAGGTGAGTTTGCAACACTTATGAAAAACTGTTGTAACAGCAGAAATTCGGCTGCATCATCGAATTCGTCTACAAATGCATCCGATGATGATCATATGAACTACGAGGATGATGAAGAAACTCTGTGTGAAGATATTCGTCTCATAGAAGTCCGGGTGATTCATGGACAATCCGTTGGAACTATAAATGTGTATCTTCGTTTTTTCAACCCATGTATGATGGCAGAAAAACTTTGCAGCTTATTCATAGCCAAGTTAGATCCGACTTTAAGTAAGTTAAAGCTGGCTCTAACTAAAAGTTTACTATGTTTTAACCATAGTTGGGTAAAAATCGGCCTTTTCGCTTAAAGTCGGATCTAAAGTTAGGTAAAAAAAAAATTCTCTCATTAAATCTTCGTTGAGAATTTGTCCAAAGAAATGGTGAATATGATTTATTTGGAAAATAATCAAATCTTCTATACGTATTATGGAGTTATGGTCGCCGTGCGGTATGTTAGATGAGTAGTTGCAGCATAATGCTCATACCAGCTTTACCACGTGGCCACGGCGTCGGCACTTTCATGATTTTTAATTCCAATGACGACTGGACGATTTTGCTCTACTAACATGCCTATTCTCACTGTTACCGGTAAAGTAAATTTTGTTACTTTGTTTAACACCCGAAATTGAATTTTGTATTTTGTCAGCACTGCTTGTTTCGTCCATTTCAATTTACATTTCCGAGTTGGCAAAGTAAATAAAAGCAAATTTTTCCGGCTTTTACTTTGGCAATCAAATTTTAAAAGAATGCAGTGATTGCGAAACAGAACCCTGCAAGACGGGGGTAACCATTTCGCAACTAATATCGTAAATTTTTGCTGCTTTACCACTACATCCACAAAACTATTTTTTCCTTCCTATAGGCAGTTTCTGTAGTAAGACGAGTACCATATATCGATAACGATTGTGTAGTATATTAGAAAGAGATGTGTGTATACACATTTTCAAATATGGCCTTTGAAAATTTCCGCCATTTACTTTTTCAACCGAAGACGCTGAGAGGTGAGATGTGTTATTTTATAAAATATAAATAAATTTGTAAATAATAATTAATTATTTGTTTCTTAATAATTTCTTTATTAGCTGTAGCAGAGTGGGAGCAACTATAGTTCAAGAAATAAGGTAAGATAACAATATATGCATATGTGTATATACATATCTACATACGTATGTGCATAAAGACGAATGTGCGCATATGTACATATTGTATGTATGTACATATGATATTTACGTTTTATTTTTGGTTTTATGAGAATAACAATATTGTTTATTTCAGCGTTGTTCATCGAATCAATAGCCACCACAACACAGCATTTTATTTGAAAAAAAAACGCAAGCTTCAAGTGTATTAATACGAATATCAAGGATTATCATCGGAAAACGTCCTTCATAAATAATCAAAACGTAAGTTTTTCATTTATTAATGTTTGAAGCTACGGCAAAAATCCTATATAACTTAGTGCGAAAGTGTTAAAATTAAATTTAAAAGAAAGTTTGTTCAATTGTCTTTAAGTTTAATCAAACTTATTTTAAAAAAATTGGTTTTTTTGTGAAAATTTGGCATTTTTGTAATGCATGTGCCAGTCATACACATATGCGGGTGTACAAATTTAGCAGTGCAACAAAAGTAAATTTTTTGTTTAAACATTATACTTAAATTAGTTAAAACCAAATTTAAAATAAAGTTTATTTAAATATCTTTTAGTTTGATGTAATTTATTTAAAAAAAATATAATTTTTTGGGAAAATTTTAGCTTTTTGTTGTGCATGTGCCAGTCATACACATATGCGGGTGTACAAATTTAGCAGTGCAACAAAAGTAAATTTTTTGATTAAACATTTAACTTAAATTTGATTAAATGAGTTTTAAAATAAAGTTTATCTAATTGCCTTTTAATTTAATCAAACTTATTTAAAAAAATGTTTTTTTGGTAAAAATTTTACCTTTTTGTTGTGCATATGTCAGTCATTCATATATTCGTATGTACAAATTGGCAATGTTGTAACAGTTTTTGTTAAAAAAATTTAACTCAAATTAATTAAAATGAGTTTTAAATTAAAGTTTATTTAATTGTCTATTAGTTTGAGGAAATTCATTTTAAAAAAATTTGATTTTTTTTGTAAAAATTTTGCACTTTTGTATTGCATGTGCCAGTCCTACATATATCCGGGTGTAGAAAAGCAATGGTGTAACAAAAGTTCTTTTTTTGTTTGAATATTTAACTTAAATTTGCTTAAATGAGTTTTGGAAGATAGTTTATTTAATTATCTTTTATTTCATGTTATATATTTAAAAAAAAATTATTTTTTCGCAAAAATTTTACAATTTTTTTACGTATGTACCAAGCATACACCAATAATGTATGCAAATAGCTATGTTCTTTGTAAAGCTTTTATTGCGATTAATTGTATTATATTAACCGGTCGTATATGCTAGCAATAAAGATAAAAAATCAATAAAATACATCATAATAATTATTTTTTGTATATTTCAGATTCCATTGGTATACTTCTTCTTTACTGGCGTAGATTGCTGTCACGATTAAAACCAAGTGAACAATGCCGCCTGTTCAGCCAAGTCTTACTAAGCATGATATTTCTAACGGAGTGGAGGTCTTCCTCTGAAGCGGCTGTCTTAATATTTTAATTATTCTGAAACTTATTTTTAGTTAGTCAAAATTCTAGTACCATTGTCTATTAAGTATTAGAAATGAATGTACAATTAATTTTGTTAAGCATATGTATATGTAAAAAGAAGTTAAATTAACAATTTTAATTTAATAATTTGATAAAAACAAACTAAATTTTTAAATCAAACTTGTAAATATGTATATTTTATTATTTATATTTTCAATAAATAAAAATAAACTTAAAAAATGCTATTTTTCATTTCAAAGGAAATATAGATAAAAGGTCAATAGTCAATATGGGTAGCACGTCGGGTAACAAAGACATCTGTTTTCAATAACTAATCAGTAACCCGTCCGATAACAAAGACATTTGTTTTAAATAAATCACCGCTCATAGATATGCTAACAAATGATTATATTTCCAACAACACATGGGTAGCAGATACGATATCATGTACATTTGTTTTCAATAGCCAGTTGCTGCCAGATCGAGTAACATACGTGCTTGTTTTGAATAACAGATGTATTACAAAAATATACGAAAATTAAAAAAGGCGAATATATGTCGCATACCGATAAATACAATGCGAGTGAATGAAAAAGAGAATCACACGTACGTGAAACAAAGCGGGGAAATTTGTTGTTTTTTTCCCACGGCTAGAAGAAAAGTAACAATTCAAATAACAAATGCACGTATGTAAAGTAACAGGCGGATATCATGTTAGGCAATAGCTACCCGTCTTCCAGGGAAGTTTGGCTCATAGCAGTTAGACAATTGCTCCCAACGCATTCTTGATCCGACCCGTGGGAAAAGAAATATGTAGTTGAGAGAAACCTTAAATAAACCTACAAAAATTTTGACTTAAAAATTGTATATGGTAATGAACATTTAGTTCCTCGTCATGTGGTACCAGTACGTTTATAAGCTCAAAAAAAAATTCTTTTGTTCAGATGAACATACAGGGGTCATGAAAAGGGTCAAGCTGATGGTGAACTCAAATACGAAATAGTATCAAAATTTACTGAATGGTATAAAAGTGTGAAAGAAAGAAGAAAAAACTGACGTAGAGGAAATGGGGAAAAAAACTTGACAAAAAAATTATATTTTGCAAATAAAATGATAAATATTCATTGAAAAATTAATTTAACTGGGCGAGGTACATTTTTATCGACCGATTAAGTTGGTAGTATCTTGTTTGAAATAAATGCAAATAATTTATGAAATGTTCTTAAAATAATACGAACTTGAAGGTAAAGAGAAAACGCCAAAACGCTGCGTTTGAAATTTTTCCTCATTTCTTTTCATTTTGTTTTTCTCATTTCGGTGTCAAAACAAACGGGTAGATAAATAAATTTTGATTTTCATGGTAAAATTAATATATATATATATATATATATATATAATTGGCGCTTTGTAACCGCTGAAGCGATTTTCGGCCTAGCTCCTCCTCCAATTTGTGGTTTTGCGTCTTGATGTTTTTTCCAACAAATGGAAGGACCTACAGTTTATACTAAGCCGCCTCCGAACGGCTGATGGTTTTTTATGAGGAGCTGTTATTTCATGTCCGAAATACACTCGGAGGGGTAGACATTCCCTGCCGAGTGGCGACCGCAATTAGAAAATTTAACTTAATTTTTATTTTAAATTAATTTTCCATAACTTTTGGATGTTGCTGGCACTGGGATATGAACCCGAGCCTTCCGAATGTCAGTACGCAATGCTAACCACTCGGCTATCGCGGCATCTTTATATACAATATAAAAATGAATGTTTGTTTCGTAGTGGATCTGTAGGGGTATTCTCTATCGTATTACAACGATTTTCGGATCGTTAAAATGACTTAGCGATAATTTTAACGATTTCGCTATTTTATACACATATTATAACGATTTTCGGATCGTTAAATGACTTAACGATATTAGCTATTCTCTAACACAATATAACGATTCTCAGATTGCAAATAAGACTTAGCGATAATTTTAACGATTGCACGTCCATCACGAGTCCCAGAAATCATGATGAAACCTATGTCAACCTTCGTGGATACCATTCTATCAACGTTCAAATGGTGACAGTAAATTTTATTTCAATTACTATTGCAATAACATAGTTCATTATATTTGTATATAGATGCACGTATGTGATCCTTATCTCAAGATTTTGGCTGCAAATGCTAAGTACCCGAGAGCGCGGCACAATTATTTTATTTGCAGCTCCTCTACAGAGCGAAGAGTCATGCATGAAAGTCCAAACCATAACATGTTTTTGATTTGATAAGCTTTGTAATGCATTGCTATTTATTTAATCAAAATAATTGCTATAACGAATTTATTTGTTTTTGTAATTTCTTCGCTGTGGTGCCACCTTTCCTTCATTTTAATAAAATGGAAATGTCCGTTGTCGATTATCGTAAAAAATTAGAGGACCGCATAATCGTTAGCGCAAGCGACAAAACTCGGAAGTTTGCGATCCGACAAATCGTATCGATAAAAGTTACAGAACTACACTACTGGGATGGTTGAAAAATACAAATTATACTTTTCCTGAGGATTTTTTTTTTTAATTTTTCTTTTTTGATTTGGTTTTTCTTTCTGATTTTTTTTATTCGAAGAGATTTCGTTTGTTGGTGAATGTACCTAACCTCATTTCCTCTCATGTAAAAATCTTTTGTCCATTTGGAAAAATCCAGTAATCTCCAAAAATTACCGACCGATTGACTTAAAGTTTTGTCAGATTGTTTCCATGGCTCTTGGAAAGGTTTAGAAAAAAAATTTCGGGAAGTGGACCCGGGACTGACCTGTTCGAAAAAACTCTTATTTCCGTTTGTTCCGGGTGTTCTCTAAAAGTTACAGACCGATTGGCTTACCATAAAATTTCGTAAGATTACTTCTATGATTCTTGAGAAGTTTTTATTTAAAAAGAAATTTCGGGAAGTGGTCAAGGGACTGGTCTATTCGAAGAAATCTACAATAATTTATGGTTCGGCTTACTTGAAATCCGGAGAATAGGTGCCATTTTGCTTAAGTGAGCAGGAAAACTACTATTCTCTCCGGGATGTGGACCAATGTCAATGGTTACACCAAAAATATTGTATTCCCACAAATATTGAGTAAATAAAGTTATGATAAAAAGATATCCCCTGATTAATTTCTCATGCATTCAATGAGTATGTGCTGCAGCGAAGCGTTGCAAGGTACATCTAGTATATTTATAATAATATAGAAAGTTAATTTCAATCAAGTATTTAAGTAATCCTGTTTCATCAAAATAACTAATCGATGGATATACATAAGTTTTAAACTTCGATCAATTACTAAAAATACTTTCGTCTTCGCTATCTTCTTCAATATCTTTGGGAGTAATCTCCAAAATATCTTTAAACGTAGTTTTTTTGTTGACTTTAATTTTTTGTATTATTCCCGCTTTTTAAAATTTGAATTAAATGTCAGGAATGAAAAACTTGAATCCAATAAAAGTTGACGCATGTGAAAGCAAATTGAGATCACAAAAATAATGCAAAAAAATTGCTTTCAAGACTTGCAATGTGTGAAAGGAGAATGGCGAACATGCCAAATACGAATGACAGATGATAAGGAGAAGCCGATAACTAAAGCACATTCCAACTCGCGAGTATCTAATATTCTGTTTATCGTAAAAGCATCCTGTAACTTATAGAGCTGAGTATGATCAAACGATGAGGTACACAAAAAAACGGCCAACACAACGTGAAGAATGATACAAAATAAGTTTGGTGGCGACAACATGGGATAGCGGAATAAGCTGTGTTTTTATAGAGAGTTGTATAGTTAATAAACTGTGAGAAAGCAGTAAAGTGCTTGAATTGTAAAATAAGTGGCCGTATATATATATATATATATATATACATATATAACTATATATATATAGATATATATAGTTGGCGCTTTGTAACCGCTGAAGCGATTTTCGGCCGAGCTCCTCATCCAATTTGTGGTTTGGGTTCTTGATGAGGGAACTACAATTTATTCTAACCCATCTTCGAACAGCTGATGGTTTTTTATGAAACCCTTTATTTCATTGCAAATAAAATTACATTCAGAGGGGTGGACATTCCCTGCCGAGGGGCGACCGCATTTAGAAAATTTAATTTAATTTTTCGTTTAAATTAATTTTCTATAACTTTTGGATGTTGCTCGTACGTGTATAGCAAAACGTATTTTTAGTCATGGAATAATCACTAAACGGCGGTAAAGTTCTTTACAATTAATAAATTGTAAATCAAATCTTTGGACATTTATTTAACAATACAGTGATCGAGCTCGAAGGATTGAGGACATCATCGAGAAGTATTTAGCGAAAATCATTGCAACATATGTCAAAATACGCGTTGGCTTTTAATATGAACTGTACTTCTCTCTGGTTTACTAACAGATTTTATGTACATAGAGTTCAGAAAGAGTCCAAAGTAAACTAGAAGAAGATGCACGTTGTTTGGGTAATGCCAAATTACAGCACTCCGACATGAATACTTCTTCTATTGTACAAATCAAATGATGCCGAATGCCAATATGCTTCGTACGATTGAGATACACAGTGAATGAAATTTCCTCTCGGTCATCGCGTCTTGATGCTAATACTGCTGCTTCTGTCGGGAAATTAAGGTGGATTTCCGCAATTCGGCCTGCCGGGATGAAACGGGCTGCAGCGGTCACGACAATCCTGCGGAATGAACGTTCACCGGTAGTGACGTCTGATGGAGTAGGAAGAGCACTGAAAGGGTTCTCAGTAAATTCCGTGAAGCCGGACCAGTTAGCTTTTTTAAAGTTATCAAATGTCTGGTGGTCCGCGGAAACAAAGTCGGTAGGTCTGTCAATCGAGATTTGTATGGGTAAGTGGTCCGATGCTAGTGTCAGTATAAGTCGCCAGACCTGTTTATCAGACCAGCACTCGCAATTGTTATATCAAGCGAGCTTTGGCAATTACCCACAACTCTGGTGGGGGTGTTATCCTTCATTGTGTTACGTGTCGCATATGTCACATGTCACACTATACGTCGCTGAAAACGTGTTTATTCGGGCTAGAAGTTTGTCTTTGACAGTTTTTCGATTGATTGACTCAGTACGTTGTGAGCGGTCGTCAAAGATGGACACCAGCAAAGGAAAATTCGCTATATTTTACAATTTTTCTTTGATCAAGGCGAAAAAGGAGCCAAAGCGGCTTTAATGTTACAAGAACCTACTCGCTTTCATCCTTGTCCCGTCTGTCGCACTTCTTGGACGGCGGTGATTTCAACCTTTAGTTTAACGAGGACGTCAACCAGCTGGGCAGCGACACCTTCCCAATTAAAGGACCGGGCATTCCCGTTACATGCCTCAAATCATGATCCTTTATATGTTTGCGGGGGTCATAATCGTAAGGGTGGTCTCCGAGACCCGAGACATGTATCTAGATTATTTTCATCGAGTTTCGTGGGGACTAATGTCTATTTCCGGTGACATAGCTGAAATGTTTCATCGCATAAATGTTAAAGAAGAAGACATGCACTCTCAACGTTTTTTATGGTTTGAAGATGACAGCGGTGAATATAAACCATGCACTTCTTGGCCTCAACATAGCCAATTTTGTTCGAAATAGGAATGCAGAAGAATTTAGAAATGTCTTTCCTCGTACCGTTAAAGAAGTGGAAAGTTATCATTATATGGACGATTTCATAGATAGCGTGGACTCTGACGAAGAAGACCAACTCTCCCCTTGTAAGAAAGCAGTTGTCCGATGATGACTTGGCGAAAGACAATTCCTTTGGGCTTGCAGAAAAAATTCTGGGTATGTATTGTGAATCCAATAATGACGTTTTCCAGTACCATTTCAGGTTCTCCAGGCAGAATCTCAACAACATTATTATCTTCACAATCATCATTGTCATCATCATGAATGAGTGCGAGGGCGTTGAAGCTGAAGTTAATGTGCTTATATAATATAAAAGTTTGTCAGAGAACTTACAGACGAGTACATACATATGTATATAGGTATAATATGTATGTATACTTAAATATGCTTATATGTGTGTACACATGTGGCGCAGAGAGCAGTAAGATTAGTAACTAGTACTAAAAAGTAATGAAAACAAATATAAAATGTCAAGTGCAAAAAAAAATCTACGAATACTGAAATTATGTTTTTTATATAACATTTTTTACCTCATTTTACTAATTATTTCCATTTTTATATCTTTTAATATCCACCAGACCGGATTCTGCAGCTTAAGCGCATGTTTGTCCTATATGCGTATGTATATATAATACATATGGAATGTATATGTATACTTATTTTTGTTTATGTATGTATAAACAAAAATTAGCTTTGATGATAATTTTGCGCCATTTGAATGCCATGGAAATTTTGCGCTGTGAAATGTTTCCCTAATTGGAATGGGCTTGCCGATACCAACATTGGTCGAATGTTCTGTGGTCTGATGAATCAAACTTCGAGGTAAGCTTAGTTAAGATCGTCTTAAAGTATTAACAGCCATAGCTTCTAACCCTAGAGCAGTTTTGAAGACATAATACAAATCATATGAAAACATTATTTTTTCTTTTCTATAGATATTTGGAACACCTGGTGTGGCGTTCGTGAGGCGACGAGGCATGCTTAAGAGAATTGCTGCCGTTATTCAATCGAAGGGCGGACCTACTAAATATTAATGTTTTTATCACTAATTCATTGTATTTTCACTGTTTTACTAATAAAACTTCATTACTTCACTTGTTAAAACAAAAAATTCAGTAATTAGTGGGGTGCCTAATACTTTTAACCAAGGCTGTATATCCCAACAGATACAGAATTTAATACTTTTGTTTTATAGCTGTGAAATCGTACGATTAGCTACTGCTTAAAATTGCATTGTAAAGTAGAAGAGAGTTCAATATTGTATCATCAATTGGTAAATAAACATATTGTTTTAAATCTACGCTTTTAAGAAATAAACGTGTATACGATCGCTAGTAAACGATGTTTTATTTAGCTTGATGAAACTACAGAGGTCTTCGGCCGCATTTAAAAAAATAACCCTGGGCCGGTACAACACCGGGCCGGTACAACACCGCCTTGCACAGTATTTTTAATTGGATCACCTTTGTAAGTTGGAGCGAGATATTAAAGTAATATACTTACTGTTCAAAGGTGTAGCAGAACGGGTTTTCCTGATTCTAGCGGGCACTTTTATTTCATTTTACCCAAGAACGTATATTAATAAGAAGGGAAAAGAACTGAAAATTGCTAATTGAAGTGGCTCAAGTTTCACAGATGGAGTGCGTGTCCTCCTTGGGCCTTCTTTCGCAAATTAAATTCACCTCGTAAAGGTAATCTTCTTATGTTTTATCTGCATTTTCACTTCGATGATCACAATGAAAATTTAAAGGAATCAAATAAGGAGAATTTGCTTTGAATTTATTTCATATTAGTTTAAATAATTTTGCCTCCACATTTATTTGATGACATAAATGAGTTTTCATAATGAAATCATTAATTGAATTTTAATTGTGGGTCTTTCTTTAAAAACTTATTACATTAAATATTTTTGCACATAACTGCATATGTACATACTAGAGGTGTGTGTGAATGGATTTGAAAGCAAGTACAAGACATTCACCATTGTTTAGTATACTGCTTCTCTTTTACTTTAAAAGATCAAAACGTGTCGAAGAGATGATTGTAATGAAAGCTGCATACAAGAATACGAATCAAAGCTGTAATTTGTAAAGCAAACATCTCACAACTAAAAACATTATTTTAACAGGCAGTGTATTTGACCAAATGGGTACAGTATGGGTTATTTACGCAAACGGCTCATTACAATGCAACCCTGCATTTTATAAATTTACAAAGCAACAATAATTATCAAACTCTGACATTTTGGAACGCTTTTCGTGCAGGTAAGCTGCTTTTCGGCGAAATGGCTAAAATAGTGTATAAAACAGATTAAAAAATACGTAATTTAATGTTGAAAAAGGGAATTAGCGAAAAAACCCTCCAACGTCGGCCATTGTTGTTTTAGAATTTATGGTAAAATAAAGCATCAGAAACATTAGCGATGCGCAGTTTGCACTTGTTTACGCATCAATAACTTTACCGATGCATTTTGGAACATGATACAACGTCAAAGTTTGCACAGTTACATTTAGGAATTCATGACAATGTATGGTTGCTTTGCAATTGACGTTTTGGAACTCGCATTGCACCCATTGCATTCTTGGTCTTATGTGTATTTCTCATATACAGGTGTTGATGACATGGATCTCCTTTCGTTTTCGGAGTGATCCCCCTCAGGTGGCAACGCCGCGATGTGCTGCCCAATGTTGCTAACGTTCCGCACCAGCAACACCGTTTGAATTAACTAACCTTTTAAAGTAGCCAACAGCGACACATTCAGCTTTAATCGCTTTTCAACCCCCAACGAATCGACATCGCGACCACGTACCGCTCTTTGTCATTTGCATTTCAATCTTATATTTACTTAAATCTTTTTAATTGTAATTTCAAATAATTTCAAAGACCTAGTCTTGTAATAATTAAATGGTCTCAAAGACACTAAGACAATTTGTGTCTAAAAACCAGCACAACGAATTATAAATCTAAATTATTCTTATTATTTCAATAATCCATCTTATAACTTAAGAAATTGAATAAACTTGAATTGATACCGTTTATAAACTCAAAAGACCTAGACTTCTTCATTTCATTTGAAACGGCCCATTTTTTACCCCCACTCAACATTATACAACACGAAATTATAAAAAACCTTAAATAATTTTATTACAACCATAGCCAAATAGGTTTGCAAAGCTATATAAAGTTTTCATTTAGAAAACTAGAGTACCTGGGAAAATCACCACAAAATATTTAATTTTTAGTTTTGGTGTTACATTTAAATGTATTACGAAAAGAATAAGCAATTATTTCTTATTTTACAATTAATTTTTAAATTTGTAAATTTTCCTTTTAAAACTAATAAATTAGACCATCAATATTCATTTTAAATCATATTTTGTAAATTTATAACGCATTTGACTCACACTTTGCTTAAACTTTGCTTGGATTTCGTCAACAATATTAGCAAAAAATTTTAAAGTGCTTAGTGCACTTGTTACAGTTTCTAGTTACTTTGGTGGCTTTACTGAAAACATAAAAATATGAGCTTAAAGAGAACAAGCACTATTCTCTTTTTGAAAATTTAAAAATGAGTGTTGTCAGAAGAGGTTTTGATTATTAGAGTCAAGCAAAGAGCGCTGACCAATCAAATTAAGGCTTTGGTGGGTAGAGTACAACAATGCACACCTCTAGTAAGTATGTACATATGAGCATATTATACATTTGCATAGGTATGTATGTTCACATAATGACATTTTATTGCATAAGTGTCTAAATAATACTATGTATCCACATACCAGACAAAGAGCATACATTAGCTACATGCATATGTACAAATACATTCATATGTAAAAGTATGTATTGAACTTGAGTTCAACATCATAAAAGTCAACCATCATTATCAATAACGCTCAACAAAAGTGAGAACAAAACAAATTTTATTGCTGAAGGGAAGCGTAACTCTTCCCGCACATCTTCACAAATTATGAAGCAACAACAACTATGTATGTACATTTGCTTGCCTTTTACAAGACAAAGCAAATTTTGCCAAAATTCAAAAATTGAAGTTGAGACTTACCAGGTTTAAAGCACTGATAAGGTCCAATCAGTTTGTTGACGGTGGGTTTTAGTCTTTCACACACGGTAATTGGCGCAGACGGTGGGATCGCCTTTTTTCTGGATTGAGCAGAGCACACTTAGGTCCCAATCGTCGGGCATGCTTTCCTTTTTTTCCCTGCAAATGCGTCTTGAAGAGGGAAGAGCTCACGGTATCTATCCCACCCCGCCCATGTTGGTCGATCGCAAGGTTGCGAGGTATGCAGTCTGTTTTCTCTCCACAGCGACACGGCAGTCCACATCGTACCTGCTGTTTTTGCCACCTTTCAGAAATCCAATAGTTTCGTTTGCAGCTGTACATGTACGTAGGGAGTTTGCTATGAAGACCCACAGTTCCCGTATACCGGGCTGCTGTTGAGTGCTCTAAGAGAGAAAGTGTGTAAGTCGAGTAGAAAACCGCTCTGCAGTCTGTTGTGATTGCAGTTTTTCAGCGTCAAACCTTCCTTGTGTTTGTTGACGGGCATTCTTCGATACACAGAGGCGCGTGCGTATATTCGCTGCAACAGGATAGTGATCCGAGTCGATGTTAGGACCTCGAGGTGCTCGTAAAAGGCATCTTTGGCCAAGTCATCCTTCTTTCCGTCGGGGCGTGGGCACAAATTAGCGTGGTTTAAAAGAATTTCGGTTTGATGCGGACTGAGGCGAGACGTTTGTTCACCAGGGTGAAAGCCAGTACTCGGCGACGGAGTCTCTCTCCCATCACGAGTCCGACATCAAATTTGCGCTGCTTTATATGACCGCTGTAGTAAATGTTACAAGAACCTACTCGCTTTCATCCTTGTCCCGTCTGTCGCACTTCTTGGACGGCGGTGATTTCAACCTTTAGTTTAACGAGGACGTCAACCAGCTGGGCAGCGACACCTTCCCAATTAAAGGACCGGGCATTCCCGTTACATGCCTCAAATCATGATCCTTTATATGTTTGCGGGGGTCATAATCGTAAGGGTGGTCTCCGAGACCCGAGACATGTATCTAGATTATTTTCATCGAGTTTCGTGGGGACTAATGTCTATTTCCGGTGACATAGCTGAAATGTTTCATCGCATAAATGTTAAAGAAGAAGACATGCACTCTCAACGTTTTTTATGGTTTGAAGATGACAGCGGTGAATATAAACCATGCACTTCTTGGCCTCAACATAGCCAATTTTGTTCGAAATAGGAATGCAGAAGAATTTAGAAATGTCTTTCCTCGTACCGTTAAAGAAGTGGAAAGTTATCATTATATGGACGATTTCATAGATAGCGTGGACTCTGACGAAGAAGACCAACTCTCCCCTTGTAAGAAAGCAGTTGTCTGATGATGACTTGGCGAAAGACAATTCCTTTGGGCTTGCAGAAAAAATTCTGGGTATTTTATTGTGAATCCAATAATGACGTTTTCCAGTACCATTTCAGGTTCTCCAGGCAGAATCTCAACAACATTATTATCTTCACAATCATCATTGTCATCATCATGAATGAGTGCGAGGGCGTTGAAGCTGAAGTTGATGTGCTTATATAATATAAAAGTTTGTCAGAGAACTTACATACGAGTACATACATATGTATATAGGTATAATATGTATGTATACTTAAATATGCTTATATGTATGTACACATGTGGCGCAGAGAGCAGTAAGATTAGTAACTAGTACTAAAAAGTAATGAAAACAAATATAAAATGTCAAGTGCAAAAAAAAATCTACGAATACTGAAATTATGTTTTTTATATAACATTTTTTACCTCATTTTACTAATTATTTCCATTTTTATATCTTTTAATATCCACCAGACCGGATTCTGCAGCTTAAGCGCATGTTTGTCCTATATGCGTATGTATATATAATACATATGGAATGTATATGTATACTTATTTTTGTTTATGTATGTATAAACAAAAATTAGCTTTGATGATAATTTTGCGCCATTTGAATGCCATGGAAATTTTGCGCTGTGAAATGTTTCCCTAATTGGAATGGGCTTGCCGATACCAACATTGGTCGAATGTTCTGTGGTCTGATGAATCAAACTTCGAGGTAAGCTTAGTTAAGATCGTCTTAAAGTATTAACAGCCATAGCTTCTAACCCTAGAGCAGTTTTGAAGACATAATACAAATCATATGAAAACATTATTTTTTCTTTTCTACAGATATTTGGAACACCTGGTGTGGCGTTCGTGAGGCGACGAGGCATGCTTAAGAGAATTGCTGCCGTTATTCAATCGAAGGGCGGACCTACTAAATATTAATGTTTTTATCACTAATTCATTGTATTTTCACTGTTTTACTAATAAAACTTCATTACTTCACTTGTTAAAACAAAAAATTCAGTAATTAGTGGGGTGCCTAATACTTTTAACCAAGGCTGTATATCCCAACAGATACAGAATTTAATACTTTTGTTTTATAGCTGTGAAATCGTACGATTAGCTACTGCTTAAAATTGCATTGTAAAGTAGAAGAGAGTTCAATATTGTATCATCAATTGGTAAATAAACATATTGTTTTAAATCTACGCTTTTAAGAAATAAACGTGTATACGATCGCTAGTAAACGATGTTTTATTTAGCTTGATGAAACTACAGAGGTCTTCGGCCGCATTTAAAAAAATAACCCTGGGCCGGTACAACACCGGGCCGGTACAACACCGCCTTGCACAGTATTTTTAATTGGATCACCTTTGTAAGTTGGAGCGAGATATTAAAGTAATATACTTACTGTTCAAAGGTGTAGCAGAACGGGTTTTCCTGATTCTAGCGGGCACTTTTATTTCATTTTACCCAAGAACGTATATTAATAAGAAGGGAAAAGAACTGAAAATTGCTAATTGAAGTGGCTCAAGTTTCACAGATGGAGTGCGTGTCCTCCTTGGGCCTTCTTTCGCAAATTAAATTCACCTCGTAAAGGTAATCTTCTTATGTTTTATCTGCATTTTCACTTCGATGATCACAATGAAAATTTAAAGGAATCAAATAAGGAGAATTTGCTTTGAATTTATTTCATATTAGTTTAAATAATTTTGCCTCCACATTTATTTGATGACATAAATGAGTTTTCATAATGAAATCATTTATTGAATTTTAATTGTGGGTCTTTCTTTAAAAACTTATTACATTAAATATTTTTGCACATAACTGCATATGTACATACTAGAGGTGTGTGTGAATGGATTTGAAAGCAAGTACAAGACATTCACCATTGTTTAGTATACTGCTTCTCTTTTACTTTAAAAGATCAAAACGTGTCGAAGAGATGATTGTAATGAAAGCTGCATACAAGAATACGAATCAAAGCTGTAATTTGTAAAGCAAACATCTCACAACTAAAAACATTATTTTAACAGGCAGTGTATTTGACCAAATGGGTACAGTATGGGTTATTTACGCAAACGGCTCATTACAATGCAACCCTGCATTTTATAAATTTACAGAGCAACAATAATTATCAAACTCTGACATTTTGGAACGCTTTTCGTGCAGGTAAGCTGCTTTTCGGCGAAATGGCTAAAATAGTGTATAAAACAGATTAAAAAATACGTAATTTAATGTTGAAAAAGGGAATTAGCGAAAAAACCCTCCAACGTCGGCCATTGTTGTTTTAGAATTTATGGTAAAATAAAGCATCAGAAACATTAGCGATGCGCAGTTTGCACTTGTTTACGCATCAATAACTTTACCGATGCATTTTGGAACATGATACAACGTCAAAGTTTGCACAGTTACATTTAGGAATTCATGACAATGTATGGTTGCTTTGCAATTGACGTTTTGGAACTCGCATTGCACCCATTGCATTCTTGGTCTTATGTGTATTTCTCATATACAGGTGTTGATGACATGGATCTCCTTTCGTTTTCGGAGTGATCCCCCTCAGGTGGCAACGCCGCGATGTGCTGCCCAATGTTGCTAACGTTCCGCACCAGCAACACCGTTTGAATTAACTAACCTTTTAAAGTAGCCAACAGCGACACATTCAGCTTTAATCGCTTTTCAACCCCCAACGAATCGACATCGCGACCACGTACCGCTCTTTGTCATTTGCATTTCAATCTTATATTTACTTAAATCTTTTTAATTGTAATTTCAAATAATTTCAAAGACCTAGTCTTGTAATAATTAAATGGTCTCAAAGACACTAAGACAATTTGTGTCTAAAAACCAGCACAACGAATTATAAATCTAAATTATTCTTATTATTTCAATAATCCATCTTATAACTTAAGAAATTGAATAAACTTGAATTGATACCGTTTATAAACTCAAAAGACCTAGACTTCTTCATTTCATTTGAAACGGCCCATTTTTTACCCCCACTCAACATTATACAACACGAAATTATAAAAAACCTTAAATAATTTTATTACAACCATAGCCAAATAGGTTTGCAAAGCTATATAAAGTTTTCATTTAGAAAACTAGAGTACCTGGGAAAATCACCATAAAATATTTAATTTTTAGTTTTGGTGTTACATTTAAATGTATTACGAAAAGAATAAGCAATTATTTCTTATTTTACAATTAATTTTTAAATTTGTAAATTTTCCTTTTAAAACTAATAAATTAGACCATCAATATTCATTTTAAATCATATTTTGTAAATTTATAACGCATTTGACTCACACTTTGCTTAAACTTTGCTTGGATTTCGTCAACAATATTAGCAAAAAATTTTAAAGTGCTTAGTGCACTTGTTACAGTTTCTAGTTACTTTGGTGGCTTTACTGAAAACAAAAATATGAGCTTAAAGAGAACAAGCACTATTCTCTTTTTGAAAATTTAAAAATGAGTGTTGTCAGAAGAGGTTTTGATTATTAGAGTCAAGCAAAGAGCGCTGACCAATCAAATTAAGGCTTTGGTGGGTAGAGTACAACAATGCACACCTCTAGTAAGTATGTACATATGAGCATATTATACATTTGCATAGGTATGTATGTTCACATAATGACATTTTATTGCATAAGTGTCTAAATAATACTATGTATCCACATACCAGACAAAGAGCATACATTAGCTACATGCATATGTACAAATACATTCATATGTAAAAGTATGTATTGAACTTGAGTTCAATATCATAAAAGTCAACCATCATTATCAATAACGCTCAACAAAAGTGAGAACAAAACAAATTTTTATTGCTGAAGGGAAGCGTAACTCTTCCCGCACATCTTCACAAATTATGAAGCAACAACAACTATGTATGTACATTTGCTTGCCTTTTACAAGACAAAGCAAATTTTGCCAAAATTCAAAAATTGAAGTTGAGACTTACCAGGTTTAAAGCACTGATAAGGTCCAATCAGTTTGTTGACGGTGGGTTTTAGTCTTTCACACACGGTAATTGGCGCAGACGGTGGGATCGCCTTTTTTCTGGATTGAGCAGAGCACACTTAGGTCCCAATCGTCGGGCATGCTTTCCTTTTTTTCCCTGCAAATGCGTCTTGAAGAGGGAAGAGCTCACGGTATCTATCCCACCCCGCCCATGCTGGTCGATCGCAAGGTTGCGAGGTATGCAGTCTGTTTTCTCTCCACAGCGACACAGCAGTCCACATCGTACCTGCTGTTTTTGCCACCTTTCAGAAATCCAATAGTTTCGTTTGCAGCTGTACATGTACGTAGGGAGTTTGCTATGAAGACCCACAGTTCCCGTATACCGGGCTGCTGTTGAGTGCTCTAAGAGAGAAAGTGTGTAAGTCGAGTAGAAAACCGCTCTGCAGTCTGTTGTGATTGCAGTTTTTCAGCGTCAAACCTTCCTTGTGTTTGTTGACGGGCATTCTTCGATACACAGAGGCGCGTGCGTATATTCGCTGCAACAGGATAGTGATCCGAGTCGATGTTAGGACCTCGAGGTGCTCGTAAAAGGCATCTTTGGCCAAGTCATCCTTCTTTCCGTCGGGGCGTGGGCACAAATTAGCGTGGTTTAAAAGAATTTCGGTTTGATGCGGACTGAGGCGAGACGTTTGTTCACCAGGGTGAAAGCCAGTACTCGGCGACGGAGTCTCTCTCCCATCACGAGTCCGACATCAAATTTGCGCTGCTTTATATGACCGCTGTAGTAAATGTTACAAGAACCTACTCGCTTTCATCCTTGTCCCGTCTGTCGCACTTCTTGGACGGCGGTGATTTCAACCTTTAGTTTAACGAGGACGTCAACCAGCTGGGCAGCGACACCTTCCCAATTAAAGGACCGGGCATTCCCGTTACATGCCTCAAATCATGATCCTTTATATGTTTGCGGGGGTCATAATCGTAAGGGTGGTCTCCGAGACCCGAGACATGTATCTAGATTATTTTCATCGAGTTTCGTGGGGACTAATGTCTATTTCCGGTGACATAGCTGAAATGTTTCATCGCATAAATGTTAAAGAAGAAGACATGCACTCTCAACGTTTTTTATGGTTTGAAGATGACAGCGGTGAATATAAACCATGCACTTCTTGGCCTCAACATAGCCAATTTTGTTCGAAATAGGAATGCAGAAGAATTTAGAAATGTCTTTCCTCGTACCGTTAAAGAAGTGGAAAGTTATCATTATATGGACGATTTCATAGATAGCGTGGACTCTGACGAAGAAGACCAACTCTCCCCTTGTAAGAAAGCAGTTGTCTGATGATGACTTGGCGAAAGACAATTCCTTTGGGCTTGCAGAAAAAATTCTGGGTATTTTATTGTGAATCCAATAATGACGTTTTCCAGTACCATTTCAGGTTCTCCAGGCAGAATCTCAACAACATTATTATCTTCACAATCATCATTGTCATCATCATGAATGAGTGCGAGGGCGTTGAAGCTGAAGTTGATGTGCTTATATAATATAAAAGTTTGTCAGAGAACTTACATACGAGTACATACATATGTATATAGGTATAATATGTATGTATACTTAAATATGCTTATATGTATGTACACATGTGGCGCAGAGAGCAGTAAGATTAGTAACTAGTACTAAAAAGTAATGAAAACAAATATAAAATGTCAAGTGCAAAAAAAAATCTACGAATACTGAAATTATGTTTTTTATATAACATTTTTTACCTCATTTTACTAATTATTTCCATTTTTATATCTTTTAATATCCACCAGACCGGATTCTGCAGCTTAAGCGCATGTTTGTCCTATATGCGTATGTATATATAATACATATGGAATGTATATGTATACTTATTTTTGTTTATGTATGTATAAACAAAAATTAGCTTTGATGATAATTTTGCGCCATTTGAATGCCATGGAAATTTTGCGCTGTGAAATGTTTCCCTAATTGGAATGGGCTTGCCGATACCAACATTGGTCGAATGTTCTGTGGTCTGATGAATCAAACTTCGAGGTAAGCTTAGTTAAGATCGTCTTAAAGTATTAACAGCCATAGCTTCTAACCCTAGAGCAGTTTTGAAGACATAATACAAATC
The DNA here is from genome assembly GCA_037013455.1 of Ceratitis rosa. Lineage (NCBI taxonomy): Eukaryota > Metazoa > Arthropoda > Insecta > Diptera > Tephritidae > Ceratitis > Ceratitis rosa. Next base: position 5,155,899 of record JAWMAG010000015.1, on the reverse strand, counting down.
ATATGAAAACATTATTTTTTCTTTTCTACAGATATTTGGAACACCTGGTGTGGCGTTCGTGAGGCGACGAGGCATGCTTAAGAGAATTGCTGCCGTTATTCAATCGAAGGGCGGACCTACTAAATATTAATGTTTTTATCACTAATTCATTGTATTTTCACTGTTTTACTAATAAAACTTCATTACTTCACTTGTTAAAACAAAAAATTCAGTAATTAGTGGGGTGCCTAATACTTTTAACCAAGGCTGTATATCCCAACAGATACAGAATTTAATACTTTTGTTTTATAGCTGTGAAATCGTACGATTAGCTACTGCTTAAAATTGCATTGTAAAGTAGAAGAGAGTTCAATATTGTATCATCAATTGGTAAATAAACATATTGTTTTAAATCTACGCTTTTAAGAAATAAACGTGTATACGATCGCTAGTAAACGATGTTTTATTTAGCTTGATGAAACTACAGAGGTCTTCGGCCGCATTTAAAAAAATAACCCTGGGCCGGTACAACACCGGGCCGGTACAACACCGCCTTGCACAGTATTTTTAATTGGATCACCTTTGTAAGTTGGAGCGAGATATTAAAGTAATATACTTACTGTTCAAAGGTGTAGCAGAACGGGTTTTCCTGATTCTAGCGGGCACTTTTATTTCATTTTACCCAAGAACGTATATTAATAAGAAGGGAAAAGAACTGAAAATTGCTAATTGAAGTGGCTCAAGTTTCACAGATGGAGTGCGTGTCCTCCTTGGGCCTTCTTTCGCAAATTAAATTCACCTCGTAAAGGTAATCTTCTTATGTTTTATCTGCATTTTCACTTCGATGATCACAATGAAAATTTAAAGGAATCAAATAAGGAGAATTTGCTTTGAATTTATTTCATATTAGTTTAAATAATTTTGCCTCCACATTTATTTGATGACATAAATGAGTTTTCATAATGAAATCATTTATTGAATTTTAATTGTGGGTCTTTCTTTAAAAACTTATTACATTAAATATTTTTGCACATAACTGCATATGTACATACTAGAGGTGTGTGTGAATGGATTTGAAAGCAAGTACAAGACATTCACCATTGTTTAGTATACTGCTTCTCTTTTACTTTAAAAGATCAAAACGTGTCGAAGAGATGATTGTAATGAAAGCTGCATACAAGAATACGAATCAAAGCTGTAATTTGTAAAGCAAACATCTCACAACTAAAAACATTATTTTAACAGGCAGTGTATTTGACCAAATGGGTACAGTATGGGTTATTTACGCAAACGGCTCATTACAATGCAACCCTGCATTTTATAAATTTACAAAGCAACAATAATTATCAAACTCTGACATTTTGGAACGCTTTTCGTGCAGGTAAGCTGCTTTTCGGCGAAATGGCTAAAATAGTGTATAAAACAGATTAAAAAATACGTAATTTAATGTTGAAAAAGGGAATTAGCGAAAAAACCCTCCAACGTCGGCCATTGTTGTTTTAGAATTTATGGTAAAATAAAGCATCAGAAACATTAGCGATGCGCAGTTTGCACTTGTTTACGCATCAATAACTTTACCGATGCATTTTGGAACATGATACAACGTCAAAGTTTGCACAGTTACATTTAGGAATTCATGACAATGTATGGTTGCTTTGCAATTGACGTTTTGGAACTCGCATTGCACCCATTGCATTCTTGGTCTTATGTGTATTTCTCATATACAGGTGTTGATGACATGGATCTCCTTTCGTTTTCGGAGTGATCCCCCTCAGGTGGCAACGCCGCGATGTGCTGCCCAATGTTGCTAACGTTCCGCACCAGCAACACCGTTTGAATTAACTAACCTTTTAAAGTAGCCAACAGCGACACATTCAGCTTTAATCGCTTTTCAACCCCCAACGAATCGACATCGCGACCACGTACCGCTCTTTGTCATTTGCATTTCAATCTTATATTTACTTAAATCTTTTTAATTGTAATTTCAAATAATTTCAAAGACCTAGTCTTGTAATAATTAAATGGTCTCAAAGACACTAAGACAATTTGTGTCTAAAAACCAGCACAACGAATTATAAATCTAAATTATTCTTATTATTTCAATAATCCATCTTATAACTTAAGAAATTGAATAAACTTGAATTGATACCGTTTATAAACTCAAAAGACCTAGACTTCTTCATTTCATTTGAAACGGCCCATTTTTTACCCCCACTCAACATTATACAACACGAAATTATAAAAAACCTTAAATAATTTTATTACAACCATAGCCAAATAGGTTTGCAAAGCTATATAAAGTTTTCATTTAGAAAACTAGAGTACCTGGGAAAATCACCATAAAATATTTAATTTTTAGTTTTGGTGTTACATTTAAATGTATTACGAAAAGAATAAGCAATTATTTCTTATTTTACAATTAATTTTTAAATTTGTAAATTTTCCTTTTAAAACTAATAAATTAGACCATCAATATTCATTTTAAATCATATTTTGTAAATTTATAACGCATTTGACTCACACTTTGCTTAAACTTTGCTTGGATTTCGTCAACAATATTAGCAAAAAATTTTAAAGTGCTTAGTGCACTTGTTACAGTTTCTAGTTACTTTGGTGGCTTTACTGAAAACAAAAATATGAGCTTAAAGAGAACAAGCACTATTCTCTTTTTGAAAATTTAAAAATGAGTGTTGTCAGAAGAGGTTTTGATTATTAGAGTCAAGCAAAGAGCGCTGACCAATCAAATTAAGGCTTTGGTGGGTAGAGTACAACAATGCACACCTCTAGTAAGTATGTACATATGAGCATATTATACATTTGCATAGGTATGTATGTTCACATAATGACATTTTATTGCATAAGTGTCTAAATAATACTATGTATCCACATACCAGACAAAGAGCATACATTAGCTACATGCATATGTACAAATACATTCATATGTAAAAGTATGTATTGAACTTGAGTTCAATATCATAAAAGTCAACCATCATTATCAATAACGCTCAACAAAAGTGAGAACAAAACAAATTTTTATTGCTGAAGGGAAGCGTAACTCTTCCCGCACATCTTCACAAATTATGAAGCAACAACAACTATGTATGTACATTTGCTTGCCTTTTACAAGACAAAGCAAATTTTGCCAAAATTCAAAAATTGAAGTTGAGACTTACCAGGTTTAAAGCACTGATAAGGTCCAATCAGTTTGTTGACGGTGGGTTTTAGTCTTTCACACACGGTAATTGGCGCAGACGGTGGGATCGCCTTTTTTCTGGATTGAGCAGAGCACACTTAGGTCCCAATCGTCGGGCATGCTTTCCTTTTTTTCCCTGCAAATGCGTCTTGAAGAGGGAAGAGCTCACGGTATCTATCCCACCCCGCCCATGCTGGTCGATCGCAAGGTTGCGAGGTATGCAGTCTGTTTTCTCTCCACAGCGACACAGCAGTCCACATCGTACCTGCTGTTTTTGCCACCTTTCAGAAATCCAATAGTTTCGTTTGCAGCTGTACATGTACGTAGGGAGTTTGCTATGAAGACCCACAGTTCCCGTATACCGGGCTGCTGTTGAGTGCTCTAAGAGAGAAAGTGTGTAAGTCGAGTAGAAAACCGCTCTGCAGTCTGTTGTGATTGCAGCTTTTCAGCGTCAAACCTTCCTTGTGTTTGTTGACGGGCATTCTTCGATACACAGAGGCGCGTGCGTATATTCGCTGCAACAGGATAGTGATCCGAGTCGATGTTAGGACCTCGAGGTGCTCGTAAAAGGCATCTTTGGCCAAGTCATCCTTCTTTCCGTCGGGGCGTGGGCACAAATTAGCGTGGTTTAAAAGAATTTCGGTTTGATGCGGACTGAGGCGAGACGTTTGTTCACCAGGGTGAAAGCCAGTACTCGGCGACGGAGTCTCTCTCCCATCACGAGTCCGACATCAAATTTGCGCTGCTTTATATGACCGCTGTAGTAAATGTTACAAGAACCTACTCGCTTTCATCCTTGTCCCGTCTGTCGCACTTCTTGGACGGCGGTGATTTCAACCTTTAGTTTAACGAGGACGTCAACCAGCTGGGCAGCGACACCTTCCCAATTAAAGGACCGGGCATTCCCGTTACATGCCTCAAATCATGATCCTTTATATGTTTGCGGGGGTCATAATCGTAAGGGTGGTCTCCGAGACCCGAGACATGTATCTAGATTATTTTCATCGAGTTTCGTGGGGACTAATGTCTATTTCCGGTGACATAGCTGAAATGTTTCATCGCATAAATGTTAAAGAAGAAGACATGCACTCTCAACGTTTTTTATGGTTTGAAGATGACAGCGGTGAATATAAACCATGCACTTCTTGGCCTCAACATAGCCAATTTTGTTCGAAATAGGAATGCAGAAGAATTTAGAAATGTCTTTCCTCGTACCGTTAAAGAAGTGGAAAGTTATCATTATATGGACGATTTCATAGATAGCGTGGACTCTGACGAAGAAGACCAACTCTCCCCTTGTAAGAAAGCAGTTGTCCGATGATGACTTGGCGAAAGACAATTCCTTTGGGCTTGCAGAAAAAATTCTGGGTATGTATTGTGAATCCAATAATGACGTTTTCCAGTACCATTTCAGGTTCTCCAGGCAGAATCTCAACAACATTATTATCTTCACAATCATCATTGTCATCATCATGAATGAGTGCGAGGGCGTTGAAGCTGAAGTTGATGTGCTTATATAATATAAAAGTTTGTCAGAGAACTTACAGACGAGTACATACATATGTATATAGGTATAATATGTATGTATACTTAAATATGCTTATATGTGTGTACACATGTGGCGCAGAGAGCAGTAAGATTAGTAACTAGTACTAAAAAGTAATGAAAACAAATATAAAATGTCAAGTGCAAAAAAAAATCTACGAATACTGAAATTATGTTTTTTATATAACATTTTTTACCTCATTTTACTAATTATTTCCATTTTTATATCTTTTAATATCCACCAGACCGGATTCTGCAGCTTAAGCGCATGTTTGTCCTATATGCGTATGTATATATAATACATATGGAATGTATATGTATACTTATTTTTGTTTATGTATGTATAAACAAAAATTAGCTTTGATGATAATTTTGCGCCATTTGAATGCCATGGAAATTTTGCGCTGTGAAATGTTTCCCTAATTGGAATGGGCTTGCCGATACCAACATTGGTCGAATGTTCTGTGGTCTGATGAATCAAACTTCGAGGTAAGCTTAGTTAAGATCGTCTTAAAGTATTAACAGCCATAGCTTCTAACCCTAGAGCAGTTTTGAAGACATAATACAAATCATATGAAAACATTATTTTTTCTTTTCTACAGATATTTGGAACACCTGGTGTGGCGTTCGTGAGGCGACGAGGCATGCTTAAGAGAATTGCTGCCGTTATTCAATCGAAGGGCGGACCTACTAAATATTAATGTTTTTATCACTAATTCATTGTATTTTCACTGTTTTACTAATAAAACTTCATTACTTCACTTGTTAAAACAAAAAATTCAGTAATTAGTGGGGTGCCTAATACTTTTAACCAAGGCTGTATATCCCAACAGATACAGAATTTAATACTTTTGTTTTATAGCTGTGAAATCGTACGATTAGCTACTGCTTAAAATTGCATTGTAAAGTAGAAGAGAGTTCAATATTGTATCATCAATTGGTAAATAAACATATTGTTTTAAATCTACGCTTTTAACAAATAAACGTGTATACGATCGCTAGTAAACGATGTTTTATTTAGCTTGATGAAACTACAGAGGTCTTCGGCCGCATTTAAAAAAATAACCCTGGGCCGGTACAACACCGGGCCGGTACAACACCGCCTTGCACAGTATTTTTAATTGGATCACCTTTGTAAGTTGGAGCGAGATATTAAAGTAATATACTTACTGTTCAAAGGTGTAGCAGAACGGGTTTTCCTGATTCTAGCGGGCACTTTTATTTCATTTTACCCAAGAACGTATATTAATAAGAAGGGAAAAGAACTGAAAATTGCTAATTGAAGTGGCTCAAGTTTCACAGATGGAGTGCGTGTCCTCCTTGGGCCTTCTTTCGCAAATTAAATTCACCTCGTAAAGGTAATCTTCTTATGTTTTATCTGCATTTTCACTTCGATGATCACAATGAAAATTTAAAGGAATCAAATAAGGAGAATTTGCTTTGAATTTATTTCATATTAGTTTAAATAATTTTGCCTCCACATTTATTTGATGACATAAATGAGTTTTCATAATGAAATCATTTATTGAATTTTAATTGTGGGTCTTTCTTTAAAAACTTATTACATTAAATATTTTTGCACATAACTGCATATGTACATACTAGAGGTGTGTGTGAATGGATTTGAAAGCAAGTACAAGACATTCACCATTGTTTAGTATACTGCTTCTCTTTTACTTTAAAAGATCAAAACGTGTCGAAGAGATGATTGTAATGAAAGCTGCATACAAGAATACGAATCAAAGCTGTAATTTGTAAAGCAAACATCTCACAACTAAAAACATTATTTTAACAGGCAGTGTATTTGACCAAATGGGTACAGTATGGGTTATTTACGCAAACGACTCATTACAATGCAAGCCTGCATTTTATAAATTTACAAAGCAACAATAATTATCAAACTCTGACATTTTGGAACGCTTTTCGTGCAGGTAAGCTGCTTTTCGGCGAAATGGCTAAAATAGTGTATAAAACAGATTAAAAAATACGTAATTTAATGTTGAAAAAGGGAATTAGCGAAAAAACCCTCCAACGTCGGCCATTGTTGTTTTAGAATTTATGGTAAAATAAAGCATCAGAAACATTAGCGATGCGCAGTTTGCACTTGTTTACGCATCAATAACTTTACCGATGCATTTTGGAACATGATACAACGTCAAAGTTTGCACAGTTACATTTAGGAATTCATGACAATGTATGGTTGCTTTGCAATTGACGTTTTGGAACTCGCATTGCACCCATTGCATTCTTGGTCTTATGTGTATTTCTCATATACAGGTGTTGATGACATGGATCTCCTTTCGTTTTCGGAGTGATCCCCCTCAGGTGGCAACGCCGCGATGTGCTGCCCAATGTTGCTAACGTTCCGCACCAGCAACACCGTTTGAATTAACTAACCTTTTAAAGTAGCCAACAGCGACACATTCAGCTTTAATCGCTTTTCAACCCCCAACGAATCGACATCGCGACCACGTACCGCTCTTTGTCATTTGCATTTCAATCTTATATTTACTTAAATCTTTTTAATTGTAATTTCAAATAATTTCAAAGACCTAGTCTTGTAATAATTAAATGGTCTCAAAGACACTAAGACAATTTGTGTCTAAAAACCAGCACAACGAATTATAAATCTAAATTATTCTTATTATTTCAATAATCCATCTTATAACTTAAGAAATTGAATAAACTTGAATTGATACCGTTTATAAACTCAAAAGACCTAGACTTCTTCATTTCATTTGAAACGGCCCATTTTTTACCCCCACTCAACATTATACAACACGAAATTATAAAAAACCTTAAATAATTTTATTACAACCATAGCCAAATAGGTTTGCAAAGCTATATAAATTTTTCATTTAGAAAACTAGAGTACCTGGGAAAATCACCATAAAATATTTAATTTTTAGTTTTGGTGTTACATTTAAATGTATTACGAAAAGAATAAACAATTATTTCTTATTTTACAATTAATTTTTAAATTTGTAAATTTTCCTTTTAAAACTAATAAATTAGACCATCAATATTCATTTTAAATCATATTTTGTAAATTTATAACGCATTTGACTCACACTTTGCTTAAACTTTGCTTGGATTTCGTCAACAATATTAGCAAAAAATTTTAAAATGCAGTGCACTTGTTACAGTTTCTAGTTACTTTGGTGGCTTTACTGAAAACATAAAAATATGAGCTTAAAGAGAACAAGCACTATTCTCTTTTTGAAAATTTAAAAATGAGTGTTGTCAGAAGAGGTTTTGATTATTAGAGTCAAGCAAAGAGCGCTGACCAATCAAATTAAGGCTTTGGTGGGTAGAGTACAACAATGCACACCTCTAGTAAGTATGTACATATGAGCATATTATACATTTGCATAGGTATGTATGTTCACATAATGACATTTTATTGCATAAGTGTCTAAATAATACTATGTATCCACATACCAGACAAAGAGCATACATTAGCTACATGCATATGTACAAATACATTCATATGTAAAAGTATGTATTGAACTTGAGTTCAATATCATAAAAGTCAACCATCATTATCAATAACGCTCAACAAAAGTGAGAACAAAACAAATTTTATTGCTGAAGGGAAGCGTAACTCTTCCCGCACATCTTCACAAATTATGAAGCAACAACAACTATGTATGTACATTTGCTTGCCTTTTACAAGACAAAGCAAATTTTGCCAAAATTCAAAAATTGAAGTTGAGACTTACCAGGTTTAAAGCACTGATAAGGTCCAATCAGTTTGTTGACGGTGGGTTTTAGTCTTTCACACACGGTAATTGGCGCAGACGGTGGGATCGCCTTTTTTCTGGATTGAGCAGAGCACACTTAGGTCCCAATCGTCGGGCATGCTTTCCTTTTTTTCCCTGCAAATGCGTCTTGAAGAGGGAAGAGCTCACGGTATCTATTCCACCCCGCCCATGTTGGTCGATCGCAAGGTTGCGAGGTATGCAGTCTGTTTTCTCTCCACAGCGACACGGCAGTCCACATCGTACCTGCTGTTTTTGCCACCTTTCAGAAATCCAATAGTTTCGTTTGCAGCTGTACATGTACGTAGGGAGTTTGCTATGAAGACCCACAGTTCCCGTATACCGGGCTGCTGTTGAGTGCTCTAAGAGAGAAAGTGTGTAAGTCGAGTAGAAAACCGCTCTGCAGTCTGTTGTGATTGCAGCTTTTCAGCGTCAAACCTTCCTTGTGTTTGTTGACGGGCATTCTTCGATACACAGAGGCGCGTGCGTATATTCGCTGCAACAGGATAGTGATCCGAGTCGATGTTAGGACCTCGAGGTGCTCGTAAAAGGCATCTTTGGCCAAGTCATCCTTCTTTCCGTCGGGGCGTGGGCACAAATTAGCGTGGTTTAAAAGAATTTCGGTTTGATGCGGACTGAGGCGAGACGTTTGTTCACCAGGGTGAAAGCCAGTACTCGGCGACGGAGTCTCTCTCCCATCACGAGTCCGACATCAAATTTGCGCTGCTTTATATGACCGCTGTAGTAAATGTTACAAGAACCTACTCGCTTTCATCCTTGTCCCGTCTGTCGCACTTCTTGGACGGCGGTGATTTCAACCTTTAGTTTAACGAGGACGTCAACCAGCTGGGCAGCGACACCTTCCCAATTAAAGGACCGGGCATTCCCGCTACATGCCTCAAATCATGATCCTTTATATGTTTGCGGGGGTCATAATCGTAAGGGTGGTCTCCGAGACCCGAGACATGTATCTAGATTATTTTCATCGAGTTTCGTGGGGACTAATGTCTATTTCCGGTGACATAGCTGAAATGTTTCATCGCATAAATGTTAAAGAAGAAGACATGCACTCTCAACGTTTTTTATGGTTTGAAGATGACAGCGGTGAATATAAACCATGCACTTCTTGGCCTCAACATAGCCAATTTTGTTCGAAATAGGAATGCAGAAGAATTTAGAAATGTCTTTCCTCGTACCGTTAAAGAAGTGGAAAGTTATCATTATATGGACGATTTCATAGATAGCGTGGACTCTGACGAAGAAGACCAACTCTCCCCTTGTAAGAAAGCAGTTGTCCGATGATGACTTGGCGAAAGACAATTCCTTTGGGCTTGCAGAAAAAATTCTGGGTATGTATTGTGAATCCAATAATGACGTTTTCCAGTACCATTTCAGGTTCTCCAGGCAGAATCTCAACAACATTATTATCTTCACAATCATCATTGTCATCATCATGAATGAGTGCGAGGGCGTTGAAGCTGAAGTTGATGTGCTTATATAATATAAAAGTTTGTCAGAGAACTTACAGACGAGTACATACATATGTATATAGGTATAATATGTATGTATACTTAAATATGCTTATATGTGTGTACACATGTGGCGCAGAGAGCAGTAAGATTAGTAACTAGTACTAAAAAGTAATGAAAACAAATATAAAATGTCAAGTGCAAAAAAAAATCTACGAATACTGAAATTATGTTTTTTATATAACATTTTTTACCTCATTTTACTAATTATTTCCATTTTTATATCTTTTAATATCCACCAGACCGGATTCTGCAGCTTAAGCGCATGTTTGTCCTATATGCGTATGTATATATAATACATATGGAATGTATATGTATACTTATTTTTGTTTATGTATGTATAAACAAAAATTAGCTTTGATGATAATTTTGCGCCATTTGAATGCCATGGAAATTTTGCGCTGTGAAATGTTTCCCTAATTGGAATGGGCTTGCCGATACCAACATTGGTCGAATGTTCTGTGGTCTGATGAATCAAACTTCGAGGTAAGCTTAGTTAAGATCGTCTTAAAGTATTAACAGCCATAGCTTCTAACCCTAGAGCAGTTTTGAAGACATAATACAAATCATATGAAAACATTATTTTTTCTTTTCTATAGATATTTGGAACACCTGGTGTGGCGTTCGTGAGACGACGAGGCATGCTTAAGAGAATTGCTGCCGTTATTCAATCGAAGGGCGGACCTACTAAATATTAATGTTTTTATCACTAATTCATTGTATTTTCACTGTTTTACTAATAAAACTTCATTACTTCACTTGTTAAAACAAAAAATTCAGTAATTAGTGGGGTGCCTAATACTTTTAACCAAGGCTGTATATCCCAACAGATACAGAATTTAATACTTTTGTTTTATAGCTGTGAAATCGTACGATTAGCTACTGCTTAAAATTGCATTGTAAAGTAGAAGAGAGTTCAATATTGTATCATCAATTGGTAAATAAACATATTGTTTTAAATCTACGCTTTTAACAAATAAACGTGTATACGATCGCTAGTAAACGATGTTTTATTTAGCTTGATGAAACTACAGAGGTCTTCGGTCGCATTTAAAAAAATAACCCTGGGCCGGTACAACACCGGGCCGGTACAACACCGCCTTGCACAGTATTTTTAATTGGATCACCTTTGTAAGTTGGAGCGAGATATTAAAGTAATATACTTACTGTTCAAAGGTGTAGCAGAACGGGTTTTCCTGATTCTAGCGGGCACTTTTATTTCATTTTACCCAAGAACGTATATTAATAAGAAGGGAAAAGAACTGAAAATTGCTAATTGAAGTGGCTCAAGTTTCACAGATGGAGTGCGTGTCCTCCTTGGGCCTTCTTTCGCAAATTAAATTCACCTCGTAAAGGTAATCTTCTTATGTTTTATCTGCATTTTCACTTCGATGATCACAATGAAAATTTAAAGGAATCAAATAAGGAGAATTTGCTTTGAATTTATTTCATATTAGTTTAAATAATTTTGCCTCCACATTTATTTGATGACATAAATGAGTTTTCATAATGAAATCATTTATTGAATTTTAATTGTGGGTCTTTCTTTAAAAACTTATAACATTAAATATGTTTGCACATAACTGCATATGTACATACTAGAGGTGTGTGTGAATGGATTTGAAAGCAAGTACAAGACATTCACCATTGTTTAGTATACTGCTTCTCTTTTACTTTAAAAGATCAAAACGTGTCGAAGAGATGATTGTAATGAAAGCTGCATACAAGAATACGAATCAAAGCTGTAATTTGTAAAGCAAACATCTCACAACTAAAAACATTATTTTAACAGGCAGTGTATTTGACCAAATGGGTACAGTATGGGTTATTTACGCAAACGACTCATTACAATGCAACCCTGCATTTTATAAATTTACAAAGCAACAATAATTATCAAACTCTGACATTTTGGAACGCTTTTCGTGCAGGTAAGCTGCTTTTCGGCGAAATGGCTAAAATAGTGTATAAAACAGATTAAAAAATACGTAATTTAATGTTGAAAAAGGGAATTAGCGAAAAAACCCTCCAACGTCGGCCATTGTTGTTTTAGAATTTATGGTAAAATAAAGCATCAGAAACATTAGCGATGCGCAGTTTGCACTTGTTTACGCATCAATAACTTTACCGATGCATTTTGGAACATGATACAACGTCAAAGTTTGCACAGTTACATTTAGGAATTCATGACAATGTATGGTTGCTTTGCAATTGACGTTTTGGAACTCGCATTGCACCCATTGCATTCTTGGTCTTATGTGTATTTCTCATATACAGGTGTTGATGACATGGATCTCCTTTCGTTTTCGGAGTGATCCCCCTCAGGTGGCAACGCCGCGATGTGCTGCCCAATGTTGCTAACGTTCCGCACCAGCAACACCGTTTGAATTAACTAACCTTTTAAAGTAGCCAACAGCGACACATTCAGCTTTAATCGCTTTTCAACCCCCAACGAATCGACATCGCGACCACGTACCGCTCTTTGTCATTTGCATTTCAATCTTATATTTACTTAAATCTTTTTAATTGTAATTTCAAATAATTTCAAAGACCTAGTCTTGTAATAATTAAATGGTCTCAAAGACACTAAGACAATTTGTGTCTAAAAACCAGCACAACGAATTATAAATCTAAATTATTCTTATTATTTCAATAATCCATCTTATAACTTAAGAAATTGAATAAACTTGAATTGATACCGTTTATAAACTCAAAAGACCTAGACTTCTTCATTTCATTTGAAACGGCCCATTTTTTACCCCCACTCAACATTATATATGATTGGCGCTTTGTAACCGCTGAAGCGATTTTCGGCCGAGCTCCTCCTCCAATTTGTGGTTTTTGCGTCTTGATGTTTTTCCAACAAATGGAGGGACCTACAATTTATACTAAGCCGCCTCAACATTATACAACACGAAATTATAAAAAACCTTAAATAATTTTATTACAACCATAGCCAAATAGGTTTGCAAAGCTATATAAAGTTTTCATTTAGAAAACTAGAGTACCTGGGAAAATCACCATAAAATATTTAATTTTTAGTTTTGGTGTTACATTTAAATGTATTATGAAAAGAATAAACAATTATTTCTTATTTTACAATTAATTTTTAAATTTGTAAATTTTCCTTTTAAAACTAATAAATTAGACCATCAATATTCATTTTAAATCATATTTTGTAAATTTATAACGCATTTGACTCACACTTTGCTTAAACTTTGCTTGGATTTCGTCAACAATATTAGCGAAAAATTTTAAAGTGCTTAGTGCACTTGTTACAGTTTCTAGTTACTTTGGTGGCTTTACTGAAAACATAAAAATATGAGCTTAAAGAGAACAAGCACTATTCTCATTTTGAAAATTTAAAAATGAGTGTTGTCAGAAGAGGTTTTGATTATTAGAGTCAAGCAAAGAGCGCTGACCAATCAAATTAAGGCTTTGGTGGGTAGAGTACAACAATGCACACCTCTAGTAAGTATGTACATATGAGCATATTATACATTTGCATAGGTATGTATGTTCACATAATGACATTTTATTGCATAAGTGTCTAAATAATACTATGTATCCACATACCAGACAAAGAGCATACATTAGCTACATGCATATGTACAAATACATTCATATGTAAAAGTATGTATTGAACTTGAGTTCAATATCATAAAAGTCAACCATCATTATCAATAACGCTCAACAAAAGTGAGAACAAAACAAATTTTATTGCTGAAGGGAAGCGTAACTCTTCCCGCACATCTTCACAAATTATGAAGCAACAACAACTATGTATGTACATTTGCTTGCCTTTTACAAGACAAAGCAAATTTTGCCAAAATTCAAAAATTGAAGTTGAGACTTACCAGGTTTAAAGCACTGATAAGGTCCAATCAGTTTGTTGACGGTGGGTTTTAGTCTTTCACACACGGTAATTGGCGCAGACGGTGGGATCGCCTTTTTTCTGGATTGAGCAGAGCACACTTAGGTCCCAATCGTCGGGCATGCTTTCCTTTTTTTCCCTGCAAATGCGTCTTGAAGAGGGAAGAGCTCACGGTATCTATCCCACCCCGCCCATGTTGGTCGATCGCAAGGTTGCGAGGTATGCAGTCTGTTTTCTCTCCACAGCGACACGGCAGTCCACATCGTACCTGCTGTTTTTGCCACCTTTCAGAAATCCAATAGTTTCGTTTGCAGCTGTACATGTACGTAGGGAGTTTGCTATGAAGACCCACAGTTCCCGTATACCGGGCTGCTGTTGAGTGCTCTAAGAGAGAAAGTGTGTAAGTCGAGTAGAAAACCGCTCTGCAGTCTGTTGTGATTGCAGTTTTTCAGCGTCAAACCTTCCTTGTGTTTGTTGACGGGCATTCTTCGATACACAGAGGCGCGTGCGTATATTCGCTGCAACAGGATAGTGATCCGAGTCGATGTTAGGACCTCGAGGTGCTCGTAAAAGGCATCTTTGGCCAAGTCATCCTTCTTTCCGTCGGGGCGTGGGCACAAATTAGCGTGGTTTAAAAGAATTTCGGTTTGATGCGGACTGAGGCGAGACGTTTGTTCACCAGGGTGAAAGCCAGTACTCGGCGACGGAGTCTCTCTCCCATCACGAGTCCGACATCAAATTTGCGCTGCTTTATATGACCGCTGTAGTAAATGTTACAAGAACCTACTCGCTTTCATCCTTGTCCCGTCTGTCGCACTTCTTGGACGGCGGTGATTTCAACCTTTAGTTTAACGAGGACGTCAACCAGCTGGGCAGCGACACCTTCCCAATTAAAGGACCGGGCATTCCCGTTACATGCCTCAAATCATGATCCTTTATATGTTTGCGGGGGTCATAATCGTAAGGGTGGTCTCCGAGACCCGAGACATGTATCTAGATTATTTTCATCGAGTTTCGTGGGGACTAATGTCTATTTCCGGTGACATAGCTGAAATGTTTCATCGCATAAATGTTAAAGAAGAAGACATGCACTCTCAACGTTTTTTATGGTTTGAAGATGACAGCGGTGAATATAAACCATGCACTTCTTGGCCTCAACATAGCCAATTTTGTTCGAAATAGGAATGCAGAAGAATTTAGAAATGTCTTTCCTCGTACCGTTAAAGAAGTGGAAAGTTATCATTATATGGACGATTTCATAGATAGCGTGGACTCTGACGAAGAAGACCAACTCTCCCCTTGTAAGAAAGCAGTTGTCCGATGATGACTTGGCGAAAGACAATTCCTTTGGGCTTGCAGAAAAAATTCTGGGTATGTATTGTGAATCCAATAATGACGTTTTCCAGTACCATTTCAGGTTCTCCAGGCAGAATCTCAACAACATTATTATCTTCACAATCATCATTGTCATCATCATGAATGAGTGCGAGGGCGTTGAAGCTGAAGTTGATGTGCTTATATAATATAAAAGTTTGTCAGAGAACTTACAGACGAGTACATACATATGTATGTATATAGGTATAATATGTATGTATACTTAAATATGCTTATATGTGTGTACACATGTGGCGCAGAGAGCAGTAAGATTAGTAACTAGTACTAAAAAGTAATGAAAACAAATATAAAATGTCAAGTGCAAAAAAAATCTACGAATACTGAAATTATGTTTTTTATATAACATTTTTTACCTCATTTTACTAATTATTTCCATTTTTATATCTTTTAATATCCACCAGACCGGATTCTGCAGCTTAAGCGCATGTTTGTCCTATATGCGTATGTATATATAATACATATGGAATGTATATGTATACTTATTTTTGTTTATGTATGTATAAACAAAAATTAGCTTTGATGATAATTTTGCGCCATTTGAATGCCATGGAAATTTTGCGCTGTGAAATGTTTCCCTAATTGGAATGGGCTTGCCGATACCAACATTGGTCGAATGTTCTGTGGTCTGATGAATCAAACTTCGAGGTAAGCTTAGTTAAGATCGTCTTAAAGTATTAACAGCCATAGCTTCTAACCCTAGAGCAGTTTTGAAGACATAATACAAATCATATGAAAACATTATTTTTTCTTTTCTACAGATATTTGGAACACCTGGTGTGGCGTTCGTGAGGCGACGAGGCATGCTTAAGAGAATTGCTGCCGTTATTCAATCGAAGGGCGGACCTACTAAATATTAATGTTTTTATCACTAATTCATTGTATTTTCACTGTTTTACTAATAAAACTTCATTACTTCACTTGTTAAAACAAAAAATTCAGTAATTAGTGGGGTGCCTAATACTTTTAACCAAGGCTGTATATCCCAACAGATACAGAATTTAATACTTTTGTTTTATAGCTGTGAAATCGTACGATTAGCTACTGCTTAAAATTGCATTGTAAAGTAGAAGAGAGTTCAATATTGTATCATCAATTGGTAAATAAACATATTGTTTTAAATCTACGCTTTTAACAAATAAACGTGTATACGATCGCTAGTAAACGATGTTTTATTTAGCTTGATGAAACTACAGAGGTCTTCGGCCGCATTTAAAAAAATAACCCTGGGCCGGTACAACACCGGGCCGGTACAACACCGCCTTGCACAGTATTTTTAATTGGATCACCTTTGTAAGTTGGAGCGAGATATTAAAGTAATATACTTACTGTTCAAAGGTGTAGCAGAACGGGTTTTCCTGATTCTAGCGGGCACTTTTATTTCATTTTACCCAAGAACGTATATTAATAAGAAGGGAAAAGAACTGAAAATTGCTAATTGAAGTGGCTCAAGTTTCACAGATGGAGTGCGTGTCCTCCTTGGGCCTTCTTTCGCAAATTAAATTCACCTCGTAAAGGTAATCTTCTTATGTTTTATCTGCATTTTCACTTCGATGATCACAATGAAAATTTAAAGGAATCAAATAAGGAGAATTTGCTTTGAATTTATTTCATATTAGTTTAAATAATTTTGCCTCCACATTTATTTGATGACATAAATGAGTTTTCATAATGAAATCATTTATTGAATTTTAATTGTGGGTCTTTCTTTAAAAACTTATTACATTAAATATTTTTGCACATAACTGCATATGTACATACTAGAGGTGTGTGTGAATGGATTTGAAAGCAAGTACAAGACATTCACCATTGTTTAGTATACTGCTTCTCTTTTACTTTAAAAGATCAAAACGTGTCGAAGAGATGATTGTAATGAAAGCTGCATACAAGAATACGAATCAAAGCTGTAATTTGTAAAGCAAACATCTCACAACTAAAAACATTATTTTAACAGGCAGTGTATTTGACCAAATGGGTACAGTATGGGTTATTTACGCAAACGACTCATTACAATGCAACCCTGCATTTTATAAATTTACAAAGCAACAATAATTATCAAACTCTGACATTTTGGAACGCTTTTCGTGCAGGTAAGCTGCTTTTCGGCGAAATGGCTAAAATAGTGTATAAAACAGATTAAAAAATACGTAATTTAATGTTGAAAAAGGGAATTAGCGCAAAAACCCTCCAACGTCGGCCATTGTTGTTTTAGAATTTATGGTAAAATAAAGCATCAGAAACATTAGCGATGCGCAGTTTGCACTTGTTTACGCATCAATAACTTTACCGATGCATTTTGGAACATGATACAACGTCAAAGTTTGCACAGTTACATTTAGGAATTCATGACAATGTATGGTTGCTTTGCAATTGACGTTTTGGAACTCGCATTGCACCCATTGCATTCTTGGTCTTATGTGTATTTCTCATATACAGGTGTTGATGACATGGATCTCCTTTCGTTTTCGGAGTGATCCCCCTCAGGTGGCAACGCCGCGATGTGCTGCCCAATGTTGCTAACGTTCCGCACCAGCAACACCGTTTGAATTAACTAACCTTTTAAAGTAGCCAACAGCGACACATTCAGCTTTAATCGCTTTTCAACCCCCAACGAATCGACATCGCGACCACGTACCGCTCTTTGTCATTTGCATTTCAATCTTATATTTACTTAAATCTTTTTAATTGTAATTTCAAATAATTTCAAAGACCTAGTCTTGTAATAATTAAATGGTCTCAAAGACACTAAGACAATTTGTGTCTAAAAACCAGCACAACGAATTATAAATCTAAATTATTCTTATTATTTCAATAATCCATCTTATAACTTAAGAAATTGAATAAACTTGAATTGATACCGTTTATAAACTCAAAAGACCTAGACTTCTTCATTTCATTTGAAACGGCCCATTTTTTACCCCCACTCAACATTATACAACACGAAATTATAAAAAACCTTAAATAATTTTATTACAACCATAGCCAAATAGGTTTGCAAAGCTATATAAAGTTTTCATTTAGAAAACTAGAGTACCTTTTGATTTTCCCACCATAAAATATTTAATTTTTAGTTTTGGTGTTACATTTAAATGTATTACGAAAAGAATAAACAATTATTTCTTATTTTACAATTAATTTTTAAATTTGTAAATTTTCCTTTTAAAACTAATAAATTAGACCATCAATATTCATTTTAAATCATATTTTGTAAATTTATAACGCATTTGACTCACACTTTGCTTAAACTTTGCTTGGATTTCGTCAACAATATTAGCGAAAAATTTTAAAGTGCTTAGTGCACTTGTTACAGTTTCTAGTTACTTTGGTGGCTTTACTGAAAACATAAAAATATGAGCTTAAAGAGAACAAGCACTATTCTCTTTTTGAAAATTTAAAAATGAGTGTTGTCAGAAGAGGTTTTGATTATTAGAGTCAAGCAAAGAGCGCTGACCAATCAAATTAAGGCTTTGGTGGGTAGAGTACAACAATGCACACCTTTAGTAAGTATGTACATATGAGCATATTATACATTTGCATAGGTATGTATGTTCACATAATGACATTTTATTGCATAAGTGTCTAAATAATACTATGTATCCACATACCAGACAAAGAGCATACATTAGCTACATGCATATGTACAAATACATTCATATGTAAAAGTATGTATTGAACTTGAGTTCAATATCATAAAAGTCAACCATCATTATCAATAACGCTCAACAAAAGTGAGAACAAAACAAATTTTATTGCTGAAGGGAAGCGTAACTCTTCCCGCACATCTTCACAAATTATGAAGCAACAACAACTATGTATGTACATTTGCTTGCCTTTTACAAGACAAAGCAAATTTTGCCAAAATTCAAAAATTGAAGTTGAGACTTACCAGGTTTAAAGCACTGATAAGGTCCAATCAGTTTGTTGACGGTGGGTTTTAGTCTTTCACACACGGTAATTGGCGCAGACGGTGGGATCGCCTTTTTTCTGGATTGAGCAGAGCACACTTAGGTCCCAATCGTCGGGCATGCTTTCCTTTTTTTCCCTGCAAATGCGTCTTGAAGAGGGAAGAGCTCACGGTATCTATCCCACCCCGCCCATGTTGGTCGATCGCAAGGTTGCGAGGTATGCAGTCTGTTTTCTCTCCACAGCGACACGGCAGTCCACATCGTACCTGCTGTTTTTGCCACCTTTCAGAAATCCAATAGTTTCGTTTGCAGCTGTACATGTACGTAGGGAGTTTGCTATGAAGACCCACAGTTCCCGTATACCGGGCTGCTGTTGAGTGCTCTAAGAGAGAAAGTGTGTAAGTCGAGTAGAAAACCGCTCTGCAGTCTGTTGTGATTGCAGCTTTTCAGCGTCAAACCTTCCTTGTGTTTGTTGACGGGCATTCTTCGATACACAGAGGCGCGTGCGTATATTCGCTGCAACAGGATAGTGATCCGAGTCGATGTTAGGACCTCGAGGTGCTCGTAAAAGGCATCTTTGGCCAAGTCATCCTTCTTTCCGTCGGGGCGTGGGCACAAATTAGCGTGGTTTAAAAGAATTTCGGTTTGATGCGGACTGAGGCGAGACGTTTGTTCACCAGGGTGAAAGCCAGTACTCGGCGACGGAGTCTCTCTCCCATCACGAGTCCGACATCAAATTTGCGCTGCTTTATATGACCGCTGTAGTAAATGTTACAAGAACCTACTCGCTTTCATCTTGTCCCGTCTGTCGCACTTCTTGGACGGCGGTGATTTCAACCTTTAGTTTAACGAGGACGTCAACCAGCTGGGCAGCGACACCTTCCCAATTAAAGGACCGGGCATTCCCGTTACATGCCTCAAATCATGATCCTTTATATGTTTGCGGGGGTCATAATCGTAAGGGTGGTCTCCGAGACCCGAGACATGTATCTAGATTATTTTCATCGAGTTTCGTGGGGACTAATGTCTATTTCCGGTGACATAGCTGAAATGTTTCATCGCATAAATGTTAAAGAAGAAGACATGCACTCTCAACGTTTTTTATGGTTTGAAGATGACAGCGGTGAATATAAACCATGCACTTCTTGGCCTCAACATAGCCAATTTTGTTCGAAATAGGAATGCAGAAGAATTTAGAAATGTCTTTCCTCGTACCGTTAAAGAAGTGGAAAGTTATCATTATATGGACGATTTCATAGATAGCGTGGACTCTGACGAAGAAGACCAACTCTCCCCTTGTAAGAAAGCAGTTGTCCGATGATGACTTGGCGAAAGACAATTCCTTTGGGCTTGCAGAAAAAATTCTGGGTATGTATTGTGAATCCAATAATGACGTTTTCCAGTACCATTTCAGGTTCTCCAGGCAGAATCTCAACAACATTATTATCTTCACAATCATCATTGTCATCATCATGAATGAGTGCGAGGGCGTTGAAGCTGAAGTTGATGTGCTTATATAATATAAAAGTTTGTCAGAGAACTTACAGACGAGTACATACATATGTATATAGGTATAATATGTATGTATACTTAAATATGCTTATATGTGTGTACACATGTGGCGCAGAGAGCAGTAAGATTAGTAACTAGTACTAAAAAGTAATGAAAACAAATCTAAAATGTCAAGTGCAAAAAAAAATCTACGAATACGGAAATTATGTTTTTTTATATAACATTTTTTACCTCATTTTACTAATTATTTCCATTTTTATATCTTTTAATATCCACCAGACCGGATTCTGCAGCTTAAGCGCATGTTTGTCCTATATGCGTATGTATATATAATACATATGGAATGTATATGTATACTTATTTTTGTTTATGTATGTATAAACAAAAATTAGCTTTGATGATAATTTTGCGCCATTTGAATGCCATGGAAATTTTGCGCTGTGAAATGTTTCCCTAATTGGAATGGGCTTGCCGATACCAACATTGGTCGAATGTTCTGTGGTCTGATGAATCAAACTTCGAGGTAAGCTTAGTTAAGATCGTCTTAAAGTATTAACAGCCATAGCTTCTAACCCTAGAGCAGTTTTGAAGACATAATACAAATCATATGAAAACATTATTTTTTCTTTTCTACAGATATTTGGAACACCTGGTGTGGCGTTCGTGAGGCGACGAGGCATGCTTAAGAGAATTGCTGCCGTTATTCAATCGAAGGGCGGACCTACTAAATATTAATGTTTTTATCACTAATTCATTGTATTTTCACTGTTTTACTAATAAAACTTCATTACTTCACTTGTTAAAACAAAAAATTCAGTAATTAGTGGGGTGCCTAATACTTTTAACCAAGGCTGTATATCCCAACAGATACAGAATTTAATACTTTTGTTTTATAGCTGTGAAATCGTACGATTAGCTACTGCTTAAAATTGCATTGTAAAGTAGAAGAGAGTTCAATATTGTATCATCAATTGGTAAATAAACATATTGTTTTAAATCTACGCTTTTAACAAATAAACGTGTATACGATCGCTAGTAAACGATGTTTTATTTAGCTTGATGAAACTACAGAGGTCTTCGGCCGCATTTAAAAAAATAACCCTGGGCCGGTACAACACCGGGCCGGTACAACACCGCCTTGCACAGTATTTTTAATTGGATCACCTTTGTAAGTTGGAGCGAGATATTAAAGTAATATACTTACTGTTCAAAGGTGTAGCAGAACGGGTTTTCCTGATTCTAGCGGGCACTTTTATTTCATTTTACCCAAGAACGTATATTAATAAGAAGGGAAAAGAACTGAAAATTGCTAATTGAAGTGGCTCAAGTTTCACAGATGGAGTGCGTGTCCTCCTTGGGCCTTCTTTCGCAAATTAAATTCACCTCGTAAAGGTAATCTTCTTATGTTTTATCTGCATTTTCACTTCGATGATCACAATGAAAATTTAAAGGAATCAAATAAGGAGAATTTGCTTTGAATTTATTTCATATTAGTTTAAATAATTTTGCCTCCACATTTATTTGATGACATAAATGAGTTTTCATAATGAAATCATTTATTGAATTTTAATTGTGGGTCTTTCTTTAAAAACTTATTACATTAAATATTTTTGCACATAACTGCATATGTACATACTAGAGGTGTGTGTGAATGGATTTGAAAGCAAGTACAAGACATTCACCATTGTTTAGTATACTGCTTCTCTTTTACTTTAAAAGATCAAAACGTGTCGAAGAGATGATTGTAATGAAAGCTGCATACAAGAATACGAATCAAAGCTGTAATTTGTAAAGCAAACATCTCACAACTAAAAACATTATTTTAACAGGCAGTGTATTTGACCAAATGGGTACAGTATGGGTTATTTACGCAAACGACTCATTACAATGCAACCCTGCATTTTATAAATTTACAAAGCAACAATAATTATCAAACTCTGACATTTTGGAACGCTTTTCGTGCAGGTAAGCTGCTTTTCGGCGAAATGGCTAAAATAGTGTATAAAACAGATTAAAAAATACGTAATTTAATGTTGAAAAAGGGAATTAGCGCAAAAACCCTCCAACGTCGGCCATTGTTGTTTTAGAATTTATGGTAAAATAAAGCATCAGAAACATTAGCGATGCGCAGTTTGCACTTGTTTACGCATCAATAACTTTACCGATGCATTTTGGAACATGATACAACGTCAAAGTTTGCACAGTTACATTTAGGAATTCATGACAATGTATGGTTGCTTTGCAATTGACGTTTTGGAACTCGCATTGCACCCATTGCATTCTTGGTCTTATGTGTATTTCTCATATACAGGTGTTGATGACATGGATCTCCTTTCGTTTTCGGAGTGATCCCCCTCAGGTGGCAACGCCGCGATGTGCTGCCCAATGTTGCTAACGTTCCGCACCAGCAACACCGTTTGAATTAACTAACCTTTTAAAGTAACCAACAGCGACACATTCAGCTTTAATCGCTTTTCAACCCCCAACGAATCGACATCGCGACCACGTACCGCTCTTTGTCATTTGCATTTCAATCTTATATTTACTTAAATCTTTTTAATTGTAATTTCAAATAATTTCAAAGACCTAGTCTTGTAATAATTAAATGGTCTCAAAGACACTAAGACAATTTGTGTCTAAAAACCAGCACAACGAATTATAAATCTAAATTATTCTTATTATTTCAATAATCCATCTTATAACTTAAGAAATTGAATAAACTTGAATTGATACCGTTTATAAACTCAAAAGACCTAGACTTCTTCATTTCATTTGAAACGGCCCATTTTTTACCCCCACTCAACATTATACAACACGAAATTATAAAAAACCTTAAATAATTTTATTACAACCATAGCCAAATAGGTTTGCAAAGCTATATAAAGTTTTCATTTAGAAAACTAGAGTACCTGGGAAAATCACCATAAAATATTTAATTTTTAGTTTTGGTGTTACATTTAAATGTATTACGAAAAGAATAAATAATTATTTCTTATTTTACAATTAATTTTTAAATTTGTAAATTTTCCTTTTAAAACTAATAAATTAGACCATCAATATTCATTTTAAATCATATTTTGTAAATTAATAACGCATTTGACTCACACTTTGCTTAAACTTTGCTTGGATTTCGTCAACAATATTAGCGAAAAATTTTAAAGTGCTTAGTGCACTTGTTACAGTTTCTAGTTACTTTGGTGGCTTTACTGAAAACATAAAAATATGATCTTAAAGAGAACAAGCACTATTCTCTTTTTGAAAATTTAAAAATGAGTGTTGTCAGAAGAGGTTTTGTTTATTAGAGTCAAGCAAAGAGCGCTGACCAATCAAATTAAGGCTTTGGTGGGTAGAGTACAACAATGCACACCTTTAGTAAGTATGTACATATGAGCCTATTATACATTTGCATAGGTATGTATGTTCACATAATGACATTTTATTGCATAAGTGTCTAAATAATACTATGTATCCACATACCAGACAAAGAGCATACATTAGCTACATGCATATGTACAAATACATTCATATGTAAAAGTATGTATTGAACTTGAGTTCAATATCATAAAAGTCAACCATCATTATCAATAACGCTCAACAAAAGTGAGAACAAAACAAATTTTATTGCTGAAGGGAAGCGTAACTCTTCCCGCACATCTTCACAAATTATGAAGCAACAACAACTATGTATGTACATTTGCTTGCCTTTTACAAGACAAAGCAAATTTTGCCAAAATTCAAAAATTGAAGTTGAGACTTACCAGGTTTAAAGCACTGATAAGGTCCAATCAGTTTGTTGACGGTGGGTTTTAGTCTTTCACACACGGTAATTGGCGCAGACGGTGGGATCGCCTTTTTTCTGGATTGAGCAGAGCACACTTAGGTCCCAATCGTCGGGCATGCTTTCCTTTTTTTCCCTGGAAATGCGTCTTGAAGAGGGAAGAGCTCACGGTATCTATCCCACCCCGCCCATGTTGGTCGATCGCAAGGTTGCGAGGTATGCAGTCTGTTTTCTCTCCACAGCGACACGGCAGTCCACATCGTACCTGCTGTTTTTGCCACCTTTCAGAAATCCAATAGTTTCGTTTGCAGCTGTACATGTACGTAGGGAGTTTGCTATGAAGACCCACAGTTCCCGTATACCAGGCTGCTGTTGAGTGCTCTAAGAGAGAAAGTGTGTAAGTCGAGTAGAAAACCGCTCTGCAGTCTGTTGTGATTGCAGCTTTTCAGCGTCAAACCTTCCTTGTGTTTGTTGACGGGCATTCTTCGATACACAGAGGCGCGTGCGTATATTCGCTGCAACAGGATAGTGATCCGAGTCGATGTTAGGACCTCGAGGTGCTCGTAAAAGGCATCTTTGGCCAAGTCATCCTTCTTTCCGTCGGGGCGTGGGCACAAATTAGCGTGGTTTAAAAGAATTTCGGTTTGATGCGGACTGAGGCGAGACGTTTGTTCACCAGGGTGAAAGCCAGTACTCGGCGACGGAGTCTCTCTCCCATCACGAGTCCGACATCAAATTTGCGCTGCTTTATATGACCGCTGTAGTAAATGTTACAAGAACCTACTCGCTTTCATCCTTGTCCCGTCTGTCGCACTTCTTGGACGGCGGTGATTTCAACCTTTAGTTTAACGAGGACGTCAACCAGCTGGGCAGCGACACCTTCCCAATTAAAGGACCGGGCATTCCCGTTACATGCCTCAAATCATGATCCTTTATATGTTTGCGGGGGTCATAATCGTAAGGGTGGTCTCCGAGACCCGAGACATGTTTCTAGATTATTTTCATCGAGTTTCGTGGGGACTAATGTCTATTTCCGGTGACATTGCTGAAATGTTTCATCGCATAAATGTTAAAGAAGAAGACATGCACTCTCAACGTTTTTTATGGTTTGAAGATGACAGCGGTGAATATAAACCATGCACTTCTTGGCCTCAACATAGCCAATTTTGTTCGAAATAGGAATGCAGAAGAATTTAGAAATGTCTTTCCTCGTACCGTTAAAGAAGTGGAAAGTTATCATTATATGGACGATTTCATAGATAGCGTGGACTCTGACGAAGAAGACCAACTCTCCCCTTGTAAGAAAGCAGTTGTCCGATGATGACTTGGCGAAAGACAATTCCTTTGGGCTTCCAGAAAAAATTCTGGGTATGTATTGTGAATCCAATAATGACGTTTTCCAGTACCATTTCAGGTTCTCCAGGCAGAATCTCAACAACATTATTATCTTCACAATCATCATTGTCATCATCATGAATGAGTGCGAGGGCGTTGAAGCTGAAGTTGATGTGCTTATATAATATAAAAGTTTGTCAGAGAACTTACAGACGAGTACATACATATGTATATAGGTATAATATGTATGTATACTTAAATATGCTTATATGTGTGTACACATGTGGCGCAGAGAGCAGTAAGATTAGTAACTAGTACTAAAAAGTAATGAAAACAAATATAAAATGTCAAGTGCAAAAAAAAATCTACGAATACTGAAATTATGTTTTTTATATAACATTTTTTACCTCATTTTACTAATTATTTCCATTTTTATATCTTTTAATATCCACCAGACCGGATTCTGCAGCTTAAGCGCATGTTTGTCCTATATGCGTATGTATATATAATACATATGGAATGTATATGTATACTTATTTTTGTTTATGTATGTATAAACAAAAATTAGCTTTGATGATAATTTTGCGCCATTTGAATGCCATGGAAATTTTGCGCTGTGAAATGTTTCCCTAATTGGAATGGGCTTGCCGATACCAACATTGGTCGAATGTTCTGTGGTCTGATGAATCAAACTTCGAGGTAAGCTTAGTTAAGATCGTCTTAAAGTATTAACAGCCATAGCTTCTAACCCTAGAGCAGTTTTGAAGACATAATACAAATCATATGAAAACATTATTTTTTCTTTTCTACAGATATTTGGAACACCTGGTGTGGCGTTCGTGAGGCGACGAGGCATGCTTAAGAGAATTGCTGCCGTTATTCAATCGAAGGGCGGACCTACTAAATATTAATGTTTTTATCACTAATTCATTGTATTTTCACTGTTTTACTAATAAAACTTCATTACTTCACTTGTTAAAACAAAAAATTCAGTAATTAGTGGGGTGCCTAATACTTTTAACCAAGGCTGTATATCCCAACAGATACAGAATTTAATACTTTTGTTTTATAGCTGTGAAATCGTACGATTAGCTACTGCTTAAAATTGCATTGTAAAGTAGAAGAGAGTTCAATATTGTATCATCAATTGGTAAATAAACATATTGTTTTAAATCTACGCTTTTAACAAATAAACGTGTATACGATCGCTAGTAAACGATGTTTTATTTAGCTTGATGAAACTACAGAGGTCTTCGGCCGCATTTAAAAAAATAACCCTGGGCCGGTACAACACCGGGCCGGTACAACACCGCCTTGCACAGTATTTTTAATTGGATCACCTTTGTAAGTTGGAGCGAGATATTAAAGTAATATACTTACTGTTCAAAGGTGTAGCAGAACGGGTTTTCCTGATTCTAGCGGGCACTTTTATTTCATTTTACCCAAGAACGTATATTAATAAGAAGGGAAAAGAACTGAAAATTGCTAATTGAAGTGGCTCAAGTTTCACAGATGGAGTGCGTGTCCTCCTTGGGCCTTCTTTCGCAAATTAAATTCACCTCGTAAAGGTAATCTTCTTATGTTTTATCTGCATTTTCACTTCGATGATCACAATGAAAATTTAAAGGAATCAAATAAGGAGAATTTGCTTTGAATTTATTTCATATTAGTTTAAATAATTTTGCCTCCACATTTATTTGATGACATAAATGAGTTTTCATAATGAAATCATTTATTGAATTTTAATTGTGGGTCTTTCTTTAAAAACTTATTACATTAAATATTTTTGCACATAACTGCATATGTACATACTAGAGGTGTGTGTGAATGGATTTGAAAGCAAGTACAAGACATTCACCATTGTTTAGTATACTGCTTCTCTTTTACTTTAAAAGATCAAAACGTGTCGAAGAGATGATTGTAATGAAAGCTGCATACAAGAATACGAATCAAAGCTGTAATTTGTAAAGCAAACATCTCACAACTAAAAACATTATTTTAACAGGCAGTGTATTTGACCAAATGGGTACAGTATGGGTTATTTACGCAAACGACTCATTACAATGCAACCCTGCATTTTATAAATTTACAAAGCAACAATAATTATCAAACTCTGACATTTTGGAACGCTTTTCGTGCAGGTAAGCTGCTTTTCGGCGAAATGGCTAAAATAGTGTATAAAACAGATTAAAAAATACGTAATTTAATGTTGAAAAAGGGAATTAGCGCAAAAACCCTCCAACGTCGGCCATTGTTGTTTTAGAATTTATGGTAAAATAAAGCATCAGAAACATTAGCGATGCGCAGTTTGCACTTGTTTACGCATCAATAACTTAACCGATGCATTTTGGAACATGATACAACGTCAAAGTTTGCACAGTTACATTTAGGAATTCATGACAATGTATGGTTGCTTTGCAATTGACGTTTTGGAACTCGCATTGCACCCATTGCATTCTTGGTCTTATGTGTATTTCTCATATACAGGTGTTGATGACATAGATCTCCTTTCGTTTTCGGAGTGATCCCCCTCAGGTGGCAACGCCGCGATGTGCTGCCCAATGTTGCTAACGTTCCGCACCAGCAACACCGTTTGAATTAACGAACCTTTTAAAGTAGCCAACAGCGACACATTCAGCTTTAATCGCTTTTCAACCCCCAACGAATCGACATCGCGACCACGTACCGCTCTTTGTCATTTGCATTTCAATCTTATATTTACTTAAATCTTTTTAATTGTAATTTCAAATAATTTCAAAGACCTAGTCTTGTAATAATTAAATGGTCTCAAAGACACTAAGACAATTTGTGTCTAAAAACCAGCACAACGAATTATAAATCTAAATTATTCTTATTATTTCAATAATCCATCTTATAACTTAAGAAATTGAATAAACTTGAATTGAAACCGTTTATAAACTCAAAAGACCTAGACTTCTTCATTTCATTTGAAACGGCCCATTTTTTACCCCCACTCAACATTATACAACACGAAATTATAAAAAACCTTAAATAATTTTATTACAACCATAGCCAAATAGGTTTGCAAAGCTATATAAAGTTTTCATTTAGAAAACTAGAGTACCTGGGAAAATCACCATAAAATATTTAATTTTTAGTTTTGGTGTTACATTTAAATGTATTACGAAAAGAATAAACAATTATTTCTTATTTTACAATTAATTTTTAAATTTGTAAATTTTCCTTTTAAAACTAATAAATTAGACCATCAATATTCATTTTAAATCATATTTTGTAAATTTATAACGCATTTGACTCACACTTTGCTTAAACTTTGCTTGGATTTCGTCAACAATATTAGCAAAAAATTTTAAAGTGCTTAGTGCACTTGTTACAGTTTCTAGTTACTTTGGTGGCTTTACTGAAAACATAAAAATATGAGCTTAAAGAGAACAAGCACTATTCTCTTTTTGAAAATTTAAAAATGAGTGTTGCCAGAAGAGGTTTTGATTATTAGAGTCAAGCAAAGAGCGCTGACCAATCAAATTAAGGCTTTGGTGGGTAGAGTACAACAATGCACACCTCTAGTAAGTATGTACATATGAGCATATTATACATTTGCATAGGTATGTATGTTCACATAATGACATTTTATGCAAGGTTAGTTTTTTTTATATAATCATTAAAATGATTAATTAATTGCATATGCAAAATAGTCGGCGAACTGCTACCTACTTACATACATATATTATGTATCTGCATAAGTGTCTAAATAATACTATGTATCCACATACCAGACAAAGAGCATACATTAGCTACATGCATATGTACAAATACATTCATATGTAAAAGTATGTATTGAACTTGAGTTCAATATCATAAAAGTCAACCATCATTATCAATAACGCTCAACAAAAGTGAGAACAAAACAAATTTTATTGCTGA
Source organism: Ceratitis rosa (assembly GCA_037013455.1). Taxonomy (NCBI): domain Eukaryota; kingdom Metazoa; phylum Arthropoda; class Insecta; order Diptera; family Tephritidae; genus Ceratitis; species Ceratitis rosa. The sequence goes on along the minus strand of JAWMAG010000015.1, from coordinate 5,126,193 downwards.
AGGGAAGCGTAACACTTCCCGCACATCTTCACAAATTATGAAGCAACAACAACTATGTATGTACATTTGCTTGCCTTTTACAAGACAAAGCAAATTTTGCCAAAATTCAAAAATTGAAGTTGAGACTTACCAGGTTTAAAGCACTGATAAGGTCCAATCAGTTTGTTGACGGTGGGTTTTAGTCTTTCACACACGGTAATTGGCGCAGACGGTGGGATCGCCTTTTTTCTGGATTGAGCAGAGCACACTTAGGTCCCAATCGTCGGGCATGCTTTCCTTTTTTTCCCTGCAAATGCGTCTTGAAGAGGGAAGAGCTCACGGTATCTATCCCACCCCGCCCATGTTGGTCGATCGCAAGGTTGCGAGGTATGCAGTCTGTTTTCTCTCCACAGCGACACGGCAGTCCACATCGTACCTGCTGTTTTTGCCACCTTTCAGAAATCCAATAGTTTCGTTTGCAGCTGTACATGTACGTAGGGAGTTTGCTATGAAGACCCACAGTTCCCGTATACCGGGCTGCTGTTGAGTGCTCTAAGAGAGAAAGTGTGTAAGTCGAGTAGAAAACCGCTCTGCAGTCTGTTGTGATTGCAGTTTTTCAGCGTCAAACCTTCCTTGTGTTTGTTGACGGGCATTCTTCGATACACAGAGGCGCGTGCGTATATTCGCTGCAACAGGATAGTGATCCGAGTCGATGTTAGGACCTCGAGGTGCTCGTAAAAGGCATCTTTGGCCAAGTCATCCTTCTTTCCGTCGGGGCGTGGGCACAAATTAGCGTGGTTTAAAAGAATTTCGGTTTGATGCGGACTGAGGCGAGACGTTTGCTCACCAGGGTGAAAGCCAGTACTCGGCGACGGAGTCTCTCTCCCATCACGAGTCCGACATCAAATTTGCGCTGCTTTATATGACCGCTGTAGTAAATGTTACAAGAACCTACTCGCTTTCGTCCTTGTCCCGACCATCGCATTTCTTGGACGGCGGTGATGTCAGCCTTAACTTTCAACCAGCTGGGCAGCGGCACCTTCCCAATTAAGGTGCATGATCTAAAATCGTAATCCTTAAAATATTTGCGAGGGTCGTCATCAAAAGAGGGGACTCTCGTCCGAGGCTGATTTGAATTTTTCATTGGATTTTTGTTTGCATGTGGTGGGTCCCAAGCCTTACGCTCAACCGCATGGGATTCGCCTTCTCACTTTAGTTCGCCTCCAAACGGATGTTTATTGGCTACCCAGGGGATACGCGGTCTAAGACCGGAAGTCGTGAGCTGCTTGAACCTGCGAAGGAATCGTTTCTGGCCACTCCCAGGTGAATGACAATCAAAAAATGGCCTCATACCCCCTGGTTATCGCAGAACAAAAGACAGTAAAGCAACAAGGGCTATTTAGTTTGACTAAAGACAACCATTCCGATGATTTGCTGAATAAAGTGTCATCTTGGACGCGTCGTATTCGCATAGTTGCATATTGCCTTTTGGATCAAGCAACCGATGCCAATACGCACAGGACCACAAATTGTTCGTAAAACTTTTCTCTCGAAGACTCCTAGAGCCGACTTATCAGATGTTGACATCGTCCACGCTTCTGCGCCATATAGTAGGGCCGGTATGATGAGCGACTTGTAGAGTTGGGTTTTCGTTCGTCGAGAGAGGCCTTTACTTTTCAATTGCCTACTTAGTCCAAAGTAACACCTGTGGTGTTAATATTGGTCCCTAGATAGACGAAATTATTTACGACCTCGAAGTTATGACTGTCAGCAGTAACGTGGGAGCCGAGTCACAAATGCGATGAATGTTTGTTGGATGACAGGAGATATTTCGGCTTGCCCTAATTCACTACCAGACTGATTCGCTTCGCTTCTTTATCCAGTCTGGAGAAAGCAGAACTCACGGCGCGGTTGTTGAGGCCAATAATGTCGATATTATCGGCGAACGGCAGCAGTTGTACACCCTTATAGATCTCATATGTAAAAGAATCGTTTCTTGTCATTCCCAGGTGAATGACAGTCAAAAACTTTTCTCACTAGCGTGAACTTCTATACATGGCCCCATCTCCCATGGTTATCGCAGAACAAAAGACAGTAAAGCAACAAGAGGTATTTAAATCGACTAAAGACGATGATTTGCTGAATAAAGTGTCATCTTGGACGCGTCTTATTCGCATAGTTGAATATTGGCTTGATTTTGGATCAATTAAACAAATCATACAGACAGAATATGTGGTTGAGCAAAGTATTTACAGCAATCCGTATTTTACATAAAATATCAACAACTGAAACTTTCGAAGACCTTGCCAGAGACGTCGAAATTTATCCGGTATACGTTTTTTATAGACGATTATGGCTTGATGCGTGTTGGCGGGCGAATTAAGCACTCAAATATTAACTACAATATTAATTATCCTATTTTATTGCCTAAACTTTCCATTGTTGCCTTACTTTTAGTTCGCTACATCCATGATACATATTTTTATACTGGGGTAGAAGCAACCTTCACCTTGCTGAATCAACGTTATTGGATACTTGGATGCCGGAATTTAGTGCGGAAAGTAGTATTCACAAGCACCCAACTCATGGGTGGTCTTCCTTCTTCCCGAGTGAAGCCCATCCGATGCTTCCTTCACTATGGCCTTGACTATGCCGGTCCAGTTGCCATCAAGATGTCGAGTGGACGAAATCCTAAAATTGGAAAAGACTGGTTTTCCATTTTCTCTCAACAAAAGCGTTGCATGTCGAAGTTGTAAGCGACCTTATCACCGACGCCTTCCTTGCCGCTTTTCGACGCTTCATCTCCTGAAGGGGTAAGCCAAGTGATGTCTATTCCGAGTACGTTGGTATTTCATTCCGTCAATTGCACGTTCGTTCCAATCAAACTCGACGATTAGTGGGGCCAGGCGTTCTTACATTTGAAGAGTATACTACAGTACTTTCGCAGATCGAATCAATTTTGAACAGTCATCCTCTATGCGTGATTTCTGATGAGGAGCTTGATCCACTTACTTCAACAGCATCCTCTTAATTGGCAAATAATTACCCCATATCTGAATCCATCGCAGTTTTGGTATCCGAAGATGTCTAAATTCCTGAAGCCGATTAGCTACGAAGTAAATTTTGAACCAGTTAGGTTTCGAATTTATCTCGTAACCAAAGCCTCTCTCTACGTCCAAAGATATACTTACAAGTCGCTCATCATGCTCGTCCTACTACTGAAGCGTGTCGAAGAAAAAGAAGAATGTTGTGCTATCGGATTCAGGAATCGTACTTTTGACAAAGAAGAATGGAGCAAGTAATCTGCAATGTAATAATTTTACAGATAATAAAGAAAGTTGTTCTTGTTATCATGTTGGGTACACAAAAACAATTGAAATTATAAGACTTTGAGAAGTTTTAATTCTTGCTTTCAAATACATACCTTGGTGGCTCCAATGAGTCTGCCAAAAAACCTAGGCTCTGCTGATATTTCCAAGCTGCCCCTAATTTTTGGGGTGAGACAGTTGACAGGTTGTTTTTTTTAGATTTTTCTTACAACGATATCTGTCTCGTAGGCTCTTCCACCTAACTTTGACTTCTTTTACTGAAAAATATATAAAAATTTAAAATAAGTAAAAGTAGATAATTGAAGTAGTTTAACTCACCCGGGGTGTCCAACTCTATACTTATTGCTTCCTACAACTTTTCCTTATACTTCACGTCTTTATACTGATTTTCTTTTTTATTAAACAGGCATAGGTGTGCCTCCACCAACTGAATTAATTTTTCGTAAATAAATAAATATCAAAGGCATTAAATTTAGTTAAAAAATAAAACACATCTTCTATGAAACTTGAATTTTGAATTTATTTGTCAAATTTTTTCCCATTTGTCTATTCCTCTTCGTCATATTTTTTGTCCTTTCTTTCAGACTTTTATCTTTCACATCTAACTTTAACATTGCTGCCAAAATTTAAAATTTCATTTGCTCAACGTTGACGCTACGATATTGTGGGATGTCTCATACAAATTGCATGGATTCAATTTAGGGATAGCAGTGAGGCCTAGGCAAGCTTTGCTTCAAATTCTTGCAACTTTGACAAAAGTTCAGACCTTGTCCCAATTTACAGTCCTACAAGTTGAAAAACTATCATCTGGTTAAAAAACAGCTGAGGTCACCTGATCGAAATACTCCAGTTTTTCACCCAGGGATGAAAAAATATACCCAATATTCTTAGTACTAAAGTCTGCTTTAAAAATATATATTGAAAAGCATCAAGCGCTTCACTTTTTAATTTATAAAAAACTGAAGAAATAAATAAAAACACACATATCAAATATTTTTAGTTTGTTATGCTTATTTATTGGTTATACTAATAAAGAATAATGAAGAGTATATTTACATTATATCATTTATCATCTTTTTTTAAATTTTAGTCACATTCAAGTCAGCTCAGAAAAAAATATAAAACTTTCTACGAAGACATTATTATCACGGCAATACACCCAACTAAATACTAACGGTTTTGCTCTACCTAGGCAACCCGCGGTTCGTGCCTGCGGTTGGTGCCTGTCCTCAAATTCTCTTTTTCATTCCATTCTATTGTTGCAATTTCTTTCCATCACACAGCATTCAACAAAATATGTGTGCGTGAAAAATATGAGTTTTGTTACTTGTATGTTTCTACAAGCTTTGTCCACCGAATTGAAGCAAGTCGTTTGCCTATTAGCTCATATTTTGAGGAAACCAAGTAAAGTCAAATTGTCTTGTCGTCCGTCCATAAACAGACAAAAATTTTCGATTTTAGGGATGAAGTGCATATCACAAGCTAATATATGTCTCTTGTCGTTTTGCTTGCTTGTGCAAACGGGTTCTTTTATTTTATTACAATAAAATGAAAATACTGAAAGTTTTTAATATATGTCTCATTTATTTAATAATTTTTATTGCATTTTATTTTACAAATTTTAAACATATGGTTATTTGCCTGTATACACACTTGGCAATGCCCTCTATTTACACGCTAAAAATGAAAATACACAAGTTTTGATTGATAACTTAACTATATAAATAATATTATATAAATGCTAATTTGAAAAATTCTTAATGAAAATAAAATGCGTGTACATTTATATACGAATACATATACCTACTCACAACTAATGTAACTGTAAATATTAACGCATTTCATTTTATTAATCACTTTTTGACAATTGTTCTGTTAGCACAAGTATTTATTTACCTTCTGAGAGAAAGTGAACGCCACTATTCACCTCAAATAAATTATCCAAATTGTTCACAGTTCATTTCCTTTCTTATTAATATATTCACATTCTTGGAATTTACTTACTAAAGTAAACAAAGATGCAAACGCACCTACAATGAATTTTTTAACATTCTGTCAGGCTATTTGTTAAGATCAATGGTTATCTTAAAATTTATTTTAAACAATGTAAAAAAATTTGTACGGAAATTCTAACATAAAAACGTATGTATGGTTATTTGAAGTCATTTGAGTTATCTATGTTTCAACAACCATACAAATGGTTTTAACATAACCATAAGTATATACATTCATATTTTACCTTATTTTCCCAACATTTTTATTGACGATGCAAGCACGGCAGACGCAATATGTAGAACAGTTTGTGTCAAGTCCTTGCGCTGTTTAGCAATATAGTGTTCAGTGTTCTTAGTAGGGCGATGAGCATTCTTGCCCCTCTTCAAAACGGCCGAGGATTCCTTCTTATCGGCAGCTGGCACAACACAGCCGGGTTTTTCTGGACCAAAGGGCTGCAGCGTAAAGAGTTCAAATTGCGAATAAAATCAAAAAGTAAACAAGGTAATCGCCTATTTTCACGGAGCACTTAAATGCATTTAAGGCCTCTGTTAAGTGAATGAAATGTCAAACGTTTCCACCAAAAGTGAGTTAACTCAGACAGTTGATTTTTGTTTACATTTCCAGTTTGCAAAATTTGTCACAACTATTGAAATCATGAATTTAAGAGACCGCATTCATTTTATTTGGCTATTTATGGAATCTTATGATTTGCAAGTGCAGATTATTGCTGCATAGACAAACGCTGCTGAAACGAAAATGCTTTCATGCATGTTTAAATTATTTATTTTGTTCAACTAGCTGATAGCCGCCAGAGCCACGCATATTTTTATGTTGAGGGGATCGTTTGCGATTCCGCAATCGCTTTTTTTTCTTTCCTATTCTATTTTTTTTTGAACGAGGAGAAGCATCTTCTCCAATTACATAATATATGCATTTATGTTAAAACTAATGCAAAAAAGTAATTTTCGCGGAAAAAATTTCACCATGCAAAATAAAAGTCTCGTCTCTCATTAAATCCGAAAATACACGACTCTGGCAAGAATATAACGACTTTTAACATAACATCTTCTGTTAAATTACCGAAAGTGAGTTAACTTACTTTGAAAAGTGAGTTAAAGTTAAGTAGTTAATAAAAAAACAATCTTTTTATACTACATTGCCTTTTGTTACACCCACCTATTTGTATGGCTGGCACAGGCGCACAACAGGTGTAAAGTTTTCACAAAATAACTAATTTTTTTAAAGAAATTTCATGAAACTAAAATATAATTAAATAAAATTTCTTTTAGGACACATCTTAACTAATCAGAGTTGAATAATTAACCGAAAAAAGAACTTTTCATCCATTGGCAATTGCTACACACGCACAAGTAAAATATTCCCTGTATATAAAATGTGTGACTTTAAATGTTAATAACTTTTAAACTATAAATTTGCGCCCCATAAAATTTATATTTTTGGTAATTGTACTCCTCCTCTACCAATTCTTAGAATTTCATAAAGAAAAACCATAGGCTCTACACTAAAGTCTCCCCAATAATTAGATAGACTTTCTTCCAAAATTCATTTTAACTAATTTGAGGGGTAAAGCCACTCTAGATGTTGAAAAATAGACTCTTTTTTTAAAATTTATTGTAGGAATATGGGAAAAGGAATAGAAATTCTATTTAACCATTTTATTGAACAAATATTGAAGTATAAAAAAAAATATTCTTTAATTGTTACTTTGTTACAAAATGGCGGTGATAAAGTCTATTATTTAATCCATGAGATCTAGAAAAGAGAAGAAAAAAGTGTTATGATCTGCAAACTATGGTCCTTAGGAGTACGTACACATTTATTTTTTAAATAATTTTTGTGAAAAAGGCACACTTTTTTTAAAAAAGATTGATTTTGACTAAAAAGTAAGCAATAATTTATTAAAAAAAGTTTACATTTACACTTAATGGAAAAACGTACGTGCTTCCAAAAAAATGTATTTGTGAAGCTACCATCAAAATTTCAGATAAATGGATGGGTTCGAATAATCTGTCCTCCCAGTTTTAAAAATGTGATTTTGAGAAAAACTCTTTTGAAGTTTTCATTGTACTCAGCGCACGCTCTGAGGCGGTGCAGCAAAATAAAAATTTCAGCTATTTGAAATATTTTTTTCACTTTAAAACATATTACATATCTAGTTAGCATGTTGAATCTGTGGTGACCGTAGTGAGTCTTTTGTCATAAAGAGGGATGACAAAAGCTAAAATAAACAATTATGTATATTGTTACGATTTTGCTAATTAAGCCTCGATGATTTCCTAAACCCTTCGAGTTCGATCACTGGATTGTGTTAAAATATCTCCACTGAAAAGAGATAAGCAAAATTTATTTTTTACTTAATAACTAAAAAATCGTTTTACTATACACCATGACTAGCGCTTCTACGAAAAGATACGGCGACTTACAGAAGGTTTCAAGACCGGACCAAATTCTTGTAGAACCCAGAGGGGTGAGCTAGTGACGTATGCCCAGAGTATACTGGATTTATGGAAGAATCACTTCTCCAGCCTGCTGAATGGCCCGCCTAAAAAACAATAAAGTGGTGGGGATCGATGACTGGGGTGTCTTAGGTGAATGGCAGTGTGGCGGAAATGCCAAGTATGAATGACAGATGAACAGGAGATTTCAAATTTTAAGCACATTCTAGAGCGCGAGAATCGAGTAGTCTGTATATGTGTAAGAGCATACCAGCAACAATTAGAGCTGAGTAAGAGCACCAATAATTGGGTATATAAGAAAGCGGCCAACGCAAGTTAGTTCAGTTACAAAGTAACCACAGTGGCGATAGCATAGAGTATAGCGGAATAAACTAGGTGTTTATAGAAAGTTGTATAGTTAATAAACTGTGTGAAATAGTACAGTGTTAGAATTGTAAAACAAGTCATGGTGTATTCTTCTTCTTTATTGGCGTTGGCACCGCTTACGTGATTATAGCCGAATCAATTATGGCGCGCCATTCCTTTCTTCTTTTCGCTGCCTGGCGCCAGGTCACTCTCCACCTGATCCTTTCAAAGGAGCGGAGGTCTTCCTCTTTCTCTGCTTTCACCAGTGGGTACTGCATCGAACATTTTCAAAGCTGGAGTGCTTTCATTCATTCGGACGACATGACCTAGCCAGTGTAGCAGTTGTCTCTTCATTCGCTGAACTATGTCAATATCATCGTATAGCTCGTACAGGAGATATTTCGTCTTGCCCTTATTCACTACCAGACCCATTCGGTTCGCTTCTTTATCCAGTCTGGAGAAAGCAGAACTCACGGCGCGGTTGTTGAGGCCAATAATGTCGATACCATCGGCGTACGCCAGCAGCTGTACAATCTTATTGAAGATTGCACCTTCCCTATTCAGCTCTGCAGCTCATATTATTTTCTCCAGCAATAAGTTAAGAAAGTCACACGATAAAGAGTCACCTTGTCTGAAACCTCGTTTGGTATCGAACGGATCGGAGATGTCCTTCCCGTTCCTGGTGGAGCCTTTAGTGTTGCTTAAGGTCAACTAACACAACGGTATAAGTTTTGCGGGGATACCAAATTCAGACATAGCGGCGTAAAGGCAGCTCCTGTGCTGTCGAATGCTGCTTTAAAATGGACGAAAAGGTGGTGTGTGTCCATCCTCTTTTCATGGATCTTTTCCAAAATTTGGGGCATGGTGAACATCTGGTCAATGGTTGACTTACCAAGTCTAATAGGTAAGGTCTGATAAGGTCCAATCAGTTTGTTGACGGTGGGCTTTAGTCTTTCACACAATACGCTTGATAGGACTTTATATGCGATGTTAAAGCTTATTCCACGGTAATTGGCGCAGACTGTGGGATCGCCTTTTTTGGGGATTGGGCAGAGCACACTTAGGTTCCAATCGACGGGTATGCTTTCATCCGACCCTATTTTGCAAAGCTGATGCATGCACCTGATCAGTTCTTCACCGTCAAATTTGAATAATCCATCGGTCCCTGCCGCTTTGTTGTTTGTTGTAAGCGAACGATTGCTATTCGGGCTTCTTCATAGTCGGGTAACGGAACAACTTTTCCATCGTCATCAATTGGAGTTTCGGGTTCACCATCTCCGCGTGTTTCCTCTTCACTGCCATTCAAGAAGCTGGAGAAGTTCTCCCTCAATAAATCGAGTATACTCTGGGTATCTGTCACTAGCTCATCCCTCTGGGTCCTACATGAGCTTGCTTCGGTCCTGAAACCTTCCGTAATTCGCCGTATCTTTTCGAGCATTACCCAGCTTCTCAAGCTACTCATACTCATGCATTTCGGCCTCTTTTTTCCCCTTCAAATGCGTCTTGCTTTCCTTTAAGCTCTCGGTATCTATTCCACCCACACGTGTTGTGGTCGATCGCAAGGTTACGAGGTAGCCAGTTTCGCAATGGCTTTACTTCTATAGTAATCAAGTCAGACCGAAGAATGGAGTGCAATGCGCCGTATCCACAATTAGTATTCGTTCATATCCATCCACATAGCCGCCAATAGTAGCGTTGCTCGCTTTCTTACTAATTTGTGGGACAGAGATTACGGGGCATTCAAAAGCAGGAGATAAAACACGCCTTTTTCGGTTGGCTCGTTTTAGTTCAACGACTGAGTAGATGATGGCTTCTCAGCCTTGCTTTTTCGTCACCTTGGCCGTCTTGCATTCATGTGCGAAATGACCTGACTTCCCACAAGTGAAGCACTTCCCGTCACTGGTGGTTTTACCGGTTTCGTCGCTGCAACTTTTCTCCTTCAGGAATCTCAGCATTTCCAACATCTCCTTTGTCACATTTGAACTTTCCACCTCCATACGGTGCGCTCTGTAGGCGGGTCTATTAAGGAATGCCACCGTTTCACGTGTCTAAAGGAACAATTTCCGAAATTTTGACTTTGGATTCGTATATGTCTCCCGCTTGGAGTGTAGTCCTTCACTCCGCTGATGAAATTCTGGATTTTTACTCTTTCAAGGTGCTCACTAGGTAAGTCCACAATAACCAAATGAGCCAATCTCTCAATTTCGGAAACAAAATGGTGTGTTCATCGAAGTGGCTGGACGATTTAACTGCAAGACCGGAATCGACCTTCCACCTCATTGACTTTGGTCTCAATTTTTTGTCTATTGGTCCCTGAATTTAAAACTTTCCTCGATTTTATCCTGTCTCTCTTTGAGTTCTGCGCAGTCTTTGACCAAATTACCTTGAAACTGTATGAGCTGCGATGAAATACGTGCTTCGTGGTTTTGCAGTTGTGATGCAATGTGGGCCTAATGGTCATTAAGTTGTGATGCAGTGTTGCATTCTGAACTTCCATCTTTTGTGACAAGTTGGCATTTATTTGAGAAATTGCAGCTAATAGCGTGCACATGTCTATACCCGTAGATGAACCAGAAGTCTTTTCTTCAATCTTCGCAGATTAAAAGCCTTCATCCTTCGTAAATGTCTCTTCGTCGTCAGAACGAAATTCGTCTTGGCTCAAGTCAAAATCTTCAGCTTCCATAGCTTTTCGCAGCCGTGATTGTAGCGCCGTTTTATTTCCGGATGTGAAGAATCCGCGCCTTGCTATTTCCTTTTTTAGTAGTTGTAATGCCAAATCCTGAATCTTGATCATCTTTAAATTCTTATTATTTCTTCAAATCCCACTTCTGACACCAATTACCAGTTTACAATTTTGCTTATTAAGCTTCGATTACTTCGCAAATCCTGCGAGTTTGATCACTGAATTGTTAAATAAAAGCCGAAAGATTTGCGTTACAATTTCTTAAATATAAAGAGTTCAACCAACGTTTAGGTATTACTTAATAATGAACAATTCGCTGTACTATACACCACGACTTCTTTTACATTTCTCACAGCGGCATTCAGTAATTTGATACAGTCACTAATTCTCAAATTGATTGATACTATTTTTGTGACCATAGGCACAATTGTAATACTGTATCGAGAGTATTAAAAAATTCATTCGAAAAATGAGGCGACAAATTAATTCCAGCGACCAGCAAAGGTGCGCACAAGCACTTCCCTGCAAAAAGAGCCTATGGGCTCAACGATACACTCACACGATTTCGGGCAGCACTAACAAATAAGCAAATTTTTTGTTTATCTTTTCCTTCTGAGTACATACGAATTGAAGGAAAATGAAGTTGAACGGATAATCCGTTATACTTTATTTTCTTCTTTTCGAGTAGAACGCCATTTTCATCGTTTTCTCCGTAGCGGATAGAAGTGAAAAATGCGGATAAGGATCCTATACAAGCTATGGTAATAATATAAAATATTGTCGATTAATTAACTACTTCATTTTTTATTATTCTTTACATTGTTTTTATTTAATTCAAATTCAACTACGGAAAATTCAGTTAATGGAGCAGGTTGACTGGAATGGATACTTCTCACCTTGCAGCAGCAGCAGATCTCAAAAATATTCAACAAAATTTTGCTAGGTACAACATCATTTAGATATTAATAACATTCTGATTCGAACATTCATTTTATATTTCACTTAGACCTCCTTAAATATTAAAAGAGTCGCAATTATGACGGAGGCGTTTGTGGAGCTGAGAAGCTGCACCATCAACGCATGACACTGCTAAAGACATCTGTATATGCAGTTTTGCTTACAATATTTTGCTGACTTTTGAAAACGAAATTATTGTTGTATTGCTATTTTGTTTCTATGCTATGTAAACCATGTACCTGATATATGTAAAAATATTGGAATAAAGACTGAATCATAATAATTTATGTAGCGAAAATTTTTGTCAAAGCTGATTTCCTTCGGCATCAATGCTGTCGCTCATCTGTGTTCGGTTTGTACGCCACTGCTACGTTTTTGTACGTCAATATTTTCTCTTTTGGTATCAATGCTCCTGCTCAGCTGTGTTCTATTTGTCCGACAAGAATGACGAAAATACACAAGGAAACGAAAAGAGAATGACGTACACGTATACAAATGTAAACATCACATTAGTCATTTCGGCCGTAAGAAAGTGATGGGGAAAATCGTTCTACGAGCTGACGGGATATGATATCTTGCATTCCTGACATATGTTGGCTCAAATTATCGGAAGCCTTCCTGCAAGGTTAACAAAAATTAGATTATCGATTACATGCGATAAGTTTTCTTAACCCTGCTTTCATAATGTTTTTTTACCCTTGAAATCATAATGATACGTTTGGCAGACGTATCGTTCGCTTTGGGCTTTTATTGGATACCAGAAAACTTTATACTTCTATAATTTTTTTGTTTCTTACTTTTTTATTTCTCTTTTTTTTGACGAGTTTTGTTTGTTTCAAAACGCCTACATAACAAGGCAGTCTTCTCGGAACGTAAGTAAATGTTTGTTTACGTATTAAAATAAATTTTCTTTTTTTCCTATTTTTCTTCACTTAAAAACTGGTAACATATTTCATAGCATTTTTGTACATTTTAAATATTTATATATATGAGTTACAAAATAATTTTTTGTTCTCGTAACATATGGATTTTTTACACTTAAAACATTTAATTTTGGATATTCGACGAATTTTCGACGGATATAACGCCCAGTATTTTATTTTCTTGAAAGAGGATGGCTTTTCGCTACCGTTGCTTTCATGATGCAATACTGTATCGCAAACCGTCTTTGTTCCATCCAAGGCATTGTTAATTACATAGAGAGTACCTCCATAAACTCCTTTAATTTCAATGGCTTTTTGCTTGTGGAAATATTGTGGCAGTTATAAACGAAACATTAAGCATGCGTTCGTTTTTCGGTAACGCGACATGAATGAACACATCTGGTCATATGTGTTGACACCTCCCTTTGTCTGGTTGTAGTGTAGTATAATATTAGGCTTTTCAGAAGTTTGATTTATTGTGCCTGGCTGATTGCAGGAAGATAGCAAATTTGATGGCTTAGGCTTATATAACACTAAAGTCAAAGAATGTATATTAATAAGAAGGGAAAAGAACTGTGAATTGCTCATTGAAGTGGCTCACGTTTCACAGGCCGAGTGCGTGTCCTCTTTGGACCTTCATTCGCACAATAAATTCACATCGTAGGGTTAATGTTGTTATGTTTTCTCGGCATTTTTACGGCGACGACGACAACAAAAACGAAAAGGAGGCAAATGATTTAAATTTGCTTTGGGTTATTTCATATTATTCCAAATAATTGTGCTTCCATATTTATTAAATGAAATAAATAAATTTTTAGAAGGAAATCAATAATTGAATTTTAATTATGTGGTTTTCTTTAAAAACTAATCACATTATAAATTTATGAACATGCCTGCATATGCGCGTACATATGAGCATATTATGCTTACGTACATTCATACATACATATATATGTGCACATAATAACTTATAATGCTAGGTAACTAATTCATATATTTTTCTTATCTAACCACTAAAATAATAAAAGCGGAATGAAATTGCTTATGCTGCATATGTACATATTTCATGCACCTTCATATGTGTGTTAATCCTAAATATCCACATTCAAGCATACAATCATATGCATATTAGCTACGTACATACATATGTATGTATGTACAAATGCATAAATATATATATATATATACCTGCATATATGGGTCAAGGCATATGTTATGATCAATTCGAGTTCAATGACATAAAAGTCAACCATCATTACCAACAATGGCACTCAACAAAAATGAGAATAAAATAATTTCATTGCTGAAGGCATGCGTACCTCTTCCCGCACGCTATTCATTTTGTGCTTCGGTCATACAATAGCAAAAATCAAATACAATAATAACAAACCGATCTACTTTCAAAATTCTACCGCACACATACCCTACATACTCGTGTTCGTTCCTTCTTCGCGGCGGTAACAAAAATCACAAAAAAAAAAACAAAATAGTCGAACATCTTTGCAAATTATGAAGCAACAACAACCATGTATGTATATCCATTTGCTTGCCTTTTCCCCTCAACTCGCGAAAATTGTACATGATGCGCCATCGACTAACATTGCTTCAAATTCCTGTGACTAACAAAACTCAGTCGTCGTACACCGAAATCAGCATCGTGCTGTTAAGTTTGCTGCTTGCCTAATAGCTCATATTGCCCAGCAGGCAATTGCCTTGCCTTCCTGCATGCACCTTGTCGACAAGACGACAAATGCTAATATTCTAAAATATTCTAAATGTTCCAGAATGTTCTAGAATATTTCATTTCAATGAGAAAAATTGACCAAGCATAAAAGCAACCAAAATAAAAAAAACTACTTCCTGAAGTCGAGGTCAAATTTTGCTAAAAATCAAAAATTAAAATTGAGCAAAAGGCGCAAACCCATACATGCAAAGTTTCATATACGTATAAAAAAACACACACACAAAGTATTGGGAGATCCCTTTTCCCTTGCTTCGTCCACCTACAAGGCGTTTCGGTCAGAAATTTTGTCAAAAGTCAGAAATCGATGTTGAACTTGCGATAAAGTGAAAACCCATACTCTCAAGCCATTTAATATGTATACGTTAAACGCACACAATCTTAGTAACTTGTATGCCCTTCCTTCTTTCACCCCGCCATCCACAAAACATCTTCTTCGCGACGATGACAAAATTTCAGAAAAATCAGGATTCAAGTTGGTCTGAAGTTGAAGAAGCTAATGTGTACACGAAAAACAGCCACATGCATAAAAACTTGCAAATTCTCTTCCCTTGTACCCCGTCATCAACGAACGAGTTCTTCGGGACGATGGCAAAATTTGCAAAAATCAGAAATTCAGGTTGAGTTGATGTCAAAACAAACACATTCAAAGGTGCCTGTATATATACGAGAGACCCATTCATACATGAAACTAGGAAAAAACTCTAACATGCAAGAAAGGCTAAATTCGGCTGATATTTATATGACACACTGCTTAACATCTCAGTTCTTACTCGAGCTATCGTGTACGGAGACGGAGGGACAGACATTCCTAAATCGATTTATCTCACCATTCCATGAAGTTTCCTACATAGAGTTTATTCTTACTTCGATTATTTCAAACCCGTTAGCAGAACAAACCTAATGTACTCGTTCACATAGTATAGCCGGGTATAAAAAATCCCGTAACAATCATGCTTCGAGAATAACGACAACAACATACATTTGACGCAGAGACAAAAATTGCTTAAAATTTTTGCGACTTTGACAAAAATCCAAGCCAATGTCTGTCGTCCACGAGTAAACAAAATGCAAAAAATTCTCGATTTTTAGAGATGAATGACGTGCGAGGTGACACAAACAAACGCTTTAGCATTTTATGTATGAATTTATTAATCTCTTGTCGTTTTGCATGCATGTGCGAACGATTTCTTCTATTTTATCTCATTAAAATGATAATAACAAATTTTGATTCACAACTTAACTATTCAATAATATTAAATAAATGGCAATTTGAAAAACTCTTGATGGATACAAAATTATTGTACATTCATATATATATGCATAGATTTTTATCACAACTAATGCAATTTATATATAATGTGCACACTTATTTTATAAATATTAACGCACTTCACTTTATTAAACACATTTTTCACAAAGATTCTGGAAGTAGAAGTATTTATTTACATATTAAGTAATAATTCACAAATCGTTTATGTGCAGAAAACTTTTAATTGCTTAATTACTAAATGCCGACGGCAAACGAAACGACCACAAATTTTCACAAAACCACATTTTAATCATCATATAAATGTTTAAAACTCACTATCGCTTCTTTATTTCCACATTATATTTAGTTAATTTTTAAATAATAACCTGCACTTTTTTCAAATTATTCTTAATTTTGTCCAAAAGTGCACTATTTGTTTGCACATTGTTCACATTTTTGCCAATTCAATCGGCTCTTATTTGTTCTGGCACGATATTTCGTTTCGCCGTCATATTTGCCCCGCTGTGGTACGAAAATCGCGAGAAATTTGAAGGAAGGAAAACTCCGGATGTGGGCACGCCACTATTCACCTCAACAAAATTTCTCAAATTGGTTCACAGTTCTTTTCCCTTCTTATTAATATACGTTCTTTGCTAAAGTTAAGGGGCCATCAAAGCAAAACATTGTTGTGCCAACCGGTCGTGAGCGCGAATTTTTCATTTGCTCAGCTATTTCTCTCTTGTTGGATCTTATTGTTCCAACAATGGACAACTTGTAAGGCTCTTTTAGCAAGCTCCTTTCTAGTTGTACGGAAGTGAACCAATTATCGCATGTGATGTTGCGACAGGTACCATGTATTGGTCTGGTAAACTGATTTACGAAGTATTCATACTATTATTGTTGGTTTCTTAGCCTTCCGGGTCCGGATTCTCCTGCATATTAGGATCTTTATCTTCTATGTCACTTTGAATATCATCTTCTAATACCACATCTTCTATTTTACTTTCATTTTCGGTTGAACTACAATCATCGATATTTGCCAGATAAACAGCTTTTTGCGTGTCGTCTAACATTTATTCTTCTTATTGCTTTTATTTACACTTCCATGTACTAAATTTAAATAAGAAACACAATACCTAATAATCACTCAAAAATTAAAAAAGTAGCACAAAACCTACGTTTCGGAGACGTATGACCTAGCAATATCTCAGAATATACAAAACTTACCATCAAAAATCAATTACCACTGGTATGCCGTATGGACGACCGAGATAAATACAAATATGCATGCGTTGTTAAAGCAGACGTACGTTATGAAAGCAGGATTAAACAGCTTTTATAACCATAATTGTTCATTATTATAAATATAAACTGCTCATTATATTAAACATTAGCAAAGACCTCATTTTTGAATGTTTTAAACTTACGTATTACCTGAATCAATTGTTTAAAAAAAGTTTACAATCTATACTAATATTATAAATGCGAAAGTCGTTTCGTTTGCTGCGCTTTCACGCAAAAACTACTTAACCGATCATCATGAAACTTTGTACACATACTCTTGGAGGTATCAGAATGAACATAAGCTACTTTTTATTTAATAAAAAAACTTATTTTTTAAATAAAATAAAGAACCTTTTTTGTCCAATAGCCACAATAGAGAATATACATACGCATGCATAAAGTAACGCCCCATATGCACAGAGAGAGAGAGAGAGAGTGGGACTATACATAGGTATAGGCACATATGTAGCTGCATTGAGATTAGTGTTGTATGTGTGTATGGGAGTATACAGTATACAGCACACATATCTACATGTGTGGTGGCCATAAAATGTGAGAATACATACGTACATGTATGGTGGTGGCCTGGTCATCTATTTGCTGAGCGCTACGTTAACGCCATCTAGCGGGTAAAAGCTAAAAATATTTTACATCGACTTCAGCAAGTACATACAGATATGACTTTCAATGAACATATTTAAAACCAAACGCTAATTCTAATTGAAAACAAGGTTTTCACAATGGTTGGAAAAAAATTAGATGATTTTGGGATGCAAAGCCCTCAAAGAGAAAATGAGGATGATTTCAACAATGAAATTGCTCGAGAGTTAGATTATGATTTCATAGCACTGCAGCGACAAGTAGAAGAATTAATCCCTTTGTTACTTCCAGAGCAGGCTCATGTTCTCCATCAAGTTTTACGTAGAATAGAATACGGTAAAGGTGGACTCTTCTTTCTCGATGCACCAGGTGGAACCGGAAAGACGTTTTTGCTCAACTTATTATTAATGTACATCAGAAAAAACAGAAAAATAGCAGTTGCAGTAGCTTCGTCGGGTATTGCCGCGACGCTTTTAAACGGCGGCCGTACGGCACATTCCGTTTTGAAATTATCATTGAACCTTGCACATGAAGATTCGCCCATCTGTAATTTCAGTAAAAATAGTTCTCGAGGTAGGATGTTGCGAGAATGTAAGCTTTTAGTGTGGGATGAATGTACAATGTCTCACAAAAAGGCTATAGAAGCTTTAAACCGGACTCTTCAGGACCTGCGGGATAGTACAGATTTAATGGGAGGAATGGTAGTTTTACTGGCTGGTGATTTTCGTCAAACCCTTCCAGTCAGCTGGGAACACCAGCAGATGAAATTCAAGCATGCTTAAAATCATCGAGCTTATGGTCGAGAGTTGAAAAGCTGAGCCTAAAAACAAATATGAGAGTGCATCTTCATAATGACGTGGATTCAGGACGTTATGCTGAAATGTTATTGAAAATTGGTGATGGTCGTTTAGATGTTGATGCTGAAGGTTGCGTATCACTTTCAAGAGAATTTTGTAATTTAGTAGAAAATGATGTGGATCTCATTGCTCATGTTTTTCCCGAATTGCAACAGAATTTGGGTTGTGATCAGTGGCTGTGCGCAAGAGCAATATTAGCACCAAAAAATGAAGTAGTTAATAGAATCAACAAAGACATTTTAAAAGAGGTGGAAGGGGAAATGGTGGAATATTTATCAATGGATACAATTATGGATACAGAATTAAGTACCTCATATCCTGTAGAGTTTTTAAATTCACTTGAATTGTCGGGTGTACCATCACATAAGCTTCAGTTGAAACTAAATGTACCAGTAATGCTTATGCGAAATTTAAATGCTCCTCTGCTATGTAATGGAACACGACTTCGGATAACGAAATTGGGACAGAATATACTTGGTGCTACTATTTTAACAGGTGTCGGTAAAGGAAAAAGTGTAATCATACCTCGGATTCCAATTATTCCCACTGACCTTCCATTCCAATTTAAAAGAGTTCAGTTTCCCGTCAAACTTAGCTTTGCCGTAACTATAAACAAAGCACAAGGACAGACATTACAGGTAGCACGAGTGCATTTAGAAAAGTCATGCTTTTCTCATGGTCAACTATGTATATGTAGCCTGTTCGCGTGTGTCTAATGCCCGGAATTTACAAATATTTACACCCAACGGAAAAACGTACAATATAGTTTATAGAAATATCCTTGACTAATAATCTGCATTTTATATTTTCAATTGTTACCATTCCGAATTATTTATTTTCTTTATAGTGACATATATATTTTAATATTTGTTGTATTGATTCAATAAAGTATACTTTGAAATTTGAAACTTCATTGCATGTAGTAATTTTTTCAAATAGATAATCTCAGACAAGCAATAAAATATATTCTTTATATTGATACGTTTGTACTATAATGATCTCTTATTGGATGGATTTAATGCGAGCGAAGCCGCGGGTAAAAGCTAGTTTCAAATCTATATCAATCGATTACCATGTCGTGTCACCTTTATATATATATATATATATATATATAATATATATAATTGGCGCTTTGTAACCGCTGAAGCGATTTTTCGGCCGAGCTCCTCCTCCAATTTGTGGTTTTGCGTCTTGATGTTTTTCCAACAAATGGAGGGACCTACAGTTTATACTAAGCCGCCTCCGAACGGCTGACGGTTTTTTTACGAGGAGCCTTTTATTTCATGGCCGAAATACACTTAGAGGGGTGGACATTCCCTGCCGATGGGCGACCGCTTTTACTTCATTATTATTTAAATTAATTTTCCATAACTTTTGGAATTTGCTGGCACTGGGATATGAACCCGAGCCTTCCGAATGTCAGTACGCAATGCTAACCACTCGGCTATCACGGCCGCCACAATATACAATACGTAAATAAACATTACGTAAATAAACATTCAAATTTTCGCAACACAGATTTGAATTTGAATATGTATTGAAACATTTCTTTTATATATATTTATTGCAGTATACCTAATTTTTTTATACTACATTCATTGAAAATGCTGAATTTACTTACATGTATTGAAATTGTTTATGTTAAAAATTTATTTATATTAAAAATAAAAATTTTATTAATGAATTGAATTTAAAAATTGGCTTTGTGTACTTAGTTTATATTTGTAATGATTACATAAGTAATTAAAGCAAATATTTTAATATAAAGTGAGCTCATTTAAACAATGTATGGCATGATCCTGGAAATCACGCGATGACGTGGCGAATTATAAGTTTATCATCATAATTATATCAAATGCAAAAATATATTGATTAGTTTTTAAAATTTAAGAAACTCTTTATGTGCCTACCGCTTCCACGTTAATCTGCGGTATTATGTTACCTCTCCTACAACTTGAGAGTCCTTTCCATTTGCTGTACTCACTCTTTCCCCACGCAATGGCCTTCTTCTTCTTCTTTATTGGCGTTGGCACCGCTTACGCGATTATAGCCGAATCAATACTAGCGCGCCATCCTTCTCTTGTTTTCGCTGTCTGGCGCCAGTTGGAAATACCAAGTGAAGCCAGATCACTCTCAGCCTGATCTTTCCAACGGAGTGGAGGTCTTCCTCTTACTCTGCTTTCACCAGCGGGTACTGCATCGAATACTTGCAAAGCTGGAGTATTCTTATCCAACCGGATCACATGATATAGCCAGCGTAGCCTCTGTCTCTTCATTCGCTGAACTATGCCAATATCATCGTATAGCTCGTACAACTCACCGTTCCATCGTCTGCGGTATTCGCCGTTGCCAATGCGTTAAGGGCCATAAATCGTATGATGAGCGGCTTGTATAGTTTGGTTCTCGTTCGCCGAGAGAGGACTTTACTTTTCAATTGCCTGCTTAGTCCAAAATAGCACCTGCGTTGGATTTCAAGGCTGACGTTATTAATACTGGTCCCTAGATAGACGAAATTATCTATGACCTCGAAGTTATGACTGTCAACAGTGACGTGGGAGCCGAGTCGTCTTGCCCTCATTCACTACCAGGCCCATTCGGATCGCTTCGGCACGAAGAGGTCCTCCCCGATTTTGACGAAGCTTTTGGTGTTGCTTAAGGTCAGCTTACACAGCCGTATAAGTTTTGTGGGGATACCAAATTCAGCATGCATGCACCTGATTAGTTCTTCACCGCCGTATTTTCCAAAGTGTAATCTAATTACATATCTCATCCTTTTCGCTGTCAACAGAGGCTTCTCAGCGGCTTCTTCAATACTCTCTAATATTTCTTGCATTAATTCAACTTTATCTGCAACCTCCATTATCTGAAATATTTAATAATAATTGGATACATATACGCATAGGCATACGAGTATATGTTTGCTTGCTCATACATATATTTAAATATTGTAGTAAAACCCCAAATTTCAATTTCCGAATTTACGGCATTTATTCATTTGAAATTTAAGGCAGCTACAATCAGATCAAAGTGAGAAACAAAATAAAAGTGAAAGTCAAAATCTACAGAAACGAATAGAAACACAAAACGTGTCGAAGGAGCACAGCGACACGGTGCGCTGCCCCCTTCGTCGTCTCCCCTACAAACGAGTGTTTCATCAAAAGTATTCCCGTGTAAACTCAGACTATACGAGTAAAAATCTTATTGCACGCATGCATCTTCGTTTAGTAACAACGGGGTGATAGCGGGACGCAAGTAGCAGATTGCCAACTGTACATTTAATTTTTTGCAACTACAGATATGAGTAAGTAATTTAGATTTATTTATTTTATTTATTTACATTATAATTCTTTTCTACAATTCTTTGATATTTAAAAAGCACAGAGAACTACCAAGAAGCCAATCGGGTGCTACCTTTTCATCTTAGTAAGAATTAATTTTCTATTTTATCATCGGTTGTTATTAGTAGCAAGTAATTGCTATTAAACTGTTTCAGAAAAAAATGACTTTGAATTAAAGTGCTTAAATTTATTTACATATATTTAATCTGTTAAATTTATTTACATTTATTAAAATTGTTGAATTGATTTATACTTAAATGTTTATAAAATAAAAATTGCAACAATGAAGGGAAATGGCTTTTACAGATCTATTCTGTCGAGGTAATAAAATTTACATTGGTATTAAAATTTACCATTCTGTTAATTTTGTTACTATTTCGTATTCTGAATTCACTGCTACCCAGTAATTTTTTTGCCCGCGAAATAGGAAGTAACAAGCAATCTGCTTTTTGATTTTGTGTTGTTAATTTAATGTAGAGGCATATTTTACGTCTAGAATTCATTGAAGAAGAAGAAAAATGTGCAAACAGGCGCATGTTAAGAAGTTTGCGAGTAAAAATTACCCTTTTAATTTGGGAGATAGCGTTTTCATTCATTTTGTCGAACTGGTATATATTCCATATTCAATTGTTTATGACTTGATACAAAAATAAATAAACTTATTTTGTTGCGCTCCGTATTCCATTTCGAAGTGAATATTCTTCTTTTTTACCTTAACAACTGGCAAACGTAATTTGACACGAGCGAAAAAGCAGTGCTGTCAATGCTTTTTCAAACAACGTAACCTGTGCAAGAGAATACTAAATTCAAATTCGAGTGTTAAAAAAGTAACAAAATTTAATTTACCAGTAACAGTGACAATAGGCATGTTAATGGTATTTTTTTATATTTGTAAAGATTACATAGATTAGTTAAATGAAATATGTTAACATAAAGTGAGTTCATTTAAACAATGTTTTCCAGCTCTGCTTATGCCTGCATTGTAGTATTCGTTCCTAAAAATGGAGCTATTAAACTGCTGCTCATCATCAGGCAAGGATTCTTCTGGAATTTCTGCCTGCAAGAAGGCTTCCGATCATTTGAGCCAACATATGTCACGATTGGGTGATAACCCGTTAGCTCGTAGAACATTTTTCCATCACTTTCTTAAGGCCAAATTAACAAAAGTGATGTTTACATTTGTATATGTGTGCGTCATTCTCTCTTCGTGTCCTTGTGCATTTTCGTCATTCTTGTCGGACAGAACACAGCTAAGCGACAGCATTGACGTACAAGCCGAGCACAGATGAGCGACAGCACTGACAAAAATTTTCCCTACATATCTATACTTCTATACTTCTATATCTATACTAATATTATAAATGCGAAAGTCGTTTCGTTTGCTGCGCTTTCACGCAAAAACTACTTAACCGATCATCATGAAACTTTGTACACATACTCTTGGAGGTATCAGAATGAACATAGGCTACTTTTTATTTAATAAAAAAACTTATTTTTTAAATAAAATAAAGAAACTTTTTTGTCCAATAGCCACAATAGAGAATATACATACGCATGCATAAAGTAACGCCCCATATGCACAGAGAGAGAGAGAGAGAGTGGGACTATACATAGGTATAGGCACATATGTAGCTGCATTGAGATTAGTGTTGTATGTGTGTATGGGAGTATACAGTATACAGCATACATATCTACATGTATGGTGGCCATAAAATGTGAGCATACATACGTACATGTATGGTGGTGGCCTGGTCATCTATTTGCTGAGCGCTACGTTAACGCCATCTAGCGGGTAAAAGCTAAAAATATTTTACATCGGCTTCAGCAAGTACATACAGATATGACTTTCAATGAACATATTTACAACCAAACGCTAATTCTAATTGAAAACAAGGTTTTCACAATGGTTGGAAAAAAATTAGATGATTTTGGGATGCAAAGCCCTCAAAGAGATAATGAGGATGATTTCAACAATGAAATTGCTCGAGAGTTAGATTATGATTTCATAGCACTGCAGCGACAAGTAGAAGAATTAATCAATTTGTTACTTCCAGAGCAGGCTCATGTTCTCCATCAAGTTTTACGTAGAATAGAATACGGTAAAGGTGGACTCTTCTTTCTCGATGCACCAGGTGGAACCGGAAAGACGTTTGTGCTCAACTTATTATTAATGTACATCAGAAAAAACAGAAAAATAGCAGTTGCAGTAGCTTCGTCGGGTATTGCCGCGACGCTTTTAAACGGCGGCCGTACGGCACATTCCGTTTTGAAATTATCATTGAACCTTGCACATGAAGATTCGCCCATCTGTAATTTCAGTAAAAATAGTTCTCGAGGTAGGATGCTGCGAGAATGTAAGCTTTTAGTGTGGGATGAATGTACAATGCCTCACAAAAAGGCTATAGAAGCTTTAAACCGGACTCTTCAGGACCTGCGGGATAGTACAGATATAATGGGAGGAATGGTAGTTTTACTGGCTGGTGATTTTCGTCAAACCTTTCCAGTCAGCTGGGAATACCAGCAGATGAAATTCAAGCATGCTTAAAATCATCGAGCTTATGGTCGAGAGTTGAAAAGCTGAGTCTAAAAACAAATATGAGAGTGCATCTTCATAATGACGTGGATTCAGGACGTTATGCTGAAATGTTATTGAAAATTGGTGATGGTCGTTTAGATGTTGATGCTGAAGGTTGCGTATCACTTTCAAGAGAATTTTGTAATTTAGTCTGACTCAGGCTGAAATTGAAAAATTTGCCAACTTTGATTGGGATGATTCGGCTGACGAAGAAAATGAAGAAGAAGAAGATGAAAATATGGACAGAATTATAGAAGAAACTTTGGAAAATTTGGATAACAGCGCTGAAAAGATGCAAGTTGGTTTGATTGATCAATTTATTACAACCGAAAATGATGAAGATGTGAGTGAAAATGAAAACGGTGATGGAAAAAATTGATTTACGAAGTTTGAAGTGGAGTAGTAGAGAGTTTATGGAAAGCGAGACCAGTTGGAAAAGTAAATTATGCATCAATGCGGTGAAAAAACCTATCGAATATTTTAGTATTTTTTTTTGCGGATGAACTGTAGTAGAAAATATGTGACGAAACGAACTTATATTCCATGCAAACAAAGGGCATAGAATTGAAATGTACTGTGCCATATAGAATGGCGTGGGCGACCAATTTCAAACTAGCGGCCGTTGCAAGTGCAATACCAAGGAACAGATTCGAAAGAATCAATTCCGTTTGAACAATAATAGTTAACAGCCTCAGAAAGGAACACCTGAGTACGATAAGTTGTACAAAGTTCGGCCTTTGTTGGACTTCATGAAAAAAAACTTCAATGAAATTTTACAGGAAGAATACCAAAGCATTGATGAGCGAATGCTTGCATATAAAGGTATCTTATTATATATGAACATATGAAATATATTTTGGAATAATACAACAATACATTCTTTTCTTAGGTCAACATAGTTTGAAACAATATCTTCCAATGAAGCCCCACAAGTGGGGTTTCAAGATCTTCACTAGAGCTGGTGTATCTGGGATGATCTTCCAACATACCAGTAAACCAAAATTTCAAACTTTTTTTTGACAATTGGTTTTCTTCAATAATCTTGATTTCTCTGAAAGAGAAAGGAATATTAGCCGTTGGTACAATTAGAAGCAACCGATTGAAAAATTGTAGTCTAAGTAGTGAGAAGAAGCTTCAAAAACGAAGACGAGGATCAAGTGATTTCAAATATGAAACACTGGATTTCCAAGCTGTAAATGCAGCAAATGCAATGTGCACTTGTGCTCCAATCCTCAAAAAAATTGTTTTGTATCCTACCATACATAAATTGAAATAAACGGTATTTGAAAAAAAAATCAACTTGTATTTAAATTTATAACATCATTGCCCAATGTTGCATATACGCAATATCCTGTAGCTCTCAAACCAGGATACTAGGACATTGAAATTTTTGTCAGTTGATATTGAGGTCAACTACATCTTATATACATACTCAAAAAATTTTTAGCCATTCCCATTTTACTTTGGGCATGAGAGGGTTAATTTACACTTCTTAAAAGCAGGAAGTCTACTTGTATTTTACTTATGCTGCAACTACCCATCTCACGTACCTTCCGTCCATAGCAACCTATCTTATGAGAGCGCCATGCAACTGAAAAGATATCACCGCTCGCCCATACCGTTACTGACGGTTGTCCCATAGAAACCAGCGGCGATTTGATTTTTTCCGTAAAACCGGCTCAACTCATTTCTCGCTCTTGTACAAGGTTGCCAGTATAGACTTTGTAAACCAATATGAAATAAACTAATAACTATTAATATGAAAATGCATAGTTTTTTTCAAAGGAAATAAAAACTAAATTCGTAATTAATGATTTATTATCATATACATCATGTATATTTGATTGGTGTTAATATTCGAACATATAAATTATAAATTTTGTTGACGAAAATTATAAATTTGTTTAAAAGTATGCAAACACACTGACAGCTGGCAACATTTCGCCGCTGTGAGCAGCGTCGATAACTCGTGTATATACATCGCTTTTCCAGTCGGCTGTTATGGACGTTAGCAATGTAAAATGGGTAGTTGCAGCATTAGTCTGAGTTTACACGGGGATACTTTTTGTCGACCAAACACTCGTTTGTATGGGAGAGGACGACGACGATGAAGGCAGCGCACTGTGACAAGTTTTGTGTTTCTATTCTTCTCTGTAGATTTTGAAATTCCCTTTTATTATGTTTCTCACTTTGAAATTGAAATTAGGGATTTTTAATACAACATGTGTAATAAAATATATGTTTGTACATAGGTATGTGCATACAAACATATTTGCCTATGCGAATATATATACAATTATTAATAAATATTTCTTCTTAAAAGCAGGAAGTCTACTTGTATTTTACTTATGCTGCAACTACCCATCTCACGTACCTTCCGTCCATAGCAACCTATCTTATGAGAGCGCCATGCAACTGAAAAGATATCACCGCTCGCCCATACCGTTACTGACGGTTGTCCCATAGAAACCAGCGGCGATTTGATTTTTTCCGTAAAACCGGCTCAACTCATTTCTCGCTCTTGTACAAGGTTGCCAGTATAGACTTTGTAAACCAATATGAAATAAACTAATAACTATTAATATGAAAATGCATAGTTTTTTTCAAAGGAAATAAAAACTAAATTCGTAATTAATGATTTATTATCATATACATCATGTATATTTGATTGGTGTTAATATTCGAACATATAAATTATAAATTTTGTTGACGAAAATTATAAATTTGTTTAAAAGTATGCAAACACACTGACAGCTGGCAACATTTCGCCGCTGTGAGCAGCGTCGATAACTCGTGTATATACATCGCTTTTCCAGTCGGCTGTTATGGACGTTAGCAATGTAAAATGGGTAGTTGCAGCATTAGTCTGAGTTTACACGGGGATACTTTTTGTCGACCAAACACTCGTTTGTATGGGAGAGGACGACGACGATGAAGGCAGCGCACTGTGACAAGTTTTGTGTTTCTATTCTTCTCTGTAGATTTTGAAATTCCCTTTTATTATGTTTCTCACTTTGAAATTGAAATTAGGGATTTTTAATACAACATGTGTAATAAAATATATGTTTGTACATAGGTATGTGCATACAAACATATTTGCCTATGCGAATATATATACAATTATTAATAAATATTTCAGATAATGGAGTTTACAAATAAAGTTGAATTAATGCAAGAAATATTAGAGAGTATTGAAGAAGCCGCTGAGATTGACTCTGATGATAGTGAAAAGGATGAGACATGTAATTAGAACACTTTGAAAAAGGTAGAAATAGAGAAAAAAATGAAGAAGAAACAAGTGTCAAAAAAATTGCTTGAAGAAAGTGTCTCTGTTTGAACGTGAAGGGCGACACAAAAAAGAAAATTACGATAATAAGCGACAAAAGTATCTTTATGTAAACTCAGACTTATAAACACACTAACAACACTTGACTATGAAGGTGTTGCCACTCCAAATAACCTAGAATTAACAATAAAAATGCAAAAAAATAAAATAAGAAATCAATGCTGCCACTCAAACATTTTTTTTTATCTTAATCCTGGGCCGGACCAACACCGGCTTCGCCTTGCACAGTATTTTTAAGTAAAACTCTTTTATTTTCACACAACCTTTTCTCATTCAATTTGGCTTGGATATTATTGTTAATTTTTACATTATTTTACAGAGTGGCAACGCCTGCCTAGCCAAGGAATGTTAGTGTGTTTATAAGTAGCAGAACAGAAGCAGGCTCTCTGCATATTTATTTATTATTTTTTTTGTTGAAATATTAATATTTATTTATTGAGTCTGCTTCGACTCCGGAAGCCTAACAATAAGTAATAAAATCTTAAACTAAATTAAAACTTAAGGTCCATTAGTAGGAATGGGCTGCTGGCTTGATATTGCTCTTTAGAAGGCTACCTTAACTCTTCTCCGCAGGCGGATTTGACTTGTTACATGGGCCAAGGTGTTAGTATTTTTTTGCTGCGATTTCAATCTCTTCCTTGATGGTAGGTATATTTAGATCTCTATGAATATTTTCATTACGCATGTACCATGGTGCGCCCGTTATTACTCTTAACGTTTTCGATAGGAATTTTTGAATTATATCTATATTCGTCGTGTAGGTTGTGCCCCAAAACTGGATTCCATACATCCATATCGGGTTTATTGTTGTAGTATATATGAGGACTTTGTTGCTAAGGCTAAGTCCAGACTTCTTGTTTAAAAGCCAATGTAAACTGGCAGGTTTAAGTTTAAGTTACAGCTTTTTAGCTGCAATGCGTCGTCTCCAGTTAAGGGTCTGTCCAAGTGGATTCCGAGGTATGTAATTTCGTAATACAACAATACATTCTTTTCTTAGGTCAACATAGTTTGAAACAATATCTTCCAATGAAGCCCCACAAGTGGGGTTTCAAGATCTTCACTAGAGCTGGTGTATCTGGGATGATCTTCCAACATACCAGTAAACCAAAATTTCAAACTTTTTTTTGACAATTGGTTTTCTTCAATAATCTTGATTTCTCTGAAAGAGAAAGGAATATTAGCCGTTGGTACAATTAGAAGCAACCGATTGAAAAATTGTAGTCTAAGTAGTGAGAAGAAGCTTCAAAAACGAAGACGAGGATCAAGTGATTTCAAATATGAAGCAACGCATAACTTGATTGCTTGTCGTTGGTATGATAATAAAAGTGTACAACTGCTTTCAAACTATGCAGGTAAAAACCATGTGAGTGAATGCAAGAGATGGTGCCGTAAAGAGAAGAAGTTCATAACTATACCTCGTCCAGGTATAGTAGACTGCTACAACAAGCACATGGGAGGGGTTGATCTTGCGGATATGCTGCTTGAATTGTACAAAATCAACCACAGCTCAAATAAATGGTACATGCGCATAGTGTACTGGTGCATAAATTCGAGTTTAGTAAATAGTTGGTTGTTGTACCGCAGAGACATCACACATTCAGACGGCGAATTGAAGCATATGCCGCTCATAAATTTCCAATTGGATGTTGCTACAGAGCTTTTGAACTCAAGTCAAACTACACTTGTCTCAAACAAAAGAGGTCGTCCTTCATCACTCGTTTTGACAATGAATTCAGAAACTTCATCACCTTCTTCATCAACTCCGTCATCACCAGCTCCACCATCACCAAATCCACCATCACCAGCTCCTTCTACGAGTTCTGAATCAAATCCTTATAAAAGAGCAAATGTTGCAGAGCCTGCAAAATCCCTACGATTTGATGATTATAATCATTGGCCGGAATGGGGAACAAGAGACAGATGTAGGGTATGCAACACTGGATTTCCAAGCTGTAAATGCAGCAAATGCAATGTGCACTTGTGCTCCAATCCTCAAAAAAATTGTTTTGTATCCTACCATACATAAATTGAAATAAACGGTATTTGAAAAAAAATCAACTTGTATTTAAATTTATAACATCATTGCCCAATGTTGCATATACGCAATATCCTGTAGCTCTCAAACCAGGATACTAGGACATTGAAATTTTTGTCAGTTGATATTGAGGTCAACTACATCTTATATACATACTCAAAAAATTTTTAGCCATTCCCATTTTAATTTGGGCATGAGAGGGTTAATTTACACTTCTTAAAAGCAGGAAGTCTACTTGTATTTTACTTATGCTGCAACTACCCATCTCACATACCTTCCGTCCATAGCAACCTATCTTATGAGAGCGCCATGCAAATGAAAAGATATCACCGCTCGCCCATACCGTTACTGACGGTTGTCCCATAGAAACCAGCGGCGATTTGATTTTTTCCGTAAA
Organism: Ceratitis rosa; assembly: GCA_037013455.1. Lineage (NCBI taxonomy): Eukaryota > Metazoa > Arthropoda > Insecta > Diptera > Tephritidae > Ceratitis > Ceratitis rosa. The sequence continues at coordinate 5,096,080 of JAWMAG010000015.1, read as the reverse complement.
ACCGGCTCAACTCATTTCTCGCTCTTGTACAAGGTTGCCAGTATAGACTTTGTAAACCAATATGAAATAAACTAATAACTATTAATATGAAAATGCATAGTTTTTTTCAAAGGAAATAAAAACTAAATTCGTAATTAATGATTTATTATCATATACATCATGTATATTTGATTGGTGTTAATATTCGAACATATAAATTATAAATTTTGTTGACGAAAATTATAAATTTGTTTAAAAGTATGCAAACACACTGACAGCTGGCAACATTTCGCCGCTGTGAGCAGCGTCGATAACTCGTGTATATACATCGCTTTTCCAGTCGGCTGTTATGGACGTTAGCAATGTAAAATGGGTAGTTGCAGCATTAGTCTGAGTTTACACGGGGATACTTTTTGTCGACCAAACACTCGTTTGTATGGGAGAGGACGACGACGATGAAGGCAGCGCACTGTGACAAGTTTTGTGTTTCTATTCTTCTCTGTAGATTTTGAAATTCCCTTTTATTATGTTTCTCACTTTGAAATTGAAATTAGGGATTTTTAATACAACATGTGTAATAAAATATATGTTTGTACATAGGTATGTGCATACAAACATATTTGCCTATGCGAATATATATACAATTATTAATAAATATTTCAGATAATGGAGTTTACAAATAAAGTTGAATTAATGCAAGAAATATTAGAGAGTATTGAAGAAGCCGCTGAGATTGACTCTGATGATAGTGAAAAGGATGAGACATGTAATTAGAACACTTTGAAAAAGGTAGAAATAGAGAAAAAAATGAAGAAGAAACAAGTGTCAAAAAAATTGCTTGAAGAAAGTGTCTCTGTTTGAACGTGAAGGGCGACACAAAAAAGAAAATTACGATAATAAGCGACAAAAGTATCTTTATGTAAACTCAGACTTATAAACACACTAACAACACTTGACTATGAAGGTGTTGCCACTCCAAATAACCTAGAATTAACAATAAAAATGCAAAAAAATAAAATAAGAAATCAATGCTGCCACTCAAACATTTTTTTTTATCTTAATCCTGGGCCGGACCAACACCGGCTTCGACTTGCACAGTATTCTTACGTGAAACACCTTTGTAAGTTGGCGGCCTTTGGTCGCATTTAAAAAAAATAACCCTGGGCCGGACCAACACCGGCTTCGCCTTGCACAGTATTTTTAAGTAAAACTCTTTTATTTTCACACAACCTTTTCTCATTCAATTTGGCTTGGATATTATTGTTAATTTTTACATTATTTTACAGAGTGGCAACGCCTGCCTAGCCAAGGAATGTTAGTGTGTTTATAAGTAGCAGAACAGAAGCAGGCTCTCTGCATATTTATTTATTATTTTTTTTGTTGAAATATTAATATTTATTTATTGAGTCTGCTTCGACTCCGGAAGCCTAACAATAAGTAATAAAATCTTAAACTAAATTAAAACTTAAGGTCCATTAGTAGGAATGGGCTGCTGGCTTGATATTGCTCTTTAGAAGGTTACCTTAATTAGTTAGTATTTTTTTGCTGCGATTTCAATCTCTTCCTTGATGGTAGGTATATTTAGATCTCTATGAATATTTTCATTACGCATGTACCATGGTGCGCCCGTTATTACTCTTAACGTTTTCGATAGGAATTTTTGAATTATATCTATATTCGTCGTGTAGGTTGTGCCCCAAAACTGGATTCCATACATCCATATCGGGTTTATTGTTGTAGTATATATGAGGACTTTGTTGCTAAGGCTAAGTCCAGACTTCTTGTTTAAAAGCCAATGTAAACTGGCAGGTTTAAGTTTAAGTTGCAGCTTTTTAGCTGCAATGCGTCGTCTCCAGTTAAGGGTCTGTCCAAGTGGATTCCGAGGTATGTAATTTCGTCGTCTTGCGGTATCGATCCATTGTTGAGCTTAACAGTAGGACACGTTTTTAGCCTTAATGTAAAAGTTATGTGTTTGCACTTGTTTTCATTAACTTTTATGCGCCATTTCGCTAGCTTCTTCAAATAATTTAAGATGCTGCTGTAACACTTTTGTGGCTGTCGATTACGTATAGCAGTATTATCCGCAAATATTGACGTAGTTACTTCGTCACTTGTAGGAATATCTGCGCTAAACAGTATGTACAATATTGGTCCAAGAATACTACCCTGCGGAACACCTGCCGTAATTAGACACTCTTCTGTTATGTAATCATTTACTTTTACTGTGAATCGCCTGTTAGATAAGTAGGATTCAAGGATATTGTGGAACTTGTTAGGTAATGATTTTTTAATTTTATGAATGAGGACATCATACAACACTTTGTCAAATGCTTACGCCACATCAAGAAAAACGGCCGAGCAATACTCTTTCATTTCGAAAGCTTTCCTTATTTCATTTGTTATACGCTTTACTTGTTCAATTGTGCCGTGTTTTTCCCGAAAACCAAATTGATGGGTAGGAAATAATATCATTTTGATGGAGAAAAGGAGTAATTTTTGATAGCAGCTCTTTTTCGAAAAGTTTTGATAGGCAAGGCAACAGGCTGATTGGTCTATATGGTGACGTCAGGGTTGCGTCTTTACCTGGTTTAACTATCATAATTATCTGCGACTTTCTCCAGATTTGTGGATAATATCCTAGCATTAAAATGGCACTGATAAGCTTTGCAAGAAAAACGAGAGCAATGCTTGGCAATTCTTTTAGCATTTTTGGTGAAATATGATCGTCTCCTGGAGATTTGTTTCGATTTAAGGCGGTAATAGTGTTTTTTAGTTCAGGCACAGATGCTCCGCAAGTAACAGTGTATCTAGGAGCAGTATGCTATGGAGACAAAGGTGCACTATATGTAGCAGTATTTGGTTGAAATACTGTGCTGAACTGCTCTGCGAAACAAGACGCCTTTTCTTCATCCGTTCTTGCCCATGAACCATTACGCATTCTCAACGGTACTTCAGTGCTTACTGGCGGCTTAAGGTTTTTGCTAGCTTTCCATAGAAATTTTTTAGTAGAAACGTTGGGAGACAAAGACGTTATAAGATGTTTGATATTTCTTTCTTCTTCGTATACTAATGCCTTTTTTAGTTTGTTTTCTGCCACCTTAAGACGAATTTTTGCATCGGGAGATCGGCAGGCTTGCCATTCGCGACGCAAACGTCGCTTATTTCGGACCAGTAACTCTTTTCCACTATTAGTTATCAATGCCTTTGCTTTTGTATTCTGCTCTGGTGTGGCTATAGTTGCTGCTGTTGCTAGTATACTGTTAAATACAAGTAACTCATTTTCAACGTCAGTTCCTCTCTCTATTTGGTCTTTATATGACTGCCTATTTATTTTTTATATATAAGCCAGTTAGTTCTTGATGTAGTTAGTCGAAAAGCATGCTCACTATCAATTGGTTGTTCGTTCAACTTAATGATTATTGAAGAATGATCAGAAGATAAGTCAGCACAGGTTTCAGCAAATACTAAACTTCTATCTACGTTTTTAGTGACTGTAAAGTCAATCAGGTTAGGTAATTTCCTTGAGTCCGTAGGCCAGTAAGTTGGTTGTCTTGGGGAGATAAAATCGTAACTATTTTTTGTACTTATGATCGTGTTATATAACTGACGACCTTTCGGGTTAATTAGCCTCGATCCCCAATGAGTATGCCTCGCATTGTAATCACCTCCAGCTAGGAACCTGTCTCCTAGAGTTATAAAAAAGTCGCTAAATTGTTTTTCTGTTATTACGAAACGTGGCGGACAGTAAATTGCAGCTAAAGTAAGGTCAAGGGTTTAAGGGTGATCGAGATTGACTGCAACCAATTTGTTGAAAAGGAATTAAGAAAGTTATGCTTTAAACGGTTCCTTATGAGTATAGCTGTGCCACCATGTGCTTTGCCATCTGGGTGATTAGTGTTGTACAGCTTAAACCCAGGGATGTTTTATGCTGGTTTACACCATTAGCATTCTACCTATAAGCAAATCCTGAGTTCACTCATTTTTTGGTCAACAGGGTTTGGAGCATTTGGTTTTGCGCCTTTACTAGGTCTTGAACTATACTTTGCATGGTTGACATAAATTGTGTCATGCACTGGGTTAGATTAAGAATCATGGTCTCAACTCCAGTACTGGATGGGGTGACTGGTGGGGCCTGTACGTTGGCTTTTAGTATGTTGGCATAGGACATTTGACCAATATTTGAGCTGGGTATGTTGGAAAGGCTCGGAATGGAAGTAGTATATGGGAGTTGGTTCCGTTTGGCTTGTATACCCTGAGAAAGTTTAGATTTTAAATCTTTGTAAACCGGACAACCTCTATAATTAGCGGTGTGATTGCCACCGCAGTTGCAACACTTTTTTGTGTTGCATCCGTTTTATTCAAAGGGCATTTGGTAGAATGGTGAAGATCACCACATGCTATGCAAACGATACGTAAATTACAATAGGATTTTGTGTGACCAAATTCCTGACAGTTTATGCATTGCACGGGACCATTACGCTTAAGCGCTTCTCACTGATTCTTCGGTGTAATAGGTATTTTAAACCATAAATTGGATGCGTTTCGTTTTTCTTAAGTTGATCTAAGCTTGGCGATAAGAACACTTTAAACATAGGCTGCGGCACTTTATTTCTGTTAATTATGTTAACGACCGCCCTAATTTCAAACCCTGGCTCCTTTAGAGCTTCTTTTATGTCACATGAGTCAACAGTCCCTTTAATTCCTTTAATTACAACAATCAGACCTTTCGCGCTCTTCAATTGGTAAGAGTAATAATACTTGTTGTTTGCAGAGAGAAACTCAACGACTTCACGAAAGTATTTTTCACTGTGTACTTGTATTTTTGTCTCGTCTATGTTTCCTTTTTTAAGAGGTACAATGTGAAAATTGTTGGAACCTATTATCTTAGCTATGTTCGTAACTAGCGAATTGGAGCTGCGCTCCCGCAAGTAGATTGGTGGAGGTTTAGTACTGACGACTGTGGAAATACCCTTCGGGTCTGTTATAGGCTCTTCCTCATTTAACGGGGCAAATCTGTTCCCTTTTAGTGCATACCATCAGCATCGATAGTGGAGCCAACGGTATTATACTTCTTAGCATTATTCACTTTTTTGGGAGGACTAGATTTCCTCTTTTTATTTACCACATTTATGTACCGATCAATGCCTGTCTGCACTGCCGACCCTTTTTTCATTTTGGCTGTCTCACCTTGCTCAGTATTAGTCGCCCGCACTGGAGTTGCTGCTGCTGCTGCGCTGCTTGACTGCATAGCTGTTTGTTTTTCTGTTGGGAAGAGAGTTTTTTCACTCTTTGCTTTCTCTGTTGTTACTAAGGTCTGCGTTGATCGCTCATTTCATCGCCGGTTCACTTGTTACTTAACGTTTTCGTTTCTCTGTTTATTTATTTAATTTATTTTTTTTTTTATTTATTATTATATTTGTTTATTGCCAACTTAAGTGGCTATACACCCGCTACAGTCGATGTATAAGTTTAAACGATTTAATATTTACGTTTACTTAGTCTTTAAGTGAAGTTACGGAGCCGATCAAAAAAACACGTCCGTACACTTTGACAACATAACTTGTCAAACATAATATAATATAACGATTTTCGGATTGTAAATACAACTTAGCGATAATTTTAACGATATTCGCTATTTTCTAACCGTAATATAAAGATTTTCGAATCGCAATAAGTGTACTTATTTTAACGATATTCGACAAATCACTAACTAAGCGACGAATATGTTTAAATTGTTAGCGATATCGACAAAATATTGTTATTTTATTAAGGTTAAAATAAAGTAAAGTAAATCGGAAAATTGTTACATAAAATTAAAAATAAATAATAAATCCGAAAAATCGTGTCGACAAAAGTTACAGAATTACCTCATTGGTCAGTGTTAAAATATCCACATAAGGCCCGTTTTCAAGATGGCTGATTAACTTAATCTTTAGCCGGAGCATAGCCAGATAATTTGATGTGACACTTTCGTTGTCACCAAGTTCTGGCTGGTTTCATCACAACTGCATAATAGCTGGGATTTGCTTACATATTTCTATACAATTTGGTTAAGTGATGATCTTCAAAATCAAATTCCGTTTTCATTTTAATTTTTTTTTTAATTTACTTTTTTGGTTTATAAATTAAAATAAAAGTTTAATTCAATGAATTTCATTTTATATATTTTCATATGGAAAAAAGACTTTCAGTTATTTAAATTACATGTATAGTTATAAATGAACTTATGATTCTTATAAAAATAAACCAATCTTGTAAAACAATCTGTACTATGTTTTCGTCTGCATCAGCGGATATTCCTGCCGGTTCATGTACTTGAACTTCTGCTTCATCCAAATTAGAGTCAGTGTTCTGGATGACAATGCTGTGTTGCTTGCATGGGCAACAACGATATTCATAGTTGTGTTGAGTGAACCTCTAAATCCGGCGTTTTCATACTGTAATTTCGAGTACAGATTTGAGATTCATTGTAAAGCCGTTCAGCGCAAAGATTGTGCTATCAAAGTAGACATATCATATAATTGCCGACTCCATAATCACTGTCGCCCATTAAAAAGCAAAATCCATAGATATGTTTTGTTCAAACCGATGCTTCAGACGAATAGTTTTAAAAATAATGCTGCGAAAAGTGTGTATTGTGCTCTCAATTTCTCTGCTTGTTTGCGGTATACTGATGAATGATTGAAAAAGTGTCGCTACTGCAATTGACGCTATTTGCCACCCGATTTGCAGTCGCTACGTTTATTCCACACAAACATTCGAATGCATAATTTTTTTATTATTTTATTGTTTGCGGCTGTCAAATTATCTTCTGTTTAACATCTCATCGCCATTCATTGTTAATTGAGAGAGCGAGATACACGCGCAAGTAGTTGCAAACATAAGTTTCAAACTTGCCATGTTGTATTAAAAGTTGCCCGTGTATTGGCATGTTTTTGACTAGGTTACGCTCTCGTTTTAAGTTACGGTTGAAGTTATGCTCAAGTCCAACTATGTAAGTGAGTACAGTCATGTTGAGCACTTCAACTGAAATATTTTTTCTTGTGAATGTGCTTTCGAGTTAATATTATGAATATGAAGCGTAGTTCCTGCTTCATTTAACATTCATTCAACATTGGATTTCGCTATAGTCGGAAATTGAAAAAAACTGGAGAGGAGATTGCGGTCGGGTGCAGGGGCCAAAGACGAGTACATGCCAAACCTATGATACTTTGACAAACAGGAGTGTTTGAGACAATGGCCGACGTCTGAGGGTAAGTTTATTTGGACGAAAAGCGTTTCAAAATGTCAGAGTTTACAAAATATTGTTTCCTTGTAAATTTATTGTAAGGACCTCAAAATCCTGGATTGTTGGAGCGCTTACAACAAAACATATATACACATATTTTCATATGATAGATTTAATATGTTTATCAAGATAGAAATGAAACCACGTTCGCTTCGCTTGGGGATGTAAAGAAGAAGAAGGTACACTTCTTTATTGGAAATGACGTAAAGCAAGTGAGACAAGTCAAAATAATATTTGATTTTCCAATACTCTACATAAACCGAAATTTTGTATTTCTAAGATGCCAAAGATGAGAGCGCTCAAAAATCCGCAATTTGGGGAACGCTCTCAGCTGCAATTTGAGTGATTTTGAGCAATTATTAGAAAATTTAACCTAATTTTTTGTTTAATTAATTTTCCATAACTTGTGGATGGTGGTTGCACTGAGATTTGAACCCGAGCCTTCCGAATGTCAGTACGCAATGCTAACCACTCGGCTACTGCGGCCGGCCTACCAACATATCTATATATATAAAAATGAATTGCTGTTCGTTAGTCTCGCTAAAACTCGAGAACGGCTGAACGGATTTATCTTATCTTGGTCTTTAATTATTCGTGGAGGTCTAGGGAAGGTTTGAAAAGTGAGAAAAATTCGAATAATTGCCGGGAAAATCCTCAAAACAGTATTTTTCTATTTCCCATACAAACGTTTTCTAAATAATACGATATTATATTGTGTTACGAGTTACGATATCTATGAGGGCATCCTTCTATCTTTGTGGCTATGTGCGAGTTAACGACATAGCCGCAGACCGCATACATATGTACATACATACAAACATACACATGTACATACATACATACATATCATAAATACTTATATATAAGTGACATAACACTTATTCCCTGCAAGACGGGTAGCTGTTGCCTAACATGTTATCCGCCTGTTACTTTACATACGTGCATTTGTTATTGGAATTGTTACTTTTCTTCTAGCCGTGGGAAAAAAACAACAAATTTCCCCGCTTTGTTTCACGTACGTGTGATTCTCTTTTTCATTCACTCGCATTGTATTTATCGGTATGCGACATATATTCGCCTTTTTTAATTTTCGTATATTTTTGTTACCGTATTTGTAATACATCTGTTATTCAAAACAAGCACGTATGTTACTCGATCTGGCAGCAACTGTCTATTGAAAACAAATGTACATGATATCGTATCTGCTACCCATGTGTTGTTGGAAACATAATCATTTGTTAGCATATCTATTGGTGAGTTATTCAAAAGTTATTCACCAGACCTGTCACCGGTGAGTTATTCAAAACAAATGTCTTTGTTATCGGACATGTTACTCATTAGTTATTGAAAAAAGATGTCTCTGTTACCCGACTTGTTACATATAGCTTATTGACCATCTACCTAGGTATATTTCCTTTAAAATGAAAAATAGCATTTTTATGTTTATTTCTGTTTATTTAAAATATAAATAATAAAAATTTACATATTTACATTTTTGATTTAAAAAGTTATAGTTTTTTTTATGAAATAATTAAATGAAAATTGTTAATTTAAATTATTTTTACATATATGCTCAACAAAATTAATGGCACATTCATTTGTAATACTTAATAGACAATGGTACTAAAATTTTGTCTAACTAAAAATAAGTTTTAGAGTAATTAAAATATTAACACAGCTGCTCCAGCGGAAAAACTCCACTCCGTTGGAAATATTATGTGGAGTAGGACCTGGTTGAACCAACGGTGTTGTTAACTCGGTTTTATTCGTGACAGCTATCTACGCCAGTAAAGAAGAAGTATACCAATGGAATCTGAAATATACAAAAAATAATTAGTATGATGTATTTTATTGATTTTTTATCTTTATTCCTAGCATATACGACCGGTTAATATAATACAATTAATCGCAATAAAAGCTTTACAAAGAACATAGCTATTTGCATACATTATTTGTGTACATACGTAAAAAAATGTAAAATTTTTACGAAAAAATAAAATTTTTTTAATAGTATATATCATGAAATAAAAGATAATTAAATAAACTATCTTCCAAAACTCATTTAAACAAATTTGAGTTAAATATTCAAACAAAAAAAGAACTTTTGTTACAACATTGCTTTTCTACACCCGGATATATGTAGGACTGGCACATGCAATACAAAAGTGCAAAATTTTCACAAAAAAATTAAATTTTTTTAAATAAATTTCATCAAACGAAAAGATAATTAAATAAACTTTATTTAAAAATGCATTTAACCAAATTTAAGTTAATTGTTTAAACAAAAAATTAACTTTAGTTACATTGCCAAATTAGTACACCCGCATATGTGTATGACTGCCACATGCAATACAAAAGTGCAAAATTTTTAGAAAAAAATCAAATTTTTTTAAAATGAATTTCCTCAAACTAATAGACAATTAAATAAACTTTAATTTAAAATTCATTTTAATTAATTTAAGTTAATTTTTTTTAACAAAAACAGAACTTTTGTTACAACATTCCCAATTTCTACATACATACGAATATATGAATGACTGGCACATGCACAAAAAAATGCAAAATTTTCACAATAAAATAAAATTTTTTTTAACTAAATTTCATCAAACTAAAAGATAATTAAATAAACTTTATTTTATTTATTTTAACTAATTTTATTAAACTAATTTAAGTTAAATGCTTAAACAAAAAGAGAAATTTTGTTTAAACATTGCCAATTTGTACACACGCATATACGAGTATGTATGACTGACACATACACAACAAAAAGCTAGAATTTTTACCAAAAAAAACATTTTTTTTAAATAAGTTTGATTAAACTTAAAGACAATTGAACAAACTTTCTTTTAAATTTAATTTTAACAAATTTAAGTTAAACAATTTATCCCAATAAAAGGTTTTCAAAGACCTTGCTATTTGCATATACGTTTGGTACATGCTTACATGTACATATGTATGCTTGGCACATAATCAACAAATGTAGATTTTATACAAAATAATTTCTTTACACTGCAACTACGGCCAAATGGATACACACTTTCGCACTAAGTTATATACGATTTTTGCTGTAGCTTCAAACAATAATAAATGAAAAACTTACGTTTTGATTATTTATGAAGGACGTTTTGCGATGATAATCCTGTCGATATTCGTATTAATTCACTTGAAGCTTGCGTTGATAATCCAAATAAAATGCTGTGATGTGGTGGCTATTGATTCTATGAACAACGCTGAAATAAACAATATTGTTATTCTCATAAAACCAAAAATAAAACGTAAATATCATATGTACATACATACAATATGTACATATGCGCACATTCGTCTTTATGCACATACGTATGTAGATATGCATATACACATATGCATATGTTGTTATCTTACCTTATTTCTTGATCTAATGTTGCTCCAACTCTGCTACAGCTAATAAAGAAATTGTTAAGAAACAAATAATTAATTATTATTCATAAATTTATTTATATTTTATAAAATAACACATCTCACCTCTCAGCGTCTTCAGTTGAAAAAGTAAATGGCGGAAAATTTTCAAAGGCCATATTTGAAAATGTGTATGCGCACATTTCTTTCTAATATACTAGGCAATCGTTTTCGATATATGGTACTCGTCTTACTACAGAAATTGCCTATAGGAAGGAAAAAATAGTTTTGTGGATGTAGTGGTAAAGCAGCAAAATTTTACGATATTAGTTGCCAAATGGTTACCTCCGTCTTGCAGGGATTAGACATAAATACATAAAACCAAACGACATAGCCGCACACCGCATACATATGTACATTAGGGTGGGTCAAAAAAAACTTTTATTTTTTTTTGATCTGACACACAAAAACTAGTTGCTAGGCACCTTTAGAGAGTACTAACTTAGTATGAGCTCTTAATTTTAATGGGAACATGATGCTCATCATAGTTTTCTATTTTCAATTTAGTTCGATATTAATATGATCACATCTTATCACCAATAGCTTCTTAAGCCCGTATCGTTGTCATAATTCATAGGAAATTGAACGCTCTACAAAATTGATCTGTTACACTTTTTTCATATACCTAACCAATTAAAAGATATTTAAGGTCAAAAATTGGAGAATTTAGAAAAAAACAATTTTTTTTTCTGAATTTTATGACTTACTCAGTAATTATTATTATTGAATGAGCTTCTCAGATTTTTGTAGGAAATTTAATTCTCTACAAAAATGGTCTCCTATACTTTTTCGATTACTCGAACCATATTCACGATATTCCCACTTGAATTATAATATGTACTGATACTCATAGCTTTTTGATAATTATTTTTAATTTACACGTTTTATTCTTAAATATTGAAATATTAATAGTAATTTAAGTTTATTTCCAATAGAATAGCAGTTTCCAAAGTATATTCGACCCTTTGATTGGGAAAATATTTTTTCTTGATCAATTCTCTGACGATATTTTCTTTCTGGGGATTTAGTTCTAAATATTGGTAATTTTGTTAACCTTTGCTTGTTGTATTAGCGCTACCTATGATATTATGATATATCTATGTTCTATTCTATTCTATTCTATTGGAAATAAACTTAAATTACTATTAATATTTCAATATTTAAGAATAAAACGTGTAAATTAAAAATAATTATCAAAAAACTATGAGTATCAGTACATATCATAATTCAAGTGGGAATATCTTGAATATGGTTCGAGTAATCGAAAAAGTATAGGAGACCATTTTTGTAGAGAATTAAATTTCCTACAAAAATCTGAGAAGCTCATTCAATAATAATAATTACTGAGTAAGTCATAAAATTCAGAAAAAAAAATTGTTTTTTTCTAAATTCTCCAATTTTTGACCTTAAATATCTTTTAATTGGTTAGGTATATGAAAAAAGTGTAACAGATCAATTTTGTAGAGCGTTCAATTTCCTATGAATTATGACAACGATACGGGCTTAAGAAGCTATTGGTGATAAGATGTGATCATATTAATATCGAACTAAATTGAAAATAGAAAACTATGATGAGCATCATGTTCCCATTAAAATTAAGAGCTCATACTAAGTTAGTACTCTCTAAAGATGCCTAGCAACTAGTTTTTGTGTGTCAGATCAAAAAAAAAAATAAAAGATTTTTTTTGACCCACCCTAATGTACATACATACAAACATACACATGTACATACATACATACATATCTATATGTATAAAAATTCGAATAATTGCCGGGAAAATCCTCAAAACAGCATTTTTCTATTTCCCATACAAACGTTTTCTAAATAATACGATATTATATTGTGTTGCGAGTTACGATATCTATGAGTGCATCCTTCTACCTTTGTGACTATGTGCGAGTTAACGACATAGCCGCACACCGCATACACATGTACATACATACATACATATCATAAATACTTATATATAAGTGACATAACACTTATCTATATATATAAAAATGAATTGCTGTTCGTTAGTCTCGCTAAAACTCGAGAACGGCTGAACGGTTTTATCTTATCTTGGTCTTTAATTATTCGCGGAGGTCTAGGGAAGGTTTAAAAGGGGAGAAAAATTCGAATAATTGCCGGGAAAATCCTCAAAACAGCATTTTTCTATTTCCCATACAAACGTTTTCTAAATAATACGATATTATATTGTGTTACGAGTTACGATATCTATGAGTGCATCCTTCAATCTTTGTGGCTATGTGCGAGTTAACGACATAGCCGCACACCGCATACATATGTACATACATACAAACATACACATGTACATACATACATACATATCATAAATCTATATACAATATATAAAAATGAATTGCTGTTCGTTAGTCTCGCTAAAACTCGAGAACGGCTGAACGGATTCATCTTATCTTGGTCTTTAATTATTCGTGGAGGTCTAGGGAAGGTTTAAAAGGTGAGAAAAATTCGAATAATTGCCGGGAAAATCCTCAAAACAGTATTTTTCTATTTCCCATACAAATGTTTTCTAAATAAAATGGAGAGTCAATTTTTAATCCGCTGCATAAAGTTCAAATTCGCGTGCGCGTTGGAGGATCTAATACCGCGTTCCGAAACAGACAGGGCGGCACATCCACCGTCGACAACATTAACAAGTTTCTTCACAGTCTGCCAAACTCGCACTTTGCTGTATGCTGACATGCCACGCTATTACACATGGAACGCATAATCGAAATCGTTTCAGCGTCGAAAACAAGGAACACCAGTTGAAGGACATCCAAATGTATTTGCTTCAGATGCTCTGGGTCGCATCTACACAGTACATCCAAATAACGATGAATGTTATTATTTGCGGTTGTTTTTGGTGAATGTTCGTGGTCCGACATCGTTTTAACAACTGAGAACAGTTAATGGACAGCTGCGCGCGACTTTCCGTGAGGCATGTCAACTATTACATTTACTTGAGAACGATTCGCACTGGGAGGATACGCTCAAGGATTCTGTAATACCAAATTCGTACATTGTTTGCAATTATCATATCGACATGTTTCCCCTCGAATCCAAAAGATTTGTGGGTTAAGTATAGAGATGACATGTCTGAGGATGTTTTGCATCGTGTGCGCCGTCAAACTTTGAATCCTACACTACAAATGACTGAAGAAATTTACAATGACACATTGATCATGATAGAAGATATGTGTTTATTGATGGCAAATAAAGTATTGTCGTGTTTGGGAATGACAGCACCCAATCGTCATATGCACGATGCATTAAACCACAAGTTGCAAAGAGAACATCAGTACGACATTGAAGCATTGGCCGAAACAATTCGTACAAATGTTCCACAAATAAATCAACAACAAAGAATTGCGTACGACACTTTGATAGAAGCTGTGAACAGTGGATCTGGTGGAATTTATTTCCTTGATGCTCCCGGAGGAACCGGAAAAACGTTTTTAATTTCATTGCGTTTGACGAGGATCAGATCGCGAAATGATGTTGCTCTATCGTTGGCTTCAACTGGAATAGCTGCGACTCTGCTAGAAGGCGGGCGAGCTGCACATTCTGCCTTGAAATTACCACTAAACATGCAAATCACCGAAACACCAATTTGCAACATCGCCAAAAATAGCGCACCGGCCAAGATCCTACAGGTATGCAAATTGATTGTTTGGAATGAATGCACAATGGCCCATAAGAGGTCACTGGAGACACTGGACAGAACGTTGAAAGATCTTCGTGACAACCAAAATATTTTTGGTGGGGCTATGATTCTGTTGTCAGGCGATTTTCGTCAGACTCTTCCAGTTATTCCCCGATCAACTGTTGCTGATGAACTAAATGCATGCCTAAAATCATCAAATTTGTGGCAGTACGTAAAGACACTCCACTTAACAACTAACATGCGAGTACTTTTGCAACAAGATGAAACTGCAAATGTGTTTGCGAAGCAGTTGTTAGGCATTGGAAATAATAAAGTTGCAGTGGACACCTCGACCGGATTCATCACATTACCTACAGATTTCTGTCACATCACAGACTCAAAAGTGGAGCTTATTCAGCGAGTTTTCCCAGATATAGTGCAAAAGTTCAATAACCATAATTGGCTGGGTGAACGAGCAATATTAGCAGCGAAAAATAAAGATGTCGAGGATCTTAATGCGACCATTCAGAATTTTCTTCCAGGACAGTTGGTTTCCTTCAAATCAGTCGACACCGTAATGAACCAGGATGACGTAGTCAACTATCCCACTGCGTTTTTAAATTCACTGGAATTTCCTGGATTACCACCTCACAATTTGCAGTTAAAAGTAGGATCAGTTGTCATCATGCTGGGAACATTAATCAACCTCGACTATGCAATGGAACAAGACTGGCTGTGAATAGACTGATGAATAACGTCATTGAGGCGACAATCATAAAAGGAAAATACAAAGGAGAGGATGTCTTGATCCCGCGGATACCGATGATTCCAACGGACTTACCATTCGATTTTAAACGCTTACAATTTCCAGTACGTCAGGCCTTTGCGATGACCATAAATAAATCGCAAGGACAGTAGTTAGAAGTTTGTGGAATCAACTTGGAGTTTCCCTGTTTCGCGCATGGACAATTATACGTCGCGTGTTCGCGCATCGGAAAACCGTCTTCTTTGTTTATTTACGCACCACAAAACAAAACAAAAAATATAGTTTATAAGAAAGCTTTAAATTAATTAACAGATTGTATTTTAACAGCGTGTGTCTGTGAATATCAAATTTAAACCTTATAAATAGCCAGTATTTCAGGAAAACTCTGTTTTGTAAGTAAGCAACATGATGTATCGAAAATAATAATAAAACTTCATGCTTTATTCAATAAATGCTTTTTTGTTAAATACGGATTCGATTTGTTTGTTTTAAAATCATTTTATACAAAAGATTAGGTCTTTTATTTATCGATGAGGCAGTACGGAGTCTGCCGGGTCAGCTAGTATGTTTATAAAATATGCTCTTCATTTCAGCTATATTTAATAAAAGGTTCAATAGAGTTGTTAAATGCAGAAGTTTTTACCTTTGTTTAGTTCGCAAAACACGACATCTCTGCTTAAGATCACCTTTTTCGTTTGCGCATTATAAAGCCTGTATGCTTTGGAAACTGAAGAATACCCAATGAAATTGCATTCAATTGATTTTTCATCTAGTTTTTTCGTTTTTCTGTAGGTACTTTTGCGAAGGCTTTACAACGAAACACTCTGAGCAACGTTAAATTAGGTTCATCGTTTGTCCAAATTTCTTCAGGTGATTTTACGCCTGTACCTTTACATGGAATCCGGATAATAATATATTTGCAGCTATTATATATATGCTGCTTCGGTCCAAAATGTTTTTGGTACGCCAGAATCAAATAATAAACAACACAATTTTTCCATTACACTTCAGTTCATGTTTGTTTGTTTGTTTGATTTTTGGCCAACGCTTTAAATTTGGTGAAATAATCGAAAACTTCACTTTTGTTTTTTTATGATGTAAATAAACAATTTTCTTGAAAAATCATCAATAAATGAGACGAAGGATTTGCACCCACTAAACGATTTAATTGGAAGCGACTCACTTACATAACTGTGGATAAGCTCTATCAGACGACTTGCACGTTTTCCTGTCATTGAAGGGAGCACGATTTTGTTTGCCCTTTATGCATATGTAACACAAGTTGTTTTCATTTTGTGTTGTTAATTTGTTCAGTTTATTTTTCAAGAAACTCATGTTATTAAAACTTTCATGCCTAAGACGCCGATGCAATAAAACCATATTTTCTTGGGGCTTGTTAGTTCTTGTGCAGCTAACGATTTTTCGCTTTGCACTGTGTCTAATTTAAACAAATCATTAACAAGGCTGGCTGTCGCAATAACATTGCCATTACGATCAAAAATTTTACTATCTGACTTACAGATAGAACGTTAACACATAAGCTCAGTACAAAATAGAGATTGTTGATTTGGATTTCTTTTTATTTACCATTATTCATAATAGTTTGCCTTACGCTTCAAACACTAACATTTATTATTTTCTTGTTATTCGCGACAATCACCCCTTTCTAAAGAGATCGACTTTTCTTTTTACATATGTGCAGTGCAGCCAGTAGAGTATATTAGGAAGAGGGATTCCACCTTACCGAACGGAAGACCAGTGGAGGGTGTTTCACCTCCGCGATCTTTCAGAACGTAAAGTAGAAAGTATAATCTAGTTTGTAGTAATCAAAAATAAATAAACTTTAGATGCTTTTTCAGGTCATTATTGTGTTGAATTGTTTTTGGGTTTTCATTTCAATGGAACTGTTTCAGACCATATATTTTTTTGGAAATAGTGAAAAAATTACAACATAAACTTTGTTGTAACAGGAAAGAGAGCGACTTATTATTTTGGCCACCCTGGATACACTGAGCTTACCCCAGCCAAGGAACTTCGTTACATTATAGAATGCAGTGTTGCATTGTAATTATAAGGTTGCGCAACGGTACCATTATAAAGTATTTTGACGTTTTTGGAACTCTTCTTCTTCTTCTTTATTGGCGTTGGCACCGCTTACGCGATTATAGCCGAATCAATTACAGCGCGCCATTCGTCTCTTCTTTTCGCTATTTGGCGCCAGTTGGAAATGCCAAGTGCACCCAGGTCACTCTCCACTTGATCTTTCCAACGGAGTGGAGGTCTTCCTCTTCCTCTGCTTCCACCAGCGGGTACTGCATCAAATACTTTCAAAGCTGGAGTGTTTTCATCCATTCGGACGACATGGCCTAGCCAGCGTAGCCGCTGTCTCTTCATTCGCTGAACTATGTCAATATCGTCGTATAGCTCGTACAGCTCATCGTTCCATCGTCTGCGGTATTCGCCGTTGCCAATGCGCAAAGGACCATAAATCGTTCGCAGAACTTTCCTCTCGAAGACTCCTAGAGCCGACTCATCAGATATTGATAACGTCCACGCTTCTGCGCCATATATTAGGACCGGTATAATGAGCGACTTGTAGAGCTTGGTTTTCGTTCGTCGAGAGAGGACTTTACTTTTCAATTGCCCACTCAGCCCAAAGTAGCACCTGTTGGCAAGAGTGATTCTGCGTTGGATTTCAAGGCTGACATTGTTGTTGGTATTAATGCTGGTTCCTAGATAGACGAAATTATCTACGACCTCGAAGTTATGACTGTCAACAGTGACGTGGGAGCCGAGTCGCGAATGCGATGGCTGTTTGTTTGATGACAGGAGATATTTCGTCTTGCCCTCATTCACTACCAGACCCATTCGTTTCGCTTCTTTATCAAGTCTGGAGAAAGCAGAACTCACGGCGCGGCTGTTGAGGCCAATAATGTCGATATGATCGGTATACGCCAGCAGCTGTACACTCTCACAGAAGATTGTACCATCTCTATTTAGCTCTGCAGCTCGTATTATTTTCTCCAGCATTAAATTAAAAAAGTCACACGATAAGGAGTCACCCTGTCTGAAACCTCGTTTGGTATCGAACGGCTCGGAGAGGTCCTTCCCGATCCTGACGGAGCTTTTAGTGTTGCTTAACGTCAGTTTACTTAGCCGTATAAGTTTTGCGGGGATTCCAAATTCAGACATAGCGGCATAAAAGCAGCTCCTATTCGTGCTGTCGAAGGCGGCTTTAAAATCGACGAAAAGGTGGTGGGTGTCGATTCTCTTTTCACGGGTCTTTTCCAAGATTTGGCGCATGGTGAATATCTAGTCAATGGTTGACTTACCAGGTCTAAAGCCACACTGATAAGGTCCAATCAGTTTGTTGACGGTGGGCTTTAGCCTTTCTTACAATACGCTTGATAGGACCTTATATGCGATATTAAGAAGACTTATTCCACGGTAATTGGCGCAGACTGTGGGATCGCCTTTTTTGTGGATCGGGCAGAGCACACTTAAATTCCAATCGTCGCGCATGCTTTCATCCGACCATATTTTGCAAAGAAGCTGATGCATGCACCTGATCAGTTCTTCGCCGCCGCATTTGAATAGCTCGGCCGGTAATCCATCGGCCCCTGCCGCTTTGTTGTTTTTTAAGCGGACGATTGCTATTCGCACTTCTTCATAGTCGGGTAATGGAACAACTTTTCCATCGTCATCCATTGGAGTTTCGGGTTCACCATCTCCGCGTGTTTCCTGTTCACTGCCATTCAGCAGGCTGAAGAAGTGCTCCCTCCATAAATCGAGTATACTCTGGGCATCTGTCACTAGCTCACCTCCCTGGGTCCTACAAGAGTTTGCTCCGGTCTTGAAACCTTCTGTGAGTCGCCATATCTTTTCATAGAATTTTCGAGCGTTACCCTTGTCGGCCAGCTTCTCAAGCTCCTCATACTCGCGCATCTCGGCCTCTTTCTTTTTTTGTCTGCAGACGCGCCTTGCTTCCCTCTTCAGTTCTCGGTATCTATCCCACCCCGCACGTGTTGTGGTCGATCGCAAGGTTGCGAGGTAGGCAGTCTGTTTTCTCTCCACTGCGACACGGCAGTCCTCATCGTACCAGCTGTGTTTGCGATCTTTCCGAAATCCAATGGTTTCGTTTGCAGCTATACGCAGGGAGTTTGCGATGCCGTCCCACAGTTCCCTTATACCGGGTTGCTGATGAGTGCTCTCAGAGAGCAGGTGTGCAAGTCGAGTAGAAAACCGCTCGGCAGTCTGTTGTGATTGCAGCTTTTCAACGTCGAACCTTCCTTGTGTTTGTTGATGGGCGTTCTTCGATACACAGAGGCGCGTGCGTATCTTCGCTGCGACAAGATAGTGATCCGAGTCAATGTTGGGACCTCGGAACGTACGCACATCTAAAACACTGGATACGTGTCTTCCGTCTATCACAACATGATCGATCTGGTTGGAAGTTTTCCGATCTGGAGACAGCCAAGTAGCTTGGTGAATTTTTTTGTGCTGGAATCTAGTGCTACAGACAACCATATTTCGGGCCCCGGCGAAGTCGATCAGCCTCAACCCATTAGGGGATGTTTCGTTGTGGAGGCTGAATTTTCCAACTGTTGCACCAAAGATACTTTCTTTGCCCACCCTGGCATTAAAATCGCCAAGCACGATTTCCACATCGTGTCGGGTGCAGCGCTCATAGGTGTAATCTAGGCGCTCATAAAAGGCATCTATGGTGAAGTCATCCTTCTCTTCCGTCGGGGCGTGGGCTCAAATTAGGGTGGTGTTAAAAAATTTTGTCTTAATGCGAATTGTGGCTAGACGTTCATCCACCGGAGTGAATGCCAGTACTCGGCGACGGAGTCTCTCTCCCACCACGAATCCGACACCAAATTTGCGCTCCTTTATATGGCCGCTGTAGTAAATTTCACAAGGACCCACCTTCTTCCGTCCTTGTCCCGTCCATCGCAATTCTTGGACGGCAGTGATGTCAGCCTTTAACTTTATGAGGACATCAACCAGCTGGGCAGCGGCACCTTCCCAATTAAGGGACCGGACATTCCAGGTGCATGCCCTAAAATCGTAATCGTTTTTGGAACTCACCCTTACATAAAAATATGCCTACAGTGGCTGTTAGTTAAATCTTACCAACAACCACACGACAACAAACCCCCACCTTCGTTTGCTCCTATGGCGATGCTGTCCAATTTTCGGGTATTAATATGTTTCAACTGCCCTACCTACCTCTATTGCATACACTTGAAATGAAAAAAAAAATCCTTCATAAAAAAGAATGTGCACTCTTCGGTCTGAGTCTGACCGGGCTCACAATTACAATCCAGGCCGCAAGCTATGCGCCGGCCTTCAGAATTCTCTGGCGTGCTAGTGCTGGTGCCGAATCACTTGGCGCCTCCCACCAAAGAGACTGGATTATATAGCGCACGCCACCATGGCATACCAACCACACCGGAATAATTTTTGCTCTTGCCGTTTTACGGAATGTGCGTGCAATGCATCCCGTTTTCCTTTTAATTAGTGGCGGAACCGTTTTAGTGATAATAACTCTTTTTAGAGGCTTAAACCACCATGTGAGCACACACAACACCCCTCATTAAACACAAGGAAAGTTCGACGTCGTAAAGCTGCAATCACAACAAACTGCCGATTGATTTTCTACTCGACTTGCACTCCTGCTCTCTGAGAGCACTTATCAGCAAGTCGGTATAAGGAAACTGTGGGACGGCATTTCAAGTTCCCTACGTACAGCTGCAAACGAAAATATTGGATTTCGGAAAGGTTGCAAAAACGGCTGGTACGATGTGGGCTGCCATGTCGGGGTGGATAGAAAACAGACTGTCTACCTTGCGATCGACCACAACACGTGTGGATGGAAAAGATATCGGAAACTGAAGATGGAAGCAAG
Source organism: Ceratitis rosa (assembly GCA_037013455.1). NCBI lineage: Eukaryota > Metazoa > Arthropoda > Insecta > Diptera > Tephritidae > Ceratitis > Ceratitis rosa. The sequence goes on along the minus strand of JAWMAG010000015.1, from coordinate 5,075,048 downwards.
ATGCAATTGCTGACAAAAAAAGAAAGAGGCCGACATGCGTGAGTATGAAGAGCTTGCAAAACTGTCCGACAAGGGTAATGCTCGAAAACTCTATGAGAAGATACGACGACTTACAAAAGGTTTTAGGACCGGAGCAGACTCTTGAAGGACACAGAAACGTGATCTAGTATCCGATGCACAGAGTATGTTGACCAGGAGATAACCAATGGAAGACGATGGAAAAGACGTTTCATTGCCCAACCATGAAAAAGTTCGAATATCGAATAATCGTCCGCTTAAAAAACAACTAAGCGGCTGGAGCGATGGTCTACCGGCAGAGTTAATCAAACATGGTGATGAAGAGCTGACAAGGTGCATGCATCAGATAGTTTGCAGAATATGGTCGAACGAAAGCATGTGCTCTGCCCAATCTACAAAAAGGGCGATTCCACAGACTGCGCTAATTACCGTGGGATAATATCGCATATAAGGTCTTGACGACCGTATTGTGTGAGAGACTAACCCCCACCGTCAACAAACTGATTGGACGTTATCAGTGTAGCTTTAGACCTGGTAAATCACCCATTGACCAGATATTCACCATACGCCAAATATTGGAAAACATCCGAGAAAAAAGGATCGACGCACACCACCTCTTCGTCGACTTTAAAGCAGCCTTCGGCAGTTCGAAAAGGAGCCGGCTCTACGCCGTTATGCCTGAATTTTTTGTATTCCCGCAAAACTTGAATTGAAAATTACGTGCATACAGTTATTCACAAAAATGAGTATACAGAGGTTTTCGTATAAGAAATACACAATCTATGCAAAATTTAGTGGATATATTTAAATTTTTTTGATGCAAATTTGAAGCTTGAACTCTAATCTACTACATCTTAACATAAATTAATTCATTTATTGAGCATAAAGGAAAATCTTATACAAAAAACTAAAATTATTGATAAATTCAAGTCACAAAATTGAGTATACACTCCATGAAAAATAACAATTTAATTTACTTAAGCTGCCATTATATATAATATTATTGGCACTTTGTAACCGCTGAAGCGATTTTCGGCCGAGCTCCTCCTCCAATTTGTGGTTTTGCATTTTGATGTTTGTCCAACAAATGGAGGGACCTCCAGTTTATACTAAGCCGCCTCCGAAGGGCTGATGGTTTTTTCATGTCCGAAATACACTCGGAAGGGTGGTCATTTCCTGTCGAGGGGCGGCAGTTAAAAAATTTAACTTAATTTTTTATTTAAATAAATTTTCCATAACTTTTGGATATTGGTGGCACCGGGATTTGAACCCGAGCCTTCCCAATACTAGTACGCAATGTTAACCACTCGGCTACCGCGGCCGCAAATCTGCATCTATTACAGCTTGCATTTTCCGAGGCATCGATTCTACTAGTTTTTTTTTGTAAAATTAGGTGATATTTCGCCCCATATTCTGATAATCTCCTTTCTTAAGTTCTTCTTTGGTACGGGGCCTTGATTTTTTCAGCTTGGATTTCAATTCTCCCCATAAATCTTCTATGGGGTTCATATCGGAGGATTGTAGAGGAATTTTAAGCTGTTTTAGAGCGTTATAAAGCAACCATTCTTTCACTATCGTCGCTGTATGTTTTGGATCGTTGTCTTGCTGGAACCAAAACACTGACGAAAGCTTTATTTTTTCCACGCTTGCACATAAATTAAACTTCAATATATTCAAATAAATCTCCTTCGTCATGTTGTTTTCAATATATTGAATGGTGCCCACTCCATTAGCTCACATAGCATAACTGAACCACTGCCATATTTCACTGTTCCAATTAAATTTTTATTTCGTTGTTACGTGTTTGGCTTTCTCCATACAATTTGGCCTCCATCAGATCCCCAAATAATCTTTGTTTCGTCAGTGAACATTACACTTTCCCAGAAACTTAAAGGCTTATTAACATGAGCTTTTGCGAATTCAAGCCGTTTTTTCTTATTTACACTGAAGATAAATGGCTTTTTACGTGCTATCCGTACATGTAAATTATTTTTGCGTAGAATACGACGAACTGTTTCAGTTGATATTTGTTTATTAATTGTTTTGGACACTTCGACCGTTAAGGGGGTCTCCTCATCAGTAGCTTACAAAAAAAGAGGTTTTTCAGGATTTTTTTTGAACATGAAAACAACAAGAGAAACAAATGATCTTTTGCATATTTTTGAACATATATTTATTCAACAAAAAAAAGTTTATTGTATGTCAAAATAATTAAAAATGGCTGATTTATGAAAAATCTTGCGCAGCAGCTCGCGATTAACAACTCAAACTCCGTGCATGATTCAGCCCGTAATTTTTATCTGAAACAAAAAATGGAAATACTTCCTTGTTCAGAAGGCTTTTTTGCAGATCATAGACTATTATGGTGATTGAAAGTTGAAATTTTAACATTTTTGTCATTTTTTTAAAAAAGTACTCGATTTTTAGTGCTTTTTCTAAGAATAATTGAGTTGATAACATTGTAAAATAAAAATTTTTTAATAAATATTTTTAGTTCAATCTATGGACAATAAAATTATCTAAAAAACGGTGTCTTACTTGTATACATAGCTTTAATGGTTCATTTTTAATCGTGCACGGAATTTTAAAAAATACGGTTTTCGGGAAATAGGCTTTAAAGTTTTTAGTTTAGCTCGCGCTTGCCCCACGCGAGACTCTACTCAGATTTGTAAATCCTAAACGAGTTTGAGTTGGACTCTCAAAATTTGCAAGAATATTCTTTAATAATAATTCTAACGATTGAAGCAAAAAAAAAAAAATCGATTTTTGAAACTGACTGATGAGGAGACCCCCTTAAGCTAGGAACACTTATCTTTAGGTTTATTTTCACTTTACGTACAATATTGCGTTGATCAATATCAGTCAACATTTTTTTTCGGCCTCTCCCACCGGAATTTCGTAACGTTCCTCCATATCTCCATTTATTTATAATTTTTTGAACTGTGCAATTAGGTCTGTCAATAATTTCACCAATTTTCTTGTACGATTTACTTTCACAGGACAATTTTATCACTAATTCTCTTATTTCAATAGTTATCTCCTTTCTGATACTAGCCATTGTGAAAGAAATGCATAAAATACAAAAATTGCGTATCTAACGATAACGGAACAAAAACATTGAAATGTATTTCAATGCTAACGTGATCACATAACGGACAAAAAGATATCCAGAGATGCCACATTTAAAATGCAAGTGTATACTAAATTTTGTGACCCGAATTTATCAATAATTTTAGTTTTTAGTTTAAGTTTTTGCTTAATGCTGAATAAATTAATTAATTTAGGTTCAAATATAGTCGATAAGAGTTCAAGATTCAAATGTGTATCAAAAAAATTAAACTATATCCACTAAATTTTGCATAGTTTGTGTATTTCTACTAGGAAAACCTGTGTATACTCATTTTTGTGAGTAACTGTATATATGGGCTGCTTTCGTAAACGCAGTATGCAAAGCATACAGCCAATGCGTAATATTCGTAAACGCCATTGCTTTATGGATGGGATGAGTCGCCGTTGAAGTAAGTAATTTATATCAAAATATATATTGCTTATTGAAATTTAATTCATATTTCACTTTATACTTAAAATAAATTTAAATTATCAGTTTTTTAAACAGGAAAAGCTTTAACTCTTTAAAAGTAGGGGAATTCTCTATCGTATTATAACGATTATCGGATCGTTAAAATGACTTAACGATAATTTTAACGATTTCTTTATTCTATACACATATTATAACGATTTTCGGATCGTTAAAATGACTTAATGATAACTTTAACGATATTTCGCTATTCCCTAATGCAATTATAACGATTTCCGGATCGCAAATAGGACTTAGCGATAATTTTAATGATTTTAATATTCGGTGTACTTATTTTAACGATATTCGCTATCGCTTAGTCAGCCGTTGTCGTAAACTACTCAAAAAATCGCTAACTAAGCGACGAATATTTTTAAGTTGTTAGCGATATCGACAAATTAATGTTATTTCATTAAGGTTAAAATAAAGGAAAGTAAATCGGGAATTGCCTAAGTTATATAAAATCAAAATAAAACAAAAAAACAAAAAATGTCTTTTGAATATTTGATGTACGTTTTATCCCAAAATGAGGAGGTATTCAGCATTGGATAGAAGTTTGCTTCGAGAAGTTAAATTAAAAGGCAGAAGAATAACAGCATTATCTACGGAAAAACAGGTAAAAATATAACTTTTAAATATTTTTTCAGTTTTAACACTATTAAAATGTTTAATAGTTCTAACCCCAATGCGATTCTTTGCAACTGGATGCTACCAATGTCCCGTCGGAGAGCAATAAGGAATATATATCAGAAAATCGTCAGTAAGCCGTTGTATTCATCGCGAGACAGAAGCAGTCAGCCGTTCAATGTTTCCTGTGAAGATTAGAATTCCCATTAGGCAAATAGATGGGTTAGATACAAAGGAAATTGGGCTATCGATTGCACTCATGTGTCCATCACGAGTCCCAGAAGTCATGAAGAAATCTATGTCAACCATCCATAAAGGTGCAAATGGTGGCAGTAAATATTATTTCAATTACTATTGTAGTAACAAAGTTCATTATATTTGTACATAGATATGTGATCCTTATCTCAAGATTTTGGCGGCAAATGTTAAGTACCCCAGAGCGCGGCACGATTATTTTATTTCGATCTCCTCTACAGAGCGTAGAGTCATGCATGAAAATCCAAACCATAACATGTTTTTGATTTGATAAACTTTGTAATGCATTGCTATTTATTTAATCAAAATAATTGCTATAACGAATTGATTTGTTTTTGTCGTTCTGTTAAGCTGTGGAGCCACCTTTCCTTCACTTTAAACAGACAAGATTCGCAACTTTGCGATCCGGCAAATCGTGTCGATAAAAGTTACAGAATTGCACTACAGTTATCGTGGCTTGTTGCTTTGTAGCGATTCTTACGCAAATTGTTTACGTAATGACTCTCATGCAATTTGTTTGCATAAGGGTCGTTAACTTTAATGAATTCTTTCACTGACCAATAATTCTAAATAAACAAATAATATTGTACAACATTTAGTAAATCTAACATTATAAAGATTAGCAATATTCGTTTTTGAAAAACTGTTAATAAGAATCAATAAAGTGAAGCGGAGCACTAAAAATGGCTTTGTGTTTTAATTCAAAGTTAGCTCCACTCAGTTAAATGGCGCAGTCACAGAGTTACTTTTTCTTAAGAAAATTAACTGAAAAGAATCGTTTGCTGATATCCACAAGGATATTCATCCTAAATTTCAATATTTATCTTGGCTCGAACTCTGACATTACTTCAACTAAACACTCTGTCATCAAATCCAAACAAAATCGGAAATTTATGCATATGATATTGTTATAAACACTTTTACATAAAAAAAGAAAACTTTTTTTATAATAACGACTATTTTGAACTGAACACTACCTCATCTCTGTTGAAAAACACGAAAAAAAATATTTAAAAAATACCAAAATAACAACGAGCAAATAAAAAAATGCTAACATGCACATCAGCCGCATCAATAGAGGCATCAGTGTCAGCTGCAGCAAATCAAGTTCCATCTGCCGCAATACGTCAATTACCGTTTGACTACTCCAGCTTCCAATTACCACTGTGGGAAGCATTAAAAGATCAGCATGAATCCAAAAGTTCCGAGAAGATGGCACGTGTGATGTAAAGTCATTCATCAATGAAATGGAACTTTTTATAACATGGAAGATTACTTCTAAAAGTGGCACGTATTAAAACAAATTCAAGGAGAAGCAGCTATTACCCTTAGGGCCCTCGACAATTCAAGCTGGATACAAGTAAAACAAGAATTCCTGAGAAATTTTGGAGTCCGCGAATCCTATCACCAGCTTTATCACAAGGCGTTGAACGTAAGGAATCCTAATGTAAGTCGATCATTTATATATCTTAAAAATATTTTAGATAAGCTAAATAATAAATACTATGACCCTGTAAAACCAAAAGAGTTTTCTCCTATAACAATGACTTTAAAAACTTTCTTAAGTAACATATCAGTACATTTGTCTAGCATAACATATAATACGAACATAGTGAGTCTTAGAGAAGCATATTACTGTCTGGAGGAGTGTGATCTAATAGAAAATAGCCTTAGTAAAAGCAACAACAGCTCACGCCGCAACTACGTATATAAAAATCAGATAGCACATAATCAAGTTAGACAAACAAATAACACATTTCAAAACCGAAACAGTCATTTGAGTCAGTCATCTTCAAGAAACTAATATTAATACTGAAGAAATTGGCGAGGTAAATTTTCAATTAACCAGCCAGAGCAGAATTTACCGATAGCAGAACTAACAATTGGAAAAAATAAAATTAAATGTTTAATTGATACGGGTTCTACGACAAAACTGATCGACGAGCATTCGTTAATAAGAACTTTTATTACAAATAAATAATAATCCATTCCGCTTTCTCCATCTCTTTTATATTTTTCAGCAAATTAACGTTCTGTAGTTGTTGTTGTAACGGCTACGTTTACCCCGCTTATGAACAGGTTAAAGAACTTTTATTACAAATAAATAATAATCTATTCCGCTTTCTACATCTCTTTTATATTTTTCAGCAAATTAACGTTCTGTTGTTGTTGTTGTAGCGGCTACGTTTACCTCGCTTATGAACAAGTTAATTAATCTAAGTCGCCGAAGCCATCAACGAGGTCCAGGAAACAATCTGTTTCGACGGGATTGGACCAGAGGGAGAGGGGGTTAGATGTTTCGGCTTTAGAGGGCATGTGAAGAGGTGGTTAGTGTCGTGCACATGCAGGGCATATGTTGGTTATGTTGGGGTCATGTCTGGATAGGTAGGAGTATAACCTGCTACAGTATTCAGACCTAAGTTGTGCCAGAGTCACGAAGGTCTCTCGAGGCAGCTCGAGCTCGTTGGCTGTCTCCGAGCACCCCATTCTTTGAAGGTGTTGACTGGCTCCTGGTGAATGGCATTCAGTGTTTGTCTGTACGCCGTCCTGCCCTGCGGTTAGTGCACATGTTGCTGAATGGTGTCCTACATGTCAAGTACTCCCTTTCAGCTTCAGCTTCTATAAGATACCTATTAGGGTGCTCCCTACGGTAACGCCACAATAGGAAGTGCTTGCACAGCAAAGCATTATGCTCCTTAACTCGTAGTATGGATTCTTCGCTGTGCAAGTGATGCTCTGGCGACATCAGGAGGTTTCTTGTCACGGTCCTGAGGGCGGTGTTTTGACAAGCCTGTTCTCGTTCGTCCCCGGCACCCAGGTCGGTGCAGCATAGTTTACGACCGGCCGGCCAACTGCTTTGTAAGTTGCCAGCAATGCTTCTTTGCCTTTACTCCAGGTGCTGCCGGCTAGTGCTTTGAATATTTTGTTGCGGGTCTGGAGTCTTGCGGCAATTGCGGTCGTATGCGGAGTGAAGCAGGCTGCCGAGTGTCACTCCCAATATATTTGGGTTGTGTATGGTCGGAATTTTTACGTCAGCGACATTCACATCTAATTCAAGCCTGTACTCCTTCGTCCAGCTTGTGAAGATGGTAGCCGAGGAATTAGTTGGTTGTATTTTTAGCTGTTTTACAGTGAAGAAGTGGGAAAGGTCGGCAAGATTTTTTTTTTTTGTATAATGTTTTATTGAATCTTTCCTTTTTGGAAACTAACAATAATTTCGAAAATCTTAAAGCTAATTCTTATTCCTAGAACAAGTTAATCATTACCACTGTATAGATTAACAAAGTAAGCAAAGTACAATAAATTACGAATATAACTTAGATTTATTAAAGAATGTGTTTATATAAATAGATATCATTAGGTATACCAAACACTCATAACAAATGATATATCATAAAGGATAATTTGAAGTAAATTATAATATCATGAAGGATATATGCGGAGCGCAACTTCGATGTAGAATAATTGGATGCGGCAGAGCTCTTAGTCACAGTTCAAACGTAAATCCTTTCTCTTTAATCGCTTAGGGTAGTTCTGCTGTAATAATTTTTTAGCTAGAAAGTTTGGGTGGTTAGATAACCTTAATGAGTAATTTTTAAGCAGCTTCTCTATTTCCTCGGTGACGGTTTTAATCCCGAGATCTTTGTGAATTGCGGAGTTTTTTTACATACCAAGGGGCTTTGCATATTGATCTTAAGGTTTTAGACTGCAGTCTTTGAATTCTATCCAGGCTAGATTTAGATGCTGATCCCCAAATTTGGATCCCGTACGTCCAAGATGGCTTTATTAGCATATTAAAAAGTAAAACTTTGTTTTCTAGACTTAGTTTGGACTTAGAGTCTACAATCTAATGCAAGTTCGCAATTTTCAATTTGGTTTGAGTAATCTTTTTGTCTATGTGGTTTTTCCAGGTGAGTCTTTTATCCAATGTACAATAACTCCCAGGTAGGTAACGAATTCTTTCTGAGGTATTGTATTCCCATTTAAAGAGATTGAAGGACATGTGTCTTTTTTTAGGGTAAATGTTACTTGTATACACTTAGACTCATTGACTTTAATTCTCCAAGTTGTTAGCCACTCTTCTATTACTTTTAAATGTTCGTGTAATCTGTAACTGGCTGTCATGGGGTTTGAATGGACACTAAGTATTGCTGTATCATCCGCAAAAGTTGATGTGATGAGGTTTCGGTTTGTGGGAAGATCGTTCGTATAAATTAAATATAAGACGGGCCCTAAAACACTTCCTTGTGGAACACCAGCAAACATTTCATAGGATTCGGTGGTGTAACTTTTTTGCCTAACACGAAATTTTCTTCCAATAAGAAAGCTTTCTAAGACATCATAAATTTCTACGGGAAGCGTAACTTTCAGCTTGTATAATAGACCATCTAACCACACTTTGTCAAATGCCTGGGCAACATCGAGGAACACTGCAGTACAATATTGCTTGTTTTCAAACGCTGATCTTTTGAGTGCTACGATTCTATGCACCTGCTCTATTGTGCTGTGTTTTTCTCTAAACCCGAATTGGTGGCATGGTATGGTCTGTGTCGATTCTAAAATCGGTAATATTTTTTTTAATAAAAGTTTTTCGAAGATTTTTGAGAATACCGTAATTAAGCTAATAGGCCTGTAGGAGCCCACCAAAGATGTATCTTTACCTGGTTTAGGGATCATAATAACCTCCGAAAGCTTCCAGGATTTAGGAAAATAGTGTAGTCTCAATATACTATTAAATATACAAAGCATGTGTTTAATTGCCACATTTGGAAGCTCTTTGATCATATCACCCGTTATTCTGTCGTATCCAGGAGCTTTATTTTTCTTTGTGTCGTTAGTAATAACATCTTTAAGTGATTTAAAATTAAATTGAATAAAATTTTTATCTGGATTTGCACGAAATTCTGGAAGAGATTTGTATCCAATATTTGGTGTAAATACAGTAGAAAGATGCATGGCAAATAAGATACCCTTTTCCTGGTCGCTTCGAGCCCACTCACCATTGTGAGTTCTCAATGGAGGATCGCAAGTGGCGGGACTTTTGAAACTCTTAACTTTTCGCCACAAAGTGTAGTTGGTATCAGATGTAGCTGACAGAGATTGTACGAACTTTTGAAATTCGTTTTCCTTTTTTTGTTTCAGGACATCCCGAAGCATTTTTATGCATATATTGAGCTCATTTTTTAAGGCCGGGGAACGAAACCTCTGCCAATCTCTCCTCAGTTGTCTTTTTTTGGTTACCAGACTTGTAATGTCTTTACCCTTAAGACCGTTGAAAATTTGTCTTCTGTGAGTGTTAGATGGGCCGTGCGTTGAAATTTTCGATGCCAAATGAAGTAATTTTGTAAAGCCATCAACTGCATTGTCGACATCTGCTATTGATTTTAGAGGAATGAGCGATTTTAGATGCGCGCTAATGAATTTTCTGTATTTAAGCCAATTTGTAAATTTATTGGTTAAGCCTAGCTGTAAGTCATTGAAAACTGGAATTATGTTAATGGAACATAGACAAGGCGAGTGATCAGATGATAAGTCGAAAAGGGGTTTTACTCTTACTTGTGCTCTACTGATACCACAAGTTACTCCAAAGTCAATCAAATCTGGGGTTTTGCTGAGATCAGTTGGCCAGTATGTTGGCTGACCGGTAGATATAACGTCGAAACCGTTATTTTGAATGGCTTTATATAAATTTCTACCCTTTGGAGATATTAACCTAGATCCCCAGAAGGAATGTTTTGCGTTGTAATCACCTGCTACTAGAAACCGTTTACCAAGTTTAGAGAAGAAATCTGTAAATTGAGTTTCTGATATGTTGTATCGGGGCGGACAATATATGGCGGAAATGTTTATTCCACCAGAATTATCATATATATGAACTGAGGTAGCGTGAAGGTAGTCTTTACAGTACTCTTCCATTATATAATGTTTAATTTTTTGCCTGATAAGTATTCCAGTTCCACCGCGCGCTTTCCTTTCAGGGTGTTTGGTGTCATAAAACAGAAATGTATCAATATTGAAGTTGTTAAATTTGGTCAAATGAGTTTCGGAGATTAGCATTATATCTATTGCTTGATTTTCTAAGAAGAGTTGAAGTTCATTTTTGTGTTGGACCAAGCCGTTGGCATTCCAATAACATATCTTAAGGTCGTTCATGGCTTAGACAAAATCGCTTGAAGGAGGAGATTTTGATTTCGAATTAAATCTTGCATCATACTTTGCATTGACGTCATATGTTCTTGCATCATGCGTATAAAGCAGTTTAGCGTATTTTCAAGTGAGTTAACAGACGGAACGGACGGGATGGACGTTTCTTGTGTTGTGAGCTGAGGTACACCTTTTAAAGCTTGGGCGTAGGATATTAAGTTGGTATTAGTAGGCTTTGTTTCGGTAGCTTTTGATTGAGGCTGAGGGTGAGGCTGAGAGGCAGGAAAGTTGCTAGAAGCCTTTTTACTGCCCTTGCCTTTTAGAGAAATATATATTGGACAACCCCTGTGATTTTCACCGCAATTGCTACATTTTTTAGACTCAGGGGTTGTTTTAGATTTCATACAGTCTTTTGAACTGTGTAAATCTCCACAAATGACACATATACTTTGTAAAGTGCAATATCGCTTCATATGGCCAAATTCTTGACAATTATGGCACTGAACAGGACCTGTTCGCTTATGTGGTTCTTCCACGGAAATACGACGGTGAAGAAGGTACCGCAGTTTGTAAATGGGATGAACTTCTCCTTTTTTTAAGAGCTGGAAATCTGGCTCAATATCAACCCTAAACATTGGCTGAGGTATGTTAGCCTTATTTTTGATGTTGAATACGTTTCTAACCCTGAAACCTTCTTCTTTCAAGGCACTTTCTATTACCAAGGGACTTGCCCTTTAGGATGACTGCTAAGCTACGACTACTTTTGAGCTGGAAGGTATAGAAGGACTTCTTTTCCTTTTCGAAACTATCTGCCACCTTGCGATAGCTATCTTCTCCGTAGGTTTGCACTTTCACTTCCTGAATATTTCCCTTTTTAATTGGGACTACATGGAAGTTATTTTTTCCAATTAGATCTACCAATTTGTTGACAAGGTTGCTAGAGTTCGCTTCTCTAAGATAAATTGGCGGCGGTTTGGTCGTTTTCTGCACACGCACTTGATCATCAGCATCAGAAAGCATTTGAAATCGATTATTGCTCATGCTGTCTTTTTCTCTTGTAGTTTTGACAATTTTGGATTGATTTTGTTCACTATTTTTTTGGGGTGACCGTTTCCTTTTCACAAAAATGTAGCGATCGATTCCCGTTTGAATTACTGCTTTCTTTGCAGCGCTATTTTCGGTAAAGTCTTGCGTTTCGACTCTAGAAGGAGCTGGAGGAGTTGCGGTAATCGGCGATTGAGCCCATGAAGGGGCTGGTAAAGTAGTCCTAGAAGGGACTACAAGAGCAGAGGGCTCATTTTCCAATCGTTGTATTCGCTTTTGGTACTGTTGTTGTGGCGCTTGTTGTTGCTGTTGGCTTTGGTTAACGTTTCCACGTTGTGGTGACCGATTTAGTCCCATTTTTACAAAATGACCAATTTAGTCCAAAAAAAAACCAGTGGATTTTGCAACACAGCTTTTTGGCAACTCTAATTTGGAAACGGCAGCAGCAAATGCAAATTTTCTTGCATACTTTTAGGCGCCTTTCTTTAATACCAGATCATTTTATATATGTTTTATTATTATAATTAATATATTTGTCTCTGTTCAACTAGTGTTTTGATGGAGCGCCAAGGTGTAAAATCGGCAAGATAACAGTTGACTTTCGAACAAAAGTCTTCAATATCCTGGTCAATTTCAACTCCTAAGACAGCAGGTTCAACAAACCGGATTTTATCCGGCCAAGGACTGTCACCCTTTCGGCGACCTAACCCAGCTTAGGTCAACAGGTAACAAAATAAAGTTCTCCAATTTAAGGTGATTATCCCTATTTAATTTTTTCTTATAATTTGGATATCGTTTGTTGCGTATCGCTTGGGTCAATTTATTAATACAGGGATAAGCAAGATGAAAATTGTAATTACATGCAAGCTGTGAAACTAAAAACTCCGTTGTACTTTGTGCTTTTTGTATGTTTACTATAATCACAAATATGGTGAAGCATGTATGCACACGCAGAAGGACAGTTCCATTATATATAAAAAGTAAAAGTTAATTGGAAAAATAAACGTTCTAAACCATGATAATTATGTTTACCATCGTTTGTCAAACTGAAACCCTGTTTATTGAAAAGTAAACAAAGGGAAATGCAATAAACCAACAAATGCGAACGATTATTTTTTGAAGGATTTTACAATATCCGAACTACTTATTAAGGCCTGTTGTCCGATTAACTTAACCTGCAACCGGAGGATAGCTAACCGCCAGATAGGCGGATGTGACACTTTCGTTTTCACCAAGTTCTGCTTACTTAACTTCTAGTTAGTTTAATCATTGTGAATATTTTAAGGTAACATTACAAAAATTTGCGTTGTGAATACATCAAAACTGCATGACAGTTTCTATTTGGTTACATTTTTCTACACGCATGACAGCTGGTATTTTTTTACATTTACGATATGGTTAAAAAAAAAACAAATAAATTGTAATTTAATGAAACTCATTTCATATATTATTATTTAGAAAACAAGATTTTGATGGTTTTAAAATACATGTACATATAAAATGTATGTAATATACATACATATAAGGTTTCCTCGCTCGTTAGCTGTGTTTTCAGCTTTGTATGCATCAGCGGATGTTTCTGCTGGTTCATGCGCTTGAAATTCTACTTCGTGCAAATCAAAGTGGTTAAGACAACTATTAAAAATAATACATACACTTGCATACAAAGTCCGCTTAGTATAAGCTGTGTGTCCCTCCATTTGTTGGAAAAACATCAAGACGCAAACCCACAAATTGGAGGAGGAGCTCGGCCGAAAACCGTTTCAGCAGTTACAAAGCGCCATTATATATATATATACATATATATATATGATTGAATGCTGACATGAGTGCAATTCAAACACCCGAACACCTTTGTAAACTTCGCTATTCGTTGAAATGTGCGCATTGTGTTCTCAATTTCTTTTTTTTCGGTATTCTTATGAATGATTGGACAAGTACCGCTACGGCAATGGTTATTATTTAACACCCGACTGACAATCGCCTCTTTTATTATTCAAAAACCAGCAACACAAATAAAAAAGTTTCTAATGCATAAAAGCGTAATGTTAAAAACAAAATCTCCGCTACTTTATTCCTGCAATATCTAATAAATTATCAACAATATTTATTTGCTCAAAGCACATTATTTTTGGCGCGGCCAGATAGTAAGAGCTTTTCAAATGCTATATTTATAAGTAAAATATAAATAAATTTATTTTGAAGCTATCTCCGGAATACATTTTTTATTATTATTTTACTATTTGTAGCTGTCAAATTATCTTCTGGTTAATAGCTAATCGCCACTCAATGTTGGCGTTAAATGAACCACAACTTAATTGACAGATTTGTCTTAACTGGACATTGTGAAAACGAATTTTATGCAACCTTCCAATTAAGTTATGATTAAGTGCTTAACCGGAGATGGTGAAAAACGAAAATGAGTAGGCGATCTCAGCCGTTAGCTTGAACCGAAAACAGACCCTAACTGTAATTCTTAAATTGGAATTCTTAATTGGATCATTCGGCGTTTCCTAACGCCAATTAGTAGCAACGCGCTATCCCTTAGTAAGAGCGCTAAGGTTTTGGCGCTTTCCCGTTCTCTTCAAGCTCGTATCATTTTAAGAACATTTATTAGATTAATTGCATTTATTTCAAACTAGATACTACGAGCTTAATCGTTGCTTGTTTGTCATATATTTCTCCCATTCGCCTATTCCTTTTCGTCAGTTCTTTCTCCTTTCTCTCACACTTTCATTCTTCACATATAAATTCATCCTATAAGGCGCTGTTGAAATTGTAAATTCTATTTGCTCAACGTTGAAGCCGCGGTTTTGTGGGATACCCCAAACAAATTATATAGTCATAAAGTGGCTTAGCGCTCAACGCTCCATTTCAGGTATCGCAGTAATGCTGCAACTACCCAACTTACATGCCTTCCGTTCATAGCAACGTATCTTAGGAGAACGCCATGTAAATGAAAAGTTGTCACCACTTGCCCATGCCGTTACTGACCTTTGTCCCGCAGAAACCACCGGTCATTTGATTTTTTTCGTAAAACCGGCTCAATTAATTTTTCGCTGTTATACCAGGTTGTCAGTATTGACTTTTTAAACTAATATGAAATAAACTAAGAAAATTCATAGCTTTTTCGAAAGAAATGAAAACTAAATGCGTAGTTAATTATTTATAACCATATGAACATGTATATTTGATTGGTGTTTATATTCGAACATATAAGTTTTCCACTTGGCCGTGGCTAGCTCAGCCTTGCCAAGGGATTCTAAAATAACAACACGCTATTTTAGGCTACAACAAATTTATTATTAATAAACGTAAGTTTCTACTGTACATATATCTACTTTCTCATATGGGCTGTGGAGGTGGAAACCGTCTACTAGCCCTCGTACCAGTCAGGTGAAAACCCTCAGTGGAATATAGCTAAGTGTTCGTGAGGTGAAAATCCTGAGGGACACTACATTTGCCGGTAGTGTTGATCCCATGGATAAGTACACCTATCGACGACACAAAGGCTACTTAATTTACTTTAAATTTTCCTCGCCTTTTATACAGCTATGTGCGTGTATGTATGGTATATATGCATGTTCGTATAAATTCATGTTTGAACATGTTTTTTCTAGCGAAAGCAAAGCGAATACGCATAAAGCGGAATTCATAAAATGTGTATCTATTTATATTTACTTATTAAACATAAAGTATTATTAATATATACCTATGTATGTATGTACAGCCTTGGCCAAAAGTATTAGGCACCTCACTAAAAAACAAGTATTCTCAAATGTGGCTATCAAAGTTACCACTTTTCGCATTTTCGGCGATACTTATTTAGACGGGGTCCAATTTAAGCAAGAACAAATCAGCGACTACGATGCGTTGGTTTAGAGATAACAACATTGGTTTGTTAGATTGGCCTGCACAGTCTCCAGATCTTACATATATGCATACATATATTTTCTTGTATTGTTGTAAGGGCTCCAATGTCTAAGATTTTGGTTCCTTATAAAATTATGAAATTTATAGACGAATATTATAAATTTTTAAAAGTATGCAAACTCACTGGCAGCTGGCAACATTAAGCCGCTGTCAGCAGCGTGGATAACTCGTCGGCTGTTATGGAAGGAAGGTAAGCGAAATGGGTAGTTGCAGCATACGTCTTCTTACGGCCGTTTACGTACGTGAATGAATTACTATAATGCCTAAGTGCGAGTGACAGTTTGTTGCGTTTCGCTATTTTTAGCATGCTAAAGACAGTCTCATTTTTGTGATAACTGATGTGTTCTGTTTAGTTTAAAAAATAGGATTATAGTAAGTGATGATTGATTTTGATAAACATATAAGCATTTTCGACAAGGAAAATAAAATAAAATGATAAATTTTTGATCTAAGTTGAGTAATGTACCGTGCAGGTATGATATATTTTAAAAGACTGCAATGTGTTTACTTACATGTATCTGTTACAAATTATACGCTTCTTGTGTTAAGTGATTATCATATATATACATTTTTGCGGTTGGGGTTGGGGTTAGAGGAGGTCATACACATCATAAAAATGGTAATTATACAGGAGGGCGGCTTTTGCTTAAACTGTCCAAAAATGATGGGGATTTGGGTAAATAGATGTATTTCATGATTATCTTCTCATTCAAGCTGGGGGAAAGCTGAATTTTGCAATAGTTTTATTATTATTAACATTTAAAGTTGCACTAAACACATTACAAACAAATGCAAGGTTATAGCGATGATACCATACTGTGGAAGTAATCTAAAAAAAAATAGCAATAGATAAGAAGCAGCGTGTGGGGTCCCGCATAGTTTTTTCGATTTATTGCATCGAACTATACGACCCAAAAAATGTTTAGTGAAATAATAATTTAATTTTTGTAAAAATATGTGTATGATGTATTTTCGACCTCGTTTTTGGAGTTGAC
Organism: Ceratitis rosa; assembly: GCA_037013455.1. Taxonomy (NCBI): domain Eukaryota; kingdom Metazoa; phylum Arthropoda; class Insecta; order Diptera; family Tephritidae; genus Ceratitis; species Ceratitis rosa. Next base: position 5,058,455 of record JAWMAG010000015.1, on the reverse strand, counting down.
TTTAGTTTGGAGCCTGCGGTTTTTTTTATGAAATGTTCGTAGTTGGTAGTAAGTCTACAAATATCAAAAATATAAGTTTTATCGCGCGCAAATTTATAGTTTAAAAGTTATAATCATTTAAAGTTACACTTTTTATGTGCAGAGAGCCTGCTTCTGCTTTACTTATAAACACACTAACAGCCCTTGTCTAGGCAGGCGTTGCCACTCCGTAAAATTATCTAAAAATGAACAATAATATCCTATCCAACATAAATTTATAAAATTGAATGTGTTTTGCATAATGAATCTAGTGAAATAAGTACAACATAGAGTGTTAATATATGCAATTTTTGATAGACTATTGTAGAAAATCTACAGCACGTAATTAAATAAAACAAATAGTGAACAAAAGTTTAATTCATTGTCTATCAACTCCATCATAAATTAATTAAATCGGTCCACCCGTTTAGATACAATAAGCAATGAAAGTGGGATACTATTGTATAGCCCTCCAAAGGTTGTGTGAAACAAAGAGTTTTACTTATGGTAAGAATACTGTAGAAGGCGAAGCCGGTGTTGGTCGGCCCGGGGTTACAATCCAAAGCGCGGCCGAAATCCGCCAAACTTACTAAGGTGTTGTTTCTCTTAAGAATACTATGCAAGGCGAAGCCGGTGTTAGTCCGGCCCAGGGTTACAATCCAAACCGCGGCCGATAAAATAAACTATCATTAAATTGTGAAATTTTTATTTTTTGTTCATTTATTAAGCAGAGATAAATGTTTAAATATTGCACATATTTTGGTAATTACAGATCACAGCGGCTTTTGTCACAACTGTTGCCGTACTGGGTAAGAAATCTTAAAAAAAGCAATAAATAAAACGGAGCGTATGGAGGTCCGACCCAATTTTTTTTTTTTTAGATTTATTGAAACAAACATTGTCTTTGGACGGGTCGGCTTTGCGAGGGTGCGCCAGGCTTTGAAAAAAATGTCCTCTTGGGGGGGTTCGAGGAGGTCATACACATCATAAAAATATATGCCGTTCCCCGAGGTAACTTATAGTTTTCGAGAAATTTGTTGTTAAAGTTGATTTTTTGACCCACCGAAATCTTCGAATAAAAGCTAATATAATCACCCGGAACACTTAAATATCGCTTATAATAATGGCTAATAACGTTTACAAAGATTTTATTTAAATAATTTCTTCAAAATATCAACATTTTCCATAATTTTTACACATAAAATATGCATTCCCACGTTTGTTTACTTTAGTAAGAAAAATGAAGTATACATGTCCGTTAGAACAAGAAAAAACTGTGCTGCCACCTTTTAAAAGTAAGTATATTAATTTAATATCCCGCTCGAATTTACAAAGGTGTTTCATTTAAAAATACTGTGCAAGGCGAAGCCGGTGTTGGTCCGGCCCAGGGTAAGTTTTTTAAATGCGGCCGAAGTCCGCCAATTTACAAAGGTGTTTTACATAAGTATACTGTGCAAGGCGAAGCCGATGTTGTTCCGGCCCAGGGTTACTTTTTTAAATGCGACCAAAGGCTTCTAACTTGCAAAGGTGTTTCACGTAAGAATACTGTACAAGGCGAAGCCGGTCTTGGTCCGGCCCAGGGTTATTTTTTTAAATGCGGCCGAAGGCCGCCAACTTTCAAAAGTGTTTCACGTAAGAATACTGTGCAAACCGAAGCCGGTGTTGGTCCGGCCTAGGGTTATTTTTTTAAATGCGGCCAAAGGCCGCTAACTTACAAAGGTGTTTCACTTAAAAATACTGTACAAGGCAAAGCCGGTCTTGGTCCGGCCCAGGGTTATTTCTTTAAATGCGACCGAAGGCCGCCAACTTACAAAGGTGTTTCATTTAAAAATACTGTGAAAGGCAAAGCCGGTGTTGGTCCGGTCCAGGGTTATTTTTTTAAATGCGGCCGAAGGTCGCCAACTTACAAAGGTATTTCACGTAAGAATACTGTGCAAGGCGAAGCCGGTGTTGGTCCGGCCCAGGGTAATTTTTTTAAATGCGGTCGAAGGCCGCCAACTTACAAAGGTGTTTCACGCAAGAATACTGTGCAAGGCGAAGCCGGTGTTGGTCCGGCCCAGGGTAATTTTTTTAAATGCGGCCGAAGGCCGCCATCTTACAAAGGTGTTTCACGCAAGAATACTGTGCAAGGCGAAGCCGGTGTTGGTCTGGCCCAGGGTAATTTTTTTAAATGCGGCCGAAGGTCGCCAACTTACGAAGGTGTTTTACATAAGTATACTATGCAAGGCGAAGCCGATGTTGTTCCGGCCCAGGGTTACTTTTTTAAATGCGACCAAAGGCTTCTAACTTGCAAAGGTGTTTCACGTAAGAATACTGTGCAAGGCGAAGCCGGTGTTGGTCCGGCCCAGGGTTATTTTTTTAAATGCGGCCGAAGGCCGCCAACTTACAAAAGTGTTTCACGTAAGAATACTGTGCAAACCGAAGCCGGTGTTGGTCCGGCCCAGGGTTATTTTTTTAAATGCGGCCGAAGGCCACCAACTTACAAAGGTGTTTCACGTAAGAATACTGTGCGAGGCGAAGCCGGTGTTGGTCAGGCTCAGGGTAATTTTTTTAAATGCGGCCGAAGGCCGCCAACTTACAAAGGTTTTTCACGCAAGAATACTGTGCAAGGCGAAGCCGGTGTTGGTCCGGCCCAGGGTAATTTTTTTAAATGCGGCCGAAGGTCGCCAACTTACAAAGGTGTTTTACATAAGTATACTGTGCAAGGCGAAGCCGGTGTTGTTCCGGCCCAGGGTTACTTTTTTAAATGCGACCAAAGGCTTCTAACTTGCAAAGGTGTTTCACGTAAGAATACTGTGCAAGGCGAAGCCGGTGTTGGTCCGGCCCAGGGTTATTTTTTTAAATGCGGCCTTCGGCCCCAACTTACAAAGGTGTTGCACTTAAAATATATCGCATCGTGAAAACGTTATTTGTTCATTCCTTTCTAATACACTTATTCTTCAAAGATGTGGCAGCACAGTTTTTTCTGATTCTAACGGACATGCATACTTCATTTTTTTTACTAAAGTAAACAAACGTGAGAATGCATTTTTTATGTGTAAAAATGATGGAAAATAATAACATTTTGATAAATTTAATTATGTTAAATCGTTGCAAACTTTATTAGTCATTATTATTACCGCTATTTAAGTGCTCCGTGAGCTTATATTAGCTTTTATTCGTGAATTTCGGTGGGTCAAAAAATCAACTTTAACAACAAATTTCTCGAAAACTATAAGTTACTTTGGGGAACGGCAAGAGGAAATTTTTTTCAAAGCCTGGCGCACCCTCGTAAAGTTTCCCCCTTTGGACAGTTTTGACAAAAGCCGCTGTGATATGTAATTACCAAAATATGTACAATATTTAAACATTTATCTCTGCTTAATAAATGAAAAAAAAAATAAAAATCTCATAATTTAATGATAGCTTATTGTATTATGTTTCCTATCAATTTTAAGTTTATTAAACTGAATGTGTTTTACATAATGAATCTAGTGAAAGAAGTACAACATAAATAGCAAAAGTGTGAAAATATACAATTTTTTATAGACTATTGTAGCAAAACTACAGCACAAAAATAAATAAAACAAATAGTGAACAAAAGTTTAATTCATTGTCTATCAACTCCATCATAAATTAATTATATCGGTCTACTCGTTTAGATGCAATTGTATACATGTAAAGCCAACCCGAGAAATTTGTTGTTAAAGTTGATTTTTTAACCGACTTAAATTCACGAATAAAAGCTAATATAAGCTCACGCAACACTTAAATATCGGTTATAATAATACCTAATAATGTTTGCATCGATTTAACATAATTAAATTTATCAAAATGTTAGTATTTTCCATCATTTTTACACATAAAAAATGCGTTCTCACGTGTGTTTAGTTAAGTAAAAAAAATGAAGTATACATGACCGTTAGAATTAGAAAAAAACTGTACTGCCACACCTTTGAAGAATAAGTATATTAGAAAGGAATGAGCAAATCACGTATTCTCGATGCGATATATTTTAAGTGCAACACCTTTGTAAGTAGGCGGTCTTCGGCTGCATTTAAAAAAATTACCCTGAGCCGGACCAACACGGGCTGCGCCTTGCACAATATTCTTACGTAAAATGCGTCTATAAGATGGCGGCCTTCGGCCGCATTTAAAAAAATTACTTTGAGATGGACCAACACCGGTTTCACCTCGCACAGTGTTCTTAAGTGAAACACCTTTATAACTTAGCGGCCATCGGCTGCATTTAAAAAAATAACCCTGGGCCGTGCCAACACCGGCTTCGCTTCGCACAGTATTCTTGCGTCAAACTTCTTTGTGAGTGGCGGTCTTCGGCCGCATTTTAAAAAATTACCCTGAGCCGGACCAATACGGGCTGCGTCTTCCACAGTATTCTTACCTAAAACACTTTTGTACGGTCCCTTAATTGGGAAGGTGCCGCTGCCCATCTGGTTGATGACCTCATAAAGTTAAAGGCTGACATCACTGCCGTCCAAGAATTGCGATGGGCGGGACAAGGACGGAAGAAGGTGGGTCCTTGTGAAATTTACTACAGCGGCCATATAAAGGAGCGCAAATTTGGTGTCGGATTCGTGGTGGGTGAGAGACTCCGTCGCCAAGTACTGGCATTCACTCCGGTGGATAAACGTCTAGCCACAATACGCATCAGAACAAAATTGTTCAACACACTAATTTGCGCCCACACCGACGGAAGAGAAGGATGACTTACCAAAGATGTTTTTTACGAGCGGCTCGAACACACTTAAGAGCGCTGCCCCCACCACGACGTCAAAATTGTGCTTGGCGACTTCAACGCAAGGGTGGGCAAAGAAGGTAACTTTGGTACGACTGTCTGCATATTCAGCCTTCACGACGAAACATCTCCAAATGGGCTGAGGCTGATCGACTTCGCCGGGTGTCTGTGGCACTAGATTTCAGCACAACAAAATTCACCAAGCTACTTGGGGGTCTCCAGATCTTTCAACCAGAGCGATCATGTTGTGATAGACGGAAGACCTGTATCCAGTGTTTTAGATGTGCGTACGTTCCGAGGTCCCAACATTGACTCGGATCACTATCTTGTCGCAGCGAAGATTCGCACGCGTCTCTTTGTATCGAAGAACGCCCGTCAACAAACACAAAGAAGGTTCGACGTTGAAAAGCTGCAACCACTTTCTACTCGACTTACACACCTTCTCTGTGAGAGCACTCATCAGCAACCCGGTATAAGGGAACTGTGGGAGGGCATTGCAAACTCCCTACGTACAGCTGCAAACGAAACCATTGGATTTCGGAAAGGTCGAAAAAAAAGCTGGTACGATGAGGACTACCGTGTCGCAGTGTAGAGAAAACAGACTGCCTACCTCGCAACCTTGCGATCGACCACAACACGTGCGGGGTGGGATAGATACCGAGAGCTGAAGAGGGAAGCAGACGCGTCTGCAGACAAAAAAAAAAGAGGCCGAGATGCGCGAGTACGAGGAGCTTGAGAAGTTGGCCGACAAAGGTAACGGTAGAAATTTCTACGAAAAGATACGACGACTTACAGAAGGTTTCAAGACCGGAGCAAACTCTTGTAGGACCCAGAGAGGTGAGCTAGTGACAGATGCCCAGAGTATACTCGATTTATGGAGGGAGCACTTCTCCAGCCTCTTGAATGGCAGTGAAGAGGAAACACGCGTAGATGGTGAACCCGAAGCTTCAATTGATGACTGTGAAATAATAGCAATCGTCCGCTTAAAAAAAACAAAGCGGCAGGGACCGATGGATTACCGGCCCAGCTATTGTTGTTGTTGTTGGTGTTGTAGCGGCTAGCTAACCCCGTTTAGGACAGGTGTCATTAATCTAATTCGCCGAGGTCATCTGATGGGAGGTCCAGGAAACGTGCTGTTTCGACGGGGTTGGACCAAAGGGATAGGGGGGTTAGATGAGTAGGTTTAAGGGGGCATGTGAAGAGGTGGTTAGTGTCGTGCGGGGACTCTCCACATGCAGGGCATACGTTGGGTATGCTGGGGTCGAGTCTGGATATGTAGGAGTTTAACCTACTACAGTATCCAGATCTAAGCTGTGCCAGGATCACTCGGGTCTCTCGAGGCAGGTCGAGCTCATTGTCTGCGATTGGTGATGGTTTGTCTCCGAGTACGCCATTCACTGGAAGGGAGTCTAAGAAGGTGTTGACAGACTCCTGGTGAATGGCGTTCAGCGCTTGTCGGTATGCCGTCCTGTCCAGCGGTTGTTGTAGATGATGCTGTATGGTGCAGTTAAAATCTAGTACTCCCTTCCTGATGTGCCTAGTCGGAGGCTCAGCTTCGGGGCACCTTCTAAAAGGTGCCTGCTGGGGTGCTCCGTGCGGTGGCATCCCAACAAGAACTGCTTGCACAGCAAAGCATTATGCTCTTTAACTCGTAGCATAGATGCTTCGCTATGCAAGTGGTGCTCCGGTGACATCAGGAGGTTTCCTGTCGCAGTCCTAAGGGCGGTGTTCTGACAAGCCTGTAGTTTTCTCCACTGCGTCTCGTTCGTCCCCGGAGCCCAATTCGGTGCACGGTAGTTTACGACCGGCGGGCCAATGCCGCTACAACAACAACAACAACAACCGGCCGGCCAATTGCTTTGTAGGTTGCCAGCAAAGTTTCTTTGTCTTTACCCCATGTGCTGCCGGCTAGCGCTTTGAGTATTTTGTTGCGACCCTGGAGTTTTGTGGCAATTGCGGTCGTATGCGGAGTGAAGGAGTGCAGGCTATCGAATGTGACTCCTAAAATCTTAGGGTTGTTTATAGTTGGAATTTTTTGATCATCAACTTTCACATCGAGTTCTAGCCGGTACTCCTTCCTCCAGCTGGTGAAAAGGGTAGCCGAGGATTTCGTCGGATGTATTTTCAGATGTCGTGCAGTGAAGAAACGGGAGAGATCGGCGAGGTAGCCGTTCACTTTCGAACATAGGCTATCAATATCCTGGCCAGACGCCAATATCGAGCAATGGCATAAGGGTTAAGGAAACTCGTTCCGGTGGAGGAGGGAGCTTCGATATATTAAAATTAAACAGTAGAGGACACCACCCTGCGGAACCCCCTGTTTAATTTTTCTTAACTTCGATGATTCTCCTCGGAATAAGACCGATGATTGTCGACCACTCAGGTAGCCCATGACCCACCTCTGCAACCCCGGCGGTAATGTAGATTTCGCAAAGTCGCTGAGTAGCACTGAATGATTGACTATGTCAAAAGCTATTGACAGATCCAGTGCTACCAGGACAGTTCTCGCGTAGGGTCGGTTTTGGTTCAGGCCATTGACCACCTGGGTGTTTATGGCGTTAAGTGCTGTTGTGGTACTGTGCAATTTCCGGAAGCCATGCTGATGTGCTGCTGGACGCAGATGGTGAGTGAATGTCGGGAGCAGCAAGGCCTCAAGCGTCTTCGCTACTGGGGAGAGGAGAGTTATCGGCCGATAGGACTCTCCTTTGTTGGATGGTTTCCCCGGTTTAAGTAGCGGGACCACTCTACCGGTTTTCCACACATCTGGTATGATTAGGGTGGTCAAAGACAAATTGAGGACCTTGGTGAGGTAGTCTGCTCCCGCTGGTGCGAGATGTTTTAGCATCAGCATGCTTATTCCGTCAGGGCCGATGGATTTGGAGGCTTTCGCCTTCCCGATAACCCCCTGAACCTCTTCTCTGGAGAAATCTAGCACCGCGCTTGTGTTTGGCAGTTTGCACACGACTTTTCGCTTTGTCTACCGAAGGATGCAGTGTAAAAAGCCGGCTGAAATAGCTCGCGCATCTCTTCGGGTCCGACGAGGCGCGATCACCGAATGAAATTTCCACCCGGTCATCGTGTCTCGTCGAGTTAGACAGCGACTTGACTGTAGCCCATAGCTTGGTTGCCCCAGAGGAGAGATTGCAGCACCTTAAGTGCTCCTCCCACTTTTTCCGCTTGTGTCTGTTTACAACGGTCCGAATCTCCGCACTTAAATCCTTGATTAGGGGATTCCCGGGATTGGAGTAAGGGAGTATGTCGCGCCTAGATGCTAAAATCGCTGCTTCCGTCGGGAAATTGGGGCGAATTTCCGCAATTTGGCCTGCCGGGATGAAGCGGGCGGCAGCAGTCATGAGGGTACTGCGGAAGGATACTTCGAAGGCGTTCTCGGTGAATTCCGTGAGGCCGGTCCAGTTAGCTTTTTTGAAGTTAACGAAGGTCCGGTGGTCCGCGGATACAAAGTCGGGAGGTCTGTCAATCGAGATGTGTATGGGTAAGTGGTCCGATGCTAGTGTCAGTATAGGTCGCCAGACTATACTGTTTATCAGACCAGCACTCGCAATTGTTATGTCGGGCGAGCTTTGGCAATTACCCACAACTCTGGTGGGGGTGTTGTCGTTCATTGCGCAGAATGTCGAATCGTCTATCTGTTCCGCCAGCTCCATTCCTCTACGGTAATTTGACAGGCTAGAATTCCAAAGATCGTGGTGCGCGTTAAAGTCGCCCAAAACCAAACGGTTTTCGCCTCTGAGTAGCGCACCTATATCAGGGCTATATCCAACTGGGCAACTTGTAACGGGAGGAACGTATATATTAAATATTTTGAGCTCGGCATCGGCTGACCGGATAGCTATGCCCTGACATTCTAGAGTAGTAGTAGAAGTCCGTTGCAGTTAAATTGAAGGAGTCGTGTCCGTCTCGGGGGAACATTCGTGATACGGGGGGTGTGGGGGTGGTGCGTGGATGACGTGTGTTGCTGCTGTAATACCCGCTGAGGTTGGTTCCGCACGTTGGTGTTGATTGCAGGTGTTGTCGTGTTAACAGGCGGGGGCAGACTCCTACAGCAAGGGGCAACGTACGCATCACTCCACTCACGGGTGGTATGCAGGCCCGAGCACGTCCGAAAGTGACACCAGCCGGAGCAAGAATTGCATCTGACTGAGGTCACATTCCGACGTACTAAGGTCTGACACACGGAACAGACTGTGCAGGGGACTAGGAGCTGCTGGGTAGCCCTCGCACGGGAAGAGGATGAGGAGCTGGTTGTGGGAGGGGAAGGGGGTGAAGGTTGGCGGTAGTCATGCTGCGGGGAGCTCCGGGAGACCGTGGAGGTCTGCGGGTTACCCAAAGTGGGCAAGGGTGCTGCCGTGGAGGCTGGGGGCGCACTTGGGCGTTGGCAGCATGGGGCCACATAACGTGTGGTCCACTCCCTATGTGTCTTAAGGCCTGAGCAGACCTTAAGATGACTCCAACCATTGCACTGGTTTCACCTAACCGAGGTGGAGGAGTGGTGGAGTCTTTTGGTGCACACGCAGCAGAAGTAATCCGTCGGACCAGGGTTGGTTTCGACGCCAGCTGCGAGGTGTTGCTCCGATGGCGAACTTAAACTAATTTTACCTGTTGACCTAAACGGGGTTAGATCGCCGAAAGGGTGACAGCCCTTGGCCGGATAAAATCCGGGTCAACTCCGGTGCGTAGAACCGGCTGTCTTGAGAGTTGGGCCGAGCTATTCAATATAAGGCGAATAGATTTAATGGCCGAGCTATTCAAATACGGCGGTGAAGAACTGATCAGGTGCATGCATCAGCTTTGCAAAATATGGTCGGATGAAAGCATGCCCGTCGATAGGAACCTAAGTATGCTCTGCCCAATCCACAAAAAAGGCGATCCCACAGTCTGCGCCAATTACCTTGGAATAAGCTTTAACATTGCATATAAGGTCCTATCAAGGATATTCTGTGAAAGACTAAAGCCCACCGCCAACAAACTGATTGGATCTTATTAGTGTGGCATTAGACCTGGTAAGTCAACCATTGACCAGATATTAGCCATGCGCCAAATCTTGGAAAAGACCCGTGAAAAGAGAATCGGCACCCAACACCTTTTCGTCGATTTTAAAGCCGCCTTTGACAGCACGAACAGGAGCTGCTTTTACGCCGCTATGACTGAATTTGGTATCCCCGCAAAACTTATACGGCTAAGTAAACTGACGTTAAGCAACACTAAAAGCTCCGTCAGGATCGGACCTCTCCGAGCCGTTCGATATTGTAGAAGGCATGAGCGAAGACCTCATCGAATTTTAAAACTTAAGATATATATATATATAAGTTATTTGTACTAATCCTGAATTGCTTAACCTTATAATGAAAGATTGAGTTGTACTTACCCTATTACTTTCCAATACATACCTAAATACTCACCATACTGAATTTACTACCATTCCAAAAATACTCACCAGCAAACCTACTTCCGTTACTACTCTAAAGGAGAAACCAAAACAAAAATGTATATAAATATGTATGTAGTGTTAACTTTAAGTATAATAATTTTCGCTCGCTCGAACTGCAAACCGGTTGTGTCAAAAATAAATTATATATTTATATAATATATAAATAAATTATAAGTTGTGCGATATTTAAAACAAATTAATAAATTTCATAATTCTACAAAAAATATGGTGCCAAAACCCGTTTGTCGGAAAAGAGCCGCGAACACCAAAACTCAATAAAATATTGCAAATTAATAAAAAAAAAATTAAAAACGAACTAAAAGCGAGCGAATAAGTCGCGCCTTCCAACTTTTTTAAATTTAAACGGTGCCGGTGAAAACATAATATAAACGAAATTGAAAGAGGTATATGTACATACATATATATATAATGTAAAACAAAAAAAAAAAACTAAAAAAAAAAGTTGAAAGTGCATACTGTGTGAAAACATACAAAATCAAAAACATAAAAAAGTTAAAAAGAACATAAAAAAGTTGAAAGTGCTGTGCTACAAAATAACAAAATTAAAAACAAATTTTTGGAAAAATATATATATATTAAGAATTTAAATCCTAACAATATATACATATATATATAAATACATAGTATGTACGTGTGATAGAAAACATAAAAAAAGTGAAAAAGAGAACATAAAAAGCGGTAAAAAGATAACAAAGAAAATGTATATTTTATATATATATATACATATTATATATGTACATACACCCATACACAAATACATACATGCGGTGAAAAGAAAAAAACCACAAAAAAAAGTAGTGGAATACACATATACATACATACAAAAAAGGGAACTACATAAAATTAAAAAAAAAATGATAAATATTTACAAATTAAGTAAATAAGCAGACCAAGGTGGACACTCCAAACCTCAATAACACAGGAACACCAGCACTACACAGAAAACAACACTCCCCGTCCCCTCCCTAGAACAAAAAATTTTGGTTTGTATTGTACTAGTCCGGATGTCTAAGTAAGTGCCACTCTCTCACTTGATTGCATATTAAATTAAGTTTAGCGGATTTTTAAAAACGGTGTATGATACCTCCTCATCATACATACAGATACAGATCTCAAAAAATAATAATAATAATAAAATAAAAAGTTTTATTACGTTTGCGCAAAATTACAAAATCCGCTAAACTATTCTCACAATATATAATATACATAGCGGGTCCGAAAAGTCGGTAAATGAAAATTAGTGGATTTTCATTTACCGAATATAACAGCGCTCATATATAATATATTAACACGTATATATGAAAAACGCGCGCTTTCCCCTTTTATATAGGCCAACTGGTCCAAAACAACCTTCGAAAAGGATCAGAATCGGCCCAGTTGACCCTCTCATACAACCTCCCAAGTATATATATACTCTCGGTATATACACCCCAACTTAACCGAAACTCATTCCAACGGGCCCAGAACCGGATCACCCATTACACTGCCCAAACTCACCACCGCATAGCAAGTCACCACTATCCAACCGTGGTACATGTACATATATACATAAACATATATACATAAAGTGGTTTTTTCATGTTCCGGCAATTTACAATAGCAAGCGGGCAAAGATACGTATGTACATAAGTATACCTTCTGCTCAAATATAAACGGAGACTTTATCCATAACTCGACAAGGACAAGACATATGGTCATACTTGTTTTTTGCTTAGGTTGCCAGGACTGTTATATGTTTACATGTCAAATTTGAGCGCGATCTGTCACATAGTTTTTTTTTTACGGCACTATAAACAAGTCAACCTCGAGTGTGTTTTTCGAATTTTACTATGGAAATTAACGATGAGCAAAGATGTTTGTTTGAAATTTTGTTATTCCAATGGAATAAGTGCGACGGACGCAATGAAAATGTTGCAGAAGGCATATGGGGAGTCTTGCCTATCACGTGTACGTATTTTTGATTGGTGTAAGTCGTTCAAGGACGGCCGTACATCGCTGGAGAACTTGCCCCATGATCGTCGTCCAGCAACGTCAATAAACGAAGAAAACGTCGAAAAAGTAAAGAAAATTGTGTTGGAAAATCGTCGTGTGACTGAAAGAGAGATAGCTAGTGAGCTCGACATATCAAATGGATCCGCTCATAGCATTATTCACGATGTTTTGGGCATGAGACGTGTGTCTGCTCGACTTGTTCCAAAATTGTTGAATTTTCTTCAAAAAGAGGAACACAAAACTGTCGCCAAGGAAATGCTCACAATGAGTGATACGGACATCCAGCACATCATAACTGGTGACGAGACTTGGGTCTATGAATACGACGTTGAAACAGCCCAGCAATCATCTGAATGGCGCCTTCCAAATGAGCCGAAACCCGATCGAAAATCAAAGTTATGCTCACTGTTTTCTTTGATAGCCAAGGTGTTGTGCACTCGGAATTCCTTCCAGAAGGTCAATCCTTTAATGCTGAATATTATTTATCGGTTTTGAAGCGTTTGCGTGAGAATATTCGTCTCAAAAGTAAGGATTTGTGGGACAACAAGTCAAGGTTCCTACATCATGATAATGCGCCAGCTCATACGTCTCGTCTTGTACGCGGTTATTTGACCAAAAACAACGTAAATATTGTTCCGCAAGCACCGTATTCACCCGACATGGCACCGTGCGACTTTTTGCTTTTCCCTAAACTCAAATTGCCGCTTCGTGGAAAGTATTTTCAGTCGATTGAAGTCATTAAAGAGAATTCGAAGAAGGAACTGAAAGCCATACCTAAAGCTTCCTACCAGAAGTGTTATGAAGATAGGAAAAAAAGGTGGCATATGTGTATCGCCTCTAATGGTGATTATTTTGAAGGGGATAAAATAAATATTGAAGAATAATTAACCGTTTTTGTTTTATTGAACAGTCTCGTTTATATTTGAGCAGAAGCTACATACGTACATACTCGCATAAGCTAAGCGAAGCACCCACCATATAAACAAGGTATAATAAAACTCATTATACATTTATACATTGCTGTGCTCGGACGCGCTGAGACAGTACAGTACACAACATAGAGGTACCCACTAAATTAATTAATTAAAAATAATATATAAATACATATATATAAATATAAATAAATATAAATATAAATATAAATTATATTAAAATTTTATAAAATCAATATCTCACAATGGAGGACAAAATGGAAAAACCCCAAACCCTCCACCCCCTTACAGGACCCCGAACTCGCTCGAAATCCCAGGCGTTCGATATTGTAGAAGGCATGAGCGAAGACCTCATCGAATTTTAAAACTTAAGATATATATATATATAAGTTATTTGTACTAATCCTGAATTGCTTAACCTTATAATGAAAGATTGAATTGTACTTACCCTATTACTTTCCAATACATACCTAAATACTCACCATACTGAATTTACTACCATTCCAAAAATACTCACCAGCAAACCTACTTCCGTTACTACTCTAAAGGAGAAACCAAAACAAAAATGTATATAAATATGTATGTAGTGTTAACTTTAAGTATAATAATTTTCGCTCGCTCGAACTGCAAACCGGTTGTGTCAAAAATAAATTATATATTTATATAATATATAAATAAATTATAAGTTGTGCGATATTTAAAACAAATTAATAAATTTCATAATTCTACAAAAAATATGGTGCCAAAACCCGTTTGTCGGAAAAGAGCCGCGAACACCAAAACTCAATAAAATATTGCAAATTAATAAAAAAAAAATTAAAAACGAATTAAAAGCGAGCGAATAAGTCGCGCCTTCCAACTTTTTTAAATTTAAACGGTGCCGGTGAAAACATAATATAAACGAAATTGAAAGAGGTATATGTACATACATATATATATAATGTAAAACAAAAAAAAAAAACTAAAAAAAAAAGTTGAAAGTGCATACTGTGTGAAAACATACAAAATCAAAAACATAAAAAAGTTAAAAAGAACATAAAAAAGTTGAAAGTGCTGTGCTACAAAATAACAAAATTAAAAACAAATTTTTGGAAAAATATATATATATTAAGAATTTAAATCCTAACAATATATACATATATATATAAATACATAGTATGTACGTGTGATAGAAAACATAAAAAAAGTGAAAAAGAGAACATAAAAAGCGGTAAAAAGATAACAAAGAAAATGTATATTTTATATATATATATACATATTATATATGTACATACACCCATACACAAATACATACATGCGGTGAAAAGAAAAAAACCACAAAAAAAAGTAGTGGAATACACATATACATACATACAAAAAAGGGAACTACATAAAATTAAAAAAAAAATGATAAATATTTACAAATTAAGTAAATAAGCAGACCAAGGTGGACACTCCAAACCTCAATAACACAGGAACACCAGCACTACACAGAAAACAACACTCCCCGTCCCCTCCCTAGAACAAAAAATTTTGGTTTGTATTGTACTAGTCCGGATGTCTAAGTAAGTGCCACTCTCTCACTTGATTGCATATTAAATTAAGTTTAGCGGATTTTTAAAAACGGTGTATGATACCTCCTCATCATACATACAGATACAGATCTCAAAAAATAATAATAATAATAAAATAAAAAGTTTTATTACGTTTGCGCAAAATTACAAAATCCGCTAAACTATTCTCACAATATATAATATACATAGCGGGTCCGAAAAGTCGGTAAATGAAAATTAGTGGATTTTCATTTACCGAATATAACAGCGCTCATATATAATATATTAACACGTATATATGAAAAACGCGCGCTTTCCCCTTTTATATAGGCCAACTGGTCCAAAACAACCTTCGAAAAGGATCAGAATCGGCCCAGTTGACCCTCTCATACAACCTCCCAAGTATATATATACTCTCGGTATATACACCCCAACTTAACCGAAACTCATTCCAACGGGCCCAGAACCGGATCACCCATTACACTGCCCAAACTCACCACCGCATAGCAAGTCACCACTATCCAACCGTGGTACATGTGCATATATACATAAACATATATACATAAAGTGGTTTTTTCATGTTCCGGCAATTTACAATAGCAAGCGGGCAAAGATACGTATGTACATAAGTATACCTTCTGCTCAAATATAAACGGAGACTTTATCCATAACTCGACAAGGACAAGACATATGGTCATACTTGTTTTTTGCTTAGGTTGCCAGGACTGTTATATGTTTACATGTCAAATTTGAGCGCGATCTGTCACATAGTTTTTTTTTTACGGCACTATAAACAAGTCAACCTCGAGTGTGTTTTTCGAATTTTACTATGGAAATTAACGATGAGCAAAGATGTTTGTTTGAAATTTTGTTATTCCAATGGAATAAGTGCGACGGACGCAATGAAAATGTTGCAGAAGGCATATGGGGAGTCTTGCCTATCACGTGCACGTATTTTTGATTGGTGTAAGTCGTTCAAGGACGGCCGTACATCGCTGGAGAACTTGCCCCATGATCGTCGTCCAGCAACGTCAATAAACGAAGAAAACGTCGAAAAAGTAAAGAAAATTGTGTTGGAAAATCGTCGTGTGACTGAAAGAGAGATAGCTAGTGAGCTCAACATATCAAATGGATCCGCTCATAGCATTATTCACGATGTTTTGGGCATGAGACGTGTGTCTGCTCGACTTGTTCCAAAATTGTTGAATTTTCTTCAAAAAGAGGAACACAAAACTGTCGCCAAGGAAATGCTCACAATGAGTGATACGGACATCCAGCACATCATAACTGGTGACGAGACTTGGGTCTATGAATACGACGTTGAAACAGCCCAGCAATCATCTGAATGGCGCCTTCCAAATGAGCCGAAACCCGATCGAAAATCAAAGTTATGCTCACTGTTTTCTTTGATAGCCAAGGTGTTGTGCACTCGGAATTCCTTCCAGAAGGTCAATCCTTTAATGCTGAATATTATTTATCGGTTTTGAAGCGTTTGCGTGAGAATATTCGTCTCAAAAGTAAGGATTTGTGGGACAACAAGTCAAGGTTCCTACATCATGATAATGCGCCAGCTCATACGTCTCGTCTTGTACGCGGTTATTTGACCAAAAACAACGTAAATATTGTTCCGCAAGCACCGTATTCACCCGACATGGCACCGTGCGACTTTTTGCTTTTCCCTAAACTCAAATTGCCGCTTCGTGGAAAGTATTTTCAGTCGATTGAAGTCATTAAAGAGAATTCGAAGAAGGAACTGAAAGCCATACCTAAAGCTTCCTACCAGAAGTGTTATGAAGATAGGAAAAAAAGGTGGCATATGTGTATCGCCTCTAATGGTGATTATTTTGAAGGGGATAAAATAAATATTGAAAAATAATTAACCGTTTTTGTTTTATTGAACAGTCTCGTTTATATTTGAGCAGAAGCTACATACGTACATACTCGCATAAGCTAAGCGAAGCACCCACCATATAAACAAGGTATAATAAAACTCATTATACATTTATACATTGCTGTGCTCGGACGCGCTGAGACAGTACAGTACACAACATAGAGGTACCCACTAAATTAATTAATTAAAAATAATATATAAATACATATATATAAATATAAATAAATATAAATATAAATATAAATTATATTAAAATTTTATAAAATCAATATCTCACAATGGAGGACAAAATGGAAAAACCCCAAACCCTCCACCCCCTTACAGGACCCCGAACTCGCTCGAAATCCCAGGCGTTCGATATTGTAGAAGGCATGAGCGAAGACCTCATCGAATTTTAAAACTTAAGATATATATATATATAAGTTATTTGTACTAATCCTGAATTGCTTAACCTTATAATGAAAGATTGAATTGTACTTACCCTATTACTTTCCAATACATACCTAAATACTCACCATACTGAATTTACTACCATTCCAAAAATACTCACCAGCAAACCTACTTCCGTTACTACTCTAAAGGAGAAACCAAAACAAAAATGTATATAAATATGTATGTAGTGTTAACTTTAAGTATAATAATTTTCGCTCGCTCGAACTGCAAACCGGTTGTGTCAAAAATAAATTATATATTTATATAATATATAAATAAATTATAAGTTGTGCGATATTTAAAACAAATTAATAAATTTCATAATTCTACAAAAAATATGGTGCCAAAACCCGTTTGTCGGAAAAGAGCCGCGAACACCAAAACTCAATAAAATATTGCAAATTAATAAAAAAAAAATTAAAAACGAATTAAAAGCGAGCGAATAAGTCGCGCCTTCCAACTTTTTTAAATTTAAACGGTGCCGGTGAAAACATAATATAAACGAAATTGAAAGAGGTATATGTACATACATATATATATAATGTAAAACAAAAAAAAAAAACTAAAAAAAAAAGTTGAAAGTGCATACTGTGTGAAAACATACAAAATCAAAAACATAAAAAAGTTAAAAAGAACATAAAAAAGTTGAAAGTGCTGTGCTACAAAATAACAAAATTAAAAACAAATTTTTGGAAAAATATATATATATTAAGAATTTAAATCCTAACAATATATACATATATATATAAATACATAGTATGTACGTGTGATAGAAAACATAAAAAAAGTGAAAAAGAGAACATAAAAAGCGGTAAAAAGATAACAAAGAAAATGTATATTTTATATATATATATACATATTATATATGTACATACACCCATACACAAATACATACATGCGGTGAAAAGAAAAAAACCACAAAAAAAAGTAGTGGAATACACATATACATACATACAAAAAAGGGAACTACATAAAATTAAAAAAAAAATGATAAATATTTACAAATTAAGTAAATAAGCAGACCAAGGTGGACACTCCAAACCTCAATAACACAGGAACACCAGCACTACACAGAAAACAACACTCCCCGTCCCCTCCCTAGAACAAAAAATTTTGGTTTGTATTGTACTAGTCCGGATGTCTAAGTAAGTGCCACTCTCTCACTTGATTGCATATTAAATTAAGTTTAGCGGATTTTTAAAAACGGTGTATGATACCTCCTCATCATACATACAGATACAGATCTCAAAAAATAATAATAATAATAAAATAAAAAGTTTTATTACGTTTGCGCAAAATTACAAAATCCGCTAAACTATTCTCACAATATATAATATACATAGCGGGTCCGAAAAGTCGGTAAATGAAAATTAGTGGATTTTCATTTACCGAATATAACAGCGCTCATATATAATATATTAACACGTATATATGAAAAACGCGCGCTTTCCCCTTTTATATAGGCCAACTGGTCCAAAACAACCTTCGAAAAGGATCAGAATCGGCCCAGTTGACCCTCTCATACAACCTCCCAAGTATATATATACTCTCGGTATATACACCCCAACTTAACCGAAACTCATTCCAACGGGCCCAGAACCGGATCACCCATTACACTGCCCAAACTCACCACCGCATAGCAAGTCACCACTATCCAACCGTGGTACATGTGCATATATACATAAACATATATACATAAAGTGGTTTTTTCATGTTCCGGCAATTTACAATAGCAAGCGGGCAAAGATACGTATGTACATAAGTATACCTTCTGCTCAAATATAAACGGAGACTTTATCCATAACTCGACAAGGACAAGACATATGGTCATACTTGTTTTTTGCTTAGGTTGCCAGGACTGTTATATGTTTACATGTCAAATTTGAGCGCGATCTGTCACATAGTTTTTTTTTTACGGCACTATAAACAAGTCAACCTCGAGTGTGTTTTTCGAATTTTACTATGGAAATTAACGATGAGCAAAGATGTTTGTTTGAAATTTTGTTATTCCAATGGAATAAGTGCGACGGACGCAATGAAAATGTTGCAGAAGGCATATGGGGAGTCTTGCCTATCACGTGCACGTATTTTTGATTGGTGTAAGTCGTTCAAGGACGGCCGTACATCGCTGGAGAACTTGCCCCATGATCGTCGTCCAGCAACGTCAATAAACGAAGAAAACGTCGAAAAAGTAAAGAAAATTGTGTTGGAAAATCGTCGTGTGACTGAAAGAGAGATAGCTAGTGAGCTCAACATATCAAATGGATCCGCTCATAGCATTATTCACGATGTTTTGGGCATGAGACGTGTGTCTGCTCGACTTGTTCCAAAATTGTTGAATTTTCTTCAAAAAGAGGAACACAAAACTGTCGCCAAGGAAATGCTCACAATGAGTGATACGGACATCCAGCACATCATAACTGGTGACGAGACTTGGGTCTATGAATACGACGTTGAAACAGCCCAGCAATCATCTGAATGGCGCCTTCCAAATGAGCCGAAACCCGATCGAAAATCAAAGTTATGCTCACTGTTTTCTTTGATAGCCAAGGTGTTGTGCACTCGGAATTCCTTCCAGAAGGTCAATCCTTTAATGCTGAATATTATTTATCGGTTTTGAAGCGTTTGCGTGAGAATATTCGTCTCAAAAGTAAGGATTTGTGGGACAACAAGTCAAGGTTCCTACATCATGATAATGCGCCAGCTCATACGTCTCGTCTTGTACGCGGTTATTTGACCAAAAACAACGTAAATATTGTTCCGCAAGCACCGTATTCACCCGACATGGCACCGTGCGACTTTTTGCTTTTCCCTAAACTCAAATTGCCGCTTCGTGGAAAGTATTTTCAGTCGATTGAAGTCATTAAAGAGAATTCGAAGAAGGAACTGAAAGCCATACCTAAAGCTTCCTACCAGAAGTGTTATGAAGATAGGAAAAAAAGGTGGCATATGTGTATCGCCTCTAATGGTGATTATTTTGAAGGGGATAAAATAAATATTGAAAAATAATTAACCGTTTTTGTTTTATTGAACAGTCTCGTTTATATTTGAGCAGAAGCTACATACGTACATACTCGCATAAGCTAAGCGAAGCACCCACCATATAAACAAGGTATAATAAAACTCATTATACATTTATACATTGCTGTGCTCGGACGCGCTGAGACAGTACAGTACACAACATAGAGGTACCCACTAAATTAATTAATTAAAAATAATATATAAATACATATATATAAATATAAATAAATATAAATATAAATATAAATTATATTAAAATTTTATAAAATCAATATCTCACAATGGAGGACAAAATGGAAAAACCCCAAACCCTCCACCCCCTTACAGGACCCCGAACTCGCTCGAAATCCCAGGCGGAAGACGAGAAATTCTCCCAGCTGCATAAAAAAATTTTTTATGAGCTATCCAGGATGGAAGAATTCTGCGGTAAATGGTGGAACACTAGTGAAGAGACTCACTCCGAAGCAGCACTTAAAATTTTTAAGGACCATCTGGAAAGGCACATGGAACTAGTGGAGGCAGCCAGCCAAAACCTACAGTTGAGCAACTTGGAAGATGAGAAGACACGCTCAGCATGCACAGCGGCCTACGTGACCACAAATGACAACGCAATGCTCACGAAAATCCGGATAATTGAATTACTTGGCCAAATCCAACAAAATATGGATTCTATACATGTGACACAGAAATCTTCTATGGAGGATACGAAGATTGGCCCTCATTTAGGAACAAGTAAACATGTAAACTATGCCAATCACACCACTCGATGATAACGTGCGTCAAATTTCGAGAACTATCCGTCTCAGACCGGAATAAGTAAATTAAAGACAACAACTACTGCAAAAATTGCCTGGTGTACTCGCATTTGGAGAAAGATTGCAAAAGCAACTTTACGTGCGTTTACTGTCAAAGACGTCGCCACTCCCTCCTCCATTACACTGCGAACAACCACACGCCTTATCCCCCAAAACTTCAAAGAAACTTCAAACCTTCTCAAGTGACAGTCGGGGAAGAACCGCCCTGCACCTCTAAGCCGGCATCAAAAAACTCAAAGGCAAATGGAAGTAGAACAAAAACTCTATCTCACTATTCGAGTGACAAAGAAAGGACATTGCTTCCCACAGCAAATATTCCCATTCTCCACAAAGGAGAAGTAACCCACATTAGAGCTCTCATTGACCAAGGCTCTCAAAAAACTTTTGTAACATCCCGTATACAAAAGTTACTTGGTCTCCCCACCACAAAAGCCAACTACCAAATTCTTTGAATGGGCGGTAACACAGTCCAAAACTCGAATAGAATGTGCTCTATTACGATATGCTCAGCTAATCAATCAATAAAAATCGCGGCTCAAGCGATTGACGCACACTCTCCCATCCTTCAAAATAAAAGAAGTAGATTTAACAGAATATCTCTCACTACCATTAGCAGACCCCAACTGCTTTACACCAGCTAGAATAGACATGGTCATTGGTAGCGATATATTCCCAAAAATACTCACCCCAGGCCTCAAAATTAATGTAGGCGGCAGCTTAATAGCCCAAAACACAATATTTGGGTGGATATTAAGTGGACCAGTTGTGGAAGAAATCTCATCATTCTCTACTCAGGTGATTTAAACCCCTTCATAACAGACGATGATGAATATTGTGAAGCGGTCTACAAAAAAACCACTCATCGACGAGAAGATGGTCGGTATGTAGTAAATAAAGCTGCCATTCAAGTCAGCATTCCCGGACTACACCGCACTCGGGCACTCCAGACCTGCCGCACAGCAGCAATACCTCAGCGTGGAACGAACTAACGAAAAGAAAGATGAACTTCGGAACACCTATTCAGACGTCCTGGGGGAATACCTAACGTTAGATCACATGGAACCAACCAGTCACGAGAAATCATTCATACGCGACGGTAAATATTTCTTCTTTTACCTACCCCATTTTCAGTGTCTCAAAAACCTGGCATTCCGGTCTCTCACTCAACGATGTATTACATACGGGCCCCGTTCTCCAAAATGGCTTAATGCTAATTATTCTAAAATGGAGATTATATAAGTATGTATTTATGCGGCTGCGATAGCCGAGTGGTTAGCATTGCGTACTGACATTCGGAAGGCTCGAGTTCATATCCCAGTGCCAGCTACATCCAAAAGTTATGGAAAATTAATTTAAATAAAAAATTAAGTTAAATTTTCTAATTGCGGTCGCCCATCGGCAGGGAATGTTCACCTCTCCGAGTGTATTTCGGACATGAAATAAAAGGGTCCTCGTAAAAAACCGTCAGCCGTTCGGAGGCGGCTTAGTATAAACTGTAGGTCCCTCCATTTGTTGGAAAAACATCAAGACGCAAAACCACAAATTGGAGGAGGAGCTCGGCCGAAAAATCGCTTCAGCGGTTATAAAGCGCCAATTATATATATATATTTAACGGCGACGTTGAAAAAATGTACCGCCAAATATACGATCATAAGGAAGACCAAGACTTAGAACCCGCAATAGTCCGATAGAAGACTTTAAACTAAAAACGGTCACATTCGGTGTCAACTGCGCTCCATACTTTGTAATAAGGACACTCCACCAATTAGCCGAGGACTCTAAGGAGACATACCCCCACGTATCAAAAATATTGAGAGGAGAGACATACGTAGATGACATCCTCTCAGGTGGACACAATCTAGACTCAGCCGGCGAATCGATATATCAAGTTATCGAAGTCAGCCGGATTCCCGTTAAAAAAGATCACAGCAAACCACAAGTCACTGCTAAAAAACATCCCCCAGTCTGATCTTTTAGTTGAAAAATTTCTCCAATTCCAAGAGGCGAGTTCTACAAAAACTCTTGGAATAAAATGGAATGCTCTCACTGATACATTTTCGTACTCAGTTGACCCCCCCCGTCATCTTCAGACACTGCCACGAAACGACAGATCCTCTCATCTGTCACGAAAATTTTCGACCCGGCAGGACGGCTATCGCCCGTAATGATAGCAGCGAAAACTCTTCTTCAACAACTATGGATGGAAGGAACAGTGGCCCCCTTACAAGCCGTCTCTCTCCACAGGCTGGAACTTTGCGGCGCAGTTTTACTAGCAAAATTAGTAAAGCAGATCCGATCTTCCCTAAATCTACCATCTCATGAACTAAGTTTATGGACAAACTCCTCAATTGTATTAGCATGACTGGAAAAACCCCCATGGACGTGGAAAACATACGTAGCGAACAGGACATCTCAGATCCTCGAACTCGTGAACAATGCTACGTGGCGACATCTCCAGCGTTGACAATCCAGCTGATCGCGTGGAGCTAAACCCCAAGAGCTCGTCAACTGTTCACTCTGGTGGAAAGGTCCTGAGTGGTTAACTAGGCCATCCCCTCTTTGGCCGAAAAGTTCACCAACTCATTCGTCCCCTCCCGAACAAAGACAAATTGAAGCATTCCACGCTTTAGAATCCCCTGACTTTCTAGACCATTTCTCCTCCTTTTCCACTGTTTTCAGAGTAACAGCGTACATATTTCGCTTCGCACAAAAAGCTGGAAAGCTGCCAAATCCGCCCTCTACCACTCTCACTCAAAGCGACATAAAGTTCGCAAAAACTCGCCTCATAGCTGTCACCCAGCGAAAATATTTCAGAAAAACCATCACAGCACTGGAGTCGAAATGTCCGATGGAAAAAAGAGATCCCCTCCATACTTTCAACCCCTTCAGGACTGTTAAGTACAAATGGACGTCTCACTCAGCTACGATGAGCGTCATCCAATTATCATACTCGATAATTCCCGATATTGATCCCTCCTCCTCGAATTCATCCACTCAACTCTACTGCACGCGGAAAAGCAGCTGATGATTCGCGTAGTCCAACAGGAATACCATATACCCGGAATTCGCCAGAAGGTAAAGTCTTGCAGTTTTCGGTGAAAGACATGCACGATATACAAGCAGAAGATGAGCACGCAATTGATTGCAGCGTTACCCCCTGAACGGTCCACATATACACTCCCATTCCAAACTACCGGTGTAGATTTTGCCGGCCCATTCCGCGTCAAAACCTCGACTCTCCGCCGAGCATCCCACTCTAAAGCATACGTGTGTGTATTCGTATGTTTCTCGACAAGGCCATTCATCTGGAAGTATGCTCCGACCTAACAACAGAAGCGTTTAAGGCAGCATTCGCTCGATTTGTAGGACGAAGAGGCATTCCCCACAAGATAATGTCCGACAACGGCAAAACCTTCGTAGGAGCACAGCGAAGCCTCCAAAGAGAGCTATCCGCCTTCCTTGAAGAAGTTTCTGACAAAACCACAACGGAATATGCCATTCACGGACTTACATGGCAATTTATACCGTCTTACGCTCCACATATGGGAGGACTTTGGGAAGCGGCAGTGAAGAGCTTCAAAACTCACTTCTCTAAAGTCGCTGGAAATCAAAAGTTCACCTTCGAAGAATTTACCACTCTCCTAATACGCATCGAAGCGGTACTCAACTCCAGACCACTCTCTCCTATGTCTCAAGATCCCGAAGACTTGAAGGTACTAACCCCAGGCCACTTCTTACGAGGCGCGCCCTTACTCTCGATCCCTGAGCCAAACTCAGAAAATCTCTCACTCATTAATAAATTTCAAAAATTAAGAGTACTCCATCATCAGTTCAGCAAGCGCTGGAAAACTGAATATCTCCACCATCTTCAAAAACGCTATAAATGGAAAGGATCCCAGCGAAATATGAAGGAAGGTGATCTCGTCGTCATCAAAAACGACCTCCTACCCCCAAACGAATGGCGACTAGGTCGCATAACCAAACTGCATCCCGGACCCGACCAAAACGTTCGCGTGGTAGACATCCGCATTCAAGGTGGAACGGTCACCCGCAATATAACCAAACTCTGTCTTCTGCCACCCGCTTAGCTTATACATCACCCTCTCCCTCCCTCTCGAAAGGCTAAACTCTGCACACCTCCACTCTCCATCATCTCACACTAAAATTGCTTTTCGAACGATGTCTTTTCAGATCACAGAACTTCGGCAAGAGTCGGCTGTGCTGCCGCACCCACTAATTACGTACTCTGCTGCACAGCTCCACACGCACGCCATCAACGCGAGCCACGCCCAGCAGTTCGAAGAGAGCCCCCAAACAACCACGCGGTAAACCTGTCGCTAATGGACGAGCCCAGAAAGCGAAAAGGGCAAAAGGAATCGTTGGAAAGCAGGAAGTCTCAAAAGGAGCAGGACATCGAAAAGTTGACGCCCCAAAATCCCGAAGGCATTCTACCTCGGCCCTCCAACTTCGACTCACGGGCCTGGTCAGCGAAGCCAAGAAGGCACTACAAAAACTCGAGGACTTGGTGCATGTTACGACCCCGCAGGCCCCCCGGCAGGTAGAAGACATGAGCGAAGACCTCATCGAATTTTAAAACTTAAGATATATACATAAGAAATTTATACTCATCCTGAATTGCTTAACCTAATAATGAAAGATTGGATTGTACTTACCCTATTACTTTCCAATACACACGCAAATACTCACCATACTGAATTTACTACCATTCCAAAAATACTCACCAGCAAACCTACTTCCGTTACTATAAAGGAGAAACGAAAACAAAAATGTATATAAATATGTATGTAGTGGTAACTTTAAGTATAATAGTTTTCGCTCGCTCGAACTGCAAACCGGTTGTGTCAAAAATAAATTATATATAATATATAAATAAATTATAAGTTGTGCGATATTTAAAACAAGTTAATAAATTTCATAATTCTACATAAAATATAAAACCTGTATTTCAGTTGAAATGTAAAAAAATACACAAAATAACAGGAAGGAAGGATCACGTGGAGAGTGACCTGGGTTCAAGTGGTATTTCCAACTGGCGCCAGGCAGCGAAAAGAAGAGAAGAATGGCGCTCCAATATTGATCTGGCTATAATCGCGTAAGCGGTGCCTACGGCAAATAAAGAAGAAGAATAACGGACATGTATACTTCATTTTTCTTGCTAAAGTAAACAAACGTGATTATTATGTGCAAAATTATGGAAAATTTTAATATTTTGATGAAATTAATTAAATAAAATCTTAGTAAACGTTATTAAGCTTTATTATAAGCGATATTTAAGTGTTCCAGGTGATTATATTAGCTTTTATTCGGAAACTTCTGTTGGTCAAAAAACAACAAATTTCTTTTTTTTTACAACAAATTTCTTGAAAACTATAAATTATCTCGGGGAACGGCATATATTTATATGATGTGCATGACCTCCTCTAACCTTCCCTGGCACACCCTCGCAAAGCCGACCCAAAATTTCCTCTTGGGAGTTAGAGGAGCTCATATAGATCCTTAAAATGGATGCCGTTCTCCGAGGTAACTCAGCTAAATTATAAGCTCACGGAACACTTAAATATCGCTTATAATAATGCCTAATAATGTTTGCAACGATTTAACATAATTAATTTTATCAAAATGTTAATATTTTCCATCATTTTTACACATAAAAATGCGTTTTCACGTTTGTTTACTTCAGTAAGTAAAATGAATTAAACATTTCCGTTAGAATCAGAAAAACTGTGCTGCCACACCTTTGAAGAATAAGTATACCAGGTGTGTTAGTTGAAATTTGCCGGTTTATTCGATAAAGAAAACACTTAATTTTCAGAGGAATCTCAACACTTTTTTATTCAAAGTATTGACCATTGATTTCTACACATTTCGCCCATCTCAGGCAAATTATGGATACCATTCCAAAAAAAACTTTCTCTTTCGAGGCAAACCATTCGACGAGCCATTTTTCGACTTCTTCAAAATTAGCGAAGCACGGTTCTGCAAGGGAGGGTCCTATCGTTTCGAAAAGGTGATAGTCGAACGGGGCGAGGTCTGGAGAGTACAGCGGGTGCGATAATATTTCCCAATTAAGTGTTTTTAATGTGTCTTTCACCAGTTTAGCGGTATGAGACGGCGCGTTGTCATGTTGCAAGATAACTTTGCCATGCCTTCGGACCCATTCCGACCGTTTTTCGTTCCACGATTGATTCAAATTGATCATTTGTTTTCGTTAGCTATCTGTGTTCACCGTTTCACCAGGTTTTAACAACTCGTAGTACACCACACCACACTGGACCCACCAAGCACAGAGCATTGTCGTACGGCCAAAGCGATTTGGCCTTGCAGTCGATGGGCCAGCTTCACCAGGGGAAAGCCATGACTTTTTTCGCTTCGGGTTCTCAAAAGAACCTCTCTCCCCTGTAACATTCACTAAGCTACTTGGCTGTCTCCAGATCGGAAAACTTTCAACCAGAGCGATCATGTTGTGATAGACGGAAAACACGTCTCCAGTGTTCTAGATGTGCGTACGTTCCGAGGTCCCAACATTGACTCGGATCACTATCTTGTCGCAGCGAAGATAAGCACGCATCTCTGTATCGAAGAACGCTGCAATCACAGCAAACTGCCGAGCGGTTTTCTACTCTCTGAGAGCACTCATCAGCAACCCGGTATAAGGGAACTGTGGGAGGGCATTGCAAACTCCCTACGTACAGCTGCAAACGAAACCATTGGATTTTGGAAAGGTCGAAAAAAAAAGCTGGTACGATGAGGACTGCCTACCTCGCAACCTTGCGATCGACCACAACTGATTGGACCCTATCCATGCGCCAAATCTTGGAAAAGTCCCGTGAGAAGAGATTCGACACCCACCACCTTTTCGTCGATTTAAAGCCGCCTTCAAACACGAATAGGAGCTGCGTTTAAGCCCCTATGTCTGAATTTGGTATCCCCGTGTATATTTTTGAGTGAGGGTAAAAAATGGGCCGTTTCCAATGAAATGAAGAAGTCTAGGTCTTTTGGATTTTAAACGGTAACAATTCAGGTTTATTGAATTTCTTATGTTATAAGATGGATTATTGAAAAAAAATAATAATTTTGATTTTTAATCCGTTGTATAAGGTTTTCAGACACAAATTGTCTTAGTGTCTTTGAGACCATTTAATTATTACAAGACTAGGTCTTTAAAAGTTATTTGAAATTACAATTAAAAGGATATAAGCATATAAGATTATGAATTTAAATGATGAAGAGCAGTCCGTGGTCGCGATGTCGATTCGTTGGGGGTTGAAAAGCGATTACAAAAAACTGTCTGTCGCTGATGGCTATTTTGGCTGGTTGGTTGATTCAAAACGGTGTTGCTGGTGCGGAGCGTTGGCAACATTGGGCGACATTGGGCAGCACATCGCGGCGTTGCCACCTGAGGGGGATCATTTCGAAAACGGAAGGAGGTCCATGTCCGCAACACCCCGCAAAACTTATACTGCTATGTAAACTGACGTTAAGCAATACTAAAAGCTCCGTCAGGATCGGGAAGGACCTCTCCGAGCCGTTGGATATCAAACAAGGTTTCAGACAAAGTGTTTCCTCATCGTGTGACTTTTTTTAACTTAATGCTGGAGAAAATAATACGAGCTGCAGAGCTAAATAGAGAAGGTACAATCTTCTATAAGAGTGTACAGCTGCTGGCGTACGACGATGATATCGACACTATTGACCTCAACAACCGCGCCGTGAGTTCTGCTTTCTCCAGACTTGATAAAGAAGCGAAGCGAATGGGTCTGGTAGTGAATGAGGGAAAGACGAAATATCTCCTATCTCCTGTCATCAAACAAACAGTCATCGCATTCGCGACACATTCACAGAATCACTCTTGCCAATAGGTGCTACTTTGGACTAAGTAGGCAATTGAAAAGTAGAGTCCTCTCTTGGCGAACGAAAACCAAACGCTACAAGTAGCTCATCATACCGGGTCTACTATGTGGCGCAAAAGTGTGGACGATGTCAACATCTGAAGAGTCGACTCTAGGAGTCTTCGAAGGAAGAGTTTTGCGAACGATTTATGGTCCTTTGCACATTGGCAATGGCGAATACCGCGGACGATGGAATGATAAGCTGTACGAGCTATACGATGATATTGACATAGTTCAGCGAATGAAGATACAGCGGCTACGCTGCCTAGGCCATGTCGTCCGAATGGATGAAAACACTCCAGCTTTGAAAGTATTTGATGCAGTACCCCCTGGTGGAAGCAGAGGAAGAGGAAGACCTCCACTCCATTGGGAGGATCAAGTGGAGATTGACCTGGGTTCACTTGGCATCTCCAACTGGCGCCAAGCAGCGAAAAGAAGAGAAGAATTTTTTTTTAAACACAATTTATTTATTTACTGAATCTGCTTTAATATAAGCCTAACAGTAAGTGTACAAATCTTAAGAACTTAATTACAAACATGATAGCTCGAGTTATGTAACTCTGAGCCCTTTTCAAACTACGGCGCTCTCCTTAGAAGGCGGGAGCATCTCTTCGCTGCAGGCGGGAATTTCTTGTTGGGTTGCATAAATCATCAGCTAGCGGGTTTGGATGATTTCTCAGCTTTGTGGTGTACTTCGTCCTGCTTCTTTCAATTTCAGGCTTAACCAGTAAAATACCAAGGTCTTTGTGAATATTTACGTTACGAACGTACCATGGTGCGCCCGTTAGTGCTCTTAAAATTTTGGACTGGAACCTCTGTATTTTATCAATGTTAGTTGCACAGGTCGTACCCCACAGTTGAATACCATACATCCAAATTGGTTTTAACACTGCGTTATAAATAAGGACTTTGTAGTCTAGTTTTAGACCGGAGTATTTATTTAAGAGCCAATTTAAGCTAGCTGCTTTTAATTTCATGTGTAGTATTTTTGCCTCTATGTGTCTCTTCCAAGTGAGACGTCTATCTAAGTGTATACCGAGATATGTAACATCTTTTACTTGGGGAATGTTTATACCATTTAAGCGAATTGCAGGACATGATTGCGGTCTTAAAGTAAATGTAACGTGTTTACACTTTTGTTCATTAACTTTAAATCTCCAGTTTTCTAGCCATTCTTCGATGAGGAGTAAATGATCACTAATCGTTTTTGCTGCTCTTTTAGGGCATTTATCCCGGTATAAAACAGCGGTGTCATCCGCAAAGGTAGATGTCTGCACTTTTCGGTTTAATGGGATGTCTGCAGTGTATATAATACATAAAATAGGCCCAGGGACGCTACCCTGCGGAACACCAGCTTTTACCGGATACTCCTCACTGATAAATTCAGATTGTTTAATTGTAAATTGCCTGTTGGTCAGATATGACTTAAATATCATATAAAATTGAACAGGCAGAGCTTTATGTATTTTGTACAGTAAACCTTTATGCCAGACTTTGTCGAACGCTTGTGCTACGTCAAGAAGGATTGCTCAAGCAATACTCCTTGAGCTCGAATGCCTTCCTGATTTCATTAGTTATTCGGTTAACTTGTTCAATAGTACTATGCTTTCCACGAAAGTCGAACTGGTGATCTGGTATCACATTGCTACGGTGGAGAAAAGGAGATATTTTTTATAGCAGAATTTTTTCAAATAGGCTTATTGGTCTGTAAGAAGACGCCTGTGTATGGTCTTTGCCTGGTTTGGCTATCATTAACATCTGCGACTTTTTCCACGCGTTTGGAAAGTAATTTAGTTTTAGAATGGCATTAAAGAGTTCAGAGAGCAATGTTTGTGCAACTCTTGGTAGCTCTATTAGCACTTTTGGTGTAATAAGGTCGTGGCCTGGAGATTTCTTTGGATTCAGTTTCTGTATCGCGTTTACCACTTCTAGGGCTTGATATTTTAATTACCACCTGATTTTCCTAGCCAAAGCAATTTGTCTTGTCCTATCGTTTCGAAAAGGTGATAGTCGAACGGGGCGAGGTCTGGAGAGTACAGCGGGTGCGATAATATTTCCCAATTAAGTGTTTTTAATGTGTCTTTCACCAGTTTAGCGGTATGAGACGGCGCGTTGTCATGTTGCAAGATAACTTTGCCATGCCTTCGGACCCATTCCGACCGTTTTTCGTTCCACGATTGATTCAAATTGATCATTTGTTTTCGTTAGCTATCTGTGTTCACCGTTTCACCAGGTTTTAACAACTCGTAGTACACCACACCACACTGGACCCACCAAGCACAGAGCATTGTCGTACGGCCAAAGCGATTTGGCCTTGCAGTCGATGGGCCAGCTTCACCAGGGGAAAGCCATGACTTTTTTCGCTTCGGGTTCTCAAAAGAACCTCTCTCCCCTGTAACATTCACTAAGCTACTTGGCTGTCTCCAGATCGGAAAACTTTCAACCAGAGCGATCATGTTGTGATAGACGGAAAACACGTCTCCAGTGTTCTAGATGTGCGTACGTTCCGAGGTCCCAACATTGACTCGGATCACTATCTTGTCGCAGCGAAGATAAGCACGCATCTCTGTATCGAAGAACGCTGCAATCACAGCAAACTGCCGAGCGGTTTTCTACTCTCTGAGAGCACTCATCAGCAACCCGGTATAAGGGAACTGTGGGAGGGCATTGCAAACTCCCTACGTACAGCTGCAAACGAAACCATTGGATTTTGGAAAGGTCGAAAAAAAAAGCTGGTACGATGAGGACTGCCTACCTCGCAACCTTGCGATCGACCACAACTGATTGGACCCTATCCATGCGCCAAATCTTGGAAAAGTCCCGTGAGAAGAGATTCGACACCCACCACCTTTTCGTCGATTTAAAGCCGCCTTCAAACACGAATAGGAGCTGCGTTTAAGCCCCTATGTCTGAATTTGGTATCCCCGTGTATATTTTTGAGTGAGGGTAAAAAATGGGCCGTTTCCAATGAAATGAAGAAGTCTAGGTCTTTTGGATTTTAAACGGTAACAATTCAGGTTTATTGAATTTCTTATGTTATAAGATGGATTATTGCAAAAAAAATAATAATTTTGATTTTTAATCCGTTGTATAAGGTTTTCAGACACAAATTGTCTTAGTGTCTTTGAGACCATTTAATTATTACAAGACTAGGTCTTTAAAAGTTATTTGAAATTACAATTAAAAGGATATAAGCATATAAGATTATGAATTTAAATGATGAAGAGCAGTCCGTGGTCGCGATGTCGATTCGTTGGGGGTTGAAAAGCGATTACAAAAAACTGTCTGTCGCTGATGGCTATTTTGGCTGGTTGGTTGATTCAAAACGGTGTTGCTGGTGCGGAGCGTTGGCAACATTGGGCGACATTGGGCAGCACATCGCGGCGTTGCCACCTGAGGGGGATCATTTCGAAAACGGAAGGAGGTCCATGTCCGCAACACCCCGCAAAACTTATACTGCTATGTAAACTGACGTTAAGCAATACTAAAAGCTCCGTCAGGATCGGGAAGGACCTCTCCGAGCCGTTGGATATCAAACAAGGTTTCAGACAAAGTGTTTCCTCATCGTGTGACTTTTTTTAACTTAATGCAGGAGAAAATAATACGAGCTGCAGAGCTAAATAGAGAAGGTACAATCTTCTATAAGAGTGTACAGCTGCTGGCGTACGACGATGATATCGACACTATTGACCTCAACAACCGCGCCGTGAGTTCTGCTTTCTCCAGACTTGATAAAGAAGCGAAGCGAATGGGTCTGGTAGTGAATGAGGGAAAGACGAAATATCTCCTATCTCCTGTCATCAAACAAACAGTCATCGCATTCGCGACACATTCACAGAATCACTCTTGCCAATAGGTGCTACTTTGGACTAAGTAGGCAATTGAAAAGTAGAGTCCTCTCTTGGCGAACGAAAACCAAACGCTACAAGTAGCTCATCATACCGGGTCTACTATGTGGCGCAAAAGTGTGGACGATGTCAACATCTGAAGAGTCGACTCTAGGAGTCTTCGAAGGAAGAGTTTTGCGAACGATTTATGGTCCTTTGCACATTGGCAATGGCGAATACCGCGGACGATGGAATGATAAGCTGTACGAGCTATACGATGATATTGACATAGTTCAGCGAATGAAGATACAGCGGCTACGCTGCCTAGGCCATGTCGTCCGAATGGATGAAAACACTCCAGCTTTGAAAGTATTTGATGCAGTACCCCCTGGTGGAAGCAGAGGAAGAGGAAGACCTCCACTCCATTGGGAGGATCAAGTGGAGATTGACCTGGGTTCACTTGGCATCTCCAACTGGCGCCAAGCAGCGAAAAGAAGAGAAGAATTTTTTTTTAAACACAATTTATTTATTTACTGAATCTGCTTTAATATAAGCCTAACAGTAAGTGTACAAATCTTAAGAACTTAATTACAAACATGATAGCTCGAGTTATGTAACTCTGAGCCCTTTTCAAACTACGGCGCTCTCCTTAGAAGGCGGGAGCATCTCTTCGCTGCAGGCGGGAATTTCTTGTTGGGTTGCATAAATCATCAGCTAGCGGGTTTGGATGATTTCTCAGCTTTGTGGTGTACTTCGTCCTGCTTCTTTCAATTTCAGGCTTAACCAGTAAAATACCAAGGTCTTTGTGAATATTTACGTTACGAACGTACCATGGTGCGCCCGTTAGTGCTCTTAAAATTTTGGACTGGAACCTCTGTATTTTATCAATGTTAGTTGCACAGGTCGTACCCCACAGTTGAATACCATACATCCAAATTGGTTTTAACACTGCGTTGTAAATAAGGACTTTGTAGTCTAGTTTTAGACCGGAGTATTTATTTAAGAGCCAATTTAAGCTAGCTGCTTTTAATTTCATGTGTAGTATTTTTGCCTCTATGTGTCTCTTCCAAGTGAGACGTCTATCTAAGTGTATACCGAGATATGTAACATCATTTACTTGGGGAATGTTTATACCATTTAAGCGAATTGCAGGACATGATTGCGGTCTTAAAGTAAATGTAACGTGTTTACACTTTTGTTCATTAACTTTAAATCTCCAGTTTTCTAGCCATTCTTCGATGAGGAGTAAATGATCACTAATCGTTTTTGCTGCTCTTTTAGGGCATTTATCCCGGTATAAAACAGCGGTGTCATCCGCAAAGGTAGATGTCTGCACTTTTCGGTTTAATGGGATGTCTGCAGTGTATATAATACATAAAATAGGCCCAGGGACGCTACCCTGCGGAACACCAGCTTTTACCGGATACTCCTCACTGATAAATTCAGATTGTTTAATTGTAAATTGCCTGTTGGTCAGATATGACTTAAATATCATATAAAATTGAACAGGCAGAGCTTTATGTATTTTGTACAGTAAACCTTTATGCCAGACTTTGTCGAACGCTTGTGCTACGTCAAGAAGGATTGCTCAAGCAATACTCCTTGAGCTCGAATGCCTTCCTGATTTCATTAGTTATTCGGTTAACTTGTTCAATAGTACTATGCTTTCCACGAAAGTCGAACTGGTGATCTGGTATCACATTGCTACGGTGGAGAAAAGGAGATATTTTTTATAGCAGAATTTTTTCAAATAATTTGGAAAGACTGGGTAGTAGGCTTATTGGTCTGTAAGAAGACGCCTGTGTATGGTCTTTGCCTGGTTTGGCTATCATTAACATCTGCGACTTTTTCCACGCGTTTGGAAAGTAATTTAGTTTTAGAATGGCATTAAAGAGTTCAGAGAGCAATGTTTGTGCAACTCTTGGTAGCTCTATTAGCACTTTTGGTGTAATAAGGTCGTGGCCTGGAGATTTCTTTGGATTCAGTTTCTGTATCGCGTTTACCACTTCTAGGCTTGATATTTTAATTACCACCTGATTTTCCTAGCCAAAGCAATTTGCCTTTTCTTCGTTACTACGTTTCCAGTTACCATTATGGTCCCTGATTGGCATATTCACTTCTATTGGAGGCTTAAATTTTTTTTGTGCTTTCCAGAATGAGTATTTTTTGGCAGAATTTGGCGTTAGGTTTTCTATGTATGCCTTGGCATTGTGATCTTCTGCTTGTTTCAGTGCACTTTTCAACTTTCTCTTTACTGCTTTCAACCGTAAATTTGCGGATGAAGTTAATAATATGACTACTAGTATATTTTTTGTATTTTAGCCAGTTTGTTTCTCTGTTTGTTAGTCTTGATTCTTGTGCAACTGTCGATTTTTCTTGAGACAGCAAAGTCTATTAAGTCAGGTATTTTCTTCCGATCGGTAGGCCAGTATGTTGGTTGACCTGGGCAAATACAATCTAAATTGCTTCGTTTGTTTATAATGGTATAGTATAGCTGGCGGCCTTTGGGGTTTATTGGACGGGATTCACAGTATACATGCTTTGCATTGTAGTCTCATCCTGCTATAAATCTTTCACCAAAATTATCAAAAAATTCCTTAAATTGATTTTCTGTGATCTTAAATTTTGGAGGGCAATAGATGGTTGAGAGATTTAGCTCTTTGCCATAGTTTTTCAAAGTTACAGAGGTAGCTTGTAGATAAATGGTGGCGTAAAGCTGTAAGACGCAGTGTTTAAGGCGGTTTCTTAGAAGTATTCCAGTGCCGCCGGGCGCTTTGCCATCAGGATGGTTAGTGGGGTAGAATATGAACCCAGGTATATAAAAGTTATATTTATCCGTCAAGTGCGTTTCAGACAATAGCATTGCGTCTATAGCACACTCTGTTAAAACTCGTGCCAATTCTAATTTATGTTGGTTCACACCGTTTGCATTCCAAAAAAAAAAATGTTTAGCACGCTCATTTTGTTTTGCATGAAGATCTGTAGCACTTTATTCTGGGCTTAAATCAAGTCTGGGATCAT
The DNA here is from genome assembly GCA_037013455.1 of Ceratitis rosa. Taxonomy (NCBI): domain Eukaryota; kingdom Metazoa; phylum Arthropoda; class Insecta; order Diptera; family Tephritidae; genus Ceratitis; species Ceratitis rosa. Next base: position 5,022,859 of record JAWMAG010000015.1, on the reverse strand, counting down.
ACTTTGCATAATTGACATGAACTGTGTCATGCACTGCGTAAGGTTTAAAATCATCGATTCGATACCTCCATTAGATTGGTTCTGTGGAATATTATCTGAATCATTCTTCAGTACATTCGCATAAGATAATTTATTTGGATTCAAATTTTGCATGTTTGGAACAGTTTTATCCGTAGCTTTTTCTACAAATTGGATTTGAGGTGTATTTACCATTTGACTTCGGTGAGTCTGTATATTGTTTGCCAACCTAACTTTTAGATCTTTATATAGAGGGACTGCTCTAATTAGCAGTGTGATTACCTCCACAATTACTACATCTTTTTATGGTGGCGTCATCTTTCTTTGACTTGCATTAAGACGTGGGATGTAGGTCCCCACATGCTACGCAAACACTGCGCAATTTGCAGTAGGATTTAGTATGGCCGAATTCTTGGCAGTTGGTGCTTTGTACTGGGCCGTTTCTTTTGTGTGGCTCTTCTACTGTTATCCTACGATGTAGCAAATATTTTAAATTGTATATGGGATGGATTTCATTTTCTTTAACTGACTTGCATTGGGCTCTAGTTCTACCTTAAACATTGGCTGGGGTACTGTGTTTCTATTTAGTATATTTGTGACCGATTTAGTACTGAAACCATTTTCTTCGAGAGCCTCTTTTATTTCGTCGATAGAAAGCTTACTCTTTGCATGAAGCTTTTTTCACTGATTAGTTTGGATTTTTGTTTCATCGATGGTACCTTTTTTTAAAGGCACAACATGAAAGTTATTAGTTCCGACTATTTCAGTAATATTATTAACTAAAGTGCTTGAGGCACGTTCGCGCAATTAAATTGGCGGTGGTTTGGCATTTACAACTGTGGTAGTACCCTTACGTTGTCCTCACTTAAAGCATATCGGTTGCTACTAGAGGGTTCTTGAATTTTTAAGTTGGTTCCACTCATTTGCACTTTTTTGTTGTTAGTGTTATTAATAGGACTCGATTTCCTCTTGACATTTACATATCGATCTAGTCCTGTCTGTATTTTTGTGTTCTTTTTTATTTCATTGGGCTTACCGCTTGCTTGTTCCTTTTTATTTGTATTGGTGGGCGGTTTCCTACTGGGTGTTTTTCAATTTCAATTTCAATTTCATTTATTTATCAGTACAGTAAGACAAGAGTGTTTTCATTGTACACTTATTAACATATAATGAATTACAATTTGATTTTTTTTTAAATCTTAGGAATATATAAGAATAATATTATGTCTAAAAGGAGGGATTTCAACAGTAAGTTGACATAGGTAAGGATAATAGGGATGGGTATTATGCAAATAGGTTTGTAACTGCCGTTTTGAAGCATCCAATCGTTTTGATACATTTTATTGAAATTGGTAATGAGTTCCAAATTCTGACAGCATTAACAAAAAACAATGTAGAGGTCGTCAAAGTTTTGTATTTGGGGACAACAATATTGTGAGTACGAGAAGATCGCACAAACTTTATTCTGCGGAAAAGATATCCTGGTTGACGGTTTTTGATGATTTTAAATAAAAATATTAAATTACGAACCTTGAGATAATTTTCAAGGGTGAAGCCGAGAATGTTTTTGGTGTACAAAGAGATGTGTTCAAACTTTTTTTTGCAGTAAATGAAGCTAGCTACGTTATTTAAAGCTAAATTTAATTTGTTTCTGGAATCGCAGCTTAGAGTACCATATACGACGTCAAAATAAGAAATTTGGGGAATAATAAGGGACTGAACTAGTTAAAGGTTTATTCTAATCGGCAAACAATCACACGTATGCCATAAATTTCGTAATGTCGAATATATTTTTATTACGCAATTGTTTATGTGATCTTCACAATTTAGACGGACATTAATTTTGAAGCCAAGATTTTTTACAATATGCTCAAATTTTAGTTCAACCCCGTTCAAAACAATTGGTGACAGATTGCTGAGATCAAAATAATTTATTTTAATAGGAAGTACCTTCGTTTTCTTAGCATTTAGACAGAGGCCATTTATGTAAGACCATTCTTCAATTCTTATTAGATCCTCATTCAATCTAGCTATTAAATCTTCACCAAGACCAATGGGACGTGAGAGGTAAATCTGAGTATCATCGGCATATAGATGTACAGAAGAATTTTCGCAAAAGTGAACAATGTCATCAATAAATAAACTGAAAAGTATTGGCCCTAAAATAGAGCCCTGAGGAACTCCAGAGATGAACTTGCTGATATCTGTCCGATAAGTAGCTTCTCATAAGCTTAATTGCTGATGTGTTGAAACCAAAATAAGTTTTCAGTTTTAACAATAGAATATCATGGTTTACAGTGTCGAAAGCTTTAGAGAAGTCTAAGAGCACTAAGATGGTAAGTAAGTTATCGTCGAACCCAGACTGAGATTCGCACAATAAATCAGGTAGACGCAGGTGTGACACTATTTGAGCGGTAATAAATTTTTCAAATACTTTTGACAATGTTGGTAAGATACTAATATGCCTGAAGTCTTGGGGAGCATTACACAAGTTACCTTTAACCACCGGAATGACGTTGGCAATTTTCCACTGATTCGGAAACGTAGAGGAGGTTATAGCATGATTAAAAATGTGTGTAAGCATGGGAATCATACGGCAGTATAAGTTTTAGAAAACGTAAACTCAGACCATCCACTCCAATTGCGTTAGATTTTATATCAAAAACACACTTTATAACATCCTCTTCAGTAGCTGGGTTAAATGAGAATTCATGGGTGTGGTCAGTAACTAAGCTTTCATTGATGGTGAATGCAGATACATTTGCATGGGAATTTATATCAAGAAAGTATGAGTTCATCACACCAGCATCAATCCTACAAGTTTTTACCTCTTTGGCACAAATACCAAGTGATTTTAGATTTGTCCACAATACTTTGGAAGGCAAATCAGTTTTAAGTTTTGCACAAAGATAAGCTTTTTTACTTTTTCGCAATTCAGTTGTTACTTTATTCCTCAAGTTCTTGTATGTGGTCCAACGTTCATTAGTAGGATTACGCTTCCAATATCTATAAGCCCTACATCGGTCTTTTATAAGGGCTAGAATAGCCTTAGTGATCCAAGGTTTAGTATGGTTTATAGTTTTAATTCTACGAAGGGGAACATATTTTTCAAATAGATAATTAATTAGCGTGGTAAAGTACTGTAACTTGTCATTAACATCTACAAGTAGCCAGCAGTAATTCCAGTTTAGGGTCACAGCTTCAGTAGATAGCGAAGCACTGTCTATATTCTTGAAATCTCTGAAAGTTAAATCTATTGATGGCTTAACTCTATTTAATTCAAAATTAAAAAATATTATAATTAGCTCATGGTCAGAAACTCCGGGCAACGAAAATTGGTCAACATGGCTTACACTACTTCCCACGCTTACACCAAAAAGGTCTAACATACTTGGCTTGCAGTGTGGTGCAAATCTAGTTGCATATTCATTTACTATTGTTATGCCAACGTTGCTAAAACAGCTTAGCAAGTGTCTAGACTTAGCATTATTCGACAACATATCAACATTAAAGTCACCACAAATGAGGACATGCACATAACTCAAGGACAGTTCCGATATTTTACTGAACAGTTGAGTGAGATCATTTGACTTAGGAGGGTTGTATACACATACAACAACACACTTTTGAACATTATCACTACATTCAATAAACATACTTTCAACAGTTTCAGAAGAATGAGATTTATATATTAATTTATATTTAATATCAGCCTTTAAATAAATTGCTATGCCACCGCCTCTCTGACCAGTGGTTCTATCATTTCGTACAAGCAAATAGTCACATACAGAATATGCACAATCTGCAATAAAAGGTTTGAACCAGGTCTCAGTCACACAAATTATGCTACAGCTTAGGTCACGAAACGTCAAGTTCATATAATCAAGTTTTTCACGGGTTAAACTCCTAGCATTAAAGTGGCAAACATTGAACCCTTTATGATATTGACATGTATATTTAAGAGCTAGCCTCAGATTGTCATTGTTATTGTGCTCACAAAGATTGCTGCTCATAACAATTTGATATATATAAGAGATGCTTGAAAATGGTCAGTTACTATGAGGGAAACGGGAAACATAAGGTAAGGATGAAATGAGGGATTAATAAGGCATGACTCACAAATAACATAAATAAAGTATAAGCTTAAGATAAACAATAGAATTTGCATATAGATCATAAACTTTTCAGCTAGCAGCTGCAATTTGATCGACGCTCGCTTGATTAAATATTTTCGTCGCTTCGCTGTGTTGATGCTTTCTTACATACACTTGTCCACGAATTGAGAACGCACTCGCCAATTGTTTTTGCCGTTTTGGCTGCGTTGCGTATTGCATTAGCCTACGATTTCTCTTTGTTAGGCATTCATGCACAAAAATGTCTCCATTAGCATCAAGCCCAATATCTTTAAGTGCTAATGACTTACGGCTTGCCTTAAGAGAGCAAGCAATTCCCTTAAATAGAACTGAGCGGTCATATGACGAGTTCAATCTGACTATAATAGGAGCGGGCCTGTTAGTTTTGTTCTTGTTTTGGCGCATGCGAAAAATTGAACGTACAGGCAATGAACATATACCTTCTGCTCAAATATAAACGAGACTGTTCAATAAAACAAAAATGGTTAATTATTCTTCAATATTTATTTTATCCCCTTCAAAATAGTCACCATTAGAGGCGATACACATATGCCACCTTTTTTTTTCCAATCTTCATAACACTTCTGGTAGGCCGCTTTAGGTATGGCTTTCAGTTCCTTCTTCGAATTCTCTTTTATGACTTCAATCGACTGAAAATACTTTCCACGAAGCGGCAATTTGAGTTTAGGGAAAAGAAAAAAGTCACACGGTGTCATGTCGGGTGAATACGGTGCTTGCGGAACAATATTTACGTTGTTTTTGGTCAAATAATCGCGTACAAGACGAGGCGTATGAGCAACAATTTTGGGACAAGTCGAGCAGACACACGTCTCATGCCCAAAACATCGTGAATAATGCTATGAGCGGATCCATTTGATATGTTGAGCTCACTAGCTATCTCTCTTTCAGTCACACGACGATTTTCCAACACAATTTTCTTTACTTTTTCGACGTTTTCTTCGTTTATTGACGTTGCTGGACGACGATCATGGGGCAAGTTCTCCAGCGATGTACGGCCGTCCTTGAACGACTTACACCAATCAAAAATACGTGCACGTGATAGGCAAGACTCCCCATATGCCTTCTGCAACATTTTCATTGCGTCCGTCGCACTTATTCCATTGGAATAACAAAATTTCAAACAAACATCTTTGCTCATCGTTAATTTCCATAGTAAAATTCGAAAAACACACTCGAGGTTGACTTGTTTATAGTGCCGTAAAAAAAAAACTATGTGACAGATCGCGCTCAAATTTGACATGTAAACATATAACATAAACACAATATAAAGTATGGCCATATGTCTTGTCCTTGTCGAGTTATGGATAAAGGCTCGTTTATATTTGAGTAGAAGGTATTAAGTGATGAGCACAGATTAGCAAACAACGACGGTAAATTCTCTTCGCTTGCAGGCGGAACGCCATAAATTATTGCATCTGATGCCACTAACGCATTCTCCAACTCATCAATTTGCTGAGACAATGTTTCGACCTCTTTGTTTTGGTCAATACTTTCGCAGCGCAAAGATTCTAACGCACTCACTCTCTCAACAAAACCTTTCACAGCTGATTTTAAATTGCTGAGTTCAGCAGAAACTTCACTTAATTTCTGCATCATACGCTCTTCACTCTCTGACATTTTTGTTATGATGCTCGCAATAGAAGCTTCTAAGTTTAGTTCAAGCCTCTCAAACAAACTTAGCGTAGTTGGGCTGTTTACCGCTTTGCTGTCTCCCTTACCTTGTAACTTCTGAGCAGGAGTTTGTTGAGGGGAGAGGACATTACGTGCACTTTTTCTTTGTGTTGACATTATGTATATATACGATTATTCGCAAAATCAAAAATAAAATTGCCGAAAATTTGCTTGTTTGAAGGTTTGCCACTAACACAATAACGAAAAATGTTGATGCAAACTTTGACAATTTGTTACGTCAAAATGTTTTTAGTTTAAAGCCGGTAATTACGTTTTAAAGCGTGATTGATTGCAGAGATTGAAAAACACGTCTACTCGCTTCTACACACATATTGTTTACTTGCTGTTACCTTTTTTCTCTCGTTTTTCTGTGCTCTTACAGCTCGCTCACTGCTTTAGAATGAAATGAGAAGAGAAGAATGGCGCTCCTATATTGATTCGGCTATAATCGCGTAAGCGGTGCCAACGCCAATAAAGAAGAAGAAGAACGGACACGTATACTTCATTTTTCTTACTAAAGTAAACAAACGTGAGAATGCATATTTTATGTGTAAAAATTATGGAAAATTTTAATATTTTGATGAAATTAATTAAATAAAATCTTTGTAAACATTATTAAGCATTATTATAAGCGATATTTAAGTGTTCCGGGTGATTATATTAGCTTTTATTCGGAAACTTCTGTTGGTCAAAAAATCAACTATAACAACAAATTTCTTGAAAACGATAAATTATCTCGGGGAACGACATATATTTATATGATGTGCATGACCTCCTCTAACCTCCCTGGGGCACCCTCCCAAAGCCGACCCAAAATTTCTTCTTAGGAGTTAGAGGAGCTCATATAGATCCCTAAAATGGATGCCGTTCCCCGAGGAAACTCGATAGTTTACGAGAAATTTATTGTAAAACTTGATTTTTTGACCAACCATTCCCTAAGATAAGCTCACGGAATACTTAAATATCGCTTATAATAATGCCTAATAATGTTTGAAAAGACTTGACATATTTAATTTTATCGAAATGTTAATATTTTCCATCATTTTTACACATAAAAATGCGTTTCCACGTTTGATTACTTCAGTAAGTAAAATAAACCCCGGCTTCGCTTCGCACAGTATTCTTAAGTGAAACCTTCGGCCGCATTTAAAAAAATAACCATGGGCCGGACCAACACTGGCTTCGCCTTGCACAGTATTCTTAAGTGAAACCCCTTTGTAAGTTGGCGTTTTTCGGCTGCATTTATAAAATTAACTCCGGACCGGACCAACAGGGGCTTCGCCTTGAACAGTGTTCTTGCGTCAAACACCTTTGTAAGTTTGGAGGCATTCGACCGCATTTAAAAAAATTAGTTTGGGCTGGACCATCACCGGCTTCGTCTTGCACAGTATTCTTGCGTAAAACACCTTTGTAACTTAGCGGCCATCGGCTGCACATAAAAAATTAACCCTGGGCCGTACCAACACCGGCTTCGCTTCGCGCAGTATTCTTAAATGAAGCACCTTTGTAAGTTGGGGATCTTCGGCCGCATTTAAAAAAATTAGCTTGAGCTGGACCATCACCGGCTTCGTCTTGCACAGTATTCTTGCGTAAAACACCTTTGTAACTTAGCGGCCATCGGCTGCATTTAAAAAATTAACCCTGGGCCGTACCAACACCGGCTTCGCTTCGCGCAGTATTCTTAAATGAAGCATCTTTGTAAGTTGGGGATCTTCGGCCGCATTTAGAAAAATAAGCCTAGGCTGGAGCAACACCGGCTTTGACCTGCACTCTTCAAAGGTGTGGCAGCACAGTTTTTTCTTGTTCTAGCGGACATGTATACTTTATTTCGCTTACTAATGTAAACAAAAGTGAGAATGCTAATTTTATGTGTACAAATTGTGGAAAATGTTAATATTTTGATAAATTTAATTAAATAAAATCTTTGTAAATGTTATCAGTCATTATTACAAGCGACATTTAAGTGTTCCGGGAGATTATATTAGCTTTTATTCAAAAATTTCGGTTGGTAAAAAAATCAAGTTAACAACAAATTTCTCGAAAACTACCTCGCTACCTCGGTGAATGGATATATTTGTGCTGTCGAAACAGCACATTTCCTGGACCTCCCATTAGATAACCTCGGCGACTTAGATTAATTAAACCTGTCCCTAAGCGGGGCTAGTGGACCGCTACAATAACAACAACAACAACGGTACCAACAATATTTTGCTTTTCAAATGCAGTTCCTGATTTGCGCCACACATATTTCGACCTTTTATTCCGAAAATACAAAAATTGCTTTCATTTGAAAGTTTTACCTGTTTCCAGAATAATTTATACAATTATGAGCGAATTCAATGCGCATACGTCAATTTACAAGTGAAATATAGAGATTTTTTCGAGCGACTCTGTCGTGATATCCAGCTTTTCGTAAAATTTTTCTAGTAGTTTCCGCACAAACTTTTATTTGAAACGCGTTATTGGCATTTACGATTAAGTTTGTGGGGAAATTTTAATTTTCAGCCGCAGGCTTTCGTAAATAAATTTGGTATGGATGGAAAGAGCAAAATGGCTATATTCTAAAATTACTTTTCTTTTCTAGCTGACTTATAGTCCTTTAATAATTATATTCTAACGGCTTCACCTTGCACAGTATTCATTAGTGAAACTTTTTTGTAAGTTGGTGGCCTTGGGCCGCGCTTTGGATTGTAACCGTGGGCCGGACCAGCACCGGCTTCGCCTTGTATAGTATTCCTAAGTGAAATTCCTTTGTAAGTTGGTCGCTTTCGGCCGCGCTTTGGATGGTAACCCAGGGCCGGACTAACACCGGCTTCGCCTTGCACAGTATGCTTAAGTGAAACACCTTTATGGAAAAACTTCTTTATTTATTTTTGAATATTGTTCAATTTGTATAATATTTTGCCCTGTACGGCAACACCATCTAGGTAAGTATGCAGCCATGTTTAATCATAATATATTTAAATTCCAAAAGTTAAAATATTGGAAAAATATATCTCTTTCATCATTCCAACAAAGTTTCATGTCGAAATTCCCTGGTGGCTTGCTTACAATATCAAGTGCGGCTGAAGACTAAAGCTCAGCCAGGTTTTTTTACCTTATTCGCGGGTTAACTCTCAACGAAATTATCGGGTTTTCGACGTTACCTTTCCGGTTTTCTTGAAATTGTTTACTACGCGCGGGGCCAAGGAATACGTAGTTTCAATAGTTTGTCCAATTTTTCGGAAACTCGCAATCTTTCCACAATTTAATAATAATATTTCTGTCCGACTCACTAATTTCGCGTCATGAGCTCTTAACGCAATTGATTAGAATAAAAGAAGATAGAAAAACCGAAAAAAAGAAACATCTTCATGAAAATTAAAGGTATTTTTAACTCAAGCAAATTGAACCCAGATTTCGTAGTGCATATATTTACACTTTGCTACACTTAGATACCGTTATCACGAAAATGAAAATGAGGATATAGGTTTTCGATTTTGCATTTGGTAATTGAATATAAAGGGTGATCCATTTCGAGGCACCTTTCTTACGATTGTGTCGAAACTGCTAGAAAAATTTCGTAAATGGCAAATGATACGCGTGTTGTTTTGCTCCAAGGCCTGAATCGAAGCAGGATTTTCTGCATAGACTTTACATATCTTCAATTTCAGGCATCAAATAGTTGCTTTCATGGCGCGATAACGCTTAGGGAGGAGAGGTTTAAAAATCAATCGAAGTCGCCGAGTTCATCTAACGAAAGGTCCAGGAAACGTGCCGTTTCGACGGGATCGGACCAGAGGGAGAGGGGGTTAGATCTGTCGGCTTAAGAGGGCATATGAAGAGGTGGTTAGTGTCGTGCGGAGGCTCTCCACATACTGGGCACACGTTGGGTATGTTGGGAGATTAACCTGTTACAGTATCCAGACCTAAGCTGTGCCAGTGTGACGCGGGTCTCTCGAGGCAGCTTGTACGCGTTGTCTGCGATGGGTGGTGTTTTGTCTCCGAGCACGCCATTCTTTGAAAGTGTTGACTGACTCCTGGTGAATGGCGTTCAGTGCTTGTCTGTACGCCGTCCTGTCGTGCGGATGTTGCACATATTGCCTAGGTGGAGGTTCAGATTCTGATTCTGATTAGATGCTTATATTGGTGCTCACTACGGTAACATCCCGATAGGGACTGCTTGCACAGCAAAACTTTATGCTCCTTAACTCCTAGCATAAAGTCTTCGTTGTGCTCCAGCGACCTCAGGAAGTTTCCTGTCGCGGTCATGAGAGCAGTGTTCTGACACGCCTGTAACTTCATCTTCTACGTCTCGTTTGTCCGCGGCGCCCAGATCGGTGCAGCATAGTTTACGACCGGCCGGCCTGTTGCTTTATAGATTGCTAGAAAAGGCCTGAGCAAACCTTAAGATGACTCCAACCATTGTACTGGTTGCATTTAACCGAGGTAGAGGAGTGGTGGAGTCTTTTTTGGTACACAAAGTAGAAATAATTCGTCGTACCAGGATTGGCTTCTACACCAGCCCTGATGTGAAACATTTGGAAACCCCTGTGGGTTAAGGGTTCAAGAATACACCCGCGCTAAGGCATGCCTGTCGTAAGAGGCGACTAAAATACAATAGTTCCCGCGACAGTCGGGTCTTTATACCGCAACGACCCAGTTTTTTTTCCGGCCAAGGACCGTCACTCTCGCAACATTTCCCCAAAAATATTTTTGCGGTTACAACAACAACAACACAACCTGTTGACCTATACGGGGTTCCGTCTCCGGATAAAATCCGGGTCAACTCTGCTGCGTAGAACCGGCTGTCTTGAGAGTTACGCGATAACAGTTGTTGTTGTTGTTGTTGAGCGGCTAGCTAACCCCGCTTAGGGCATGCTTTTTCAGTCTAAGTCGCCGAGGTCATATGAAGGGAGGTCCAGGAAATGTGCTGTTTCGACGGGATTGTACCAAAGGGAGAGGGGGGCTAGATGAGTCGGTTTAAGGGCGCATGCGAAGAGGTGGTTAGTGTCGTGCGCAGACTCTCCACATGCAGGGCATACGTTAGGTATGCTGTGATCGAGTCTGGATAGGTAGGAGTTTAATCGACTACAAGATCCAGATTTAAGTTGTGCAAGGGTCAAGCGGGTCTCTCGAGGCAGCTCGAACTCGTTGCCTGCTATAGGTGGCGGTTTTACTCCGAGTACGCCATTCACGGGAAGGGAATTGTTGAAGATGTTAACTGACTTCTGGTGAATGGCGTTCAGTGCTTGTCGGTACGCCGTCCTGTCCAGCGGTTGTTGCACGTGTTGCTGGGTGGTGCTATTTAGGTCTAGTACTCCCTTCCCTGTGGTAGCATCCCAGTAGGAACTGCTTGCACAGCAAAGCATTTTGCTCCTTAACTCGTAGCATAGATGCTTCGCTATGCAAGTGATGCTTCCTGTCGCAGTCCTAAGGGCGGTGTTCTGGCATGCCTGTAATTTCCTCAACAGCATCTCGTTCGTCCCCGGCGCCCAGATCGGTGCAGCATAGTTTACGACCGGCCGGCCAATTGCTTTGTAGGTTGCCAGCAAGGTTTCTTTGTCTTTACCCTTGGTGCTGCCGGCTAGAGCTTTGAGTATTTTGTTGCGGCCCTGGAGTTTTGCGGCAATTGCGGTCGTATGCGGAGTGAAGGACAGCAGGCTATCGAATGTGACCACTGATATCTAAGGGTTGTTTACAGTCAGAATTTTTTTGTCATCGACTTTCACATCGAGTTCTAGCATGTACTCACATACACAAACGAGAGAGCTGTAAGAGCACACAAGCAATTAAGTACTGCTCATAAAAATAAAATAAAATAAAACAAAACATACAGTGAAAAATTCAAAATAAGTATGCAAGTGCCTTTAGTGTAATCTGAAGAACACTTTAAAAAAGAAAACATTAATAAACTCCAAATTAAATAAGAGAACATAATATTAATAAACAAAAAGTGCAAACGGAAAAGTAAACAAAAAGTTATCTAGTGAGTACAAAAACAAAAATGAGTGCGTCGCGGTCAAACCCGCCGGATCGAAGGCTCTCAAATGCTTATTTTTCCTATTTTGAGCAAACAACGCCAACACAATCAACGGCAATAGAAAGCAACATGCAAGCAGAAGACTCTCAGCAGTACTCAGCTAGCGCTAAACAGACGGCGAAGTCGGCAGAAGAACAAGAGAAAAAAGGCAAGCAAACACCCAGCAGGAAATCGCCCACCAATACAAATAAAAAGAACAAGCAAGCCCAATGAAATAAAAAAGAACACAAAAATACAGACAGGACTAGATCGATATGTAAATGTCAAGAGGAAATCGAGTCCTATTAATAACACTAACAACAAAAAAGTGCAAATGAGTGGAACCAACTTAAAAATTCAAGAACCCTCTATTAGCAACCGATTTACTTTATTAAGTGAGGACAACGTAAAGGGTACCACCACAGTTGTAAATGCCAAACCACCGCCAATTTACTTGCGCGAACGTGTCTCAAGCACGTTAGTTAATAATATTACTAAAATAGCCGTAACTAATAACTTTCACGTTGTGCCTTTAAAAAAAGGTAACATCGATGAAGCAAAAATCCAAACTTACAGCGAAAAAAGCTTCATGCAAATAGTAAGCTTTCTATCGTCGAGTAATAAAAATTATTACTCATACGAACTGAAGAGCTCGAAAAGCCTAATAGTTGTAATTAAAGGAATCGAATCCTCAGTCAAGTCAGACGAAATAAAAGAGGCTCTTGAAGAAAATGGTTTCAGTACTAAATCGGTCATAAATATACTAAATAGAAACAAAGTACCCCAGTCAATGTTTAAGGTAGAACTAGAGCCCAATGAAAGTCAATGAAAGAAAAACGAAACCCATCCCATATACAATTTAAAATATTTGCTACATCGTAGGGTAACAGTAGAAGAGCCACACAAAAGAAACGGCCCAGTGCAATGCACCAACTGCCAGAAATTCGACCATACTAAATCCTACTGCACATTGCGCAGTGTTTGCGTAGTATGTGGGGACCTACATCCCACGTCTGAATGCACGTCAAAGAAAGATGATACCACCATGAAAAAATGTAGTAATTGTGGAGGTAATCACACTGCAAATTATAGGGGCTGCCGTGTATATAAAGATCTAAAAGTTAGGTTGGCAAACAATATACAGACTCACCGAAGTCAAATGGTAAATACACCTCAAATCCAATTCGTAGAAAAAGCTACGGATAGAACTGTTCCAAACTTGCAAAATTTGAATCCAAATAAATTATCTTATGCGAATGTACTGAAGAATGATTTAGATAATATTCCACAGAACCAATCTAATGGAGTGCATGACACAGTTCATGTCAACTATGCAAATGATGATCCAAGACTTGATTAAAGCCCAGAGTAACATGCTACAATTTTTCATGCAAAAAAATGAGCGTGCTAAATTTTTTTTTTTTTTGGAATGCAAACGGTGTGAACCAACATAAATTAGAATTGGCACGATTTTTAACAGAGTATGCTATAGACGTAATGTTATTGTCTGAAACGCACTTGACGGATAAATATAACTTTTATATACCTGGGTTCATATTCTACCCCACTAACCATCCTGATGGCAAAGCGCCCGGCGGCACTGGAATACTTCTAAGAAACCGCCTTAAACACTGCGTCTTACAGCCTTACGCCACCATTTATCTACAAGCTACCTCTGTAACTTTGAAAAACTATGGCAAAGAGCTAAATCTCTCAGCCATTTATTGCCCTCCAAAATTTAAGATCACAGAAAATCAATTTAAGGAATTTTTCGATAATCTTGGTGATAGATTTATAGCAGGATGAGACTACAATGCAAAGCATGTATACTGGGGATCCCGTCCAATAAACCCCAAAGGCCGCCAGCTATACTATACCATTATAAACAAACGAAGCAATTTAGATTGCATTTCCCCAGGTCAACCAACATACTGGCCTACCGATCGGAAGAAAATACCTGACTTAATAGACTTTGCTGTCTCAAGAAAAATCGACAGGCAAATCAGCTGTGGCAGTTGCTGAGTTGTCTTCAGACCACTCACCAGTTCTAATAAAAAACTATGAGCGCCCGAAGATAGCTGCACAAGAATCAAGGCTAATAAACAGAAACAAATTGGCTAAAATACAAAAAATATGCTAGTAGTCATATTATTAACTTCATCCGCAAATTTACGGTTGAAAGCAGTAAAGAGGAAGCTGAAAAGTGCACTGAAACAAGCAGAAGATCACAATGCCAAGGCATACATAGAAAAACTAACGCCAAATTCTGCCAAAAAATACTCATTCTGGAAAGCACAAAAAAAATTTAAGCCTCCAATAGAAGTGAATATGCCAATCAGGGACCATAATGGTAACTGGAAACGTAGTAACGAAGAAAAGGCAAATTGCTTTGGCCAGGAAAATCAGGTGGTAATTAAAATATCAAGCCTAGAAGTGGTAAACGCGATACAGAAACTGAATCCAAAGAAATCTCCAGGCCACGACCTTATTACACCAAAAGTGCTAATAGAGCTACCAAGAGTTGCACAAACATTGCTCTCTGAACTCTTTAATGCCATTCTAAAACTAAATTACTTTCCAAACGCGTGGAAAAAGTCGCAGATGTGAATGATAGCCAAACCAGGCAAAGACCATACACAGGCGTCTTCTTACAGACCAATAAGCCTACTACCCAGTCTTTCCAAATTATTTGAAAAAATTCTGCTATAAAAAATATCTCCTTTTCTCCACCGTAGCAATGTGATACCAGATCACCAATTCGACTTTCGTGGAAAGCATAGTACTATTGAACAAGTTAACCGAATAACTAATGAAATCAGGAAGGCATTCGAGATCAATGAGTATTGCTGGTGATATCCTTCTTGACGTAGCACAAGCGTTCGACAAAGTCTGGCATAAAGGTTTAGTGTACAAAATACATAAAGCTCTGCCTGTTCAATTTTATATGATACTTAAGTCATATCTGACCAACAGGCAATTTACAATTAAACAATCTGAATTTATCAGTGAGGAGTATCCGGTAAAAGCTGGTGTTCCGCAGGGTAGCGTCCCTGGGCCTATTTTATGTATTATATACACTGCAGACATCCCATTAAACCGAAAAGTGCAGACATCTACCTTTGCGGATGACACCGCTGCTTTATGCCGGGATAAATGCCCTAAAAGAGCAGCAAAAACGATTAGTGATCATTTACTCCTCATCGAAGAATGGCTAGAAAACTGGAGAATTAAAGTTAATGAACAAAAGTGTAAACACGTTACATTTACTTTAAGACCGCAATCATGTCCTGCAATTCGCTTAAATGGTATAAACATTCCCCAAGTAAATGATGTTACATATCTCGGTATACACTTAGATAGACGTCTCACTTGGAAGAGACACATAGAGGCAAAAATACTACGCATGCAACTAAAAGCAGCTAGTTTAAATTGGCTTTTAAATAAAAATTGCGGTCTAAAACTTGACTACAAAGGCCTTATTTACAACGCAGTATTAAAAGCAATTTGGATGTATGGTATTCAACTGTGGGGTACGACCTGTGCAACTAACATTGATAAAATACAGAGGTTCCAGTCCGAAATTTTGAGAGCACTACGTTTGTAACGTAAATATTCACAAAGACCTTGGAATTTTACTGGTTAAGCCTGAAAGGACGAAGTACACCACAAAGCTGAGAAATCATCCAAACCCGCTAGCTGATGATTTATGCAACCCAACAAGAAATTCCCGCCTGCAGCGAAGAGAGAGCGCCGTAGTTTGAAAAGGGCTCAGAGTTACATAACTCGAGCTATCATGTTTGTAATTTAGTTTTTAAGATTTGTACACTTACTGTTAGGCTTATATTAAAGCAGATCCAGTAAATAAATGAATTGTGTTTAAAAAAAAAAAATAAAATGTACTCCTTCGTCCAGCTGGGGAAGAAGATTTCGTCGGTTGAATGTGTAAATGTCTTGCAGAGAAGAAATGGGAGAGATCGGTGTTGACGACAATACCAACGTAAATTAAACTCGACCAAATTTACATATATGTATATTTATTTAATTAAATCTGACCAAGTAAAAGACGTGTTACAAAATTTGATGTTTTCTCTTAAGCTATTGGACGACGAATGGCCTAGCTTTCTAAGAATTTCCAATTATTTCCATGGACAAATACATATTTTTAAAGTGTTATAAAGAGTAACTGATCGAATTGAGCGACATGAGAGCAACTTGAACAATACAAATACATTCATGTGAATGAGAGTAAATATGTTTTAGTATGAGTAAAATATAATAGAAATGTTATACATAGAGCAGAGTTGGACTAATATTATAGTTAGGGGATTCACCAACTTCGGTAGTAGGGTTGCAATAACATTCCACCTCCAGGTGAATCTTTAGGGAGATTCACGAACTTCTAAAGCGGCTAGCTTACTGGCTGGTCGGCGTAATATTCCTTGACTGGTTTTAACAAATGCGGTTCGAACTTGACCATCTTTTGCTTTGATGACATCTTTTATGACACCTTTCATCCACTGACTACGTGGTAGACTAGAGTCACAAATAATAACTACATCTCCAGGCTGCAAAGGTTTAGCTTTCTCTCTCCACTTCGGTCGGCGTAATAAAGACGGTAAATATTCGCAAGTCCATCGCTTCCATAAGCGATCTTTCAAAGATTGAGATATTCTGTACTGCTTGTTTAGACAAATTATACCTTAGTCAGTATTTGGCGTCTGAGTTGAATTTAGACAACCCAACAGAAAATGATTTGGAGTCAATGGCTCTGGATCATGTGGTGAAACGGGAACATTAGTTAATGGACGACTGTTGATTATATTCTCGGCTTCTATCAACGTACTTCTAAAGGTTTCCAACCTTGGTGCTTCTTCCTTTAGTACTTGTAGTAAAAGACGTTTTACACACTGGACTAATCTCTCCCAACAACCACCGGCAGAAGGATTTACCGGACAGTTAAAAATCCAATCTATACCACGACTAGTACACTCTTCGGTAATTCGGCTGAAATCAAATATACTATTTTCGTTGCGAAGGACTTTCTGAGCACCGATGAAATTGGTACCATTATCGCTGCGAATTCTTACTGGGGTTCCTCATCTGTTGACGAAATTACGTAGGCAGACCAAAAATGAATCGGTGGATAAATCTTGTGCCACCTCCAGATGAACGGCTCGCACCGTTAAACATGTGAACAATGCTACCCATCGTTTTTCACGTCGGCGACCAATGGCTATCTGGATAGGGCCACAATAATCAACGCCAGTATAACTGAACGGGCGGACGTATGGCGTTAGGCGATCAGGCGGCAGTTGGCCCATCATTGGTGTAACAGGCTTAACGTTGTTGATTTTGCAAATTGAACAGGATCTTTTTACGGACTTTAGTACTGATCTTATATGCGGAATCCAAAACTTTTGACGAATTTCATTAATAGTTAGGCTCTCGTTTTGGCGATGTAACTTCCCATGATAGTGGGCTATGACCAATCGAGTTAAATAATGTTGTTGTGGCAATATAACTGGACGACGAGCTGATACAGGCAGACAGTATGCTGCGTCGATATGACCATTGACTTTAATTAAACCGTCCTCATCCAGGAATGGAGTTAGAGCATATATGTGACTTGACTTGGCGATTTGTTGCTTAGAACGAAGCTGGACAAACTCTAATGCGAATTCTTCTTCTTGTGCACGGCGACATATAACTTTCTCTGCATCTGATATTTCAACGACCTTCAGCTGACCTTTACGACGACATTCGTTACGTGCGTTGTATATAAAACGTAAAACCCACCCCATGACTTTAAGAACCTTCAAATAAGAAGAAAAGTTACTGATATTCAAGACATACTCATCTTTCTGTGACACAAGTAAAATGCAATTCTTTATTTCTTCTTTGGCATCTTCATTCGGCGTGAAATCGGCTGGTTCTGTGGGCCATTCTTCTTCAGGTAGATGTAGAAACTCTGGACCTTTCAACCATCTGCAATTCGGGTCAAACTGTGGCAATGGTACACCCCTGGTAGCTTCATCAGCTACATTCAACGCTGTTGGCAACCACCTCCACTGAGACGGTTCTGTAGAATACAATAGCTGTGATATTCTGCTAGCGACGAACTGCTTATAGTCACGAGTTGTGGACCTAATCCATAAGAGCACTGTTTTGGAGTCACTCCAAAAAAAGACTCGATGGATAGCAAAATCATGGCATTCGTGTATTGATTTATTTAATCGGCTCCCCAGGACAGCTGCTTGAAGCTCCAAACGTGGCACGGTCATACCTTTAACTGGCGCGCACCGTGACTTAGCTGCGACGAAGACGACATCTTGTTTATCACCTTTGCATATACGAAAAAATGCAACTGCTGCATATGCACTGGCGCTTGCATCGAGAAATACATGTAGTTGAATCTCATCTGCTGACATCAGTGATGTAGAGTAACATCTTGGCACGGAAAATGTTGAGACATTCTGGTAACTGTCCCACCATGAGACCCATTTATGATTTAGCTTGTGTGGCAGAGGTTCATCCCAATTTATTTGACATTTCCACAATGACTGTAATAATAATTTCATGTAGATTGTGGTATTGGCTAAGAACCCGAACGGGTCATAAATCGCCATGACGATACCCAATAGTTCACGTTTGGTTGGCGGATGCTTAGCGTTTAAAACATCTCGAGCAATTTTATGAAATTTAATATGAAATTCGAAGCAATCGTTAACTGTGTTCCAAAACATACCCAAAACTTTGTCTAGAGTAGGCTGAGGCTCCATGTTGAGGACTGATGTTGATGTTTCTTCTTCATTGTTAAAAGTAGCTTGAAGTGTTTTATTGTTAGACAAAAAGTTTCTTAGTTTGAAACCGGCAGCAGATTTTATAACCATAGCTTCTTTTACTATTTTTTCTGCTTCAATCGTATCGTTGAAACTAATGACTAAATCGTCGACATACATATTATTTATAACAGCGTGTGCTCCTTAAGGCATGGTAGACTCAAATTGTTTGGCGTTAACGTTCTTTATATATTCGGCACAACATGGTGAGCAAATTGCTCCAAAAATCATCGACGACATAACGTATGTTCGAATAGGCTCACTGGAATCATCACGCCACAGAAAACGTTGCGAATTCTGATCAGCAGCCCTGATCTTAACCTGCGAAAACATTTCTTGAACGTCGGCTGCTACTCCTACTGCACCTTGACGGAATTTGTGTATAATGGCAATGAGTGGTTGTGCATGATCCGGACCTTTTAACAAGACCGAATTTAAGGAGACATTTGAAGCGCTGGCGGCGGCGTCGAATACTATTCGAAGTTTGTTCGGCTTATGGGGGTTGACTACCCCAAAATGTGGCAAATACCAGGTAGTTGGACTTGATTGTTGAACTTCATCCGGTGATAATAACCGGGCATAACCATTGCTGACGTATTTCTCTATATTGTGTCTGTAATTGGCGGCAAAATCTGCATCCTTTTTCCATACGTATTTCAAGATTAGTTAATCGATGAAGAGCCATATCATAACTTCGTGGAAGTGTGGTGACATCACTTCGCCATAATAAGCCCACTTCATATTTTTCACCGACTTTCTTAGTTGTACCTTCCAAAATTTTTCTGGCCCGATGATTATCATCTGAATCGAGTACTACGTTGGAACTTCGTACTCCAAAATTTTCAACTGGGTAATGTTCTTGCACTAATCTATGAAGCTCTTGTAAAGACTGAGACACACGCACATGTAAAACGCGAGGCTGCATAACTTCATTTTGATATAATGGCCGATATACCACCCAACCTAATGGCGTATCTATTGCTATTGGCTGATTTGGTCCGGCATCGATTGTCTTCCTTGCTATTCCAAGATAACTATTATCAAGACCTACTAGAACGACTGGCTTGGCATTTGTGTAGCTCTCGATTGGTAACGATTGCAAATGCGAATAAAGTTCTTTGTTAAATGATTGCGTTGGCAAATTTAATGATTTGACTGTATACACATTCTTCAGATAAAATTCAGAGGTAGTACCCCTAATGGCGGCAGAAATCTTTCTCGAATTTTCTTTGACTTGACTTTCACCATACCATTTTAATGTAAGCGGCATATTTTGACCACGCAGACCCAGTTTAACTGCGACAAATTCTTCTACTAATGTGATTGACGAACCTTCATCAAACATTGCAAAGGCAGACATATAGCCCTTTGGCCCCGACAATATTATTGGAAAAATTTTAAATAAACTTTTTTGTTTGATCAATGAACAACTTAATACTCGTTCTGGACACACGACTGGAATGGATTGCGTCGAATTCTGATGCAACAATACATGATGCATACGTTTGCAATTATTAATTGTACATTGTTTTCGCTGACGACAATTACTCAAATCATGACCTTTACGTAAACATCCGAAGCACAAATGGTTGTTTTTGACGAAACTACATTCAGCTTGAAGATCACTTGACAAAAATTGACTACAATCAACTAATTTGTGAGTTTGACCACATTTTACACAAATTACTTTTGCTTCAGGCTGTTCTTCATTGCTGTACAAGACGCGACGTGTAGCATTTGTGCCCGTTATATTCTGCCGCGTTACTGTTCTCGGCTGCGCTGCCGAAGTGACTGCATGACGTTACCTTGAATTGCGTGAAGAGACACTTCTGACACTCCTGGCAGTAAGGAAATGAATTTAGCTATTTCACTAAGCCATTCCCCAAAATTTTCCACTGTTGGAAATGGCAAGATACTAGCTGCTCGTTGACTCCACTCATATGGCTTCGACGCAGGCAACTTTCCTACTAAGCACTCTAATAGCGTAGGATTCATCAGGTGATGCTCACACCCGGCAGACTTGAAAAATGCGAAGATATTTCTGACACGATTGGAAAATTGTAAAATCTTTTCTAAACTGTTTTCATTTATAGACGAAAATGACTGTACCTTTTGAAGTTGGGCCCTCATTAACAATTCAGGCCGACTAAAATTGAATTCTAACTCTTGCAATACCTTAGGTACATCATCGGGATAAATTAATAACGACGTGACTGCTTTTTTCGCAGCACCTTGTAATGCCTTATGTAGACGCATAAGGTTTTGCCTATTGCTATACTGAAATTCCCGGGTCGTGTCATTATAATTTGCTAAAAATAATGGCCAATCTTCGGGATTACCATCGAAATTCGGCAATAG
The DNA here is from genome assembly GCA_037013455.1 of Ceratitis rosa. Taxonomy (NCBI): domain Eukaryota; kingdom Metazoa; phylum Arthropoda; class Insecta; order Diptera; family Tephritidae; genus Ceratitis; species Ceratitis rosa. Next base: position 5,001,818 of record JAWMAG010000015.1, on the reverse strand, counting down.
AAAAAGTCTGGCGGCGGAATTGTCCATAAACGTTAAAGATGCGTTATTAATCGTTGGCGTTTCTAATGTACGTTGAGGCAAATGTGTTGATGAAAATGGCGGCTGTGTTGGTATGTATGTTGAAGTTGACGACTGCGCTTGCGTAGACGGCGGCAGCGTCGGATTGTTGTCGGCAGCGTTAGCATAGTTGCTGGCTTTAACTGCTTGTCTGTTGCTAACTGCATCATCACGGAGCTCCATAACAGACTCACGAAGTGATGCAATTGTCGATACCAATAACGCGATCTGGTCCACAGGAACACTAACTGAATGACCTTCAGAAGCACCCGCTTGATCTTCCTTACCATCCATATCGCTTGTAGATTCGTATTCTGTGTTATCTCTATTAGATTCTGAACTGCTGGCTAGCTTTTTTGCTCGGGCTCTTGTAAGCATCAAGATATTCCAATTTGTTATGAGAAAACAAATTTTGTAAACAAATGTTGACGACAATACCAACGTAAATTAAACTCGACCAAATTTACAAATATGTATATTTATTTAATTAAATCTGACCAAGTAAAAGACGTGTTACAAAATTTGATGTTTTCTCTTAAGCTATTTGACGACGAATAACCTAGCTTTCTAAGAATATCCAATTATTTCCATGGACAAATACATATTTTTAAAGTGTTATAAAGAGTAACTGATCGAATTGAGCGACATGAGAGCAACTTGAACAATACAAATACATACATGTGAATGAGAGTAAATATATTTTAGTATGAGTAAAATATAATAGAAATGTTATACATAGAGCAGAGTTGGACTAATATTATAGGTAGGGGACTCACCAACTTCGGTAGTAGCGTTGCAATAACAATCGGTGAGGTAGCCGTTCACTTTCCAACATAGGTCGTCAATATCCTGGCCAGACGCTAATATCGTGCAATCATAGGAATACGAGGTTAGGAAAACTCCTTCCGGTGGAGGAGGGAGTTTCGATATATTAAAATTAAACAGTAAAGGACACCACCCAGCGGAACCCCCTGTTTAATTTTTCTTAACTTCGATGATTCTCCTCGGAATAAGACCGATGATTGTCGACCACTCAGGTAGCCCATGACCCACCTCTGCAACCCCGGCGGTAATGAAGATTCCGCAAAGTCGCTGAGTAGCACTGAATGATTGACAGTGTCAAAAGCTATTGACAGATCCAGTGCTACCAGGACAGTTCTCGCGTAGGGTCGGTTTTGTTTTAGGCCTTTGACTATCCGGGTGTTTATGGCGTTAAGTGCTGTTGTGGTACTGTGCAATTTCCGGAAGCCATGCTGATGTGCTGCTGGACGCAGATGGTGAGTAAAAGTCGGGACCAGCAAAGCCTCAAGAGCCTTCGCTACTGGGGAGAGGAGAGTTATCGGCCGATAATACTCTCCTTTGTTGGCTGGTTTTAAGTAGCGGGACCACCCTACCATTATCCACACCTCCGGTATCATTAGGGTGGTCAAAGACAAGTTGAGGACCTTGATGAGATAGTCTGCTCCCGCAGGTCCGAGATGTTTTAGCATCAGCATGCTTATTCCGTCAGGGCCGATGGATTTGGAGGCTTACGCCTTCCCGATAACCCCCTGAACCTCCTCCCTGGAAAAATCAAGCGTCGTGCTTGTGTTTGGCAGCTTGCACATACGGCGGGTTACACGTCGTTTCGCTTTGTCTATCGAAGGATTTAAAGTAAAAAGTCGGCTAAAATAGCTCGCGCATCTCTTCGGGTCACCGCATAAAATTTCCACTCAGTCATCGCGTCTCGTCGGGTTAGACAGCGACTTGACTGTAGCCCAGAGCTTGGTTGCCACAGAGGATAGGTTGCCGGATCTTAAGTGCTCCTCCCACTTTTTCGCGCTTGTGATTGTTTACTACGGTCCGATTTTCCTCGTTTAAATCCCTGATTAGAGGATTCCCGGGATCGGAGTTACGGATGATGTCGCGCCTTGTTGCTAAAGCCGCCGCTTCGGTCGGGAAATTAGGGCGAACTTCCGCAATTCGGCCTGCCGGGATGAAGCGGGTGGCAGCGGTCACAACTATCCTGCGGAATGATCGCTCACCTGAGGTGACGTCTTTTGGAGTGGAGAGAGCACTGAAGGCGTTCTCGGTGAATTCCGTGAAGCCGGTCCAGTTAGCTTTTTTGAAGTTAACGAAGGTCCGGTGGTCCGCGGAAACAAAGTCGGGAGGTCTGTCAGTCGAAATGTGTATGGGTAAGTGGTCCGATGCTAGTGTCAGTATAGGTCGCCAGACTATACTGTTTATTAGAGCAGCAGTCGCAATTGTTATGTCGGGTGAGCTTTGGCAATTACCCACAACTCTGGTGGGGGTGTTATCGTTCATTGTGCAAAATGTCGAATCGTCTATCTGTTCCGCCAGCTCCACTCCTCTACGGTCATTTGACAGGCTAGAATGCCAAAGATCGTGATGCGCGTTAAAGTCGCGCAAAACCAAACGGTTTTCGCCTCTGAGTAGCGCACCTATATCAGGGCTATATCCAACTGGGCAACTCGTAACGGGAGGAATGTATATATTAAAAATTTCGAGCTCGGCATCGCCTGACCGGATAGCTATGCCCTGACATTCTAGGGTAGTATCCCTGCGGTCGATGTCGCCATTGATGAGACGATACTGCACGGTGTTGTGCAAGATGAACGCCAAACCACCTCCATGGTCTCGCGAGCGATCCTTGCGGATTATGTTGTATCCGGCCCGACGGTCAGCGGTCAGCTTCGTTTCCTGGATCGCAGCAATTGACAGATGCTCCCGGCTCATATAGTCGACTATCTCGTCGATCTTCCCCTGGAGTCCGTTGCAGTTAAATTGTAGGAGTCGTGTCCGGCTCGAGGAACGTTCGTGATGCGGGGGGTGAGGGAGTGATGCGTGGATGCGGTGTGTTGCCCGCTGAAATTGGTTCCCCACGTTGGTGTTGGTTGGCGGTGTTGTTGTGGTTACAAGCGGGAGCAGACTCCTACAGCATGGGGCAACGTACGCATCATTCCACTGAAGGGTGGTGCGCAGGCCAGAGCACGTCCGAAAGTGACACCAGCCGAAGCAAGAATTTCATCTGACTGAGGTCACGTTCCGACGCACTATGGTCTGACACACGGAACAGACTGTGCGGGGTACTAGGAGCTGCTGGGTAGCCCTCACACGGGAGGAGGATGAGGAGCTGGTTGTGGGTGGGGATGGGGGTGGAGGTTGGCGGGAGTCATGCTGCGGGGAGCTCCGGGAGACCTTGGAGGTCTGCGCGTTACCCAAAGTGGGTAAGGGTGCTGAAGGCACTGGAGGCTGGGGGTGCACTTGGGCGTTGGCAGCATGGGCCAAGAAACGTGTGGTCCACTCCCTAAGTGACTTAAGGCCTGAGCAGACCTTAAGATTACTCCAACCATTGCACTGGTTGCATCTAACCGAGGTGGAGAAGTGGTGGAGTCTTTCATAGCATACGCAGCAGAAATAATCGGTTGCACCAGGGTTGGCTTCGACGCCATCCCTGATGAGAAGGATTTGGAGCAACCCAGCTGCGAGGTGTTGCTCCGTTGGCGAACTTAGACTAATTTCACCTGTTGACCTAAACGGGGTAAGATCGCCGAAAGGATGACAGCCCTTGACCGGATGAAATCCGGGTCAACTCCGGTGCGTAGAACCGGCTGTCTTGAGAGTTGACGCAATAACAGCGCCATTGACGGTTACGTTCTCTCCGGCATCATTTTTGAAGACATATGGACCGATGACTCCTTCCCACACGTTGTTTTTTCTGTATGAAATGGCAGCTTTTGAATCTCAGGTTGCTCTTCTTGTATTTGCACAAGCGGTTTTTTTTTTTGTACGCTTTCAATTTAGGATCCCGATGTAAAACCGGCGTTATGTCAGTCCAAGTTGCCGCGAACGGCGCCGAATGAGTCTCCACGTTTTTCGTGTACACTCTCAGCTACGGCCGCTATATCTTCTTCACTGCGAGCTGGACGTGGTCTATTCGGTCGAGTATCATTCAAAAATTAATGCTGGGTGATGGTACTGCGGATAGTACGCTCAGTAGGCAGCTTAAGTTTTTTTTTTTTTTTTTAAACATTAATATTTATTTATTGGATCTACTTCGATTTCGGAAGCCTAACAATAAGTAATAAAATCTTAAACTAAATTAAAACATAAAGCCCATTAGTAGGAATGGGCTGCTGGCTTGACGTTGCTCTTTAGAAGGCTGCTTTGTCTCTTCTCCGCAGGCGGGTTTGACTTGTTGCATGGGCCAAGGTGTTAGCCAAAGGGTTCGGATGGTTACGCAGTTTTATTAAGTATTTTTTTGCTGCGATTTCAATTTCTTCCTTGATAGTAGGTATATTTAGATCTTTTTGAATATTTTCATTACGCATGTACCATGGTGCGCCCGTTATTACTCTTAGCGTTTTCGATTGGAATCTTTGAATTATATCTATATTCGTCGCGCAAGCTGTGCCCCATAACTGGATCCCATACATCCATATCGGTTTTATTATTGCATTATATAAGAGGACTTTGTTGCTAAGGCTTAGTCCAGACTTCTTGTTTAAAAGCCAATGTAAACTAGCAGATTTGAGTTTAAGCTGCAGCTTTTTAGCTGCAATGTGTCGTCTCCAGGTTAAGCGCCTGTCCAAGTGGATTCCGAGGTATGTAATTTCGTCAGCTTGCGGTATTGATACATTGTTGAGCTTAACAGTAGGACACGTTTTTGGCCTTAATGTAAAAGTTATGTGTTTGCACTTGTTTTCATTAACTTTTATGCGCCATTTCGCCAGCCATTCTTCAATTTGTTTAAGATGCTGCTGTAACACTTTTGTGGCTGTAATGGGGCATTTATGTCGACTTAGTATAGCAGTATCATCCTCAAATGTTGACGTAATTACTTCGTCACTTGTAGGGATATCTGCGGTAAACAGAATGTACAATACTGGCCCAAGAACACTGCCCTGCGGAACACCTGCCGTAATCGGACACTCTTCTGTTATGTAATCATTTACTTTTACTGTGAATCGCCTATTGGTTAAGTAGGATTCAAGGATATTGTGGAACGTGTTAGGTAATGATTTTTTAATTTTGTGAATGAGGCCATCATACCACACTTTGTCAAATGCTTGCGCCACATCAAGAAAAACAGCCGAGCAATACTCTCGCATTTCGAAAGCTTTCCTTATTTCGTTTGTTATACGATTTACTTGTTCAATTGTGCCGTGTTTTTCCCGAAATCCAAATTGATGTGTAGGAATGATATCATTTTGATGGAGAAAAGGAGTAATTTTTGATAGCAGCACTTTTTCGAAAAGTTTTGATAGGCAAGTCAACAGGCTGACTGGTCTATATGATGACGACAGGGTTGCGTCTTTACCTGGTTTAACTACCATAATTATCTGCGACTTTTTCCAGAGTTGTGGATAATATCCTAGCATCAAAATGGCACTGAAAAGCTTTGCAAGAAAAACGAGAGCAATGCTTGGCAATTCTTTTAGCATTTTTGGTGAGATATGATCGTCTCCTGGAGATTTTTTTGGATTTAAGGCGGCAATAGTGTTTTTTAGTTCAGACACAGATGCTCCGTAAGTAACAGTGTATCTAGGAGCAGTATGGGTCGGTGACAAAGGTGCACTATATGTAGCAGTATTTGGTTGAAATACTGTGCTGAGGTGCTCTGCGAAACTAGACGCCTTCTCTTCATCCGTTCTTGCCCATGAACCATTACGCATTCTCAACGGTACTTCAGTGCTTACTGGCGGCTTAAGGTTTTTGCTAGCTTTCCATAGAGATTTTTTAGTAGAAACGTTGGGAGACAAAGACGTTATAAGATGTTTGATATTTCTTTCTTCCTCGTATCTTAATGCCTTTTTGAGTTTGTTTTCTGCCACCTTAAGGCGAATTTTTGCATCGGGAGATCGGCAGGCTTGCCATTCGCGACGCAAACGTCGCTTATTTCGGACCAGTAATTCTATTCCACTATTAGTTATCAATGCCTTTACTTTTGTATTCTGCTCTGGTGTGGCTATAGTTGCTGCTGTTGCTAGTATACTGTTAAATACAAGTAACTCATTTTCAACGTCAGTTCCTCCCTCTATTCGCGGATTGGTCTGTATAAGACTGCTAATGTATTTTTTATATTTAAGCCAGTTAGTTCTTGATGTAGTAAGTCGAAAAGCATGCTCACTTTCAATTGGTTGTTCGTTCAATTTAATGATTATTGAGGAATGGAGGAGGCAGCTTGACCATAAAATGAGCGAAGCTCGCGAAACACATCCTTTTCGTATTAAACTTCAGTCGAAAGTTTTTCCACGATGAAATGCCACAATACTTAACAAAATTAACATGACATCTTGGCACGACTTAGGCGTGATCTATCAAAAAAGGCTTTGGAAAAAAGTACCTCTACTTGGATCACCCGTTATAAAAAAGAAATACAAGTAAAATTTTTTAACTAAATCATATATTTATGTTGTGTTTTTCCTTAACTTAAAAAAATGCGTCATGTGAACACAGACTTTATTGGCTGTGTATATACAGCCTTGGCCAAAAGTATTAGGCACCCCACTAATTAATGAATTTTTAGTTTTAACAAGTGAAGTAATGAAGTTTTATTAGTAAAACAGTGAAAATACAATTAATTAGTGATAATAACATTAATATTTAGTACGTCCACCCTTCGATTTATTAACGGCAGCAATTCTTCTAGGCATGCTGTGTACAAGCATTGCACATTCGTCCGCACTTAGCGTACCACTCGTTAATTAAGGCATTCTTTAAGGCAGTTTTTGATGTTATACTGTGTTCCTTAATCTTGCGTTTTAAAGCCCACATGTGCTCAATGGGATTAAGATCTGGAGACTGTGCAGGCCAATCTAACAAAACAATGTCGTTATCTCTGTACCAACGCATCGTAGTCGCTGATTTGCGACAAGGAGCATTGTCTTGCTGAAATTGAACCCCGCCTAAATTAGTATCGCCGGGAGACCTTGGAGGTCTGCGCGTTACCCAAAGTGGGTAAGGGTGCTGAAGGCACTGGAGGCTGGGGGTGCACTTGGGCGTTGGCAGCATGGGCCAAGAAACGTGTGGTCCACTCCCTAAGTGACTTAAGGCCTGAGCAGACCTTAAGATTACTCCAACCATTGCACTGGTTGCACATAACCGAGGTGGAGAAGTGGTGGAGTCTTTCATAGCATACGCAGCAGAAATAATCGGTTGCACCAGGGTTGGCTTCGACGCCATCCCTGATGAGAAGGATTTGGAGCAACCCAGCTGCGAGGTGTTGCTCCGTTGGCGAACTTAGACTAATTTTACCTGTTGACCTAAACGGGGTAAGATCGCCGAAAGGATGACAGCCCTTGACCGGATAAAATCCGGGTCAACTCCGGTGCGTAGAACCGGCTGTCTTGAGAGTTGACGCAATAACAGCGCCATTGACGGTTACGTTCTCTCCGGCATCATTTTTGAAGACATATGGAATGATTACTCCTTCCCACACGTTGTTTTTTCTGTATGAAATGGCAGCTTTTGAATCTCAGGTTGCTCTTCTTGTATTTGCACAAGCGGTTTTTTTTTGTACGCTTTCAATTTAGGATCCCGATGTAAAACCGGCGTTATGTCAGTCCAAGTTGCCGCGAACGGCGCCGAATGAATCTCCACGTTTTTCGTGTACACTCTCAGCTACGGCCGCTATATCTTCTTCACTGCGAGCTGGACGTGGTCTATTCGGTGGAGTATCATTCAAAAATTAATGCTGGGTGATGGTACTGCGGATAGTACGCTCAGTAGGCAGCTTAAGTTGACCGTAAAATGAGCGAAGCTCGCGAAACACATCCTTTTCGTATTAAACTTCAGTCGAAAGTTTTTCCACGATGAAATGCCACAATACTTAACAAAATTAACATGACATCTTGGCACGACTTAGGCGTGATCTATCAAAAAAGGCTTTGGAAAAAAGTACCTCTACTTGGATCACCCGTTATAAAAAAGAAATACAAGTAAAATTTTTTAACTAAATCATATATTTATGTTGTGTTTTTCCTTAACTTAAAAAAATGCGTCATGTGAACACAGACTTTATTGGCTGTGTATATACAGCCTTGGCCAAAAGTATTAGGCACCCCACTAATTAATGAATTTTTAGTTTTAACAAGTGAAGTAATGAAGTTTTATTAGTAAAACAGTGAAAATACAATTAATTAGTGATAATAACATTAATATTTAGTACGTCCACCCTTCGATTTATTAACGGCAGCAATTCTTCTAGGCATGCTGTGTACAAGCATTGCACATTCGTCCGCACTTAGCGTACCACTCGTTAATTAAGGCATTCTTTAAGGCAGTTTTTGATGTTATACTGTGTTCCTTAATCTTGCGTTTTAAAGCCCACATGTGCTCAATGGGATTAAGATCTGGAGACTGTGCAGGCCAATCTAACAAAACAATGTCGTTATCTCTGTACCAACGCATCGTAGTCGCTGATTTGCGACAAGGAGCATTGTCTTGCTGAAATTGAACCCCGCCTAAATTAGTATCGCCGAAAATGCGCGTTAACAAAGGCAGAAGAACAGCTTCTAATACATTTATGTACTTTTGACTGTCCATGCGACCCTCGCAAACGAAAATTTCGCCGATACCATCAGCAGCCATGCAGCCCCAGATCATAATGTTGCCTCCTCCATGCTTAACAGTGGGTACCACGCAATCTGGATGATATTCTTCCCCAACCCGTCGCCTAACGAACGTCACACCAGGTGTTCCATATATCTGTAGAAAAGAAAAAATAATGTTTTCATAAGATTTGTATTATGTCTTCAAAATTGCTCGAGGGTTAGAAGCTATGGCTGTTAATACTTTAAGACGATCTTAACTAAGCTTACCTCGAAGTTTGATTCATCAGAACACAGAACATTCGACCAATCTTCTTCCTTGAAATGTTGGTATCGGCGAGCCCATTCCAAACGATTTTTCCTATTCTTTTCGGGCTTTGTTCGGGCTTTACATCCTTTTAAACCTGCTTCCAGAAGTCTTCTTCTAGCCTTGCGAGCACTAACTGTCCGAAAGGGCAGCTGCAAGGGCAGAAGATTTTTTGCGATCCTTGAGAGACTCGCGTATAAGTATTCGGTCTTCTCGTTTACTGGTTAGACGCTTTCCTCCACTTTTGATTTTATATTGTGGGATTTCGTTTCCAGAAATCACCTGATGCACATTGGACCGCGAACATCCCACCAAATTGGCATACGTGCGCTCAACCTGAGACTTACCTTCTTCACTTAGAACTTGAATTCTAACTCTATCATTGTAACTAATTTCACTTTTTTTTAGGCATTTCGGTATATATGAACTGTTTTTACAAGATGGATAAGTTTTCACTAAATGTAATTTACACTTTCACATCAAATTTTAAATGCGAAAATATTTTATGAATCTCTTAAAAATGACAATTTTTAGGTTTAGCTTACCCAGAGTGCTATGACTTTTAATATTAATTTATTCGTTTAATCAACAGTTAAACACCCATGTACACGTAAGACATTTACAAAAAGAAGTGGTAACTTTGATAGCCACATTTGAGAATACTTGTATTTTAGTGGGGTGCCTAATACTTTTGGCCAAAGCTGTATAGTAAAAAAAATAAGTGACAGCTCAAACACTAAACTCAGTAAACACCCAGTGGAAACACTTGACAGTTCTCGTAAACTCAAAACCTGCAAACACAGAGCGTACGCTTTGTAGAAACTGCCTATAAGATGGGTACTGAATTTTTTGGTTTTTTTGCAAACTTTTAGAAAAAATTTTAATTTAATTTTTGAAATTGGGAATATATATTATAAAAAGTATCATACACACTTTGCAAAATCCGCTAAGCTAATGTGGGAAAAGTGGGACTTAGTTTTGCTCCCGGACTAATTTTAAACCACTTTTTTTATGTATTGCTGATGTTCCTGTGTTGTTGAAATTTCGGTGGTTTCCTATTTTTCCTCTGTCGTATATGGGCGTAAATATGCGTATGTATTGTGTTTATTACTTGTTTTTATTTTATATTTGATTTGAAAAACTTTCAAAGTTTATATATTTTTGTATATGTGCATGTGTTTTTTGTTTGTTTAGAACTACGTGCACTCTTCGTTTTTTCTTTCACTTTGCACAATTTTTTAATTTTCAGTTTAATTTGTAAAAAATTCACAGTTTTCATTTATTTTGTGTATGTTAGGGTATACGAGTATATGTTTTATGTATGTATATAATTATGTGCACTCTTTGTTTCTCTATTTATTCACTTTGTGCTATCGGATGTTGGTGTGTATGTAAGTAATTCTTTTTATTTTATTTTACCGCATATCTTTGCCCACTTCTTTACATGCCTTTGTACATATATGTTTAGATTTTTTTTTATTTTTCATTCGTTTCAGTTATTGATTTATATGTTTAGAATTTTGTTTTCTATTTTTTAATATTGTATGTTATCTATTTATGTATCGTATTGTTGTTTGTTTTTGCACTTTAGGGAATATTTTTTTTTCGTTCATATAAAATTATATTTTCACTGTTTTTTACAAATGTATAGCATTTCATAGCACTTTGCACACCGGCTTTTTTTATTATAAATATGTATATATGCATATGTTGTGTAGCACTAACACTTTTCCTATAACTGGGAATAGTCCACGCTGTTTTATTTTCATAAGATTTGAAAAAATTTTGAGTTGTGGCTAATTCGTTCGCTTTTATTCTGCGCTAAAGCGCATTTATTTTATTCAGTAATCGTACATGTAGGAATCTACTTTAACATTTGTAACCTTTTCAATTTTTATGTTACTGAATTTTTAATTTCAAATATTTTCATTTTTTGAAATATAATAATTTTCATTTTCAAACAAACTATAAGTGCTAAATAAATTTTATTAAAAAATAAAAGTTTATCTTAAATTTCATATACATATATAGATGAAGATCAACATATTGAACATTTAAAATCAGTATTTAAAAGGCTTGAAAATTACAATTTAAATATTAAACTTACAAAATGTATTTTTGGAACAAATAAATTAAATTTTCTTAGCTAAGAAATTTCATGTGAAGGGATCAGACCTTCTTTAGAACGTATTGAAACAATTTTAGAATTAGAAAAACCTCAGTCGATTAACAAATCACAAAAATTTTTAGGTATGGTAAATTATTATCATAGGTATATTAAAATGTTAGCAGCAGAATTAAGTCTTCTGCTCGAAATGTTAACATTTACAATTAAAAATAAACTTAAAGAATTAAAATGGACAGATGAAACCACACAAGCTTTTGAAAATGTTAAAAAACTTTTTGCACAAAAAACTTTATTAACACATTTTGACAAAAATGGTCAATTATCAATTGCAGTCGATGCTTCAAATGTTGCTATTGGAGCTGTTTTACAACGAAAGAGTAATAACACATTAGAACCGTTAGCATATTTTTCGCGAAAATTAACTCCAACTGAAATGAATTATCCAACATTCGATAGAGAACTTTTGGCAATATATAATTCAATTAAACACTAAACATTTCCTTGAGGGGAGAGTTTTCTCTGTTTACACAGATCATAAACCACTTACACATGTTCTAAATTCTAAAGCAGATAGATCTCCTCGTCAAATTGGACATTTGGAATATATTGCCCAATTTACTAATGATATTAGATATATTTGTGGTAAAGATAATAAAATTGCTGATACTCTTTCTCGTATCACAGAAATTAATTCTATCGAGTTGTATCGACAAAAGTATCGCCGGCGTGTCGAATAACAAGAAAAAAAGAGGGTTTTAGATTTTGCACGTTATAAATATGTTTATTTATAAATATATATATATGCATGTGTGTATGTGTGTGTATAATTCAAGTTAATTGTTTTATATAACAATTTGATACTTATTGTGTAGGGTTAGTGTGTACAATATTTATATATGACCTGTGGGTTTATGTTATTTTTCCAACGATGTGGTTGTTGTTGTGCGGGTGTAGTTCAACTTCACTTAACTTTCACTGCTTTCACTTTGTTTGTTTTCAAAAAACTGAAAACATTATACGTATGTTGGCGCTGTTTTGTATTTTTGCATTGTCCTCTTATTCGTTTTGAGGACAATGCAGGGATGTGTTTATTGGGCATAAACATCCCGGCCGCCTTGAAGGATTTAGGGTCTGCTTCAAATTGTGCCGGTTAGGGTCCAACCGAGTGCGGTGTTTTGAGCGACTATGTTTCCATTATCGGGGTTGAACAAGCCGGGTCGGATGATTTGCGGGTAAATGTCTGCTCCTAGTTCGATCATTACCTTGTCTGTCATTACGAATTTAGGGTCAGCGAGGACTAGGTGGTCGAATCTTTTCGCGATTTCACCACCTAAGTCACAATCATAGGGTCGGGTCGGTAGCTCATTTGTAACGAGACTATTGTATTTCACACGTAAATGATTATCGGAGAGAGATCCGATGATTAAACTGCAAATGCTGTGCAATTGTGGTCAACTTTCGTGTCGGGTTTACGAGTGCTCTGACTTTGTACCATGTGCCATCGTGTTTTAATCGGATGATCACTGTTGGTATAACGGTCTGCTTACTTAGTAGACTAACAACGTCTGTAGCTTGAGCATGGATCGGGGTGGTGAGTTTACGTTGGCCTTGTTGCCCTTCTTCAGTAAACTTTGGATGACCGTGTAGCGTAGAATGGTGCTCTCCATTACAAGTGGAACACCTTGTCTTACTGGTGCAGTCTCGGGTTTTGTGCGATCGGGCTAAACAGTTGACGCAGTACTTGTGTCGTATAACTGTGTCAAACTTTTCTCTCACACTCATTGCGATGTACTTGGAGCACGTCACCAAGCGATGGTCCTTTTTACAAATTCCACATGCAACGTGCTTATAAGCGGGTTTCCAGTTCCGCTTTGAGTGGGTTATGGTACGTTGTGCTGTGCGATGAGTGGAGTCGTTTTCCTCACGAATTGGGGAAAGGGTCGCTCTGAATCGTTGTAGACGACTGGCTAGGGTTCTTGCTTCGGATCTCGGGCTGACGCTTCGACTGCTGCTTCGCGAGCTCACGGTAATTGCTGGACTGTGTCCTCGAGGGTTTGTTGCCTTAGTGGGTGCCATGATACTATAAATGGAATTAAAATATTAGTTATAGGGTAGAGTCACAACTTTTGTAATTGGACGGGTCATAATGCCTTGTGAGGTTCGTATGTCGACTACTCTAGTTCTAGTGTCTGACCCGAGGTAAGTCTTTTCGATACGACCTAATTTCCATTCATTTGTGGGTAGGGTTTCTTTTCGAATAACTACCAAGTCTCCAACTTCTATATTGCGTTGGGGGTATTTCCACTTATAACGCTTGTGGAGTTCTTTTAGGTATTCTTCTTTCCATCGAATACAGAAGTGTTGATGGAGTATCCTTAGTTTCTGCCATCTATTCACGGTACTGAGCTTTGCGTCTTCTAGATTAGGTTCAGCTGGGATAAGTAACGGGGTACCGATTAGGAAATGGCCTGTGGTTAAAGGTTCTAAACTTGTAGGGTCATCGCTGATAGGGTTTAGGGGGCGAGAATTCAAACAACTTTCGATGCGGGTTAATAGTGTTGCCAATTCTTCAAAAGTGAATTTTTGGATCTGTGCCACCTTTTTTAAATGTGTTTTTAAGCTTTTAACTCCTGCTTCCCAGAGGCCGCCCATATGAGGAGCTCCTGGAGGATTAAAATGCCACTTGATGTTTTGATGCGCTTGACTTGTTAATATTTGGGTTCTCAAGGTTTTCATGAATTCTCGCCGATCTTTGAGTAACAGTTGCGAAGCTCCTACAAAGTTCCTTCCATTGTCCGAATAAAGCTCGGCGGGGCATCCGCGCCTAGAGAAAAATCGTGCGAATGCTGCCATAAATGCTTCTGTAGTAAGATCACTTACGGGTTCTAAGTGTATTGCTTTGGTTGCAAAGCAAACGAAAACACATATGTATCCCTTGGTAATTAAGCATGCTCTTCCGGTATAGTTTTTTATGTCGTAAGGTCCAGCGAAATCAATTCCAGTTGCTGCGAATGGGCGGGTGAGGGTAGTACGTTCAACTGGTAGTGCTGCCATGATTTGAGTAGTTTGGGTTTTTTGTACAGCATGCAAGTTTTGCACTGATGAATCGTTGTTTTTATAAGGGTCTTCAGTTTTGGAATCCAGAATTCTGTACGAATGAGTCGTAATACTAACTGGTTTCCTCCAAGTAGTGTTATTGAGTGGGTAAATTGGGTGAATAATTTTGACAATCGACTGTTGTAGGGTAGTAGAATCGGATGACGTTCGTTGTATGATAGCGCAGCTGAATTACTCAAGCGGCCATTAACTCGCATGATTCCTTTGGGGTCGATTGATGGGTTAAGGGTCAATAGCTGGGTCAAAGCTTCATGTTCCTCATGAAAGTATCTTTTCTGAGCTAAGACAATTAGCTTGGAACGGGTTGATTTGAATTCGTCTGGGGTTATTTCGACGGTTGTAAATTGCTATTTTCTTCTATTTGGTGACGCGTTTGAACAAAATCCAAATAGATATGATATAACACGAATTGCTCTGGGCATTGTAGAGAATCTGTCTAGTATATCTTCTTGAGCTGTAGCGGTAAAGGTTTTAATTGGTTTAAGCTCTAGGGTTGTGGCGGCTGGTTTCTGAGTGATTGGCCACTGTTTCGAATCGAGCTGTAGCCATTGAGGTCCGTGCCACCAGAGTTTGTTGCTCGCGATTTCTAGGGGAGTGCATCCACCTTGGAATTTCTATTTTATTAACCACCTCCTATTCCTTAATAAATGTTTTCCATCTGTGTAGGGTTAAGGGTTTTAGGCTTTCATCCCAGTCTTATTTGTCAAGCCATATTTGCTGCATGATGATTTTTGCTGTTACGATTACTGGACTGAGCCAGCCTGCTGGATCAAACAGTTTAGCAATTATTGATAAGACTTCTCGTTTAGTGAAAGATTCTTTGTCTGGAATGGGGTTGATAACGAAAAAGAACACATCTTAGAATTCCATCTAATTCCTAGGGTCTTTATGCTATTGGATTCTGTTAAATCGAGCAAATTAGTATCCAATAGATGTTCTGCTGGCAGTCCTGATAAGATTTTTGGGTCGTTGGAAGTCCATTTGCGTAGAGCAAATCCTGCGGACTCCAAGGATGTTACGAGTTCGTCTCGAGCCAACTTCGCACTTGATATATCGTGGGCTCCGCTGAGAACATCATCTATTGTACATACATTCCATTGTGAATTATATCTGATGCTAGTGGGTGGGTTCCTTTTACATCGTCTGCTAATTTCAACAGTGTTCGGATTGCTAAATAAGGAGCACAGTTAATGCCAAATGTTACTGTTTGTAATTCATTTCAACAAAAGACATTAATTTCCAATACCTTTATGAAGAACAAAAAAAAAGATGAAATACTTAAAAATATTATTTCAGATCCAAATGCTAATAGTAATTTAAAAGAAATTAATGTACCTATTATAAATCTCAATATTTGGTGTGATGTTACACAAACACCTTTTAGACCATATATCCCTAATTCAATGAGGAAAATTAGTTTTGAAAAAATTCATTCTTTATCACATCCAAGTGTTCGAACAACTCGACGTCTCATTCAATCTAAATATTTTCGGCCTAATATGCGTAAAGAAATTAATAGTTGGACATCATCTTGCATTAACTGTCAGAAATCTAAAGTTACTAAGAACATAAAAACTCCAGATTAATATTCTTTCTGGACGATTTGAACATATTCATATGGATCTAGTAGGACCTCTTCCAGTTTCAAAAGAGAATCGATACATATTAACAATCATTGACAGACATACTCGTTGGCCGGAAGCATATCCACTTAAAGACATTTCAGCTGTTTCTGTTGCAACTACATTTATTCAAAATTATGTTCCGCGTTTCGAAATTCCACTTAATATGACAGTAGATCAAGGAACACAATTTACTTCAAAATTATTTAATGAATTAACAAAGTTATTAAGTTCTCATAAAATACGCACTTCTCCATATCATCCACAGTCAAATGGAATGATTGAAAGATTTCATAGAACTTTGAAAACGGCAATTACAGCATCAAATGATTCAGTTCATTGGTCTGAAATTTTACCGTGGATTCTTTTAGGTTCACGAATAGCGATTAAAGAAGATTTAAAATGTTCTTCAGCTGAATAAGTTTATGGCCAAACACTGAGGCTTCCGGGTGAACTTATTGTTTCCAATAATAATTATAATAACGAAATCGAAAATACAAATGAAATTCTTTCTAAATTAAGAAAACATTTCTCACTTGTTCGATCGAAAGTAATACATCATAATAAAGAAAATAGTTTCATTCCTAAAAATTTAAATACTTGTGAATACGTATTTGTTAAAGTTATTCGTAAGTCTAATCTTCAACCCCCTTATGAAGGACCATTTAAAATTATATCCAAACATAACAAAACTTTTTATTGTATTTCAAAATGAAAATAAAATTAAAACAGTATCAATAGATTTACTTAAACCTGCAAACATTGTGTCAACCACTTCTTCACGAAACACAACTACACTGATAAACACCAAACAAAAAAAAGTTACATTTAACCTTATTTAATATTAATAAAAATGCGTTGACTGGAGGGGGAGTAAATGTAGGAATCTACTTTAACATTTGTAACTTATAATTTTCACCTTTTCAATTTTTATGTTACTGAATTTTCAATTTCAAATATTTTCATTTTCTGAAATATAATAATTTTCATTTTCAAACAAACAAAGTGCTAAATAAATTTTATTAAAAAATAAAAGATTATCTTAATTTTCATATACATATATAGATTCATGTTTTCTATAGTATACATATATATAATTGGCGCTTTGTAACCGCTGAAGCGATTTTCGGCCGAGCTCTTCCTCCAATTTTTGGTTTTGCGTCTTGATGTTTTTCCAACAAATGAAGGGACCTACAGTTTATACTAAGCCGCCTCCGAACGGCTGATGGTTTTTTTTATGAGGAGCTTTATTTCATGTCCGAAATACACTCGGAGGGGTGGACATTCCCTGCCGAGGGGCGACCGCAATTAGAAAATTTAACTTAATTTTTTATTTAAATTAATTTTCCATAACCTTTGGATGTCGGTGGCACCGGGATATGAACCCGAGTCTTCCGAATGTCAGTACGCCATGCTAACCACTCGGCTACCGCGGCATATTACATTTATTCTTTTTCTATATTTTGTTTTGTTGTAGTTCTTTCACGAACAGGTTTCGGAACCATGTATAATTTCAACACTGTTGAATATTATAGTTTTTTTTTAAATATAAAAAAGAAACGCACTTGTTTATTTATAATTATAATTATAATTTTTTATTTAGCACTTTTACATTTCACACTTTAGTTTTCAAGCGAATGCGGCCGGATGTTTTAGATTTTACATGCATATTTTATTTACATTTTTATTTTCGTTTTGTATTCATAACAGATGTGCATACATATATGTAAATTCATTTTTAAATATTTAAATTATGTTTATGTCTTCAACAATTAAATAAAAGTATATAAGAGCTTTATGATATAATTTTCAAAGTCGCTATCAAAACTAAAAATATCGTATGCATAGTGCAACAAATTGCAGTAACTTGTTTTTTATTCCCCTATGCAATGGTTCTTCTTGGTTTGTAATTGCAGAAATTTTACAATATTTTATTAATTGTTTAAGTGTGCACAATACATACATTTTTCAAATAGTGTAATTTTTGTGATTTATATAAGAGCGGTGGCCAACACCTCAGCACAATTAGTTGAGGTAAATCTCGACTGAGTACTCATGTGAAAGTTAGTAAACTCTGTGTTTGTAACGAAGGATCTGTACAATAATTTTTTTTTTTTATAATTGGCGTTTTGTAACCGCTGAAGCGATTTTAGTCCGAGCTCCTTCTAAAGTTTGTGGTTTTGTGTCTTAATGTTTTTCCAACAAATGGAGGGACCAACAGTTTATACTAAGCCGCCTCCGAACGGCTGATGGTTTTTTTACGAGGAGCCTTTATTTCATGTCCGAAATACACTCGGACAAAATAAATGAAAAGTTAATAAGTGAAGGGAAGCTATTTAATTACCACTATTAATGAAAAAATGACGAATATAATGGACAAATCAAAAAATACAGAAAAAATGGAATGTGAACAAAGTAGCGAAAAAACGGAAAACCCGCCAAAAGCAATGATTAAATATCCGACAAACATTATCGGTACACATTTTGTACTGGTAG
Organism: Ceratitis rosa; assembly: GCA_037013455.1. Classification (NCBI taxonomy): domain Eukaryota; kingdom Metazoa; phylum Arthropoda; class Insecta; order Diptera; family Tephritidae; genus Ceratitis; species Ceratitis rosa. Next base: position 4,983,539 of record JAWMAG010000015.1, on the reverse strand, counting down.
ATACATCTAAGTGTAAGGAAATGACCGATGAAAAATTTACGAACGGTTTAAACCTAAGATTACAATTTTCACAGACAAACACTAAGCAAATTGAGCTTATACAGGCAATAGGAAAATCGCTGTACAAAATTACGTTCAAAACGACCAAAGCGGCAAACGACTTTACGTCAAATGAAGACTTAGCACAAAAAGGGTTACGTGATTTTATCCCTTTGTGCTTGGGAAACTGTTAGAATAATTATAACTAAAATACGCAACGAATGGTACAATAACTTCCAATAGTTCCCTGTAAACAAACCAAATCTTTACGCACAAATTTTTACAAAACCACAACCTCACACTTGGTTCGACCTATCTACACTCTCACCAAAACAAACCAAACAAAAAAAAAAAAAACAGAATATTGACCGGCTTTACATATGACAAAGAATGTTTTTTTAAATAAAAGCTATTCCCTCTAACAGATGTAGCTGCGGGCAATTGGGCAACCACTATCACTTAACTTTCAAAAGTGAAAATTTCAATAGCATAAGAAACAAATACGACGCAATCAAAAACGCGAATTCCTTTTTAGAAGTTTTATAAAATACGAACAACAACAAAATTTCACAACTTCTTCATTTCATGCAATAAGCACACTACATTAAAAAAAAAAAGAAAAAAAAAACTAACTTATAATGCAGATAAAAACGGTCATTTGACTTTCTGTAATATACCCTCCACCTAACCATTCACTTTCCGAGGCATGAACGCTATACACACATGCCCACTTTCATATCATGCTTGACACTTGGTAAAATATGTCGAAAAATACGGTCAAACAAATAAACCACGAAGAAAATATTTGAACAATAACCTTGAACTCAACAAAGAGAAGAAACGCTTCTTTTCACAAAAAACTCATTTAGAGTATATTACCAGGAAAAAAAATTCAGACACATCCAGTAGACAATAGTCTACGATCGAAAATAACATTGGAAAAGACTACAAAACAAAGCAGAAAAAAGCATCCAGTAGACGTCGTTCTACACTCGTGAATACAAACAAACCAAGAATAAAAACTTGGCGTATGTGAGCAAATCGCTCCGACATAAAAAACCGAAAAACAAAAAAAAAAAACAATCCCTTGAATGAACACCAAGAATTTGGTAAATCATCATGGTTTAATTTACGAAAATCGTTATAATAAATTGTATAATAATTCACAATGTTAAAAAACCAAATTGATACAATACATTTGGAGTGGCAGCCATGATTATGCGTATGAATTTGCATCATGTGAGAGTTTAAAAAAAAAATTATGGTTATTTTTTGCTTACAAGATTTGCTGTTCTAACAAAACTAAGCAAGGGAAATTGATTTCACAATTCGAATAGGAAGTTTGTAATTATGTTGGTGAGCTAAATAAAAATTTTGAAATTAAGGAAAAACTACCCCCTGCAAGAGAACTTCCTATCATTTTAGCCAACATATTTCAGGAATGGCTGATGTCATATTCCGTCAGCTCGTAAAACGATTTTACCATCGCTTTCTTAAGGGGAAATGACTGAAGTGATGTTGTTGTTGTTGTTGTGGTAGTAGCGGTTCACTAACCCCGCTTAAGACAGGCTTAATTAATGTAAGTCGCCGAGGTCATCTAATGGCAGGAAACGTGCTGTTTCGACGGGATTGGACCAAAGGGAGAGGGGGTTAGATGTGTCGGCTTAAGGGGTCATATGAAGAGGTGGTTAGTCTCGTGCAGAGACTCTCCGCATGCAAAGCATACGTTGGGTATGCTGGGGTCGGGTCTGGATAAGTAGGAGTTTAACCTGCAGAGTCACGCGGGTCTCTCGAGGCAGCTCGAGCTTGTTGTCTACAATAGTTGGTGGTTTTACTCCGAGTACGCCATTCACGGGAAGGGAGTCCATTGACTCCTGTTGAATGGTGTTCAGTGGTTGTTGCACGTGTTGCTGGATGGTGCTCTTCATGTCTAGCACTACCTTTTTGATGTGCCTAGGTGGAGGTTCAGCTTCAATAAGGTGCATATTGGGGTGCTCCTTACGGTAGCATCCCAATAGGAACTGCTTGCACAGCAAAGCATTATGCTCCTTAACATAGATGCTTCGCTGTGCAAGTGATGCTCCGGCGACATCAGGAGGTTTCCTGGCGCGGTACTGAGGGCTGTGTTTTGACAGGCCTGTATCTTCTTCATCGTTCATCCCCGGCGCCCAGATCGGTGCAACATAGCTTACATAGCGACCAATTGCTTTGTAAGTTGCAAATGGCATACGACTTTAAGGAAACTCCTTCTGGTGGAGGAGGGAGTTTCGATATATAAAAATTAAACAGTTGTGGGGAGAGAACACTACCCTGCGGAACCCCCTGATTAATTTTCCTTAGTTTCGATGTTTCACCTCGGAATATAACCGATGACTCCCTGCAGCCCCGGCGGTAATGAGGATTCCTCAATGTCCGTGAGTAGCACTGAATGGTTCACTGTGTCAAAAGCTTTTGACAAATTCAGTGCTACCAGGACAGTTCTCGCGCAAGGTCGGTTTTGGTTCAGGCCATTGACTATCTTGAGTGTTTATGGCTTCAAGTGCTGTTGTGGTACTGTGCACTTTCCGGAAGCCATGCTGATGTGCTGCTGGACGCAGATGGTGGGTGAAAGTCGGGAGCAGCAAGACCTCAAGTGTCTTCGCTACTGGAGAGTGGATCGTTATCGGCCGATAAGAGTCTCCTTTGTTGGCTGGTTTCCCCGGCTTAAGTAGCGGGACCACCCTGCCCGTTTTCCACACGTCAGGTATCATTAGGGTGGTCAAAGACAAGTTGAGGGCTTTGGTGAGGAAGTCTGTTCCCTCTGGTCCAACATGTTTTAGCATCAGCATGCTTATTCCCTCGGGGCCGATGGATTTGGAGGCTTTCGCCTTCCCGATGGCTCCTTGAACCTCTTCCCCAGAGAAATCAAGCGACGCGCTGGTGTTTGGCTGGTTGCGCATATGGCGGGTTACACGTCGCTTCGTTTTGTCTATCGAAGGATGCAGTGTAAAGACCCGGCTGAAGTAGCTCGGGCTTCTCTTCGGGTCACAGAATGAAATTTCCACTTGATCATCGCTTCTCGGCAGGTTAGATAACGACTTGCCTGTATCCCAGAGCTTGGGTTTCCCTGAAGAGAGATTACATGACCTAAAGTGCTCCTCCCACTTTTTCCGTTTGTGGTTGTTCACTACAGTACGAATCTCCGCGCTTAAATCCCAGATTAGGGGATTCCCGGGTTCGGAGTTACGAAGGGTGTCGCGCCTAACTGCTTAAACCGCTGCATTCGTCGCCAAATTGAAACGAGCGGCAGCAGTCGCGCCGATCGCGGAAGGAACGCTCAACAGAGTTGACGTCTAATAGGGCGAGGAGAGTCCAGTTAGCTTTTTTGAAGTTAACAAATGTCCGGTGATCCGCGGAAACAAAGTCGGGAAGTCTGTCAATCGAGATTTGTATGAGTAAGTGGTCCGATGCTAGTGCCAGTACAGGTCGCCAGATCTGTGGTTCCGCACGTTGGTGTTGGTTAGCGGTGTTGGTGTGGAGACAGGCGGGGGCAGACTCCTACAACACGGGGCGGCGTACGCATCATTCCAATCACGGGTGGTGCGCAGGCCAGAGCACATCCGAAAATGACACATGCCGGAGCTAGAGTTGCATCTGACTGAGGTCATGTTCCGACGTACTATGGCATGACACGTAACGGACTGTGCGGGGACTAGGAGCTGCTGGGTAGCCCTCGTACGGGACTAGGAAGAGGAGCTGGTTATGGGTGAGGATGGGGGTGAGGGTTGGTGGGAGTTGCTACGGGAGACCGCAGAGGTCTGTTGGTTACCCAAAGTAGGTAGGGGTGCTGAAGGCACTGTCGTGTAGGGCCACATAACTTGTGGTCCACTCCCTGTGGGTCCTAAGGCCTGAGCAGACCTTAAAATGACTCCAACCTTTGCACTGGTTGCACCATACCCATGTGGAGGAGTTGTAGAGTATTTTATGGCATGCGCAGCAGAAGTAATCTGTCGGATTTGGGTTGGTTTCGACTCCAGCCCTGATGAGAAGGATTTCGAGCAGTCAAGCTGCGAGGTGTTGCTCCGTTGGTGTACTTAAATTAATTTTACCTGTTGACCTAAACGGGGTTAGATCTCCGAAAGAGTGACAGCCCTTGGCCGGATAAAATCCGGGTCAACTCCGGTGTGTTGAACCGGCTGTCTTGAAGTTTACGTTTGAATGCGTTTTCGTCATTCTTGTCGGACAAACAGAATACAATTGAACAACAGCATTGATACCAAAACAAAACAATATTGACGTAAACAAACGCGAGGTGCCGTACAAGCCGAACACAGATGAGCGACATGCTTGATGCGAAAATAAATCAGCTTTAATAAAAATTTTCTCTACATATTTCAAAACATACATTCACACATGGACCATATATGTTAAGATTCAGTATGGGTGAGTTCCAAAACGTCAGTGTCAAAGCAACCATACAATGTCACGCATTCTTAAATGCAACTGTGCAAACTTTGGCGATGTAAATATCATGTTCCAAAGTGTATCAGTAAAGTTATTCATGTGCAAACAAAAACAAACTTCTCATCGCTTTATTTTATTATTAATTCTTAACAAAAATGGCCGACGTCGGAGGTCAAGTTTTTTTGCGCTAATTCTTTTTTTTGCATATTAAATTACTTATTCTTTTGATCAGTTAAATATTTTAGCCATATCACCGAAAAGTAACTTATTTGCACGGAAAGCGTTCCAAAATGTCAGAGTTTGCAAAGTATTGTTGCAAGACAAATTTATAGCATGAAGGGTTGCATTTTTTCGCAACCGCATCTTTACAAAGTATTTTGACTTTTTGGAACTCACCCTATTTATTCCCATATTTTTGCATATATTGTACCAAATATAATACATACTTCGCTTCTATGGCATAGAAAACAAATAAAATTACAATAATCATTTCATACACAAAGATTCAACAAAATATTTTAAGCAAAGCAGTCTACGCAGAAGTCCTTAATTATGTCATCCGGTGGTAGTGCAGCTCCTTGGCTCATATTTGCGGCTTTCCTAAAGTTGAATGACGTTTAAGTAAAATAAAAAATGGTTCGAATCAGAATATTATTAATGCATATATGCAGTTGTACCTCAAAAAGTTTTTTGAATATATTTAGATTTGCTGATACCTGCTTCATACATTGTCGAATTCACAATTAAAAATGATGTAGAAAAATTATCGACAATTTATAATTGCCCCAGCTTGAGCGTACTCTGGAATCTTATACATATTTCGCAATTGTTTTGTACAATTTTGTTCGCTCAAAATTTATGTCCGTATTTGTTTGATTATTTATACCGAAACTTCCTACAAAGTACGAAGTAAACTAAAAATATTGCGTTTTACTCGAAAATAAGAACATAAAAGAAAACGGATAGTTCGTTCAACTGCATTCTCTTTCAACTTTCAGATACTCAGAAGAGAAAGATAAACAAAACAACTTGCTTATGTGTTGATGCTGCCTGAAATCGTGTGAGAGTATTGGTGAACCCATCAGCCCGTTCTTGCAGGGTGGGTTGAGATATGTACAAATATATAATATATAGAAGTGGGGCTGACCTTAGTATGGACCATGCGTTTTTATTCGATGAAAATTTCTGAGCTGGTAGTTGGAGGTCTACAATTACCAAAAATATAAATATTATCGTGCGAAAATATATAGTTTAAATGTTTATACCATTTAGGGCTGCACTTTGACATACAGGGAGTCTGCTTATATTTTTACTAGTAAACACACTAATCAACTTGGCTATGCAGATGTTGTCACATAGGTCAATGCGAAGACGGTGTTGGTCCGGTTCAGGATTATTTTTTTAAAGCCCAATGTACAGAATTTAAAAGACTCCTTGTATGTAAAAGTACAACTTTAAATAGTAACACACATAATTTCGGTGATAGTGGAGCTTCCACTACCAACCCAGAGATTTTCAATAAAAAAAAACAAATAGTAAAGATTCCCCGACCTAAATGAAACTTGAAAGATCTCAATTACATTAGATATATTTTTATAATGCACAAACTAATATTTATAATTGAAAATTAATTAAACAATTTTTGTCTGTTTAGAAGAGGAGAAATTAATGCAGTGACTGGAGTTCTATAATTTTGGAGTAACGAAATTAAAGAGAGTTGAAAAATGCCTGTCTTACAGTTCAAGTCATTTAACATTCAGAAGGCAGAGGAATACTTCTCACAAATAAACCCGTTGGCTCAACGTATTTCATCTGATATAGACACTACAAAATCAACTTATGGTCAGATTTGGCATACACTAAATCAAAATGAACAAAATGATATAATAGATGAAACTCTTGTTAAACCAGAGATTTCAATGAAATATTTGGATAAAATATCGTCAGATTCGGCGTCATCAACGAACGCATCATCTGCATTGTTCAGTTCGCAATTACCTGCTTTGAGACTTTCAAGTGTTGAACAAATTTTTAAACGGTCCTTACAAAACAGAGATAAAAGTAATCAAGACAACATTTACGATAGTCTGTCGGACAAATCAAAAACTGGAAATAAGCAGGCTCAAAGTTTACTGTCAAGTCCCTTAACAGCGTGTTTAAACAACTCATTACCGTCACAAGTAAATGGTAAAATAAAGCCACCTTCGTCCCCTCCACCTCCACCACCAGATGTCAACAAACTGTCTAGGACTAATGCAGGAACCAACCTTAAATTGGAAAGAGCTAATAAGTTTTGTACTAAAAACACGAAAACGGAAAATGGAGTGCAAACTTATTATGCTTATGATGGACGATGTCTTCATACGTATGCTGCTCAAGAAATTGCATTGAAAATGGTTTTTGATGATTTGCTGGGATCTTATCGTGATGAACATTCTCTACCTTTTAGTTACTGCACAAAGTCACAAATAAATTTGCAGCGAGTTAATTGCAATAATGAATTACCTTCGAAAGCTGCCTGTGAAGAAATATACTTTCTCCTTAATGAACCAAACAATGTAAACTTAGCGACAGGTCTATCTGTTCATAGAGATTCTGAACAGTTACAGCAGGAGTTGAAAAAAAGCTTGACCATTCAAAATGGAAAAGCAGGAAATGAGACGCACACTAATGTCGTTTCAAGTCTTAATCATACTCGCTTTTACAGTAATAATGACAGAAATCAAAATAATAATTCAGATTCAAAAACAAAATCAGTACTTGCGTTACAAAAAGTAACAAAACCTTACACGCCTAAGGTTTCACAAATCCTTTCTTCGCGGAAAATGAACACATCTGAAAATGAGCAGTATTTATTTAACAAAAACAATGAAAGTCTTTTGGATCTTTTATCTTCACAACAAAATTTAAGTTGTGCTGTGTATACAAATGCCCCATTTGAACAATGTGAGTTTGCAACACTTATGAAAAACTGTGGTAACAGCAGAAATTCGGCTGCATCATCGAATTCGTCTACAAATGCATCCGATGATGATCATGTGAACTACGAGGATGATGAAGAAACTCTGTGTGAAGATATTCGTCTCTTAGATACCGATCTAAGTTTACGTAGGGGGTTCGATTTCCTTAATAATTGGTAAACATATTTTACTAACGCGTGTTGCATATACATACTCGTCACAACCTAAGTATAAAACTTACATGTATTTGTAGGTTTATATTTAGGGAGCGTCCATAAACTACGTATCCCGGTCAAGACGGGGGAGGGATAGGTTTAAATGCTACGCTACAGCCACGTAACCAGAGGGACAAAGCTATGTAGTTTCCTTCTGAGGAAAATATTTACTATATGTTAAAAGATTGTGCTTAATAATAATTTATTAGCTGTTACTGAATATTTATTAATTCGTATGATGTATTAGAAAATAGCTATTATACAAATATATTATTAATTTAAATTAAAAAAATTATACTTTTTTTATAAATATATATTGAAATACCAAAAGTAATTTGAAACAAAACCTCATTCCATCGAGCAGAGGAAGGAAGCTAAATCCGACTCTAAGTAAGTTAAAGCTGACTCTAACTAAAAGTTTACTACGTTTTAACCATAGTTGGGTAAAAATCGGCCTTTTCCCTTATAGTCGGATCTTAAGTCACTAAATCTTCATTGGATTAGATTTATTTGAAAAATATTCAATTCTTCTATTTAACGGCTTCATACTTACTTTCCCCTCTTTTCAAACCATTTAAATCAAAAATGCTTCTTTAGATTATAGATTGGATAAAGCAACAAAAGCTTTAAATAAAATTCTAAAATGTAAGGAATAAAAGAAGTCTTCAAGTGATAGCATCTTTAGGGAATTTTTAAAACCGCATCGCTTGTTGTCGCTGTATATGTTTTCACTTCTTAATCGTTTAGTACTCGCGTTTTCATGGGCATCTCCATAATATTTCTCCCAATCCCATAGTTTGCATGCCTCTCCTTGCATTTCTTTTTGATCGTTTGCAGGTCATATCCCATTTGTCTGACGGTTCAAAAATGCTAACAGACATTCCTATTAGGCAGTGTAGTTTTTTATTGCTTATTATCTTATTCAAATATGAAACCAAAGCTTATATTATTTCAATAAATATTAAATAAGTATCAATAGTTCGGTGACCGGAAAGTTGACAAAATTTCAATCAAATGATCACATCTCAGCTGCTTTTCATACTTGCTAGTTTTTACTGAGTGAAACTTTCTCAGCATGAATTTGCAACTTTTTCTAAACTAAACGTCAAAGTTGCGCTCTTTCGTTACTAATTTTACCTGGTTTTTGCCTAATTCAGTAACAATCGTTACTGCCCATCAGGTTACCGAACAAAACTAATATTGATACTTTCATATAAACGAATGTTAAAGTGAGCACAATTATAACAACGATTTGGCCATACGAAACCTTGGTGGGAATGAAGTGAAAGAATCACCCGCACACCACACAGCATGCAATAAGGAGTTGGAGGTAATTAATGTCGAAGGCATAGAATTAGAATTTATCCTTTTTTCTATACAGTCTCAGCAGATTTTGGATTTCTTTAATTTACTAGAAAACAGTGTAAACGAAATAAACGGCAGAATGCTGCAAAGTAAAGTTATTGCTACGGTCACAGTCACGATAGAAATCTTAAGCTCTTTTTGATCGTTTGCAGGTCATATTCCATTTGTCTGACGGTTCAAAAATGCTAACAGACATTCCTATTAGGCAGTGTAGTTTTTTATTGCTTATTATCTTATTCAAATATGAAACCAAAGCTTATATTATTTCAATAAATATTATATAAGTATCAATAGTTCGGTGACCTGAAAGTTGACAAAATTTCAATCAAATGATCACATCTCAGCTGCTTTTCATACTTGCTAGTTTTTACTGAGTGAAACTTTCTCAGCATGAATTTGCAACTTTTTCTAAACTAAACGTCAAAGTTGCGCTCTTTCGTTACTAATTTTACCTGGTTTTTGCCTAATTCAGTAACAATCGTTACTGCCCATCAGGTTACCGAACAAAACTAATATTGATACTTTCATATAAACGAATGTTAAAGTGAGCACAATTATAACAACGATTTGGCCATACGAAACCTTGGTGGGAATGAAGTGAAAGAATCACCCGCACACCACACAGCATGCAATAAGGAGTTGGAGGTAATTAATGTCGAAGGCATAGAATTAGAATTTATCCTTTTTTCTATACAGTCTCAGCAGATTTTGGATTTCTTTAATTTACTAGAAAACAGTGTAAACGAAATAAACGGCAGAATGCTGCAAAGTAAAGTTATTGCTACGGTCACAGTCACGATAGAAATCTTAAGCTTAAAAAATAAAGCCCTTTCAAATGTGCTTGGATTTTATTCAAAATATTGAAGTTCGAAACATTCTGGCTTACACGGAAAAAAACTTTAAAATTCATTATCGTATCAATCATCCTTCCTGAAAATCTTAGCGACAAATTGTTGCAAGTTTTACATAAATCTTCGTCTTTCAGAGAACAAGAAACATATTGGTATCTTTATAATTTGGCGGATATGAAGCAATTAAAAAAACTTTAGTTTGGAGCCTGTGGTTTTTTTCATGAAATGTTCAAAGTTGGTAGTAAGAGGTCTACAATTTAGTATGGAGCCTGTGGATTTCCTTTAGGAATTTACCAAAAATATAAGTTTTATCGCGGGCAAATTTATAGTTTAAAAGTTATAAACATTGAAATTTATACCTTTTATATGCTAATGGCCCTTGAATAAAACGGATGCAAGACAAAAAAAGTGTAGTAACTACGGTGGCAATCACACCACCAATTATAGAGGTTGTCCGGTTAACAAAGATTTAAAATCTAAGCTTGCTCAGGGTATACAAGCCAAACGGAACCAACGCCCTTACACTACTTCCATTCAGAGCCCTTCCAACCTACCTAGCTCAATTATTGGTCAAATGACCTATGCCAACGTAGTAAGAGCCAATGAACAGACCCCACCAGTCACTCCATCCAGTATTGGAGTTGAGACCACTATGTATGTGCGCATGTACATACATATGTATACCTACAGTGGCTGTTGGTCAAGTGCCTACCAACAACCACATACGTCAACAAACCAAACTACCGCACAAAAAGGAGATGACAAAAACTAAATTGATCAACGCTGACTTAGATAAATAAATGCACGACAACGATTAAGCAACGATATAAGACAGAGTAAACAAAATATATTTTTGGGGTGCACCCGAGGTGTGGGCTTCGACTGCCCTTACTTGGCTTCAACTGCCAACAAATATTTGCCTCGACTGGCACTGCACTATTATAATTTTTTTTTTCACTAAAGTATCGCACGTCTGCGCAAAAAGTATGTTCTCACTTTCATAGATTATTAGAATCTGATCCGGCACGCACTTACGAACCAGGCCGCAAGCTACGCGTCGGCCTTCAGAATTCAGGCGAGTGTGTATTGGTGCCCAAGTATTTGGCGCCGCCCCAATTACCCAAAGGGACAGAGTTGTATAGCGCACGCCACCATGACACACCAAGTACACTGGGATAATTTTCTCCTCGCCGTATAAAAAGAAAGGCGACACCCCTTTTTACGGAATACCCGCACAAAACATTCCGTTTCCCTAATATTAGTTAGTGGAGGAACCGTTTTGTACGAACACCTCCTTTTGGAGACTTATACCACTGGGTAGGCACACACCGAGTGCAACCGTGCCAACAATTCCTGGCTTTAATTTACGCAACTATTTGCCGACAGATGCCACTGCCAACGCTTGGAGTGAAAGGAATATTAGGGAAAACCTAGGAAATGAACAAACAAACACAAAAGAGGTTTTTGTTGCGGCCAGTACGCGACAACCCGAACTTTGCAGTCAATAAAAACGTGGATGGTATTTGCTGAAATCTGTGCTGACTTATCTTCTGATCATTCCTCAATAATCAATTGAAAGTGAGCATGCTTCTCGACTTACTACATCAAGATCTAACTGGCTTAAATATAAAATATACATTAGCAGTCATATACAGCCCAATCCGCAAATAGAGAGGAACTGATGTTGAAAACGAGTCACTTGTATTTAACAGTATACTAGCAACAGCAGAAACTATATCCACACCAGAGCAGAAAACAAAAGCAAAAACATTGATAACTAATAGCGGAATAGAATTACTGGTCCGAATTAAGCGACGTTTGAGTCGCGAATGGCAAGCCTACTGATCTCCCGATGCAAAAATTCGCCTTAAGGTGGCAGAAAGCAAACTAAAAAAGGCATTAAGATACAATGATGAAAGAAATATCAAATATCTTAAAACGTCTTTGCCTTCTAATGTTTCTACTAAAAAATCTTTATGGAAACTAGCAACAACCTTAAGCCGCCAGTAAGCGCTGAAGTACCGTTGAGACTGCGTAATGGTTCATGGGCAAGAACGGATGAAGAGAAGGCGTCTAGTTTCGCAGAGCACCTCAGCACAGTATTTAAACCAAATACTGCTACATATAGTGCACCTTTGCCTCCATAGCATACTGCTCCTAGATACACTGTTACTTGCGGAGCATCTGTGCCTGAACTAAAAAACACTATTACCGCCTTAAATCGAAACAAATCTCCAGGAGACGATCATATTTCACCAAAAATGCTAAAAGAATTGCCAAGCATTGCTCTCGTTTTTCTTGCAAAGCTTATCAGTGTCATTTTAATGCTAGGATATTATCCACAAATCTGGAGAAAGTCGCAGATAATTATGATAGTTAAACCAGGTAAAGACGCAACCCTGACGTCACCATATAGACCAATCAGCCTGTTGCCTTGCCTATCAAAACTTTTCGAAAAAGAGCTGCTATCAAAAATTACTCCTTTTCTCCATCAAAATGATATTATTTCCTACCCATCAATTTGGTTTTCGGGAAAAACACCGCACAATTGAACAAGTAAAGCGTATAACAAATGAAATAAGGAAAGCTTTCGAAATGAAAGAGTATTGCTCGGCCGTTTTTCTTGATGTGGCGTAAGCATTTGACAAAGTGTTGTATGATGTCCTCATTCATAAAATTAAAAAATCATTACCTAACAAGTTCCACAATATCCTTGAATCCTACTTATCTAACAGGCGAATCACAGTAAAAGTAAATGATTACATAACAGAAGAATGTCTAATTACGGCAGGTGTTCCGCAGGGTAGTATTCTTGGACCAATATTGTACATACTGTTTAGCGCAGATATTCCTACAAGTGACGAAGTAACTACGTCAATATTTGCGGATAATACTGCTATACGTAATCAACAGCCACAAAAGTGTTACAGCAGCATCTTAAATTATTTGAAGAAGCTAGCGAAATGGCGCATAAAAGTTAATGAAAACAAGTGCAAACACATAACTTTTACATTAAGGCTAAAAACGTGTCCTACTATTAAGCTCAACAATGGATCGATACCGCAAGACGACGAAATTACATACCTCGGAATCCACTTGGACAGACGCTTGACTGGAGACGACGCATTGCAGCTAAAAAGCTGCAACTTAAACTTAAACCTGCCAGTTTACATTGGCTTTTAAACAAGAAGTCTGGACTTAGCCTTAGCAACAAAGTCCTCATATATACTACAACAATAAACCCGATATGGATGTATGGAATCCAGTTTTGGGGCACAGCCTACACGATGAATATAGATATAATTCAAAAATTCCTATCGAAAACGTTAAGAGTAATAACGGGCGCACCATGGTACATGCGTAATGAAAATATTCATAGAGATCTAAATATACCTACCATCAAGGAAGAGATTGAAATCGCAGCAAGAAAATACTAACACCTTGGCCCATGTAACAAGTCAAATCCGCCTGCGGAGAAGAGTTAAGGTAGCCTTCTAAAGAGCAATATCAAGCCAGCAGCCCATTCCTACTAATGGACCTTAAGTTTTAATTTAGTTTAAGATTTTATTACTTATTGTTAGGCTTCCGGAGTCGAAGCAGACTCAATAAATAAATATTAATATTTCAACAAAAAAAATAATAAATAAATATGCAGAGAGCCTGCTTCTGTTCTGCTACTTATAAACACACTAACATTCCTTGGCTAGGCAGGCGTTGCCACTCTGTAAAATAATGTAAAAATTAACAATAATATCCAAGCCAAATTGAATGAGAAAAGGTTGTGTGAAAATAAAAGAGTTTTACTTAAAAATACTGTGCCAGTCGAAGCCGGTGTTGGTCCGGCCCAGGGTTAAGATAAAAAAAAAATGTTTGAGTGGCAGCATTGATTTCTTATTTTATTTTTTTGCATTTTTATTGTTAATTCTAGGTTATTTGCAGTGGCAACACCTTCATAGCCAAGTGTTGTTAGTGTGTTTATAAGTCTGAGTTTACATAAAGATACTTTTGTCGCTTATTATCGTAATTTTCTTTTTTGTGTCGCCCTTCACGTTCAAACAGAGACACTTTCTTCAAGCAATTTTTTTGACACTTGTTTCTTCTTCATTTTTTTCTCTATTCCTACCTTTTCCAAAGTGTTCTAATTACATGTCTCATCTTTTTCACTATCATCAGAGTCAATCTCAGCGGCTTCTTCAATACTCTCTAATATTTCTTGCATTAATTCAACTTTATTTGTAAACTCCATTATCTGAAATATTTATTAATAATTGTATACATATTCGCATAGGCAAATATGTTTGTATGCACATACCTATGTACAAACATATATTTTATTACACATGTTGTATTAAAAATCCCTAATTTCAATTTCAAAGTGAGAAACAAAATAAAAGGGAATTTCAAAATCTACAGAGAAGAATAGAAACACAAAACTTGTCACAGTGCGCTGCCTTCATCGTCGTCGTCCTCTCCCATACAAACGAGTGTTTGGTCGACAAAAAGTATCCCCGTGTAAACTCAGACTAATGCTGCAACTACCCATTTTATATTGCTAACGTCCATAACAGCCGACTGGAAAAGCGATGTATATACACGAGTTATCGACGCTGCTCACAACGGCGAAATGTTGCCAGCTGTCAGTGTGTTTGCATACTTTTAAACAAATTTATAATTTTCGTCAACAAAATTTATAATTTATATGTTCGAATATTAACACCAATCAAATATACATGATGTATATGATAATAAATCATTAATTACGAATTTAGTTTTTATTTCCTTTAAAAAAAACTATGCATTTTCATATTAATAGTTATTAGTTTATTTCATATTGGTTTACAAAGTCTATACTGGCAACCTTGTACAAGAGCGAGAAATGAGTTGAGCCGGTTTTACGGAAAAAATCAAATCGCCGCTGGTTTCTATGGGACAACCGTCAGTAACGGTATGGGCGAGCGGTGATATCTTTTCATTTGCATGGCGCTCTCATAACATAGGTTGCTATGGACGGAAGGTACGTGAGATGGGTAGTTGCAGCATAAGTAAAATACAAGTAGACTTCCTGCTTTTAAGAAGTGTAAATTAACCCTCTCATGCCCAAATTAAAATGGGAATGGCTAAAAATTTTTTGAGTATGTATATAAGATGTAGTTGACCTCAATATCAACTGACAAAAATTTCAATGTCCTAGTATCCTGGTTTGAGAGCTACAGGATGTTGCGTATATGCAACATTGGGCAATGATGTTATAAATTTAAATACATGTTGATTTTTTTTCAAATACCGTTTATTTCAATTTATGTATGGTAGGATACAAAACAATTTTTTTGAGGATTGGAGCACAAGTGCACATTGCATTTGCTGCATTTACAGCTTGGAAATCCAGTGTTGCATACCCTACATCTGTCTCTTGTTCCCCATTCCGGCCAATGATTATAATCATCAAATCGTAGGGATTTTGCAGGCTCTGCAACATATGCTCTTTTATAAGGATTTGATTCAGAACTCGTAGAAGGAGCTGGTGATGGTGGATTTGGTGATGGTGGAGCTGGTGATGACGGAGTTGATGAAGAAGGTGATGAAGTTTCTGAATTCATTGTCAAAACGAGTGATGAAGGACGACCTCTTTTGTTTGAGACAAGTGTAGTTTGACTTGAGTTCAAAAGCTCTGTAGCAACATCCAATTGGAAATTTATGAGCGGCATATGCTTCAATTCGCCGTCTGAATGTGTGATGACTCTGCGGTACAACAACCAACTATTTACTAAACTCGAATTTATGCACCAGTACACTATGCGCATGTACCATTTATTTGAGCGGTGGTTGATTTTGTACAATTCAAGCAGCATATCCGCAAGATCAACCCCTCCCATGTGCTTGTTGTAGCAGTCTACTATACCTGGACGAGGTATAGTTATGAACTTCTTCTCTTTACGGCACCATCTCTTGCATTCACTCACAGGGTTTTTACCTGCATAGTTTGAAAGCAGTTGTACACTTTTATTATCATACCAACGACAAGCAATCAAGTTATGCGTTGCTTCAAATTTGAAATCACTTGATCCTCGTCTTCGTTTTTGAAGCTTCTTCTCACTACTTAGACTACAATTTTTCAATCGGTTGCTTCTAATTGTACCAACGGCTAATATTCCTTTCTCTTTCAGAGAAATCAAGATTATTGAAGAAAACCAATTGTCAAAAAAAAGTTTGAAATTTTGGTTTACTGGTATGTTGGAAGATCATCCCAGATACACCAGCTCTAGTGAAGATCTTGAAACCCCACTTGTGGGGCTTCATTGGAAGATATTGTTTCAAACTATGTTGACCTAAGAAAAGAATGTATTTTTGTATTATTCAAAAATATATTTCATATGTTCATATATAATAAGATACCTTTATATGCAAGCATTCGCTCATCAATGCTTTGGTATTCTTCCTGTAAAATTTCATTGAAGTTTTTTTTCATGAAGTCCAACAAAGGCCGAACTTTGTACAACTTATCGTACTCAGGTGTTCCTTTCTGAGGCTGTTAACTATTATTGTTCAAATGGAATTGATTCTTTCGAATCTGTTCCTTGGTATTGCACTTGCAACGGCCGCTAGTTTGAAATTGGTCGCCCACGCCATTCTATATGGCACAGTACATTTCAATTCTATGCCCTTTGTTTGCATGGAATATAAGTTCGTTTCGTCACATATTTTCTGCTACAGTTCATCCGCAAAAAAAATACTAAAATATTCGATAGGTTTTTTCACCGCATTGATGAATAATTTACTTTTCCAACTGGTCTCGCTTTCCATAAACTCTCTACTACTCCACTTCAAACTTCGTAAATCAATTTTTTCCATCACCGTTTTCATTTTCACTCACATCTTCATCATTTTCGGTTGTAATAAATTGATCAATCAAACCAACTTGCATCTTTTCAGCGCTGTTATCCAAATTTTCCAAAGTTTCTTCTATAATTCTGTCCATATTTTCATCTTCTTCTTCTTCATTTTCTTCGTCGGCCGAATCATCCCAATCAAAGTTGGCAAATTTTTCAATTTCAGCCTGAGTCAGACCTTTTGGGCGCATCTTAGAATGTGCATACAAAAATAAGTTTTTATTTTTTGAAAATTACCACAATAGACCAATGTTGCATATACGCAACACTACATTTGCAAAATTATTACAGACAAACTAAATAATATTTTCATGTCGGATTTTTTTTAATTTACTCACTTATCTTTTATATTTTAGTTTTTGAACTTGGTTTTGGAATAAATTAATTCTATTAATGTTTTTCAACACTTTTTCAAAACAACGGTTTTTTGCAAAATAAATTTGTCAACTTCGCCCTCGCGAGAAGAGCTACTAACCGAACAAGTGCACAGTTGACAACCAACTAATAAGGCGTAAGTTTAAACAACACGTGAGGCTATACACATGCGAAAGGTAAAAAAAAAAAAAATATTTAAAATAGCGGTACTTAGACGCTCATAAACACAATGTTGCATATACGCAACATCGGGCATGAGAGTGTTAAAATGTAAATCACTTTTAAACCATAATTTTGCGCGCGATAAAATTTATATTTTTAGGAAATGTATACCTCCTATTACCAACCCGAAACATTTCGTAAAGGAAATCCACAGGCTTCAAACTAAAGTTTTCCAAAAAAAAAAATAATAATGTCACAAAATAACTAATTTTATTAAAGTACTTTTGAAATCAACAAACTTTATAAATGAACGGATTCAAACATCACCGCCAAAATAAACAGCTGTTTCACAACTTTCTGAATCCTGTTCACCTGTTCGGTGAAAACTCTGGGTAATTATGCAGGGGCAATTATACAGGACAGCGGCTTTTGCTAAACCTGCCCAAAAATGATAGGGTTTTGGCTAAAGAGATGTATTTGATGATTATTTTCTCATTACATTTATTAGTATTAACATTTAAAGTTACACTAAAATTACTAGCAAACACATAACAACAAATTCAAGGTTTTTACCAGAGTTTTCCAATTGGCTGGGGTAAGCTCAGTTTTGCCAAGGGTTTCCTAAGGTAATAACACGCTGTTTTCGCTACAACAAATTTATTAGGTGTAAACAATATATATACAAGGTTTCTAATATATTATATTATATTTCTACGACAAGTATCTACTTTCTTCGTACGAGCTGTGGATGTGAAAATCGTCTACTAGTCCTCCCTCCAGTCAGGTAATGAAACCCTCAGTGGAGTATAAATAAGTGTTCGTGAAGTGAAAACCCTCAGGTACACTACGTTTGCCGGTGGAGCTGATCCCACGGGCAAGTATACCTAATGATAACACAAAGACTACTTCTTTCGTATGAGCTGTGGAGGTGAAACCCTTCTACTAGCCCTCGTTCCAGTGAAAACCCTCAGTGGAGTATAAATAAGTGTTGGTGAGGTAAAAACCCTCAGGGACACTACGTTTGGTGGTGTTGATCCCACGGGCAAGTATACCTAACGACACGACAACACAAAGGCTACCTAATTTACTTTAGCATTTTCCTCGCCTTTTATAACATTCTGCGCGCTGGCAGAATGTTATTTTATAATAACAATTCATCACTATGAACAGTTTTCCTTAAAGCTATATGTGAATGTATACATGCATGTTCGTATAAATTCATGTTTGAACATGTTTCTTCTAGTGAGAGCAAAGCGAATACGTATAAAGCGGAATTCATAAAATGTGTATATATATAAATACTTGTTTAACTTAAAATAGTATTAATATATATGTATGTATGCACATGTGTATTCAAATTCATATTAGGTTTACATGTGCATATATATATTTTCTTGTATTGTTTTTAAGGGCTCCAACATCTAAGGTCCTTACAGGTTATAGCGATGTTGCCATATTGTGAAAGAAAACTAAAAAAAAGAGCAATAAGGCGTAGCGTGTGTGGGCCTGGCATAGTTTTTTTGATTTATTGCATCGAACAAGAACTAAAATAAATAATTACAACAATAGTTTTGGACGGTAGAAGTTATAGCTGCTATTTCGGAAACCACCACGTTTCCTCATCAGACTTCTTTTTCCAGACACCTTTTGTTCGAATGGAATTCGAACTTGGGATGCCCACAGCACGAGCCAATGGTTATCCCATTAAGCTACATGTGTGCCGCTTTCACATATTGTTGTTTTTCACTTTTTTCCTTTTACCTACATATCCACGATCAAGTGCTCAGATATTCTGTAGCTGTAAACTTGACGCGATGTAGTTGTTTTTTGCGAAGAATTTACCAACAAATATTTTAAAGCAACGCCTTTTTTATTATTGGAAAATTTCATTCGCACGGCAAGGCTCTTCCGTAATTCCTAGATGCTTTCATCACAACTGCATAATAGCTGAGATTTGCTTACATATTTCTATACAATTTGGTTAAGTGATGATCTTTAAAACCAAATTCCGTTTTTATTTTAATTTTTTTTAATCTTCTTTTTTGGTTAATAAATTAAAATAAAAGTTTAATTTAATGAATTTCATTTTATATATTTTTAGTTGGTAAAAAGACTTTCAATTATTTAAATTACATGTATAGTTATAAATGAACTTATGATTCTTATAAAAATAAACCAATCTTGTAAAACAATCTGTGCTATATTTCGTCTGCATCAGCGGATATTCCTGCTGGTTGATGCACTTAAACTTCTACTTTATCCAAATTAGAGTCAGTGATATTCATAGTTGTGCTGAGTGAAACTCTAAATCCGGCGTTTTCGATGCTTCGGACGACTACTTTTAAAAATAATGCTGCGAAAAGTGCGCATTGTTCTCTCAATTTCTCTGCTTGTTTGCCTTATACTGATGAATGATTGAAAAAGTATCGCGACTGCAATTGACGCTATTTGCCACCCGATTTGCAGTCGCTACGTTTATTCCACACAAACATTCGAATGCATAATTTTTTTTTTATTATTTATTGTTTGCGGCTGTCAAATTATCTTCTGTTTAACAGCTTATCGCCATTCATTGTTAATTGAGAGATGCGCTGTAAGAGCGAGATATATGCGCAACGTAGTTGCAATCATAAGTTTCAAACTTGCCATGTTGCATTAAAAGTTGCCCGCGTATTGGCATGTTTTTAACTAGGTTACGCTCTCGTTTTAAGTTACGGTTGAAGTTATTCTAAAGTCCAAAATTTTTTATTTTTGTTGCGAGCTGGCAACTATGTAACTGAGTACATGCTTGTTGAGCACTTCAACTGAAACATTATTTCTTGTGAATGTGCTTCCGAGTTATTACCATGGCATTTATTTTTTTTTGAAATATGAAGAGGAATGTGAAGCTTTCTTACTATACTGGCGTAGACACCGCTTACGCGATTTTTGCCTGGTCCTTCCAACGGAGCGGACGTCTTCCTCTTCCTCTGCTTCCACCGGCTGGTACTGCATCGAAAACTTTCAAAGGTGGAGTATTCGTATCCATCCGGACCAAATCGCCTAGCCAGCGTAGCCGCTGCTTCCTGATTCGCTGAACTATGCAAATGTCGTCGTATAACTCGTACAGCTCATCGTTCCATCGTCTGCGATATTCGCCGTTGCCAATTCGAAGAGGACCATAAATCTTACGCAAAACTTTTATCTCGAAAACTCCTAACGCCGACTCATCAGATGTTGTCATCGTCCATGCTTCCGCACCATATAGCAGGACGGGAACGATGAGGGACTTGTAGAGGTTGGTTTTCGTTCGTCGAGAGAGGACTTTACTTTCCAATTGCCTACTTAATCCAAAGTAGCACCTGTTGACAAGAGTGATTCTGCAGTGGACTTCAAGGATGATGCTGGTTCCTAGATAGACGAAATTATCCACGACCTCGAAGCGATGACTGTTTCTGTGATGACAGGAGATATTTCGCCTTGCCCTCGTTCACTACCAGACCCATATCCTTCGCTTCCTTGTCCAGTCTGGAGAAAGCAGAACTCACGGCGCGGTTGCTGAGGCCAATAATATCAATATCATCGGTGTACGCCAGCAGCTGTACACTCTTATAGAAGATTGTACCTTGTCTATTCAGCTCTGCTGCTCGTATTATTTTCTCCAGCATTAAATTAAAAAAGTCACATGATAAGGAATTATTCTGTCTGAAACCTCGTTTGGTATTGAACGGCTCGGAGAGGTCCTTTCCGATCCTGACGAAGCTTTTAGTGTTGCTTAACGTCAGTTTACTTAGCCGTATAAGTTTTACGGGGATACCAAATTCAGACATAACGGCATAAAGGCAGCTCCTATTCGTGCTGTCGAAGGCGGCTTTAAAATCGACGAAAAGGTGGTTGGTGTCGATTCTCTTTTCACGGGTCTTTTCAAAGATTTGGCGCATGGTGAATATCTGGTCAATGGTTGACTTACCAGGTCTAAAGCCACACTATTAAGGTCCAATCAGTTTGTTGACGGTGGGCTTTAGTCTTTCACACAATACGCTTGTGAAGACCCCAAGTCTAAGGCCTTGAAGCCTTCACAGCAACAACAACAACAATAACATCATCATCAACAACAACAACAACAACAACAACAACAACAACAACAACCATAACAACAACAAGTTATCTACATATATATATATAGTTAATACATACATACATGCATTGAAGTACATATACTTATAATTAATTAGATATATATAGATATACATATATTAATATAAATGTACATATATATACATAGATATAGATATATATATACGTATGAATATAAAATACGAATTTTAAATATTTGAACTAAGCAAGCATTAAGCACAGCAAGCCGTCGCTGTTAAGTAGGGCAAAGAAGAATAGGCGATAGGCCTACCAACAACGTAATGCGTAACTGTCCACCTGCAGGCAGAGTTTAGTATATAAAGGGCAGCATCAGCAGTGATCAGACACTTCTGTTTGTGCTGTCGTAGCTAGAGTATATGGTGTGACGTGCAAACGCTACCAATAGGAGTAGATAGATATATATGGTGTGACGTGAAAACGCTGCCAGTAGGTTATATGGTGTGACGTGAAAACGCTGCCAATAGAATTATATGGTGTGTCGTGAAAACGCTGCCAGTACGATACAACTAAGATATATGGTGTGTCGTGAAAACGCTGCCAGTAGAAAATAAAGATAAGTGTGTAACATTAGAACCACTCGTGTTGTCCTTTACTTTCCTCTTTTGGAATCAACATTATAGGAGAGACCCATAATCCGGCTGAGTGATAGCCCAGCTATAGACCGGAGAACCGGGTTCGTTACAACTGGCGCCCAACGAAACAGAAGGAATCGCTGCAGTTGCCGCAGGTACAGCAACCAAGTAACGACAACAGTACGGGAATGTCACCTCGTATGATAGAGGCGTATACCCACGTCTACACACAGTTATCCAACTCAACAGTGATGGATCGTGTACGTAAGTGGGGTGTGAGATACGACGGCGGCAAGGACCCACTGGGTTTCATCGAACGCGTCGAGGAATTAGCACACGGCTACGAAGTCGAGTTAAACGCACTCCCGAGAGCTTTACCGGAGCTGCTCAAGGATAGAGCCTTAGTATGGCTTCGAAATAACCACGTTCCACCTTCAAACGGGACTTCCTAAAGTTTTTCCTGAATTCCCGTTATTTTGAACGGCTGGATGACGAAATCAGGCAACGTGTGCAACAACCAAAAGAAGAATTTAAAGATTATGTACTAGCACTCCAAGGGCTAGTGAGACATTCGGAGTACACACCAACACAAAAGCTCATACGTATATACCGAAATTGCAGAAGTGAATACCAGCTATATATAAAAGAGAGCGAGCTCGGCACCCTGTCCGAACTATTAAGTCTGGCCGAAGATTTCGATAACATCATGCGAGAGAGAGAACCAACGAGGGCTGCACCCAGAACAATGATACCCAGGAGAAATGAAGAGCGAAACTATGCGGTAAGAGAGGAACAGCATAGAGAGAGATATATGTTACCAAGAAGGCACTACGAAGAGCATCAGTATGCGCCGATAAGTGAGGCGTTGATTCCACGACCACACCAAGTGAACCGGTAGCCAAGAGACGAGGAGCCAAGACGAGTGAATCCACGAACGGTATGTAGACGATGTGGCGAACATGGACACTACGCCTATGAGTGTCAGAACGCCATCCGACTGTTTTGCTGGACATGCGGACGAAGAGACGTTCGCACGCAAGAGTGTTGCCGTTTGAGTCCGGGAAACGGCCAGCGACTCCATCTAATACGAGGGGTGACATCGTCCCCCAGTGACCCAATTTCATACAAGGCACCATCCGTTCTACGTCAGACGGAAGGTCGCATAATGGCCTCTGTAGCGATAGGCGGAAAGCCCATAACAGCAACAATTGATACTGGGGCAACACGAAGCTTTATCAGCAAGAAAACAGCAGAATTATTGAAAATGGGATCAACACGAAGGTTATTCAAAAGGGTGGTGATGGGAGACGGTAGAGCGAGAGCGGTCACCGAAGCAGTAGAAGCAGTCATACGAATAGGCGACGAAGGACATACGAGCGAACTACTGGTCCTGCCAGGCTTAATCGACGACGTGGTCCTCGGGACAGATTACCTGGCAAAAGCCAACACAGCTATAAGCTGCGGAGGGCAGATAATTAAGTTGAAGGCAGAAGGCGAGAAACAAACGAAAACTTCATGTTCGACTATGAAGGTCTACGAAGGAAAGAAAAGTAATAGCAAACAACATGTTACTAAAGGTTATAGAACAACAAAGCAGCGCCACTCACCGGAAAACCCGAACAAGCTATGTACTACATCGAAAACCAAACAATACACATTCGATTGTAAGAAGGAAGAGCAGCCGAACATAGTGGTCGGAGAAAACGAAACAATCAACTGCAGATGGCTAAAGACTAAAATAAGAGAAGTTAAGATGGCTCCGGAAAAGTTCCCGGACTACACGCTAAAGAGTGGAGAATTATACCGCCACATTTCAGTAAAAATAGATGGAGAAGACGCCACCCCATGGAAGCTTTGCGTAGAAACCCCATTACGTCAGAGAGTAATCCACGAAGTTCACAACAGCCCCAACTCCGGACACATGAGCACTAGGGAAACTATTGCAAAGGCAGCAGCACGATATTACTGGCCGAGAATGTTCAGGGATATCAAGAGGTATATCCGACAGTGCCCCAGATGTCAAATAACTAAGCCGAGCGAGCAACGAGGTGTAGGTACAGGGGAGACAAGCACAACTCCGGTAGTAGACAAGAAGACCAAGAGACGAAGAATAAGCCGAATAAACATAGAAGAAGAAGAAGCCGAAGAAACAAAGAAGAAGAAGAATCAGGCATCGAAGAAGTCTAAGCAGAGAACAAAAGAAGAAGCCGTAGAGTCAGAGGAGAAGAAGAAGCCGAAGAAACAAAAAAAAGAAGAAGAACCGAAGAAATAAACAGAAGTCGTAGAAAAGAGAACAGAAAGGTGAACACAACACGTCCTTACGGGAAGTAAAGGGGGGGTGTGAAGACCCCAAGTCTAAGGCCTTGAAGCCTTCACAGCAACAACAACAACAATAACATCATCATCATCAACAACAACAACAACAATAGCAACAACAACAATAACATCAACAACAACAACATCAACAACAACAACAACCATAACAACAACAAGTTATCTACATATATATATATATATATATATATATATATACATAGTTAATACATACATACATACATTGAAGTACATATACTTATAATTAATTAAATATATATAGATATACATATATTAATATAAATGTACATATATATACATAGATATAGATATATATATACGTATGAATATAAAATACGAATTTTAAATATTTGAACTAAGCAAGCATTAAGCACAGCAAGCCGTCGCTGTTAAGTAGGGCAAAGAAGAATAGGCGATAGGCCTACCAACAACGTAATGCGTAACTATCCACCTGCAGGCAGAGTTTAGTATAAAAAGGGCAGCATCAGCAGTGATCAGACACTTCTGTTTGTGCTGTCGTAGCTAGAGTATATGGTGTGACGTGCAAACGCTACCAATAGGAGTTGATAGAAATATATGGTGTGACGTGAAAACGCTGCCAGTAGGTTATATGGTGTGACGTGAAAACGCTGCCAATAGAATTATATGGTGTGTCGTGAAAACGCTGCCAGTACGATACAACTAAGATATATGGTGTGTCGTGAAAACGCTGCCAGTAGAAAATATAGAAAATAAAGATAAGTGTGTAACATTAGAACCACTCGTGTTGTCCTTTACTTTCCTCTTTTGGAATCAACATTATAGGAGAGACCCATAATCCGGCTGAGTGATAGCCCAGCTATAGAACGGAGAACCGGGTTCGTTACACGCTAGACAGGACCTTATAGGCGATATTAAGGAGGCTTATCCCACGATAATTGGCGCAGACTGTGGGGGCATGCTTTCGTCCGACCATATTCTGCAAAGTAGCTGATGCATGCACCTTGTCAGCTCTTCACCGCCATGTTTGAATAGTTCTGCCGGTAGGCCGTCAGCTCCAGCCGCTTTGTTGTTATTTAAGCGGGCGATTGCTATTCTAACTTCTTCATGGTCAGGTAGTGGAACGTCTTTTCCATCGTCGTCGATTGGGGTTTCGGGTTCACTATCTCCGGTTACCCCGTTTTCACTGCTATTCGACAGGCTGGAAAAGTGTTCCCTCCATAAATTTAATATGCTCTGGGCATCGGTGGCTAGATCACCTCTTTGTGTCCTACAGGAGTCTGCGCAGGTCTTGAAACCTTCTGTAAGTCGTCGTATCTTCTCATAGAATTTTCGAGCATTACCCTTGACGGCCAGCTTCTCAAGCTCTTCATACTCACGCGTCTCGGCCTCTTTCTTTTATTGTCTGCAGATGCGTCTTGCTTCGCTCTTTAACTCTCGGTATCTATCCCATCCCGCACGTGTTGTGGTCGATTGTAACGTTGCGAGGTAGGCAGTTTGTTTTCTCTCCACTGCGACACGGCAGTTTCCATCGTACCAGCTGTTTTTACGAATTTTACGAAATCCAATAGTTTCGTTTGCAGCTGTACATAGGGAGCTTGTAATGCCGTCCCACAGTTCCCGTATACCGTGCGGCATCTGTTGTGATTGCAGCTTTTCGACGTCGAAAGTGTCTTACATGGGTGTTTAACTGTTGATTAAACGTATAAATTAATATTAAAAGTCATAGCGCTCTGGGTAAGCTAAACCTAAAAATTGGCATTTTAAAGAAATTCATAAAATATTTTCGCATTTAAAATTTTAAAGGGAAAGTGTAAATTACATTTAGTGAAAAGTTACCAATCTTATTGTTGTAAGTGCATTAACATAAGTACACTTTCAATACATCCCTGTTTTATAGCAACTTATCTCAAATTTATCTTTATGTATATTATTTTGATTTGAATAAACTATCACTCTCATTTAATCGTTTAACTGATGAAGTTCGTCTTTTTAATCATATATCAAGACAAAACAATAGGTTATGGGCCCAGTCCTGACCTGAGTTAAAACAGTTATTTTTGATATAAAGCGCTATTAACTAAATCGGTAACATAACATGGCTAGTTCGATGTATAGTATCGACAAACTGGATGGCGGCAATTATAATACGTGGTGCGTGCAGATTCGCAGCGTATTAATACACCAGTAATTGTGGACAGTAACATCTGGAGAACTTGTTAAACCAGAAGGCGCAGAAGGTTTGTTGAAATGGAGCAACAAGAACGACAAGGCGGTGTCAGTCCTAATATTATCCGTAAGTGCTTCGCAAATACATGAACCAATTAGCACAGTTCGAAAAGTGACGTTATTCAGAAACCTACTGAATCTTCTAATGAGAGAGGGTGAAAATCTACATGAGCATATTATGAACTTTTGTGATGTAGCTGATAAATTTTCAGAAAACGGTATCACATTCCAAGAGGAACTTTGCTCAAAAATGTTGTTGGCCAGCCTGCCAAATTCGTTTGAAAACTTTGTTGTAGCTTTAGAATCGCGTGATCAGCTGCCAAGTTTTAATATTCTAAAAATTTAACTCGTTGAAGAGTATTCCCGCCGTGAGAATAACGAGCAAAACTTCGAGAATACTCAGGTTTTTGTAGCGCATAGCGAAAATAATCAAAACGGAAGCAGAAGTGCTGGTGGGTGTGAAAAACAACAACGTAAAGAGTTATAGATGCGGACCAAAGGGTCACTATGCAGCGCAGTGCAGAGAGAAAAACAGAGAAAACTCGAATGCCAAATATAGTCGTGACAGTAAATTAAGAGCGAGCTCCTTCGCTGCATTTGTCGCAACTAATAATGTTTTGAGTGTATTCGCATGGTGTTTAGATAGTGGAGCTTCGACTAATATGTGTGCTCATCGAAAAATGTTTGATACGTTTGCGCCACACAACGAAGTAATTGAGATTGCGGGCGGTAAAACGTTGAGTTCGATCGGTCGTGGGAGAGTTATGCTGAATATGACAAGCAACAAATTTA
Source organism: Ceratitis rosa (assembly GCA_037013455.1). Taxonomy (NCBI): domain Eukaryota; kingdom Metazoa; phylum Arthropoda; class Insecta; order Diptera; family Tephritidae; genus Ceratitis; species Ceratitis rosa. Next base: position 4,956,199 of record JAWMAG010000015.1, on the reverse strand, counting down.
TATTGAGAGAAGTGTTATACGTACCTGAGCTACAATGTAACTTTTTCTCAATAGGAAAAGCTGTGGCGAATTGTTGTAAAGTTATATTTCGTAAAGAGTGTGCTCTTATTATGGCCAGAGGCAAAATATTAGTCAGAGCGACTTCGTTTAAGAATTAATTCTTGAGTAAGACTCCTGGCAATAATTTCATTCGCTCAATTGAAAGCAAAACTGAGTTTTTGAAATGGCACGCACGTTATGGGCATTTAAACATGCAAAATTTAAAAGAGCTGCAAAGTAAGCAACTCGTGGTTTAAAATTTGATTCGTCTGCTCAAATAGAAAGCTGTATAAATTGCATGAAATGCACGTGTTCTGCAAAGACATATGAGAGTTCAGAAACAAAAACAAATGACCTGTTATAGCTAGTGCACTCTGATGTATGCGGTCCCATCAACAAAACTTCGATTGGTGGTGCTAAATATTTTGTTACTATGATCGATGATAAGAGTAGATATGTTTACGTTTATTTTATTAAAAAAAGTCTGAGGTGTTTGATGTTTTCAAGAGCTATGTGAGTATGACTGAGCGTTAAACAGGTTGTAAATTAAAAACGCTGAGAAGCGACAATGGCACGGAATACGTGAATAAAGAATTTGAGAATTTTCAAAAAAAATGTTATTAAAAGGCAATTAACGTTGCGGAGAGATTTAATCGAACTTTGGTAGAAATGGCTAGGACTATGCTCTTGAGTGCATCAATGGACGAAGTATTTTGGGCGGAAGCCATTGCATGCGAAGCATATATAAGAAATAGGTCTCCAACAAGAGCATTGGAAAATTTCACTCCATATAAAGTTTGGATGGGTGCCAAGCCCGACGTGAGTCATTTTAAAATTTTTGGATCTACGGCTATTGCACTCGATAAAACACAAAAACAAAAAGTTCCGCAATAAGGGGAAAGAATATCAAATGGTGGGTTATTCGGAAACTTCGAAGGCGTTTCGCCTGTACGACAAGACTAAACGCGATGTGGTGTTGAGCAGAGACGTTTTTTTATTTTGAGCAAAAATATGTTATCAACGTCGAAGAGGAGCTTTTAGATGACAACATGAAAAATAGTAATGTAAACGTTTTGCCAAAAGAGTTATTTAAAAGTGAAATAGAAAAGTCGACTAGAAGTGAAAACCTGAACAGCAGTGTTACGGACTATGATACACCTGAAGCCAATTCTGACACTTTTGAGTCCCCAATGGGAAAATTCCGGCCAGAGCGATCACGAGTTTTGAGACAAGGTGTTAAAGGCAGGCCAAAGAAGCAGAAGCAGCTCGTTACTTTACTACAATCAACTGAGGTGCAGATACCAACAACAGATGATGACGCAATGCTAAGCAAAAATGCAAATAAGTGGAAAATCGCGATGCAAGAGGAGTACAAAGCGCTGATTCGTAATGATACGTGGGAAGTTGTCGATTTACCGCAAAACCAGAAAGCAATAGGCTGCAAATGGGTATTTTCGTTGAAGAAATTTTATTATTTTATTTATATTAATTTAATTATTTCGCTGAAGCGGCAAAAGAAGCCATATACTTACGAAAACTATTTAATGAATTGAATTTAGAACTTAAACTTCATATTATGGAAATTTATGGTGATAACCTCAGCGCTATGAATCTTGTTAAAAATGCAATATTTCATAATAGAAGTAAACATATAGATGTAAGATACAATCATATCAGAGACTGTTATGAAAATAAATTAATTGAATTAAAATATTGTCCAACAAAAGTTATGGTAGCAGCAGATGTACTTACCTAAAACCTATGTAAACTAAATCATAACAAATGTACAAAATTGCTTGGTCTTGCAATGAAATAATTGCTGTTAACTTATGTACAATGAAGGGGAGTGTTATAAGTGCATTAACATAAGTACACTTTCAATACATCCCTGTTTTATAGCAACTTATCTTGAATTTATGTTTATGTATATCATTTTGATTTGAATAAACTATCACTCTCATTTAATCGTTCAACTACTGAAGTTCGTCTTTTTAATCATACATATATCAAGATAAAACAATACCACACTTAAAAAAACAGTTCATATTTACCGAAATGCCTAAAAAATTGAAATGAAATTAGTTACGATGATAGAGTTAGAAATAGAGTTCTAAGTGAAGAAGGTAAGTCTCAGGTTGAGATTGCCAATTTGGTGGGATGTTCGCGGTGCTATCCGGCGATTTGTGGAGACGAAATCCCACAAGAATAAATCAAAAAGTGGAAGAAAGCGTCTAACTAGTAAACAAGAAGACCGAATACTTATACGCTGCCCTTTCGGATGAATTTAGTAAACCAGTTAGTGCTCGAACAGCTAGAAGAAGACTTCTGGAAGCAGGTTTAAAAGGATGTTAAGCCCGAAAGAAACCGTGGCTCTCAGAAAAGAATAGGAAAAATCGTTTGAAATGGGCTCGCCGATACCAACATTTCAAGGAAGAAGATTGGTCGAATGTTCTGTGGTCTGATGACTCAAACTTCGAGGTAAGCTTAGTTAAGATCGTCTTAAAGTATTAACAGCCATAGCTTCTTACCCTAGAGCACTTTTGAAGACATAATACAAATCTTATGAAAACATTATTTTTTCCTTTGTACAGATATTTGGAACACCTGGTGTGACGTTCGTGAGGCGACGGGTTGGGGAAGAATATCATCCAGATTGCATGGTACCCACTGTTAAGCATGGAGGAGGCAGCATTATGATCTGGGGCTGCATGGCTGCTGATGGTATCGGCGAAATGTTCGTTTGCGAGGGTCGCATGGACAGTCAAAAGTACATATATGCATTAGAAGCTGTTCTTGTGCCTTCGTTAACGCGCATTTTCGGCGATACTAATTTAGACGGGGTTCAATTTCAGCAAGACAATGCTCCTTCTCACAAATCAGCGACTACGATGCGTTGGTACAGAGATAACGACATTGTTTTGTTAGATTGGCCTGCACAGTCTCCAGATCTTAATCCCATTGAGCACATGTGGGCTTTAAAACGCAAGATTAAGGAACACAGTATAACATCAAAAACTGCCTTAAAGAATGCCTTAATTAACGAGTGGTACGCTAAGTGCGGACGAATGTGCAATGCTTGTACACAGCATGCCTAGAAGAATTGCTGCCGTTATTAAATCGAAGGGTGGACGTACTAAATATTAATGTTATTATCACTAATTAATTGTATTTTCACTGTTTTACTAATAAAACTTCATTACTTCACTTGTTAAAACAAAAAATTCAGTAATTAGTGGGGTGCCTAATACTTTTGGCCAAGGCTGTATATTTCCTTTAAAATGAAAAATAGCATTTTTAAATTCTTTGATTTAAATTATTTTTCATATACATATCTTAACAAAATTAGTTTTACATTCATTTCTAATACTTAATAGACAATTTTGACTAACTAAAAATAAGTTTTAGAGGAATTAAAATATTAAGACAGCCGCTTCAGAGGAAGACCTCCACTACGTTAGAAATATCATGCATATATGTCCTGGCTGAACCGGCGGCGTTGTTCACTTGATTTTAATCGTGACAGAAATCTACGCCAGTAAAGAAGAAGTATTATATTATACCAACGGAATCTGAAATATACAAAAAAAAATTATTATGATGTATTTTATTAAATTTTTATCTTTATTGCAATTAATAGCAATAAAAGCTTTACAAAGAACATCGTTATTTGCATACATTATTTGTGTATGCTTGGTACATACGTAACAAATATGTAAAGTTTTCACGAAAAAATTAAATATTTTCAAAATATATTTCATGAAATAAAAGATAATAAAATGAACTTTCTTTTCAAATTCATTTAAATAAATTTAAGTCAAATGTTTCAACAAAAAAAGAAGTTTTGTTGCAACATTGCCAATTTGTATACACTAGGGTGTCCGTTATTTCCCAAATTGATTTTTGACTCTGCAGCGCCCCTTAAATTTTTAGTAAATGCCCTAAAAAAAATTATGAAACTCATATGAGCTCTTAATATTGATAATAAACCTTGCCGCAAAGACGATTCATTTCCCGTGTAAATAACATGGAGTTTTCGTACTTTTTGCTATTAATTTTTTCTTTGCGAAGCCAGTTGATACAATGCTGCGGCATCGAATTATTTTTGTAGGAAATTGAACGTTCTACAAAAACTTTCTCTGAAGTTTTGCAAAAAAATCACTAGCGTCAAAGTTATTCAAGGTCAAAGTTCAACTAAAAATAATTTTTTTTTTTTAACAAAAAACTATTATTTTTTATCTAAGAATTTATTGTTTTTCGCCAAAAATATCTTATTTAAACGATTTTTGGATCTGTGGGAATAGTTAAAAAAAGGACATTCAACACTTATTGAAATATATATTTAAATTTAACATTTCTTAATTTTTCCTTCGATGACTAAATGTTGCTCATACGACATGTCCACTGGTCCGTGCCTATTATCAATATTAAGAGCTCATATGAGTTTCATAATTTTTTTTAGGGCGTTTACTAAAAATTTAAGGGGCGCTGCAGAGTCAAAAATCAATTTGGGAAATAACGGACACCCTAGTATACACGCATATATGTATGGCCGGCACATGCACAACAAAAAGGTAAAGTTTTCACAAAGAAACCAATTTTTTTAAATAAGTTTGATTAAACTAAAAGACAATTAAATAAACTTTCTTTTAAATTTAATTTTAACAAATTTAAGTTAAACAACTCATCACAAAAAGGGTTTTCAAAGACCATTGCTATTTGCATATACTTTTGGTACATGCAAACATGTACATACGTATGTGTGCCTGGCACATAAACAAAATATGTAGAATTTACACTACAACTACGGCCAAATGGATACACACTTTTTATAGGATTTTGGCCGTAGGTTCGAACAATAACAAGTGAAAAACTTAGTTTTGATTATTTATTGTTTCTGGAACAGCGTTTTGCGATAATAATCCTATCGATGATGTTAATTTACTTGAAGCTTGCGATGATAATCCAACTATTGTACAATAAAAAGCTGTGATGTGGTGGCTATTGAATCGATGAACAACGCTGAAATAAACAATATTGTTATTCCAAAATAAAGCGTAAATATCATGTGTACATACACGTACATATGTATATAGATGCACCCACGTATGTACATACATACCTACGTATATACACAAATGCATATGTTGTTATCTTACCTTATGTCTTGATTTAATGTTGCCCCCACTCTGCTACAGCTAATAAAGAAATTATTAAGAAGCATATAATTAATTATTAGTGTATAAATCAGCTACTTGCTGTATTTATTTATAATTTGTAATTAAAACACTTTTTTCTTTAAATATTTTTCGCCAATTTTATTTTATTTATGTTCTTTTGTTTTATTTTATATTTTTTAGGGGACACTACTGTCAAGGTTTTGCGAGCGAATAAATGATTATTATAATTAAAATTACAATTACATACATATTTATACATTTTTTGTTTTGCTATTTCTTTTAGAGTAGTAACGGAAGTAGGGTTGCTGGTGAGTATTTTTGGAATGGGAGTAAGTTCAGTATGGTGAGCATTAGGGTATGCATTGGAAAGTAATAGAGGGTAAGTATAATTCATTATTCCATTATTAGGTTGATGGATTTTCTACATATATTTCTTAAGTTTAAAATTCGTTGAGGTCTTCGCTCATGTCTTCTACATGCCGGGGGGCCTGCGGGGTCGTAACATGCACCAAGTCTTCCAATTGTTGTAATGTCGACGTTGGAGGGCCGAGGTAGAATGACTTCGGGATTTTGGGGTGTAACTATTCGGTGACCAGCTCTTTTTGGGACCTGCTTTTTCACGATTTTTTTTGCTCTTTTCGGTGTCTGGACTCGTCCACTAGCGACAGGTTTACCGCGTGGTGGTGGCGAGTCCACAGCGGTGGCAGCTGTCTGGAGAATTACAGCTTCCCGTCGCGTGCAATGCGCCAAACAGTTGATGCAATATTTATGCACCTTCGCAGACTCATATCGCTCGTCTGGAGTCATTGCCAGGAACGCACGACAGTGGAGCAATGAGTGGGTGCGGCAGCACAGCCGACTCTTGCCGAAACTCTGTGATCTGAAAAGACATCATTCGAAAAGCAATTTTAGTATGAGATGATGGAGAGTGGAGGTGAGCGAGCGAGAGAGGGGGATGTATAAGCTAAGCCGGTGACAGAAGGCAGAGTTTGGTTATGTTGCGGGTTACCGTTCCGCCTTGAATGCGGATGTCTACCACGCGATTCATTTGGGGGTAGGAGGCCGTCTTTGATGACGACGAGATCACCTTCCTTCATATTTCGCTGGGATCCTTTCCATTTGTAGCGTTTTTGAAGATGGTGAAGATATTCAGTTTTCCAGCACTTGCTGAACTAATGATGGAGTACTCTTAATTTTTGCCATTTATTAATGAGTGAGAGGTTTTATGAGTTTGGCTCAGGGATCGAGAGTAAGGGTACTCCTCGTAAGAAGTGGCCTGGGGTTAGTACCTTCAAGTCCTCGGGTTTTTGAGACATAGGAGAGAGTGGTCTGGAGTTGAGTACCGCTTCGATGCGTATTAGGAGAGTGGTAAACTCCTCGAAAGTGAACTTTTGATTTCCAGCGACTTTAATGAAGTGAATTTTTAAGCTTTTCACTGCCGCTTGACAAAGTCCTCCCAAATGTGGAGCGTAAGGAGGTATAAATTGCCATGTAAGTCCGTGAATGGCATATTCTGTCGTGGTTTTGTCCGTAACTTCCTCAAGCAAGGAGGATAGTTCTCTTTGGAGGCTTCGCTGTGCTCCTACGAAAGTTTTGCCGTTGTCGGGCATTATCTTGTGGGGAATGCCTCTTCGTCCTACAAATCGTGCGAATGCTGCCTTAAACGCTTATGTTGTTAGGTCGGAGCATACTTTGGAATGGGATTCTCGGCGGTCGAGGTTTTGGCGAGGAATGGGCCGGCAAAATCTACACCGGTAGTATGGAATGGCAGTGTATATGTGCAGCGTTCAGGGGGTAACGGTGCCATCAATTGCGTGCTCATCTTCTGCTTGTATATCGTGCATGTCTTGCACCGAAATATACAAGAGTTTATCTTCTGGCGGATTCGGAGAATATGGTATTCCTGTTGGACCACGCGAGTCATCAGCTGCTTTTCCGCGTGCAGTAGAGTTGAGTGGAGAAATTCGAGGAGGAGAAAGCAATATCGGGAATTATCGGGGACGATAATTGGATGGCGCTCATCGTAGCTGAAGGCGGCATGAGTGAGACGTCTATTTGCACGCAGCAGTCCTAATTTATCCAAAAAGGGGCGGATTTGGCAGTTTCCTAGCCTTTTTGTGCGAAACGAAATATATACGCTGTTACTCTGAGGAGGAGAAACAGTCTAGAAAATCAGGAGATTCTAAAGCGTGGAATGCTTCAATTTGTCGTTGTTCGGGAAGGGGCGAATGATTTGGTGAACTTTTCGGCCAAAGCGGGGATATCCCAGTCAACCACTCGGGGCCTTTCCACCAGAGTGAACAGTTGACGAGTTCTTGGGGTTTAGCTCCATGCGTACCTAGATCAGCTGGCTTGTCAGCATTGGAGACATGTCGCCACGTAGCATGGTTCACGAATTCGAGGATCGCTACGTATGTTTTCCACGTCCATGGGGGTTTGTCTAGCCATGCTAATATAATTGAGGAGTCTGTCCATAAACTTAGTTTATGAGATGGTAGATTTAGGGAAGATCGGATCTGCTTTACTAATTTTGCTAGTAAAACTGCGCCGCAAAGTTCCAGCCTAGGGAGAGAGACGGCTTGTATGGGAGCCACTTTACTCTTGGCTGCGAATAAGTGGGATGTGGCAGCTTCACCTTGCTGGACTCGTAAATGTACGCAAGCGCAGAATGCCTTCTCGGAAGCATCTGAGAATCCGTGTAGCTGAATGGAACTGTTTGGGCTGAATCGCACCCATCGATGTATCCTTATCTCTTCGATTGCGGCGAGATTTTTCCTGAAGGTGTTCCATTTGTGGAGTGAGATCGGCTTCGTCCCAGTCTGATCCTTTCATCTATAATTGTGGAAGAAGAGTTTTCGCCGCTATCATTATGGATAGCCATCCTGCCGGGTCGAAAATTTTCCTCTCAATATTTTTGGTACGTGGGGGTATGTCTCCTTAGAGTCCTCGGCTAATTGGTGGAGTGTCCTTATTGCCGAGTATGGAGCGCAGTTGACACCGAATGTGACCGTTTTTAGTTTAAAGTCTTCTATCGGACTATTGCGGGTTCTAAGTCTTGGTCTTCCTTATGGACGTATATTTGGCGGTACATTTTTTTCAATGTCGCGGTTAAATACATTCTTATATAATCTCCATTTTAGAATAATTAGCATTAAGTCATTTTGGAGAACGGGGCCCGTATGTAATACGTCGTTGAGTGAGAGACCGGAATGCCAGGCTTTTGAGGCACTGAAAAATACCCGGACTTTAGTAGTTTTACTTCCAGGTTTAATTACCGCGTGATGGGGTAGGTAAAAGGAGAAATATTTACCGTCGCGTATGATTTCTCGTGAATGAGTTGGTTCCATGTGATCTAACGTTAGGTATTCCTCCAGGATGAATAGGTGTTCCGAAGTTCATCTTTCTTCTCGTTAGTTCGTTCCACGCTGAGGTATTGCTGCTGTGCGGCACGTCTAGAGTGCCCGAGTGCGGTGGAGTCCTGGAATGCTGATTTGAGTGGCAGCTTTACTACATACCGACCATCTTCTCGTCGATGAGTGGTGTTTTTGTAGACCGCTTCACAATATTCATCATCGTCTGTGTATGTGGGGGCCGGTGGTACCTCTTCTTGTTCCCAGAATTTCCTGAGTAATTCTGACGGGGCTTAAATCACCTGAGTAGAGAATGATGAGATTTTTTCCACAACTGGTCCACTTAATATCCACCCAAATATTGTATTTTGGGCTATTAAGCTGCCGCCTACATTAATTTTGAGGCCTGGGGTGAGTATTTTTGGGAATATATCGCTACCAATGACCATGTCTATTCTAGCTGGTGTAAAGCAGTTGGGGTCTGCTAATGGTAGTGAGAGATATTCTGTTAAATCTACTTCTTTTATTTTAAAGGATGGGAGAATGTGCGTCAATTGAGGCAGTATTATCGCATGAGCCGCGACTTTTATTGTTTGATTAGCTGAGCACATCGAAATAGAGCATATTCTATTCGAGTTTTGGACTGTGTTACCGCCCATGCCAAGAATTTGGTTGTTGGCATTTGTGGTGGGGAGACCAAGTAACTTTTGCATACGGGATGTTACAAAAGTTTTTTAAGAGCCTTGGTCAATGAGAGTTCTGATGTGAGTTACTTCTCCATTCTGGAGAATGGGAATATTTGCTGTGGGAAGCAATATCCTTTCTTTGTCACTCGAATAGTGAGATAGAGTTTTTGTTCTACTTCCATTTGCCTTAGCGTTTTTTGATGCCTGCTTAGAGGTGCAGGGCTGTTCTTCCTCGACTGTCACTTGAGAAGGTTTGAAGTTTCTTCGAGGTTTTAGGGGGTAAGGCGCGTGGTTGCTCGCAGTGTAATGGAGGAGGGAGTGGTGACGTCTTTGACAGTAAACGCTGTCACCTCCACTTTCAATCAAAAACAATGTGTACATATATACGTATGCGTATACGTACATATACCTACAGTGGTTGTTGGTTAAAGCCTACCAACAACCACACTACCCACTGAACAAACGAATCTTCGTACAAAGAGGAAGGTGACAACACAATCTAACAGAGCGACCGGCCAGCTAAGTGGAGATGGCGTGGGTCGCTAGCTAAGTACACTGACAAAACTATTCGCAAGGAAGGAAAACAGCAAAAAGTGAATTTTACTAACGCTGGTATAAACAAATGCACGTCAACAATTAAGCAACGATATAAAACAAAATAAACAAAATATATTTTTGGGGTGCACCCGAGGTGTGGTCCAACCAAACTGGTTACGAACCCACTCGCACTACTCCCGTGCTGCCTCGCACTGGGCTTCAACTGTCCTTTCTATAATTTTCCATGCACTTATATTACTTCCAAAAAACACAAATACGCTCGTCTGCGCAAAAAGGATGTTCTCACTTTCATAGATTATTATAATCTGATCCGGCACGCACTTACGAGCCAGGCCGCAAGCTACGCGTTGGTCTTCAGAATTCTTAGGCGAGTGTGTATTGGTGCCCAATCATTTGGCGCGGCCCCTATTACCTAAAGGGACAGAGTTGTAGAGCGTACGCCACCATGGCACACCAAGTACACTGGGATAATTTTCTCCTCGCCGTATAAAAAGAATGGCGACACCCCTTTTTACGGAATACCCGCACAAAGCATTCCGTTTCCCTAATATTTGTTAATGGAGGAACCGTTTTGACGAACCTCTCCTTGTGGAGACTTCTACCACTGGGTAGGCACACACCGAGTGCAACCGTGCCAACAATTCATGGCTTTGAATTATACAATTATTTGCCGACAGATGCCACTGCCAACGCTTGGAGTGAAAGGAATATTAGGCAAAACAAAGGAAATGAGCAAACAAACACCAAAGAAGTTTTTGGTGCGGCCAGTACGCGACAACTCCACCCCTTCCTCAACGAAAAGGAAGGAATCTTCCTTTTGGTCAGGGAACGGAAATCTCCTACCGTATACTATCCATCACTATATGGCCTCAAATCTTTAACGTTCCAAGCCCCTTTGTCTTTGCCTGAGTCATCTGTCAGTGTGTATGTCCACGGTGACACTCCCTTCCTAACAATAAACGGCCCTACATACTTTGGCGCTAACTTCGCTGCATAAAAATTCGCTGCATACGACAGCATAAAATTCTTCCTCCACACTAACTCTCCAGGCATGTACTGTACATCTCGTCGTCTGTATTGTACTGCCTCGCAAGCTTCTCACTCGCCTGTTCTAACCTAGTTCTAATGTTGGCCCTAATCTCTTCGAGCCTCTTTGCTCGCTCCTGACAATTTAATTTTTCCTGATCTCCTAAACTGTCTGTGAGGTCCCTACTGCCTGCTACCGCCATTTCCCTACCGAAATTCACAAAAGATGGAGTAGGTCCTAAAACTTCGTGTTGCGCTGTCCTAATACAGCATGTGCTACATTCGCTAACTATTGGTCCCATGTCCTCTGGTTCTCTGACACATAAGCCCTAGAAGACGTTTTAATTAATTGGTTTATCCTCTCAGCCAGGTTAGCCTGTGGGTGATACCGGAGTTGGACGCCATAGTCCATTGTCACACACAACCGAGCAAGGAACTCCAAACAAAAAAAAATACTTTGTTCCGTACCGTACCGTGGCAGTACGCAAAGGAAATAGGAGGCGAAATTTGGAAAAGTAGTCCACCACTGTTAAAATATACTGGTAGCCCTATGACGGCTTCACTATGGCCCGCTAATGGATTGTCGTGACATTGTTTTAAAATCTCACCTCTACCATCACGCCCTATTACTGTTTTTCACTCTGGTGAATCGCCGTAAACAGAAGGAAATCTCAACCTAATAAACTTGTAGAGGTAAGCACCTTCAACTCTCCACGCTGGGTACGACAAAGGCTTTTTATCTACTAACCGCACCATCCTTGCCAACCAAGTATCGGCAGTAGTCACCTCCGCAATAACTGGCACACTTCGGGATAGCATATCTGGAACCACATGTTCCTTGCCTTTCCGATGCACTATATCGAAATTGTACTGCTGGAGCTTCAAAGCCCACACGGATCCTTCAACTTATTCAACCAAATAAGTGAATAATGATCTGTGACGACCGTAAACTTAGCGCCCTCAACATATGGTCGCAGTTTCTCAACCGCCCACAGAACCGCTAGACACTCCTTTTCGGTCGTCAAGTAATTTCGCTCTCTTTTGTTCAAGGACCTACTCAAATAAGCTATCACCCTCTCACCGTCATCAAACATCTGCGTTAACACCGCACCTACACCGAAATCAGACGCGTCTGTCTGGATTGTGAAAGGTCTATCAAAATCCGGGCAACTCAAAACCGAAGCTGTCACCAAGCGTTCCTTCGCTTCTCTAAAACTCCTTTCACAATCTTCAGTCCAATTGAACTTTAGGTTCTTCTTTGTTAAATCGGTGAAAGGCCTAACTAACTCTGCAAAATTTTTAATAAATCTGCGGTACCAGGACACTGTTCCTATAAATGACCGCACTTACTTTACGTTCTTCGGTACCTCAATCCGAAGCATCGCCTCTACCTTCTCGGGGTCCACGTGTAGACCGTTCTTGTCCACCACATAGCTCAAATACTTTAACTCCGGCCTATAAAAATTACATTTATCCCTATTTAATCTGAGCCCTGCACTAGCTAATCTATCTAAGACAATCTTCAAAATCTCTAAATACTTCTCAAAATTATTTGTAACGATAATAATATCGTCCAAATACACAAAACCATGAGGTTCCAACTCTGGTCCTATGACCGAATCTATAAATCTCTGCCAAGTTGCCGGTGCATTATGCAAACCGTATGGCATCCTCTTAAACTGAAATAGTCTTCTACCTGGTACCGTGAATGCGGTGAAGGGCCTCGACTGCTCTTCCACCGGAATTTGCCAATAAGCAGACTTAATGTCCAGACTGGATAGAAACTTGGCGTCCCTTAGCTTATCTAAGGTCGCCGACACATATGGAAGGGGGTAACTATCCTTTTCGGTACACTTATTGAAAACCCTATAGTCTACGCAAAACCTATATGTACCGTCTTTCTTCCTGATCATTACAACTGGAGATGCTCAAGGACTATGTCAGGCATATCCTTAATCTCCTCAACCAAACGCGACTGTATGACGGGAGACACAGGTTAGTAACGCTGTTTTACAGGTTCAACTCCTGCTTTTACCCTGATCTTATGCTCGACCAAATGGGTCCGGCCTAGCCCTTCCGGCATAGCCTGGAACGCCCCAGCTATAAATTGACCTAATGCCCAAGATTCCCTATCACATAACTCGGAGTGGTTAACAATTGCCACCAACAGTTCTGGTTCCGGCCGAGAAAACGACCACCTCATTTTCGATAAATCCGGGATAATACCCGCCTTGGACCAAAAATCGATGCCAAGGATTACGCCCTGAGGTAACTCTGGAACCACGAGGCATTCCAGGAGAACCGACTTGCTCTCCACCTTGATTGGCAACAAAACCGAACCTATCACCGAGATATGACCTCCATCCGCGAGAGTCACTCTCAAAAAATTCGAAACTGAACTCACCCTAATTCCATAGGAACTCAATTTCTGCCAACCTAGCCGACCTATCACTGTTCTGGTCGCACCAGAATCCAACAAAGCCCTAAAAGCGAAACCATGGTTCCTAATATCCAAATACGGGCGTTCGTCGTGACCGTCCGTCACCAACGAAAACGCCAACTTAACCTCTTCAACCTCGACACCTACCCTTGCCAGCTGGGAGTTAGCAGGTTCACTAACTCGCCCTACTAGACCGCCTGTCCTGCTGTCCCAGGGGTCTATCTCCCGTTTCCCGATCTGTTGTCCGACCTGACAACCCTATCGCTTGACCTTGAATTCCCTATTCTTTCGTCCGACCTATTCTCTCTCACAGGCCCTGACCTGAAGGGGTTGTGGTTTCGCCCACCACCGGAAGTTGGACTTCGATGGGTACGCGGGGAGCCACTCGGCTTCGCTGCACACGCCGGGCAGTCCCGCTTCATGACCCCTAGGCTACCGCACCCGAAGCACTTTATCCACTTCCTATAATCCGCTGAAATGTGGTCAAACCGCCTACAATTAAAACATCGGGTATTTGACCCCGGCCTAAAGCTATCAACTAGGTCTGGCTCCGCTATGGTCGCGACCTCTACACCAGCCGAGACATAAGCCAAGTCAAGTTCCAATAACCCTGTGGCCTTATGACTCGGAGGAGGGACAAATGCATCCACCGATGATTTAACCGCATCTAGTTGCCTACCCGAAGCAACTAGTCCGGTAACCGACCCTATTGTCACCAGTCCCAACTGGGTCTGGTAGAATGGTAGGAGGTTCGCCCTAATCAATCCTAACATCCTTTTCTCAGATACAGGCTCCTGAAGCCTACCAAACATTATCTTCATACCCGCAACATAAACACCGATAGATTCATTCGCTCCCTGAGTCGTTCTCCTAATCTCATCTAGTAAGAGATCGTCGTAGTTGGAGTACAAAAACTCCAACTTCAACTACCTTACCAGTTTCTCCCAACTACCTTGAGTCTTCCTAACAGACCTAAACCATAATAACGCCTTCCCTACGAACAAGTCTACCGCTCCTTTGAAAAGTTGAGCTTGAGTCACACCGCGTGCCTCACTCAACTCCTCAACCCGTTCTAAAAATTCGAAAAGCGAAATACCCGCTTTTTCGCAATCGAAGTGGACGTCCCACTTCGACAAGTTTACTGGTTTCTGAGACTCGACTGTCTCTTCAATCACGCGACGTACCTCCACGGGCGGATGTGCTATCGGGCCCGCACGATTGGCACCCGAGCGCTCTACCGAAATGATTTCCTTCTCTTCGGCTTCTTTGCTGCCGACTACCTCTTGAAGTTCGGCGAGAAGGAGCATCAACTTGCTCTTCAGCTACATCTGCTGAGTCATCTCGCCGTCGCTTCCCGGTCGCGCCCTTCCGATTCGCGACAAACACCACTCGATCTTCGCCATCGCTTTCGCTAGTTAACGACATAGCCGCACACTGCATACATATGTACATACATACAAACATACACATGTACATATATACATACATATCATAAATACTTATATATAAGTGACATAACACTTATTAGACATAAATACATAAAACCAAAATAAGCATATGTAAACATATCTATCAGCTAACACACTTGAAATGTACAACACACATTGTAAAATATAAATATCAGAGATAAGAACATATAACAATAGAAATGCACTATCAATAACAACCCAAATATAACAATAGAAATGCACTATCAATAACAACCCAAATATAACAATAGAAATGCACTATCAATAGTAACCCAAATATAACAATAGAAACGAATAGTTCTATCTATTAGTAAACAGATAACTATCGATACAGCTCAATAGTATAACTAGCACTTAGATTTATGTAAACTAGTTAGTCTAAAGATTTTGAATAAAGAACACGCACTTCGGCGTAGTGAAAACATATTTCTTTTTCTCATATCGTAAAAACGATAAGAACAGGGGGCTCAAGCCGGTCTAACTCTTGACTGCAGCCAAATATCCTCAAACTAAAGGAAAATGAATTCCACGGCTTTGAAGAAAAACATAAATATCTGAAAAAGTGAGACATAATAAAATCATAACGCGTAAAAGCAGACCTTGAAATAACAGGCAGCATAAACCATTTTGAACAAAACCAATCTCTGAAAAAGCGAGATATAACAAATTAATAAACGTGTAAAAGCAAACCTTAAAATAACAGACAGCATAAACCGTTTGAACAAAACAAAAATCTCCGAAAAATTAAGAAAAAAAGTGGAATAAATTAAAACTGGATACATTACGAAGACTTAAGAATTAAAAAAGGCAGAAATCCTACGACGACCACAGAAAAATAAATAACTCTACAATGGAGCAACAACTAGCCCAACTAAGCGCCCAAATTACCATATTGATGAACCAGATGCAGCAACAAACAGCTGACTTCACGGAGAGAATAGCTTCGCTAGAACAACAAAACACTCCGCAAGAATTAGTTTTATACGAGGAAGTAAAACTAAATATCAGTGACCCCAAGGATATCGACCTTGAGTTATTCAAATCTTTACCCAAATTTGACGGGATTAAAGAGCAGTACAGATCATGGAGATCACAGGTTTGGACCTTCATGGAAGCTATAAAAATCTTCCAGAATCATTCAAAATATTATAGCGAACAAAAATCACAGGACCAGCTGCTATTATTCTGACGAACCACAACACCAAATTGAATTTTTATTCAATTATTAATAGATTAGACTATACGTATGCGGACCAACGCCCATTATATGTGCTTCTCGACGAAATGAAGAGAATCACCCAGGGTAGAAAAACTCTTGCAGAGTTTCACAGTGAGGTTTCTAAGGCCCTTAACTTAGCCTTAACAAAAATTGAGATGTCCAATGATGCCAATAACGAGGGAATGAAAACATACGCTAACCAGGAACAGTAAGAACTTTCATTCTTGGGTTAAACTCTAAATATACCAGCGGTACATTGTATAGCCATAACCCAGGAAATCTAGAATCAGCATACGCGACAGCCTGTACCATTTTTCACGACAACGTGAGAGAGGAACTTGAGGCAACTCTCAAGACAGCCGGTTCTACGCACCGGAGTTGACCCGGATTTTATCCGGCCAAGGGCTGCCACCCTTTCGGCAACCTAACCAAGTTTAGGTCAACAGGTAAAATTAGTTTAAGTTCGACATCGGAGCAACACCTCGCAGCTGGGTTGCTTCAAATCCTTCTCATCAGGGCTGGCGTCGAAACCAACCCTGGTCCGACGGATTACTTCTGCTGCGTGTGCACCAAAAGACTCCACCACTCCTCCACCTCGGTTAGGTGCAACCAGTGCAATGGTTGGAGTCATCTTAATGTCTGCTCAGGCCTTAAGACACATAGGGAGAGGACCACACGTTATGTGGCCCCATGCTGCCAACGCCCAAGTGCGCCCCCAGCCTCCACGGCAGCACCCTTACCCACTTTGGGTAACCCGCAGACCTCCACGGTCTCCCGGAGCTCCCCGCAGCATGACTCCCGCCAACCCTCACCCCCTCCCCCTCCCACAACTAGCTCCTCATCCTCCTCCCGTGTGAGAGCTACCCAGCAGCTCCTAGTCCCCCGCACAGTCTGTCACGTGTGTCAGACCTTAGTACGTCGGAATGTGACCTCAGTCAGATGCAATTCTTGCTCCGGCTGGTGTCATTTTCGGACGTGCTCGGGCCTGCGCACCACCCGTGAGTGGAGTGATGCGTACGTTGCCCCTTGCTGTAGGAGTCTGCCCCCGCCTGTTAACACGACAACACCGCCAATCAACACCAACGTGCGGAACCAACCTCAGCGGGTATTACAGCAGCAACATACGTCATCCACGCACCACTCCCTTACCCCACGTATCACGAACGTTCCCCCGAGACGGGCCCCACTCCTTCAATTTAACTGCAACGGACTCCAGGGGAAGATCGACGAGATAGTCGACAATATGAGCCGGGAGCATCTATCAATTGCTGCGATCCAGGAAACTAAGCTGGCCACCCGCTCGGATCTTCTGAGTCGGGCCGGATACAACATAATCCGCAAGGATCGCGCGCGAGACCATGGAGGGGGTCTGGCGTTCATCTTGCACAACACCGTGCAGTATCGTCTCATCGACGGCGGCATCGACCGCAGGGATACTACCCTAGAATGTCAAGGCATAGCTAGCCGGTTAGGCGATGCCGAGCTCGAAATATTTAATACATACATTCCTCCCGTTACAAGTTGCCCAGTTGGATATAGCCCTGATATAGGTGCGCTACTCAGAGGCGAAAACCGTTTGGTTTTGGGCGACTTTAACGCGCACCACGATCTTTGGCATTCTAGCCTGTCAAATTACCGTAGAGGAATGGAGCTGGCGGAACAGATAGACGATTCGACATTCTGCACAATGAACGACAACACCCCCACCAGAGTTGTGGGTAATTGCCAAAGCTCGCCCGACATAACAATTGCGAGTGCTGGTCTGATAAACAGTATAGTCTGGCGACCTATACTGACACTAGCATTGGACCACTTACCCATACACATCTCGATTGACAGACCTCCCGACTTTGTTTCCGCGGACCACCGGACCTTCGTTAACTTCAAAAAAGCTAACTGGACCGGCTTCTCGGAATTCACCGAGAACGCCTTCAGTGCTCTCTCCACTCCAACAGACGTCACCTCTGGTGAACGATCATTCCGCAGGATAGTTGTGACCGCTGCCGCCCGCTTCATCCCGGCAGGCCGAATTGCGGAAAACCGCCTTAACTTCCCGTCCGAAGCGGCGGCTTAAGCAGCAAGGCGCGACATCCTCCGTAACTCCGATCCCGGGAATCCCTTAATCAGGGATTTAAATGCGGAGATTTGGACCGTTGTAAACAAACACAAGCGGAAAAAGTGGGAGGAACACCTAAGGTCCTGCAATCTCTCCTCTGGGGCAACCAAGCTCTTGGCTACAGTCAAGTCGCTGTCTAACCCGACGAGACGCGATGACCGGGTGGAAATTTCATTCGGTGATCGCGCCTCGTCGGACCCGAAGAGATGCGCGAGCTATTTTAGCCGGCTTTTTACACTGCATCCTTCGGTAGACAAAGTGAAAAGACGTGTAACCCGCCGTATGCGCAAACTGCCAAACACAAGCGCGGTGCTTGATTTCTCCAGAGAAGAGGTTCAGGGGGTTATCGGGAAGGCGAAGGCCTCCAAATCCATCGGCCCTGACGGAATAAGCATGCTGATGCTAAAACATCTCGGACCAGCGGGAGCAGAATACCTCCCCAAGGTCCTCAATTTGTCTTTGAAAACCCTAATCATACTAGATGTGTGGAAAACCGGTAGGGTGGTCCCGCTACTTAAACCGGGGAAACCAGCCAACAAAGGAGAGTCCTATCGGTCGATAACTCTCCTCTCCCCAGTAGCGAAGACGCTTGAGGCCTTACTGCTCCCGACATTCACTCCCCATCTGCGTCCAGCAGCACATCAGCATGGCTTCCGAAAAGTGCACAGCACCACAACAGCACTTAACGCCATAAACACCCAGGTGGTCAATGGCCTGAACCAAAACCGACCCTGCGCGAGAACTGTCCTGGTAGCACTGGATTTGTCAAAAGCTTTTGACACTGTCAATCATTCAGTGCTACTCAGTGACATTGAGGAATCCTCATTACCGCCGGGGTTGCAGAGGTGGGTCATGGGCTACCTGAGTGGTCGTCAATCATCGGTCATATTCCGAGGTGAAACATCTAAATTGAGGAAAATTAAACAGGGGGTTCCGCAGGGTGGTGTACTCTCCCCGCTACTGTTTAATTTTTACATCTCGAAGCTCCCTCCTCCACCGGAAGGAGTCTCACTAACCTCGTATGCCGATGATTGCTCGATATTAGCGTCTGGCCAGGATATTGATAGCCTATCTTCGAAAGTGAACGAATACCTCGCCGATCTCTCCCGTTTCTTCACTGCACGACATTTGAAAATACAACCGACGAAATCTTCGGCTACCCTTTTCACCAGTTGGACGAAGGAGTACCGGCTTGAGCTCTATGTTAAAGTCGATGACCAAAAAATTTCGACTGTAAGCAACCCTAAGATTCTAGGGGCACATTCGATAGCCTGCACTCCTTCACTCCGCATACGACCGCAATTGCCGCAAAACTCCAGGGCCGCAACAAAATACTCAAAGTGCTAGCCGGCAGCACATGGGGTAAAGATAAAGAAACCTTGCTGGCAACCTACAAAGCAATTGGCCGGCCGGTCATAAACTATGCTGCACCGATTTGGGCGCCGGGGACGAACGAGACGCAGTGGAGAAAACTACAGGCCTGTCAGAACACCGCCCTTAGGACTGCGGCAGGAAACCTCCTGATGTCACCGGAGCACCACTTGCACAGAGAAGCATCTATGCTACGAGTTAAGGAGCATAATGCTTTGCTGTGCAAGCAGTTCCTGTTGGGATGCCACCGCGCGGAGCAGCCCAGCAGGCACCTCTTAGCAGCCGAACCTCCGCCTAGGCACATCAGGAAGGGAGTACTTTACTACAACTGCACCATACAGCACCATTTAAAACAACCGCTGGACAGGACGGCTTACCGACAGGCGCTGAACGCCATTCACCAGGAGTCAGTCAACACCTTCCTAGACTCCCTTCCAGTGAATGGCGTACTCGGAAACAAACCTCCATCAATTGCAGACAGTGAGCTCGAGCTGCCTCGAGAGACCCGAGTGAGACCCCTCTCCCTTTGGTCCAACTCTGTCGAAACAGCACGTTTCCTGGACCTCCGGTTAGATGACCTCGGCGACTTAAACTAATGATACCTGCCCTAAGCGGGGCTAGCTAGCCGCTACAACAACAACAACAACAACAACAACAACAGAGGAACTTGAGACACAGTTCAGACCTCTAAACCAACGTCAACATCATTCAAACCAGAATAAACCATCACATAGAGAAGAGAGGGAGTACAAACCAAATGTAAGGATACAGAGGAATAATTACCAACCAACTTCATCGATATCCAACAACAACCATCAGGGATACAATGCACGATATAGCCAAAATAATCACCCACATCGAGAAGAGAGGTACAAAATCAGTATAGACCGAACTCCAGCATGCAGAGAAATCAACATCAGCAAGCAAAACAGCTACAACCACAACCTGCACCAATACCCATGGACGTGGACGACTCCAGGCAATACATACAGACAACCAGGAATAATAATGCTGTAAGTGCCAATTATAATAATAATTATAGTAATACATATAAGAGAGATAGGACACCTAACTACACTAATCTTCTCCGCAAGATAGGAAATTCGAAAGGATAAATAAATTAAACAGAGAAGATCTAGAATCAGTAGTTGTATCAAATTACGAAGAACGATATGAAACAGGCAGTACTTTTTTAGGCGAGTAAACGGGTTGACCTGCTTACAAACAAAATGCGGCCTAACTGGCACACCCGTTACCTTATTAATCGACACAGGCTCCACCAACAATTACATAAATATAAATTGTAATATAGGAATATCTATTAAATTGAAACCATTTAAAACCAAAACCTTACATGGTTACTCATTCATAAATTCTAAAAAAATAATAACGATGTACGGACATCATTTAACATTTTACGAAATTAGGGAATTAAACGACTTTGACATTATACTCGGAGAACAGAGATTACGCCAAATGAAGGCAGAAATTAATTTATTTAACTATAGTTTGAAGTATAAAAAAAGAAGACTTTAGAAGTAGAACCAAAAATTCATTACACAATAAATAATGAACAATTTAAAGATCAAGTAGAAGAACTAATGAAAAGAAATAATAATACTAATGGAAAGTTGCCCTTTACAACCACAATACAAGTAACTATCAAGACTGAATCAGAAGACCCCATATGGACAAAACAATATCCATATCCCATGTCCGATCACGACTTTGTCAAGAAAGAAATTGAGAAATTTTTAATGACGGTATAATACAACCAAGCAAAAGCCCATATAATTCACCTATATGGACTGTTCCAAAAAAGGGTACCGATGACCAAGGGAAACCCAAGCGAAGAATTGTTGTTGATTTCGAAAAAATAGATTCCCATACGATTACTGACAGATATCCAATTCCAGATATTAATATGACAATACAAAACCTTGGAAAAGCAAAGATTTTTTCCAACAAAGGAGAGTCCTATCGGCCGATAACTCTCCTCTCCCCAGTAGCGAAGACGCTTGAGACCTTACTGCTCCCGACATTCACTCACCATCTGCGTCCAGCAGCACATCAGCATGGCTTCCGAAAAATGCACAGCACCACAACAGCACTTAACGCCATAAACACCCAGGTGGTCAATGGCCTGAACCAAAACCGACCCTGCGCGAGAACTGTCCTGGTAGCACTGGATTTGTCAAAAGCTTTTGACACTGTCAATCATTCAGTGCTACCCAGTGACATTGAGGAATCCTCATTACCGCCGGGGTTGCAGAGGTGGGTCATGGGCTACCTGAGTGGTCGTCAATCATCGGCCATATTCCGAGGTGAAACATCTAAATTGAGGAAAATTAAACAGGGGGTTCCGCAGGGTGGTGTACTCTCCCCGCTACTGTTTAATTTTTACATCTCGAAGCTCCCTCCTCCACCGGAAGGAGTCTCACTAACCTCGTATGCCGATGATTGCTCGATATTAGCGTCTGGCCAGGATATTGATAGCCTATGTTCGAAAGTGAACGAATACCTCGCCGATCTCTCCCGTTTCTTCACTGCACGACATTTGAAAATACAACCGACGAAATCTTCGGCTACCCTTTTCACCAGTTGGACGAAGGAGTACCGGCTTGAGCTCTATGTTAAAGTCGATGACCAAAAAATTTCGACTGTAAGCAACCCTAAGATTCTAGGGGCACATTCGATAGCCTGCACTCCTTCACTCCGCATACGACCGCAATTGCCGCAAAACTCCAGGGCCGCAACAAAATACTCAAAGTGCTAGCCGGCAGCACATGGGGTAAAGATAAAGAAACCTTGCTGGCAACCTACAAAGCAATTGGCCGGCCGGTCATAAACTATGCTGCACCGATTTGGGCGCCGGGGACGAACGAGACGCAGTGGAGAAAACTACAGGCCTGTCAGAACACCGCCCTTAGGACTGCGGCAGGAAACCTCCTGATGTCACCGGAGCACCACTTGCACAGAGAAGCATCTATGCTACGAGTTAAGGAGCATAATGCTTTGCTGTGCAAGCAGTTCCTGTTGGGATGCCACCGCGCGGAGCAGCCCAGCAGGCACCTCTTAGCAGCCGAACCTCCGCCTAGGCACATCAGGAAGGGAGTACTTTACTACAACTGCACCATACAGCACCATTTAAAACAACCGCTGGACAGGACGGCTTACCGACAGGCGCTGAACGCCATTCACCAGGAGTCAGTCAACACCTTCCTAGACTCCCTTCCAGTGAATGGCGTACTCGGAAACAAACCTCCATCAATTGCAGACAGTGAGCTCGAGCTGCCTCGAGAGACCCGAGTGAGACCCCTCTCCCTTTGGTCCAACTCTGTCGAAACAGCACGTTTCCTGGACCTCCGGTTAGATGACCTCGGCGACTTAAACTAATGATACCTGCCCTAAGCGGGGCTAGCTAGCCGCTACAACAACAACAACAACAACAACAACAACAGAGGAACTTGAGACACAGTTCAGACCTCTAAACCAACGTCAACATCATTCAAACCAGAATAAACCATCACATAGAGAAGAGAGGGAGTACAAACCAAATGTAAGGATACAGAGGAATAATTACCAACCAACTTCATCGATATCCAACAACAACCATCAGGGATACAATGCACGATATAGCCAAAATAATCACCCACATCGAGAAGAGAGGTACAAAATCAGTATAGACCGAACTCCAGCATGCAGAGAAATCAACATCAGCAAGCAAAACAGCTACAACCACAACCTGCACCAATACCCATGGACGTGGACGACTCCAGGCAATACATACAGACAACCAGGAATAATAATGCTGTAAGTGCCAATTATAATAATAATTATAGTAATACATATAAGAGAGATAGGACACCTAACTACACTAATCTTCTCCGCAAGATAGGAAATTCGAAAGGATAAATAAATTAAACAGAGAAGATCTAGAATCAGTAGTTGTATCAAATTACGAAGAACGATATGAAACAGGCAGTACTTTTTTAGGCGAGTAAACGGGTTGACCTGCTTACAAACAAAATGCGGCCTAACTGGCACACCCGTTACCTTATTAATCGACACAGGCTCCACCAACAATTACATAAATATAAATTGTAATATAGGAATATCTATTAAATTGAAACCATTTAAAACCAAAACCTTACATGGTTACTCATTCATAAATTCTAAAAAAATAATAACGATGTACGGACATCATTTAACATTTTACGAAATTAGGGAATTAAACGACTTTGACATTATACTCGGAGAACAGAGATTACGCCAAATGAAGGCAGAAATTAATTTATTTAACTATAGTTTGAAGTATAAAAAAAGAAGACTTTAGAAGTAGAACCAAAAATTCATTACACAATAAATAATGAACAATTTAAAGATCAAGTAGAAGAACTAATGAAAAGAAATAATAATACTAATGGAAAGTTGCCCTTTACAACCACAATACAAGTAACTATCAAGACTGAATCAGAAGACCCCATATGGACAAAACAATATCCATATCCCATGTCCGATCACGACTTTGTCAAGAAAGAAATTGAGAAATTTTTAATGACGGTATAATACAACCAAGCAAAAGCCCATATAATTCACCTATATGGACTGTTCCAAAAAAGGGTACCGATGACCAAGGGAAACCCAAGCGAAGAATTGTTGTTGATTTCGAAAAAATAGATTCCCATACGATTACTGACAGATATCCAATTCCAGATATTAATATGACAATACAAAACCTTGGAAAAGCAAAGATTTTTTCCAACAAAGGAGAGTCCTATCGGCCGATAACTCTCCTCTCCCCAGTAGCGAAGACGCTTGAGACCTTACTGCTCCCGACATTCACTCACCATCTGCGTCCAGCAGCACATCAGCATGGCTTCCGAAAAATGCACAGCACCACAACAGCACTTAACGCCATAAACACCCAGGTGGTCAATGGCCTGAACCAAAACCGACCCTGCGCGAGAACTGTCCTGGTAGCACTGGATTTGTCAAAAGCTTTTGACACTGTCAATCATTCAGTGCTACCCAGTGACATTGAGGAATCCTCATTACCGCCGGGGTTGCAGAGGTGGGTCATGGGCTACCTGAGTGGTCGTCAATCATCGGCCATATTCCGAGGTGAAACATCTAAATTGAGGAAAATTAAACAGGGGGTTCCGCAGGGTGGTGTACTCTCCCCGCTACTGTTTAATTTTTACATCTCGAAGCTCCCTCCTCCACCGGAAGGAGTCTCACTAACCTCGTATGCCGATGATTGCTCGATATTAGCGTCTGGCCAGGATATTGATAGCCTATGTTCGAAAGTGAACGAATACCTCGCCGATCTCTCCCGTTTCTTCACTGCACGACATTTGAAAATACAACCGACGAAATCTTCGGCTACCCTTTTCACCAGTTGGACGAAGGAGTACCGGCTTGAGCTCTATGTTAAAGTCGATGACCAAAAAATTTCGACTGTAAGCAACCCTAAGATTCTAGGGGCACATTCGATAGCCTGCACTCCTTCACTCCGCATACGACCGCAATTGCCGCAAAACTCCAGGGCCGCAACAAAATACTCAAAGTGCTAGCCGGCAGCACATGGGGTAAAGATAAAGAAACCTTGCTGGCAACCTACAAAGCAATTGGCCGGCCGGTCATAAACTATGCTGCACCGATTTGGGCGCCGGGGACGAACGAGACGCAGTGGAGAAAACTACAGGCCTGTCAGAACACCGCCCTTAGGACTGCGGCAGGAAACCTCCTGATGTCACCGGAGCACCACTTGCACAGAGAAGCATCTATGCTACGAGTTAAGGAGCATAATGCTTTGCTGTGCAAGCAGTTCCTGTTGGGATGCCACCGCGCGGAGCAGCCCAGCAGGCACCTCTTAGCAGCCGAACCTCCGCCTAGGCACATCAGGAAGGGAGTACTTTACTACAACTGCACCATACAGCACCATTTAAAACAACCGCTGGACAGGACGGCTTACCGACAGGCGCTGAACGCCATTCACCAGGAGTCAGTCAACACCTTCCTAGACTCCCTTCCAGTGAATGGCGTACTCGGAAACAAACCTCCATCAATTGCAGACAGTGAGCTCGAGCTGCCTCGAGAGACCCGAGTGAGACCCCTCTCCCTTTGGTCCAACTCTGTCGAAACAGCACGTTTCCTGGACCTCCGGTTAGATGACCTCGGCGACTTAAACTAATGATACCTGCCCTAAGCGGGGCTAGCTAGCCGCTACAACAACAACAACAACAACAACAACAACAGAGGAACTTGAGACACAGTTCAGACCTCTAAACCAACGTCAACATCATTCAAACCAGAATAAACCATCACATAGAGAAGAGAGGGAGTACAAACCAAATGTAAGGATACAGAGGAATAATTACCAACCAACTTCATCGATATCCAACAACAACCATCAGGGATACAATGCACGATATAGCCAAAATAATCACCCACATCGAGAAGAGAGGTACAAAATCAGTATAGACCGAACTCCAGCATGCAGAGAAATCAACATCACCAAGCAAAACAGCTACAACCACAACCTGCACCAATACCCATGGACGTGGACGACTCCAGGCAATACATACAGACAACCAGGAATAATAATGCTGTAAGTGCCAATTATAATAATAATTATAGTAATACATATAAGAGAGATAGGACACCTAACTACACTAATCTTCTCCGCAAGATAGGAAATTCGAAAGGATAAATAAATTAAACAGAGAAGATCTAGAATCAGTAGTTGTATCAAATTACGAAGAACGATATGAAACAGGCAGTACTTTTTTAGGCGAGTAAACGGGTTGACCTGCTTACAAACAAAATGCGGCCTAACTGGCACACCCGTTACCTTATTAATCGACACAGGCTCCACCAACAATTACATAAATATAAATTGTAATATAGGAATATCTATTAAATTGAAACCATTTAAAACCAAAACCTTACATGGTTACTCATTCATAAATTCTAAAAAAATAATAACGATGTACGGACATCATTTAACATTTTACGAAATTAGGGAATTAAACGACTTTGACATTATACTCGGAGAACAGAGATTACGCCAAATGAAGGCAGAAATTAATTTATTTAACTATAGTTTGAAGTATAAAAAAAGAAGACTTTAGAAGTAGAACCAAAAATTCATTACACAATAAATAATGAACAATTTAAAGATCAAGTAGAAGAACTAATGAAAAGAAATAATAATACTAATGGAAAGTTGCCCTTTACAACCACAATACAAGTAACTATCAAGACTGAATCAGAAGACCCCATATGGACAAAACAATATCCATATCCCATGTCCGATCACGACTTTGTCAAGAAAGAAATTGAGAAATTTTTAATGACGGTATAATACAACCAAGCAAAAGCCCATATAATTCACCTATATGGACTGTTCCAAAAAAGGGTACCGATGACCAAGGGAAACCCAAGCGAAGAATTGTTGTTGATTTCGAAAAAATAGATTCCCATACGATTACTGACAGATATCCAATTCCAGATATTAATATGACAATACAAAACCTTGGAAAAGCAAAGATTTTTTCCAACAAAGGAGAGTCCTATCGGCCGATAACTCTCCTCTCCCCAGTAGCGAAGACGCTTGAGACCTTACTGCTCCCGACATTCACTCACCATCTGCGTCCAGCAGCACATCAGCATGGCTTCCGAAAAATGCACAGCACCACAACAGCACTTAACGCCATAAACACCCAGGTGGTCAATGGCCTGAACCAAAACCGACCCTGCGCGAGAACTGTCCTGGTAGCACTGGATTTGTCAAAAGCTTTTGACACTGTCAATCATTCAGTGCTACCCAGTGACATTGAGGAATCCTCATTACCGCCGGGGTTGCAGAGGTGGGTCATGGGCTACCTGAGTGGTCGTCAATCATCGGCCATATTCCGAGGTGAAACATCTAAATTGAGGAAAATTAAACAGGGGGTTCCGCAGGGTGGTGTACTCTCCCCGCTACTGTTTAATTTTTACATCTCGAAGCTCCCTCCTCCACCGGAAGGAGTCTCACTAACCTCGTATGCCGATGATTGCTCGATATTAGCGTCTGGCCAGGATATTGATAGCCTATGTTCGAAAGTGAACGAATACCTCGCCGATCTCTCCCGTTTCTTCACTGCACGACATTTGAAAATACAACCGACGAAATCCTCGGCTACCCTTTTCACCAGCTGGACGAAGGAGTACCGGCTTGAGCTCTATGTTAAAGTCGATGACCAAAAAATTTCGACTGTAAGCAACCCAAAGATTTTAGGGGTCACATTCGATAGCCTGCACTCCTTCACTCCGCATACGACCGCAATTGCCGCAAAACTCCAGGGCCGCAACAAAATACTCAAAGCGCTAGCCGGCACATGGGGTAAAGATAAAGAAACCTTGCTGGCAACCTACAAAGCAATTGGCCGGCCGGTCGTAAACTATGCTGCACCGATTTGGGCGCCGGGGACGAACGAGACGCAGTGGAGAAAACTACAGGCCTGTCAGAACACCGCCCTTAGGACTGCGACAGGAAACCTCCTGATGTCACCGGAGCACCACTTGCACAGAGAAGCATCTATGCTACGAGTTAAGGAGCATAATGCTTTGCTGTGCAAGCAGTTCCTGTTGGGATGCCACCGCGCGGAGCAGCCCAGCAGGCACCTCTTAGAAGCCGAACCTCCGCCTAGGCACATCAGGAAGGGAGTACTTTACTACAACTGCACCATACAGCACCATTTAAAACAACCGCTGGACAGGACGGCTTACCGACAGGCGCATGGCGTTCAGCGCCAGGAGTCAGTCAACACCTGCCTAGACTCCCTTCCAGTGAATGGCGTACTCGGAAACAAACCTCCATCAATTGCAGACAGTGACTTCAAGCTGCCTCGAGAGACCCGAGTGATATTAGCACAACTCAGATCTGGATATTGTAGCAGGTTAAACTCCTACATATCCAGACTCGACCCCAGCATACCCAACGTATGCCCTGCATGTGGAGAGTCCCCGCACGACACTAACCACCTCTTCACATGCCCCCTTAAACCTACCCATCTAACCCCCCTCTCCCTTTGGTCCAACCCTGTCGAAACAGCACGTTTCCTGGACCTCCCGTTAGATGACCTCGGCGACTTAAACTAATGATACCTGCCCTAAGCGGGGTTAGCTAGCCGCTACAACAACAACAACAACAACAACAACAATAGAGGAACTTGAGACACAGTTCAGACCTCTAAACCAACGTCAACATCATTCAATCCAGAATAAACCATCACATAGAGAAGAGAGGGAGTACAAACCAAATGTAAGGATACAGAGGAATAATTACCAACCAACTTCATCGATATCCAACAACAACCATCAGGGATACAATGCACGATATAGCCAAATTAATTACCCACATCGAGAAGAGAGGTACCATAATCAGTATAGACCGAACTTCAGCATGCAGAGAAATCAACATCACCAAGCAAAACAGCTACAACCACAACCTGCACCAATACCCATGGACGTGAACGACTCCAGGCAATACATACAGACAACCAGGAATAATAATGCTGTAAGTGCCAATTATAATAATAATTATAGTAATACATATAAGAGAGATAGGACACTAATCTTCTCCGCAAGATAGGAAATTCGAAAGGATAAATAAAATAAACAGAGAAGATCTAGAATCAGTAGTTGTATCAAATTACGAAGAACGATATGAAACAGGCTGTACTTTTTTAGGCGAGTAAACGGGTTGACCTGCTTACAAACAAAATGCGGCCTAACTGGCACACCCGTTACCTTATTAATCGACACAGGCTCCACTAACAATTACATAAATATAAATTGTAATATAGGAATATCTATTAAATTGAAACCATTTAAAACCAAAACCTTACATGGTTACTCATTCATAAATTCTAAAAAAATAATAACGATGTACGGACATCATTTAACATTTTACGAAATTAGGGAATTAAACGACTTTGACATTATACTCGGAGAACAGAGATTACGCCAAATGAAGGCAGAAATTAATTTATTTAACTATAGTTTGAAGTATAAAAAAAGAAGACTTTAGAAGTAGAACCAAAAATTCATTACACAATAAATAATGAACAATTTAAAGATCAAGTAGAAGAACTAATGAAAAGAAATAATAATACTAATGGAAAGTTGCCCTTTACAACCACAATACAAGTAACTATCAAGACTGAATCAGAAGACCCCATATGGACAAAACAATATCCATATCCCATGTCCGATCACGACTTTGTCAAGAAAGAAATTGAGAAACTTTTTAATGACGGTATAATACAACCAAGCAAAAGCCCATATAATTCACCTATATGGACTGTTCCAAAAAAGGGTACCGATGACCAAGGGAAACCCAAGCGAAGAATTGTTGTTGATTTCGAAAAAATAGATTCCCATACGATTACTGACAGATATCCAATTCCAGATATTAATATGACAATACAAAACCTTGGAAAAGCAAAGATTTTTTCCAACAAAGGAGAGTCCTATCGGCCGATAACTCTCCTCTCCCCAGTAGCGAAGACGCTTGAGACCTTACTGCTCCCGACATTCACTCACCATCTGCGTCCAGCAGCACATCAGCATGGCTTCCGAAAAGTGCACAGCACCACAACAGCACTTAACGCCATAAGCACCCAGGTGGTCAATGGCCTGAACCAAAACCGACCCTGCGCGAGAACTGTCCTGGTAGCACTGGATTTGTCAAAAGCTTTTGACACTGTCAATCATTCAGTGCTACCCAGTGACATTGAGGAATCCTCATTACCGCCGGGGTTGCAGAGGTGGGTCATGGGCTACCTGAGCGGTCGTCAATCATCGGTCATATTCCGAGGTGAAACATCTAAATTGAGGAAAATTAAACAGGGGGTTCCGCAGGGTGGTGTACTCTCCCCGCTACTGTTTAATTTTTACAACTCGAAGCTCCCTCCTCCACCGGAAGGAGTCTCACTAACCTCGTATGCCGATGATTGCTCGATATTAGCGTCTGGCCAGGATATTGATAGCCTATGTTCGAAAGTGAACGAATACCTCGCCGATCTCTCCCGTTTCTTCACTGCACGACATTTGAAAATACAACCGACGAAATCCTCGGCTACCCTTTTCACCAGCTGGACGAAGGAGTACCGGCTTGAGCTCTATGTTAAAGTCGATGACCAAAAAATTTCGACTGTAAGCAACCCTAAGATTTTAGGGGTCACATTCGATAGCCTGCACTCCTTCACTCCGCATACGACCGCAATTGCCGCAAAACTCCAGGACCGCAACAAAATACTCAAAGTGCTAGCCGGCAGCACATGGGGTAAAGATAAAGAAACCTTGCTGGCAACCTACAAAGCAATTGGCCGGCCGGTCATAAACTATGCTGCACCGATTTGGGCGCCGGGGACGAACGAGACGCAGTGGAGAAAACTACAGGCCTGTCAGAACACCGCCCTTAGGACTGCGACAGGAAACCTCCTGAATTCACCGGAGCACCACTTGCACAGAGAAGCATCTATGCTACGAGTTAAGGAGCATAATGCTTTGCTGTGCAAGCAGTTCCTGTTGGGATGCCACCACGCGGAGCAGCCCAGCAGGCACCTCTTAGAAGCCGAACCTCCGCCTAGGCACATCAGGAAGGGAGTACTTTACTACAACTGCACCATACAGCACCATTTAAAACAACCGCTGCACAGGACGGCTTACCGACAGGCGCTGAACGCCATTCACCAGGAGTCAGTCAACACCTTCCTAGACTCCCTTCCAGTGAATGGCGTACTCGGAAACAAACCTCCATCAATTGCAGACAGTGAGCTCGAGCTGCCTCGAGAGACCCGAGTGAGACCCCTCTCCCTTTGGTCCAACCCTGTCGAAACAACACGTTTCCTGGACCTCCCGTTAGATGACCTCGGCGACTTAGACTAATGATACCTGCCCTAAGCGGGGCTAGCTAGCCGCTACAACAACAACAACAACAACAACAGAGGAACTTGAGACACAGTTCAGACCTCTAAACCAACGTCAACATCATTCAAACCAGAATAAACCATCACATAGAGAAGAGAGGGAGTACAAACCAAATGTAAGGATACAGAGGAATAATTACCAACCAACTTCATCGATATCCAACAACAACCATCAGGGATACAATGCACGATATAGCCAAAATAATCACCCACATCGAGAAGAGAGGTACAAAATCAGTATAGACCGAACTCCAGCATGCAGAGAAATCAACATCACCAAGCAAAACAGCTACAACCACAACCTGCACCAATACCCATGGACGTGGACGACTCCAGGCAATACATACAGACAACCAGGAATAATAATGCTGTAAGTGCCAATTATAATAATAATTATAGTAATACATATAAGAGAGATAGGACACCTAACTACACTAATACGACTTCTCCGCAAGATAGGAAATTCGAAAGGATAAATAAATTAAACAGAGAAGATCTAGAATCAGTAGTTGTATCAAATTACGAAGAACAATTTGAAACAGGCAGTACTTTTTTAGGCGAGTAAACGGGTTGACCTGCTTACAAACAAAATGCGGCCTAACTGGCACACCCGTTACCTTATTAATCGACACAGGCTCCACCAACAATTACATAAATATAAATTGTAATATAGGAATATCTATTAAATTGAAACCATTTAAAACCAAAACCTTACATGGTTACTCATTCATAAATTCTAAAAAAAATAATAACGATGTACGGACATCATTTAACATTATACGAAATTAGGGAATTAAACGACTTTGACATTATACTCGGAGAACAGAGATTACGCCAAATGAAGGCAGAAATTAATTTATTTAACTATAGTTTGAAGTATAAAAAAAGAAGACTTTAGAAGTAGAACCAAAAATTCATTACACAATAAATAATGAACAATTTAAAGATCAAGTAGAAGAACTAATGAAAAGAAATAATAATACTAATGGAAAGTTGCCCTTTACAACCACAATACAAGTAACTATCAAGACTGAATCAGAAGACCCCATATGGACAAAACAATATCCATATCCCATGTCCGATCACGACTTTGTCAAGAAAGAAATTGAGAAACTTTTTAATGACGGTATAATACAACCAAGCAAAAGCCCATATAATTCACCTATATGGACTGTTCCAAAAAAGGGTACCGATGACCAAGGGAAACCCAAGCGAAGAATTGTTGTTGATTTCGAAAAAATAGATTCCCATACGATTACTGACAGATATCCAATTCCAGATATTAATATGACAATACAAAACCTTGGAAAAGCAAAGATTTTTTCCAACAAAGGAGAGTCCTATCGGCCGATAACTCTCCTCTCCCCAGTAGCGAAGACGCTTGAGACCTTACTGCTCCCGACATTCACTCACCATCTGCGTCCAGCAGCACATCAGCATGGCTTCCGAAAAGTGCACAGCACCACAACAGCACTTAACGCCATAAGCACCCAGGTGGTCAATGGCCTGAACCAAAACCGACCCCGCGCGAGAACTGTCCTGGTAGCACTGGATTTGTCAAAAGCTTTTGACACTGTCAATCATTCAGTGCTACTCAGTGACATTGAGGAATCCTCATTACCGCCGGGGTTGCAGAGGTGGGTCCTGGGCTACCTGAGTGGTCGTCAATCATCGGTCATATTCCGAGGTGAAACATCTAAATT
This sequence comes from Ceratitis rosa, assembly GCA_037013455.1. NCBI lineage: Eukaryota > Metazoa > Arthropoda > Insecta > Diptera > Tephritidae > Ceratitis > Ceratitis rosa. Next base: position 4,923,064 of record JAWMAG010000015.1, on the reverse strand, counting down.
GAGGAAAATTAAACAGGGGGTTCCGCAGGGTGGTGTACTCTCCCCGCTACTGTTTAATTTTTACAACTCGAAGCTCCCTCCTCCACCGGAAGGAGTCTCACTAACCTCGTATGCCGATGATTGCTCGATATTAGTGTCTGGCGAGGATATTGATAGCCTATGTTCGAAAGTGAACGAATACCTCGCCGATCTCTCCCGTTTCTTCACTGCACGACATTTGAAAATACAACCGACGAAATCCTCGGCTACCCTTTTCACCAGCTGGACGAAGAAATACCGGCTTGAGCTCTATGTTAAAGTCGATGACCAAAAAATTTCGACTGTAAGCAACCCTAAGATTTTAGGGGTCACATTCGATAGCCTGCACTCCTTCACTCCGCATACGACCGCAATTGCCGCAAAACTCCAGGACCGCAACAAAATACTCAAAGTGCTAGCCGGCAGCACATGGGGTAAAGATAAAGAAACATTGCTGGCAACCTACAAAGCAATTGGCCGGCCGGTCATAAACTATGCTGCACCGATTTGGGCGCCGGGGACGAACGAGACGCAGTGGAGAAAACTACAGGCCTGTCAGAACACCGCCCTTAGGACTGCGACAGGAAACCTCCTGAATTCACCGGAGCACCACTTGCACAGAGAAGCATCTATGCTACGAGTTAAGGAGCATAATGCTTTGCTGTGCAAGCAGTTCCTGTTGGGATGCCACCACGCGGAGCAGCCCAGCAGGCACCTCTTAGAAGCCGAACCTCCGCCTAGGCACATCAGGAAGGGAGTACTTTACTACAACTGCACCATACAGCACCATTTAAAACAACCGCTGGACAGGACGGCTTACCGACAGGCGCTGAACGCCATTCACCAGGAGTCAGTCAACACCTTCCTAGACTCCCTTCCAGTGAATGGCGTACTCGGAAACAAACCTCCATCAATTGCAGACAGTGAGCTCGAGCTGCCTCGAGAGACCCGAGTGAGACCCCTCTCCCTTTGGTCCAACTCTGTCGAAACAGCACGTTTCCTGGACCTCCGGTTAGATGACCTCGGCGACTTAAACTAATGATACCTGCCCTAAGCGGGGCTAGCTAGCCGCTACAACAACAACAACAACAACAACAACAACAGAGGAACTTGAGACACAGTTCAGACCTCTAAACCAACGTCAACATCATTCAAACCAGAATAAACCATCACATAGAGAAGAGAGGGAGTACAAACCAAATGTAAGGATACAGAGGAATAATTACCAACCAACTTCATCGATATCCAACAACAACCATCAGGGATACAATGCACGATATAGCCAAAATAATCACCCACATCGAGAAGAGAGGTACAAAATCAGTATAGACCGAACTCCAGCATGCAGAGAAATCAACATCACCAAGCAAAACAGCTACAACCACAACCTGCACCAATACCCATGGACGTGGACGACTCCAGGCAATACATACAGACAACCAGGAATAATAATGCTGTAAGTGCCAATTATAATAATAATTATAGTAATACATATAAGAGAGATAGGACACCTAACTACACTAATCTTCTCCGCAAGATAGGAAATTCGAAAGGATAAATAAATTAAACAGAGAAGATCTAGAATCAGTAGTTGTATCAAATTACGAAGAACGATATGAAACAGGCAGTACTTTTTTAGGCGAGTAAACGGGTTGACCTGCTTACAAACAAAATGCGGCCTAACTGGCACACCCGTTACCTTATTAATCGACACAGGCTCCACCAACAATTACATAAATATAAATTGTAATATAGGAATATCTATTAAATTGAAACCATTTAAAACCAAAACCTTACATGGTTACTCATTCATAAATTCTAAAAAAATAATAACGATGTACGGACATCATTTAACATTTTACGAAATTAGGGAATTAAACGACTTTGACATTATACTCGGAGAACAGAGATTACGCCAAATGAAGGCAGAAATTAATTTATTTAACTATAGTTTGAAGTATAAAAAAAGAAGACTTTAGAAGTAGAACCAAAAATTCATTACACAATAAATAATGAACAATTTAAAGATCAAGTAGAAGAACTAATGAAAAGAAATAATAATACTAATGGAAAGTTGCCCTTTACAACCACAATACAAGTAACTATCAAGACTGAATCAGAAGACCCCATATGGACAAAACAATATCCATATCCCATGTCCGATCACGACTTTGTCAAGAAAGAAATTGAGAAACTTTTTAATGACGGTATAATACAACCAAGCAAAAGCCCATATAATTCACCTATATGGACTGTTCCAAAAAAGGGTACCGATGACCAAGGGAAACCCAAGCGAAGAATTGTTGTTGATTTCGAAAAAATAGATTCCCATACGATTACTGACAGATATCCAATTCCAGATATTAATATGACAATACAAAACCTTGGAAAAGCAAAGATTTTTTCCAACAAAGGAGAGTCCTATCGGCCGATAACTCTCCTCTCCCCAGTAGCGAAGACGCTTGAGACCTTACTGCTCCCGACATTCACTCACCATCTGCGTCCAGCAGCACATCAGCATGGCTTCCGAAAAATGCACAGCACCACAACAGCACTTAACGCCATAAACACCCAGGTGGTCAATGGCCTGAACCAAAACCGACCCTGCGCGAGAACTGTCCTGGTAGCACTGGATTTGTCAAAAGCTTTTGACACTGTCAATCATTCAGTGCTACCCAGTGACATTGAGGAATCCTCATTACCGCCGGGGTTGCAGAGGTGGGTCATGGGCTACCTGAGTGGTCGTCAATCATCGGCCATATTCCGAGGTGAAACATCTAAATTGAGGAAAATTAAACAGGGGGTTCCGCAGGGTGGTGTACTCTCCCCGCTACTGTTTAATTTTTACATCTCGAAGCTCCCTCCTCCACCGGAAGGAGTCTCACTAACCTCGTATGCCGATGATTGCTCGATATTAGCGTCTGGCCAGGATATTGATAGCCTATGTTCGAAAGTGAACGAATACCTCGCCGATCTCTCCCGTTTCTTCACTGCACGACATTTGAAAATACAACCGACGAAATCCTCGGCTACCCTTTTCACCAGCTGGACGAAGGAGTACCGGCTTGAGCTCTATGTTAAAGTCGATGACCAAAAAATTTCGACTGTAAGCAACCCAAAGATTTTAGGGGTCACATTCGATAGCCTGCACTCCTTCACTCCGCATACGACCGCAATTGCCGCAAAACTCCAGGGCCGCAACAAAATACTCAAAGCGCTAGCCGGCACATGGGGTAAAGATAAAGAAACCTTGCTGGCAACCTACAAAGCAATTGGCCGGCCGGTCGTAAACTATGCTGCACCGATTTGGGCGCCGGGGACGAACGAGACGCAGTGGAGAAAACTACAGGCCTGTCAGAACACCGCCCTTAGGACTGCGACAGGAAACCTCCTGATGTCACCGGAGCACCACTTGCACAGAGAAGCATCTATGCTACGAGTTAAGGAGCATAATGCTTTGCTGTGCAAGCAGTTCCTGTTGGGATGCCACCGCGCGGAGCAGCCCAGCAGGCACCTCTTAGAAGCCGAACCTCCGCCTAGGCACATCAGGAAGGGAGTACTTTACTACAACTGCACCATACAGCACCATTTAAAACAACCGCTGGACAGGACGGCTTACCGACAGGCGCATGGCGTTCAGCGCCAGGAGTCAGTCAACACCTGCCTAGACTCCCTTCCAGTGAATGGCGTACTCGGAAACAAACCTCCATCAATTGCAGACAGTGACTTCAAGCTGCCTCGAGAGACCCGAGTGATATTAGCACAACTCAGATCTGGATATTGTAGCAGGTTAAACTCCTACATATCCAGACTCGACCCCAGCATACCCAACGTATGCCCTGCATGTGGAGAGTCCCCGCACGACACTAACCACCTCTTCACATGCCCCCTTAAACCTACCCATCTAACCCCCCTCTCCCTTTGGTCCAACCCTGTCGAAACAGCACGTTTCCTGGACCTCCCGTTAGATGACCTCGGCGACTTAAACTAATGATACCTGCCCTAAGCGGGGTTAGCTAGCCGCTACAACAACAACAACAACAACAACAACAATAGAGGAACTTGAGACACAGTTCAGACCTCTAAACCAACGTCAACATCATTCAATCCAGAATAAACCATCACATAGAGAAGAGAGGGAGTACAAACCAAATGTAAGGATACAGAGGAATAATTACCAACCAACTTCATCGATATCCAACAACAACCATCAGGGATACAATGCACGATATAGCCAAATTAATCACCCACATCGAGAAGAGAGGTACCATAATCAGTATAGACCGAACTTCAGCATGCAGAGAAATCAACATCACCAAGCAAAACAGCTACAACCACAACCTGCACCAATACCCATGGACGTGAACGACTCCAGGCAATACATACAGACAACCAGGAATAATAATGCTGTAAGTGCCAATTATAATAATAATTATAGTAATACATATAAGAGAGATAGGACACCTAACTACACTAATCTTCTCCGCAAGATAGGAAATTCGAAAGGATAAATAAAATAAACAGAGAAGATCTAGAATCAGTAGTTGTATCAAATTACGAAGAACGATATGAAACAGGCTGTACTTTTTTAGGCGAGTAAACGGGTTGACCTGCTTACAAACAAAATGCGGCCTAACTGGCACACCCGTTACCTTATTAATCGACACAGGCTCCACTAACAATTACATAAATATAAATTGTAATATAGGAATATCTATTAAATTGAAACCATTTAAAACCAAAACCTTACATGGTTACTCATTCATAAATTCTAAAAAAATAATAACGATGTACGGACATCATTTAACATTTTACGAAATTAGGGAATTAAACGACTTTGACATTATACTCGGAGAACAGAGATTACGCCAAATGAAGGCAGAAATTAATTTATTTAACTATAGTTTGAAGTATAAAAAAAGAAGACTTTAGAAGTAGAACCAAAAATTCATTACACAATAAATAATGAACAATTTAAAGATCAAGTAGAAGAACTAATGAAAAGAAATAATAATACTAATGGAAAGTTGCCCTTTACAACCACAATACAAGTAACTATCAAGACTGAATCAGAAGACCCCATATGGACAAAACAATATCCATATCCCATGTCCGATCACGACTTTGTCAAGAAAGAAATTGAGAAACTTTTTAATGGCGGTATAATACAACCAAGCAAAAGCCCATATAATTCACCTATATGGACTGTTCCAAAAAAGGGTACCGATGACCAAGGGAAACCCAAGCGAAGAATTGTTGTTGATTTCGAAAAAATAGATTCCCATACGATTACTGACAGATATCCAATTCCAGATATTAATATGACAATACAAAACCTTGGAAAAGCAAAGATTTTTTCCAACAAAGGAGAGTCCTATCGGCCGATAACTCTCCTCTCCCCAGTAGCGAAGACGCTTGAGACCTTACTGCTCCCGACATTCACTCACCATCTGCGTCCAGCAGCACATCAGCATGGCTTCCGAAAAGTGCACAGCACCACAACAGCACTTAACACCATAAGCACCCAGGTGGTCAATGGCCTGAACCAAAACCGACCCTGCGCGAGAACTGTCCTGGTAGCACTGGATTTGTCAAAAGCTTTTGACACTGTCAATCATTCAGTGCTACTCAGTGACATTGAGGAATCCTCATTACCGCCGGGGTTGCAGAGGTGGGTCCTGGGCTACCTGAGTGGTCGTCAATCATCGGTCATATTCCGAGGTGAAACATCTAAATTGAGGAAAATTAAACAGGGGGTTCCGCAGGGTGGTGTACTCTCCCCGCTACTGTTTAATTTTTACAACTCGAAGCTCCCTCCTCCACCGGAAGGAGTCTCACTAACCTCGTATGCCGATGATTGCTCGATATTAGCGTCTGGCCAGGATATTGATAGCCTATGTTCGAAAGTGAACGAATACCTCGCCGATCTCTCCCGTTTCTTCACTGCACGACATTTGAAAATACAACCGACGAAATCCTCGGCTACCCTTTTCACCAGCTGGACGAAGAAATACCGGCTTGAGCTCTATGTTAAAGTCGATGACCAAAAAATTTCGACTGTAAGCAACCCTAAGATTTTAGGGGTCACATTCGATAGCCTGCACTCCTTCACTCCGCATACGACCGCAATTGCCGCAAAACTCCAGGACCGCAACAAAATACTCAAAGTGCTAGCCGGCAGCACATGGGGTAAAGATAAAGAAACATTGCTGGCAACCTACAAAGCAATTGGCCGGCCGGTCATAAACTATGCTGCACCGATTTGGGCGCCGGGGACGAACGAGACGCAGTGGAGAAAACTACAGGCCTGTCAGAACACCGCCCTTAGGACTGCGACAGGAAACCTCCTGATGTCAACGGAGCACCACTTGCACAGAGAAGCATCTATGCTACGAGTTAAGGAGCATAATGCTTTGCTGTGCAAGCAGTTCCTGTTGGGATGCCACCGCGCGGAGCAGCCCAGCAGGCACCTCTTAGAAGCCGAACCTCCGCCTAGGCACATCAGGAAGGGAGTACTTTACTACAACTGCACCATACAGCACCATTTAAAACAACCGCTGGACAGGACGGCTTACCGACAGGCGCATGGCGTTCAGCGCCAGGAGTCAGTCAACACCTGCCTAGACTCCCTTCCAGTGAATGGCGTACTCGGAAACAAACCTCCATCAATTGCAGACAGTGACTTCAAGCTGCCTCGAGAGACCCGAGTGATATTAGCACAACTCAGATCTGGATATTGTAGCAGGTTAAACTCCTACATATCCAGACTCGACCCCAGCATACCCAACGTATGCCCTGCATGTGGAGAGTCCCCGCACGACACTAACCACCTCTTCACATGCCCCCTTAAACCTACCCATCTAACCCCCCTCTCCCTTTGGTCCAACCCTGTCGAAACAGCACGTTTCCTGGACCTCCCGTTAGATGACCTCGGCGACTTAAACTAATGATACCTGCCCTAAGCGGGGTTAGCTAGCCGCTACAACAACAACAACAACAACAACAACAATAGAGGAACTTGAGACACAGTTCAGACCTCTAAACCAACGTCAACATCATTCAATCCAGAATAAACCATCACATAGAGAAGAGAGGGAGTACAAACCAAATGTAAGGATACAGAGGAATAATTACCAACCAACTTCATCGATATCCAACAACAACCATCAGGGATACAATGCACGATATAGCCAAATTAATCACCCACATCGAGAAGAGAGGTACCATAATCAGTATAGACCGAACTTCAGCATGCAGAGAAATCAACATCACCAAGCAAAACAGCTACAACCACAACCTGCACCAATACCCATGGACGTGAACGACTCCAGGCAATACATACAGACAACCAGGAATAATAATGCTGTAAGTGCCAATTATAATAATAATTATAGTAATACATATAAGAGAGATAGGACACCTAACTACACTAATCTTCTCCGCAAGATAGGAAATTCGAAAGGATAAATAAAATAAACAGAGAAGATCTAGAATCAGTAGTTGTATCAAATTACGAAGAACGATATGAAACAGGCTGTACTTTTTTAGGCGAGTAAACGGGTTGACCTGCTTACAAACAAAATGCGGCCTAACTGGCACACCCGTTACCTTATTAATCGACACAGGCTCCACTAACAATTACATAAATATAAATTGTAATATAGGAATATCTATTAAATTGAAACCATTTAAAACCAAAACCTTACATGGTTACTCATTCATAAATTCTAAAAAAATAATAACGATGTACGGACATCATTTAACATTTTACGAAATTAGGGAATTAAACGACTTTGACATTATACTCGGAGAACAGAGATTACGCCAAATGAAGGCAGAAATTAATTTATTTAACTATAGTTTGAAGTATAAAAAAAGAAGACTTTAGAAGTAGAACCAAAAATTCATTACACAATAAATAATGAACAATTTAAAGATCAAGTAGAAGAACTAATGAAAAGAAATAATAATACTAATGGAAAGTTGCCCTTTACAACCACAATACAAGTAACTATCAAGACTGAATCAGAAGACCCCATATGGACAAAACAATATCCATATCCCATGTCCGATCACGACTTTGTCAAGAAAGAAATTGAGAAACTTTTTAATGGCGGTATAATACAACCAAGCAAAAGCCCATATAATTCACCTATATGGACTGTTCCAAAAAAGGGTACCGATGACCAAGGGAAACCCAAGCGAAGAATTGTTGTTGATTTCGAAAAAATAGATTCCCATACGATTACTGACAGATATCCAATTCCAGATATTAATATGACAATACAAAACCTTGGAAAAGCAAAGATTTTTTCCAACAAAGGAGAGTCCTATCGGCCGATAACTCTCCTCTCCCCAGTAGCGAAGACGCTTGAGACCTTACTGCTCCCGACATTCACTCACCATCTGCGTCCAGCAGCACATCAGCATGGCTTCCGAAAAGTGCACAGCACCACAACAGCACTTAACACCATAAGCACCCAGGTGGTCAATGGCCTGAACCAAAACCGACCCTGCGCGAGAACTGTCCTGGTAGCACTGGATTTGTCAAAAGCTTTTGACACTGTCAATCATTCAGTGCTACTCAGTGACATTGAGGAATCCTCATTACCGCCGGGGTTGCAGAGGTGGGTCCTGGGCTACCTGAGTGGTCGTCAATCATCGGTCATATTCCGAGGTGAAACATCTAAATTGAGGAAAATTAAACAGGGGGTTCCGCAGGGTGGTGTACTCTCCCCGCTACTGTTTAATTTTTACAACTCGAAGCTCCCTCCTCCACCGGAAGGAGTCTCACTAACCTCGTATGCCGATGATTGCTCGATATTAGCGTCTGGCCAGGATATTGATAGCCTATGTTCGAAAGTGAACGAATACCTCGCCGATCTCTCCCGTTTCTTCACTGCACGACATTTGAAAATACAACCGACGAAATCCTCGGCTACCCTTTTCACCAGCTGGACGAAGAAATACCGGCTTGAGCTCTATGTTAAAGTCGATGACCAAAAAATTTCGACTGTAAGCAACCCTAAGATTTTAGGGGTCACATTCGATAGCCTGCACTCCTTCACTCCGCATACGACCGCAATTGCCGCAAAACTCCAGGACCGCAACAAAATACTCAAAGTGCTAGCCGGCAGCACATGGGGTAAAGATAAAGAAACATTGCTGGCAACCTACAAAGCAATTGGCCGGCCGGTCATAAACTATGCTGCACCGATTTGGGCGCCGGGGACGAACGAGACGCAGTGGAGAAAACTACAGGCCTGTCAGAACACCGCCCTTAGGACTGCGACAGGAAACCTCCTGAATTCACCGGAGCACCACTTGCACAGAGAAGCATCTATGCTACGAGTTAAGGAGCATAATGCTTTGCTGTGCAAGCAGTTCCTGTTGGGATGCCACCACGCGGAGCAGCCCAGCAGGCACCTCTTAGCAGCCGAACCTCCGCCTAGGCACATCAGGAAGGGAGTACTTTACTACAACTGCACCATACAGCACCATTTAAAACAACCGCTGGACAGGACGGCTTACCGACAGGCGCTGAACGCCATTCACCAGGAGTCAGTCAACACCTTCCTAGACTCCCTTCCAGTGAATGGCGTACTCGGAAACAAACCTCCATCAATTGCAGACAGTGAGCTCGAGCTGCCTCGAGAGACCCGAGTGAGACCCCTCTCCCTTTGGTCCAACCCTGTCGAAACAGCACGTTTCCTGGACCTCCGGTTAGATGACCTCGGCGACTTAGACTAATGATACCTGCCCTAAGCGGGGTTAGCGAGCCGCTACAACAACAACAACAACAACAACAACAACAGAGGAACTTGAGACACAGTTCAGACCTCTAAACCAACGTCAACATCATTCAAACCAGAATAAACCATCACATAGAGAAGAGAGGGAGTACAAACCAAATGTAAGGATACAGAGGAATAATTACCAACCAACTTCATCGATATCCAACAACAACCATCAGGGATACAATGCACGATATAGCCAAAATAATCACCCACATCGAGAAGAGAGGTACCACAATCAGTATAGACCGAACTTCAGCATGCAGAGAAATCAATATCACCAAACAAAACAGCTACAACCACAACCTGCACCAATACCCATGGACGTGGACGACTCCAGGCAACACATACAGACAACCAGGAATAATAATGCTTTAAGTGCCAATTATAATAATAATTATAGTAATACATATAAGAGAGATAGGACACCTAACTACACTAATACGACTTCTCCGCAAGATAGGAAATTCGAAAGGATAAATAAATTAAACAGAGAAGATCTAGAATCAGTAGTTGTATCAAATTACGAAGAACAATATGAAACAGGCAGTACTTTTTTAGGCGAGTAAACGGGTTGACCTGCTTACAAACAAAATGCGGCCTAACTGGCACACCCGTTACCTTATTAATTGACACAGGCTCCACTAAAAATTACATAAATATAAATTGTAATATAGGAATATCTATTAAATTGAAACCATTTAAAACCAAAACCTTACATGGTTACTCATTCATAAATTCTAAAAAAAATAATAACGATGTACGGACATCATTTAACATTTTACGAAATTAGGGAAATAAACGACTTTGACATTATACTCGGAGAACAGAGATTACGCCAAATGAAGGCAGAAATTAATTTATTTAACTATAGTTTGAAGTATAAAAAAAGAAGACTTTAGAAGTAGAACCAAAAATTCATTACACAATAAATAATGAACAATTTAAAGATCAAGTAGAAGAACTAATGAAAAGAAATAATAATACTAATGGAAAGTTGCCCTTTACAACCACAATACAAGCAACTATCAAGACTGAATCAGAAGACCCCATATGGACAAAGCAATATCCATATCCCATGTCCGATCACGACTTTGTCAAGAAAGAAATTGAGAAACTTTTTAATGACGGTATAATACAACCAAGCAAAAGCCCATATAATTCACCTATATGGACTGTTCCAAAAAAGGGTACCGATGACCAAGGGAAGCCCAAGCGAAGAATTGTTGTTGATTTCGAAAAAATAGATTCCCATACGATTACTAACAGATATCCAAATCCAGATATTAATATGACAATACAAAACCTTGGAAAAGCAAAGATTTTTTCCACAATAGATTTAGAATCAGGCTTTCATCAAAAATTAATTAAAGAATCTGATCGAGAAAAAACAGCATTCTCTGTCAACGGCGCGAATTATGAATTTATAAGAATGCCATTCGGATTAAAAAATGCACCCTCAATCTTTCAACGTTACATTGACGACATACTAAGAGAATACATTGGAAAGTTCGCATATGTTTATATTGATGATGTGTTAATTTATTCATCTACTGCAGAAGAACATATGGAACACCTTCGGATTATAATCAACGCTTTACATAATGCAAATATGAAAATTTCTGACGAAAAGTCACATTTTTTCCAAGATACAGATAAAACATAATAGGATAACAGTTGATCCAAAAAAATTGAAACAATAAAAAATTACCCACAACCAACAAGTTTAAAAGAGTTGAGATCTTTTCTAGGACTTGCTAGTTATTACAGAAAATTTATTAAAGACTTTGCAAAAATCACTAAACCATTAACTATTCATTTAAGAGGAGAATTAGGTATGATAAAAAAGAACCAAAGTAATAAGATACTTGTGAATTTAGACACAGCAGCTGCAGAAGCTTTAGAAAAAATAAAAAATGCATTACAAGAACAGGTTGAACTTTTCCAACCAGATTTCTCTAAACCTTTTAGTTTAACAACAGATGCAAGCAATGTTGCCATTGGTGCAGTTTTAGCACAAAATCGTCAACCAATTGCATTTATTTCACGCACATTAAATAAAACGGAGCAAAATTATAGTACTAATGAGAAGGAATTATTAGCAATTGTATAGCAGGTTAAACTCCTACATATCCAGACTCGACCCCAGCATACCCAACGTATGCCCAGCATGTGGAGAGTCCCCGCACGACACTAACCACCTCTTCACATGCCCCCTTAAACCTACTCATCTAACCCCCCTCTCCCTTTGGTCCAACCCTGTTGAAACTGCACGTTTCCTGGACCTTCCGTTAAATGACCTCGGTGACTTAGACTGATTATGCCTGCCCTAACCGGGGTTAGCGAAGCCGCTACAATAACAACAACAAAATTAGCAATTGTATGGTCTTTACAAAAACTTAGGAATTATTTATATGGCCGAGAAAAACCCAAATACAAAATTGCACCATACAGCACCATTTAAAACAACCGCTGGACAGGACGGCTTACCGACAGGCGCTGAACGCCATTCACCAGGAGTCAGTCAACACCTTCCTAGACTCCCTTCCAGTGAATGGCGTACTCGGAAACAAACCTCCATCAATTGCAGACAGTGAGCTCGAGCTGCCTCGAGAGACCCGAGTGAGACCCCTCTCCCTTTGGTCCAACCCTGTCGAAACAGCACGTTTCCTGGACCTCCGGTTAGATGACCTCGGCGACTTAGACTAATGATACCTGCCCTAAGCGGGGTTAGCGAGCCGCTACAACAACAACAACAACAACAACAACAACAGAGGAACTTGAGACACAGTTCAGACCTCTAAACCAACGTCAACATCATTCAAACCAGAATAAACCATCACATAGAGAAGAGAGGGAGTACAAACCAAATGTAAGGATACAGAGGAATAATTACCAACCAACTTCATCGATATCCAACAACAACCATCAGGGATACAATGCACGATATAGCCAAAATAATCACCCACATCGAGAAGAGAGGTACCACAATCAGTATAGACCGAACTTCAGCATGCAGAGAAATCAATATCACCAAACAAAACAGCTACAACCACAACCTGCACCAATACCCATGGACGTGGACGACTCCAGGCAACACATACAGACAACCAGGAATAATAATGCTTTAAGTGCCAATTATAATAATAATTATAGTAATACATATAAGAGAGATAGGACACCTAACTACACTAATACGACTTCTCCGCAAGATAGGAAATTCGAAAGGATAAATAAATTAAACAGAGAAGATCTAGAATCAGTAGTTGTATCAAATTACGAAGAACAATATGAAACAGGCAGTACTTTTTTAGGCGAGTAAACGGGTTGACCTGCTTACAAACAAAATGCGGCCTAACTGGCACACCCGTTACCTTATTAATTGACACAGGCTCCACTAAAAATTACATAAATATAAATTGTAATATAGGAATATCTATTAAATTGAAACCATTTAAAACCAAAACCTTACATGGTTACTCATTCATAAATTCTAAAAAAAATAATAACGATGTACGGACATCATTTAACATTTTACGAAATTAGGGAAATAAACGACTTTGACATTATACTCGGAGAACAGAGATTACGCCAAATGAAGGCAGAAATTAATTTATTTAACTATAGTTTGAAGTATAAAAAAAGAAGACTTTAGAAGTAGAACCAAAAATTCATTACACAATAAATAATGAACAATTTAAAGATCAAGTAGAAGAACTAATGAAAAGAAATAATAATACTAATGGAAAGTTGCCCTTTACAACCACAATACAAGCAACTATCAAGACTGAATCAGAAGACCCCATATGGACAAAGCAATATCCATATCCCATGTCCGATCACGACTTTGTCAAGAAAGAAATTGAGAAACTTTTTAATGACGGTATAATACAACCAAGCAAAAGCCCATATAATTCACCTATATGGACTGTTCCAAAAAAGGGTACCGATGACCAAGGGAAGCCCAAGCGAAGAATTGTTGTTGATTTCGAAAAAATAGATTCCCATACGATTACTAACAGATATCCAAATCCAGATATTAATATGACAATACAAAACCTTGGAAAAGCAAAGATTTTTTCCACAATAGATTTAGAATCAGGCTTTCATCAAAAATTAATTAAAGAATCTGATCGAGAAAAAACAGCATTCTCTGTCAACGGCGCGAATTATGAATTTATAAGAATGCCATTCGGATTAAAAAATGCACCCTCAATCTTTCAACGTTACATTGACGACATACTAAGAGAATACATTGGAAAGTTCGCATATGTTTATATTGATGATGTGTTAATTTATTCATCTACTGCAGAAGAACATATGGAACACCTTCGGATTATAATCAACGCTTTACATAATGCAAATATGAAAATTTCTGACGAAAAGTCACATTTTTTCCAAGATACAGATAAAACATAATAGGATAACAGTTGATCCAAAAAAATTGAAACAATAAAAAATTACCCACAACCAACAAGTTTAAAAGAGTTGAGATCTTTTCTAGGACTTGCTAGTTATTACAGAAAATTTATTAAAGACTTTGCAAAAATCACTAAACCATTAACTATTCATTTAAGAGGAGAATTAGGTATGATAAAAAAGAACCAAAGTAATAAGATACTTGTGAATTTAGACACAGCAGCTGCAGAAGCTTTAGAAAAAATAAAAAATGCATTACAAGAACAGGTTGAACTTTTCCAACCAGATTTCTCTAAACCTTTTAGTTTAACAACAGATGCAAGCAATGTTGCCATTGGTGCAGTTTTAGCACAAAATCGTCAACCAATTGCATTTATTTCACGCACATTAAATAAAACGGAGCAAAATTATAGTACTAATGAGAAGGAATTATTAGCAATTGTATAGCAGGTTAAACTCCTACATATCCAGACTCGACCCCAGCATACCCAACGTATGCCCAGCATGTGGAGAGTCCCCGCACGACACTAACCACCTCTTCACATGCCCCCTTAAACCTACTCATCTAACCCCCCTCTCCCTTTGGTCCAACCCTGTTGAAACTGCACGTTTCCTGGACCTTCCGTTAAATGACCTCGGTGACTTAGACTGATTATGCCTGCCCTAACCGGGGTTAGCGAAGCCGCTACAATAACAACAACAAAATTAGCAATTGTATGGTCTTTACAAAAACTTAGGAATTATTTATATGGCCGAGAAAAACCCAAATACAAAATTGAAAAGGTGGAAAAATTTAATCGAAGAATATGGTGCTAAGTTAGTCTATAAACCTGGACACCAGAATGTCGTTGCAGATGCGCTTTCGCGTCAGCAAATCAACAATACAACAAATTGTTCCGATCACTCACTACAAAGTTCCCCTGTCGAAACTATGAAAAAAGTTAAACAACCACTTAACTCTTTCAAAAATCAAATAATTATTTTACAAGATAATGAAAGGAATGAAGTCCTCAATCAAACAATATTTCCCGGGCAATTTAGACACACAATATTTTATAAAGATACCCCGGATTTACTATCTAAACTTAAAGATGTAGTTAATCCAAAAGTTACTAATGCGATGAAGATAGATGAGGAAATACTTTTTCACTTAAAAGAAGAAATTATCTACGCCTTCCCAAACTATATCCTGGTGCTAGCCCAAAATAAGTTAAATGACGTAACTTCTATAAACGAACAAAGAGAAATCGTCACACAAACACATCAACGTGCTCACAGGAACTACAAAAATAATAAGCAAGAAATATTGTTGTCCCATTACTGGCCCAATATTAAAGAAATGTGTCGTAAACTAGTCGTAGACTGTGAAATATGTCTACAGCACAAATACGAAAGAAAACCAAATAAACAACCTATAGGAAAAACTCCAATACCAACTCGAGTAGGAGAATATATACAAATGGACATATTTCATATAAACAATATGCTGTATCTTAGCTCAATAGATAGGTACTCCAAATATTGTTATTTACGAAAACTAAATACAAAGATAGATTGCCATGAATCCATAGAAGAAATACTCACACAAGTTTACCCAAATGCTAAATATCTCATGACTGATAACGAAAGTATATTTAATGGAAACATAGTAAAATCTTTATACAATAGATTAGATATAATACATTCAGTTACTCCAGTACACCATTCAACTTCCAACGCTCAAGTAGGACGGTTACATAGCACAATTATAGAACTTTGTCAAAGTTTAGCAGCTGAAAACAAACCGCGCCTGTTGAAGAAATTTTCAACGCTGTTCGAGAATACAATAGGACTATTCACTCTTCCACAGGACACAAACCTGAAGACATATTTTTATATATCTTGGAGCAAAAACAGGATAAACTACTAAAATATCATAACAAAAGCAGAAAATATATAACATATAAAACAGGTGATATTATATATAGCAAGACAGATCGACGTAATAAGCTTGCAACAAAATATAATAAACACAAAGTAAAATAAGATCGCGGAGACACGATTTTGACAGTGAGGGGAAAGGTTATACATAAAGATAACATTAGGAAGCAAAGTACACAATGCTTTTTTTTTTGTTGGCTTCATTTGCATTTGCTGAAAAGATAACAAACCTTTCAGGTAGAAGATATATTTTAACCGAAACGGACGACGTTTACCATATACATATAATAGCTCAGCCAAACAATAACAAACACAATTAATTTTGCGAAAAGAGGTCTTTTTTATTCAGGCACTCTTAACCTTAAAGATATTAAAGAAATCATTAAAACAGAATCATATGACATTCCAATAATAAATATCTTAGAATACTCCAATATCCACGTGTGTATTTTTAATAGTGCCATTGTGACAATTTATAAATATCCAATAATAACCAATAAATGTAAAATGTATAATTTAATTCCATTAGCATTTAAACACGGAAAATTTGAGCTAAAAATAAAATTGCTAAATGTAATAATAATTTCACAAATCTATCAAATTGTAAAAATTATATAGGAACTAATATCTGCAAAATAGAATTAAAAGATAAATGTACAATCCCATTATTATTGAACCAAAAAGCTCAATGTAACGTGATACAGGAAATAATAATCCTTTACAAATATAAGATCATGGTAATATTATAGTTGATAATGTTCATATATGGAATGTGCAGAAAATAAATGGTCCACATTTAATCCAATATGACCATAGCACTACCATTGATAATAAAACATTTATAAACCATGAACAAGAAATAAAAGATATAATCCATGCTCATGAAAATGAAAAAATAGAAATATTGAATATATTATCTTCTGAAAGTAATTATAAATTTAGTAATATACAAAAAATGTACAAGTTCTTAATACCTATAGAAGAACATCCCTTTAAATTTATTTTATATCTTATTTTAATTAGTATAATATTAGTTTTAATCGTGTATTCATGTGTAAAAATATATATCTATCGACAAGTATTGTACAAACAAATAACCAACGTAAAAGAAATTTCGAAGAAAAATTCGAAACAAAATTACGCCGACTTCAGTCATAGATGTCTCGAAATGAGGACATTTCATTTTAACACGGGGGAGAGTTAACGACATAGCCGCACACCGCATACATATGTGCATACATACAAACATACACATGTACATACATACATACATATCATAAATACTTATATATAAGTGACATAACACTTATTAGACATAAATACATAAAACCAAAATAAGCATATGTAAACATATCTATCAGCTAACACACTTGAAATGTACAACACACATTGTAAAATATAAATATAAGAGATAAGAACATATAACAATAGAAATGCACTATCAATAACAACCCAAATATAACAATAGAAATGCACTATCAATAACAACCCAAATATAACAATAGAAATGCACTATCAATAGTAACCCAAATATACCAATAGAAACGAATAGTTCTATCTGTTAGTAAACAGATAACTATCGATACAGCTCAATAGTATAAGTAGCACTAAGATTTATGTTAGTTAGTCTAAAGATTATGAATAAAGAACACGCACTTCGGCGTAGTGAAAACATATTTCTTTTTCTCATATCGTAAAAACGATAATAACTCGCTCCATGCGATGGCTTGCCTCCACCCGAAACCGATGTGATTAAATTTTCTACCTCCTCCAGTTTCGACCCGACCGCTGTCTTATTTTCGTCGAAACTGAAAGGGTAGTCCTGAAAGAGGTCTACCGAACCTCTTTTCTCTAACAAACGCGACGCCGTAATCGATTTCCTCATGGCTTCGACCGTACTGATTGGATGGCCGCGTGCCTCCATCTCGTACGCGAGCTCATCTTGGGACAACCGATTTATTTCCATGTTAAAATAAAAAAAAAAATAAACTCGAAAAACAAAAAAAAAACAAGGAAAAAAACCAAAAAGAAAATATTTATTAAAAAAAAAAAGAAAAAAATTGTTTAATTATAATCAAAATTATAAAAGCTATTACCTTAATGTTATTTCCGCGTTGGCCTATACTGGCACAACAAAAGACCCTATTACGTAAACAACAAAAGAGCCTAACCACAAGAAACACAAAAAAAAATTAATAAAAACCAGATATATTGTCTACGTTGGCAACACAATAATTATCCAAAACAATTTTTTTTTTATTAAAAAAATAAATTTAAGCAAAAACATTTAAAAAAACCACAAAAATTCTTAATTAACAAAAAAAAAACAAAAAAACATAACTTAATTTGACACGACCACTACTGGTCACTTTCGGCCCAGTCTCAACACACTTGACCAACAATTTTCTACGCCTAGATAAAACACACAAATGCTCGGCTAATGTGAGCAGAAACAAAATAGAAACTGCTAATTTGCTAAGCGGAACGAACTCACCGAACTCCTTTGTACTAACTACATATGTACAACTTAATCTCCTGATGGGTCTGGGTTCGACTCCCAATCTCTCCTTCCTGTAGTACCCTACTAATAATACTAAAGAAAAATAGAAAATTGTTAATAATTATATAAACAAAACCAACAGCACAAAACGCCACTCCAAAATTCACTGAGACAAAAATAGCAAAAATTTATCAAAATAAAAATAAAAAAAAAATTTAAATATTTTAAATATTGTCACCTCCACTTTCAATCAAAAACAATATGTATATACTTATGTGTATACGTACATACGTGTATACCTACAGTGGTTGTTGGTTAAAGCCTACCAACAACCACACTACCCACTGAACAAACGAATCTCCGCACAAAGAGGAAGGTGACAACACAAACTAACAGAGCGACCGGCCAGCTAAGTGGAGACGGCGTGGGTCGCTAGCTAAGTACACTAACAAAACTATTCGCAAAGAAGGAAAACAACAAAAAATGAATTTTACTAACGCTGGTATAAACAAATGCACGTCAACAATTAAGCAACGATATAAAACAAAATAAACAAAATATATTTTTGGGGTGCACCCGAGGTGTGGTTCAACCAAACTGGTTACGAACCCACTCGCACTACTCCCGTGCTGCCGGGGGTAACTTTAACCCGCCTGTATGACTGGGCTCTGGGTGCGGGATGCTAGAGGGATGGGTGAGGACGAACAGAGGGAATGACACTGTCGGCACGACAAAAAAAAAAACGTAATAAAAAAATAAATAAACAAAATGATACTCAGGGTCTCTCATTTGGGTGTGGGTACCCTACTTCAGTGCTCCTCCGGTGATGTCTCCAAACTCTGGTTCCGCCACTAAGCACGGCAAAAGCAATAACGACTCCGTTGCACTAAACCAAAAAAACCTCGCACTGGGCTTCAACTGTCCTTTCTATAATTTCCCATGCACTTATATTACTTCCAAAAAACACAAATACGCTCGTCTGCGCAAAAAGGATGTTCTCACTTTCATAGATTATTAGAATCTGATCCGGCACGCACTTACGAGCCAGGCCGCAAGCTACGCGTTGGTCTTCAGAATTCTTAGGCGAGTGTGTATTGGTGCCCAATCATTTGGCGCCGCCCCCATTACCCAAAGGGACAGAGTTGTAGAGCGCACGCCACCATGGCACACCAAGTACACTGGGATAATTTTCTCCTCGCCGTATAAAAAGAAAGGCGACACCCCTTTTTACGGAATACCCGCGCAAAGCATTCCGTTTCCCTAATATTTGTTAGTGGAGGAACCGTTTTGACAAACATCTCCTTTTGGAGACTTCTACCATTGGGTAGGCACACACCGAGTGCAACCGTGCCAACAATTCATGGCTTTGAATTATACAATTATTTGCCGACAGATGCCACTGCCAACGCTTGGAGTGAAAGGAATATTAGGCAAAACAAAGGAAATGAACAAACAAACACCAAAGAAGTTTTTGTTGCGGCCAGTACGCGAAAACGCACGTAAAGTTGCTTTTGCAATCTTTCTCCAAATGCGAGTGCACCAGGCAATTTTCGCAGTAGTTGTTGTCTTTAATTTATTGGATGAGTGCATAAGTTCGTGCCCGATTCCGCTGGATGCCGTACGAATCGTTTGAGAGTGGCGCTCGTGAAAGAAATATATACATATTATATATCGTTGGAAAGGTGACAGTCCGAACTGTAAATCAAGCATAAAATAACTTCATTTTGATTTGAGTTGCTTAGTGAAAAGACGCATGGAAGATGAACAACGAAAAAGATCATATGCGTCATATTATGTTATACGAATTCCGCAAAGGAAAAACAGTGGGCGCTGCAACTAAAGATATTCGCGAAGTTTATTTGGACCGTGCTCCAGCACTCCGCACAGTAAAGAAATGGTTCGCGAAATTTCGTTCTGGAGATTTTAACCTCGAAGATCAGCCTCGCAGTGGACGGCCTTCTGAGCTTGATGACGATGTTCTAAGGACTTCAGTTGCGAATAACTCACGTATTTCGACGGAAGAGGTTGCCAGTGAATTGAACGTCAACAAATCAACTGCGTTTCGTCGTTTAAAAAAGGTTGGGTACACTTTGAAGCTCGATACATGGGTGCCACATCAGTTGAGTGAAAAGAACAAAGTGGACCGTATGTCAACAGCAGTTTTTTTGCTTCGACGGATCAAAAACGAACCTTTTTTGGATCGGCTCGTGACTGGTGGTGAAAAATGGGTCCTGTACAACAATGTTCAACGCAAAAGAACATGGAATCAGGCACACGAAGGGGCGGAACCGATGTCGAAAGGTGGATTGCATCCGATGAAGGTACTGCTGTGCATTTGGTGGGATATCCGAGGCGTGATCTATTTTGAGCTCTTGCCAGCTGGAGAAACGACCACTGCCAACAAGTATTGTCAGCAACTGGTCGAATTGAAGAAAGCAATTGATGAAAAACGTCCGATTTTGGCCAATCGCAAAGGAGTTCTTTTCCATCATGACAACGCCAGGTCACATGTTGCAAAACCGACCCTGGCCAAACTGAAGGAGATGAATTGGGAAATCATGCCGCATCCCCCATATTCACCCGACATTGTACCTTCTGATTATCATTTGTTTCGATCGCTGCAGAAAAATTTGAATGGAAAAAAATTTAAAAATGTGGAAGACGTCAAAAACCACCTTGACACCTTTTTCAACGAGAAACCGCGCGATTTCTATGAATCAGGCATCCGTAAATTGGTTGAACGTTGGGAGTGGATTGCCGAACATGATGGCGAATACATAAATGATTAATAAAAGCGCTTTCTTCAAAAAATTTCAATTTTAGTTTGCACTTGAAATCAGGCACGAACTTTTGCACTCATCCAATACTTGTTCCGGTCTGAGACGGATAGTTCTCGAAATTTGACGCACGTTATCATCGAGTGGTTTGATTGGCATAGCTTACATGAAACTTGCCTTTTATTTTGAGTATGGAACGATTGGGTTTTGTTCCGATAATTGAGTGTTGGGGACCGCTGGTGCCCGTTGGGGGTAGCTGGGCTGACTGATTTTCGGCTCATTGGGTCTGTAAGTGCTGAGTCGATCCACGACCTCGTACCGAACTATCAGAAATCGGTCCATTTCTGACCATCGAGGTAACTCTTTCCTAGAGTTGAGTGATTGCTCCCAGAGAGCTAGTGTTTCATCCGGTAGTTTTGAGGAGCAGAGGTTGACAAGCATTGGGTCCCACCTTTCTGTAGATATTCCAATTGCCTGTAAGGTAGGAAGACAATTATTTATTGTTGTCTGGATCTGTTGAATCTTTTCTCCGTTCTCTGTGTGGGCAGGTTGGATGTTAAACAACGTCTTTATTTGGCCATCCACTACGATTCTTCTATTTTCGTACCGTGCCTTGAGTGCATCCCATGCTAACGAGAAATTGTGGCCACAAAGTGGGTAATTTTTGATGAGGAGTGCAGCTTTACCTCTTGTTTTCTGTCTCAAGTGGTATAGTTTCTGAACTTCTACACTGCTGTGGACATGTCCCTAAATGAGGGCCAATCTTCATATCTTCCATAGAAGACTTCTGTGTCACATGCAGGAAGAATCCATATTTTGTTTGGATTTGGCCAAGAAGCTCACTTATTCGGATTTTCGTGAGCATTGCGCTGTCATTTGTGGTCTCGTAGGCCTCTGTGCATGCTTAGCGTGTCTTCTCATCTTTCACGTTGCTCATTTGTAGGTTTTGGTTGGCTGCCTCCACTAGTTCCATGTGCCTTTCCAGATGATCCTTGAAAATTTTAAGGGCTGCTTCGGAGTGAGTCTTTTCACTGGTGTTCCACCATTTACTGCAGAATTTTTCCATTCTGGATAGCTCATATAAAAATTTTTTATGCAACTGGGAGAATTCCTCTTCTTCCGCCTGGGATTTCGAGCGAGTTTGGGGTCCTGTAAGGGGGTGGAGGGATTGGGGTTTCTCCATTTTGTCCTCCATTGTGAGATATTGATTTTATAAAATTTTAATATAAAATATTTATTTATATTTATATATATGTATATATATATTATTTTTAATTAATTTATTTACTGGGTTTTTATTACACCTTTTTTGTATGCTGGGTGCTTTGCTTAGCTTATACGAGTATGTACGTATGTATACTTATGTACATACGTATCTTTGGCCGGTTGCTATTGTAAATAGCGAAGAAGTGGAAATTGCCGGAATATGAAAAAAACACTTTATGTATATATATGTATGTACAATATGTACATGTACCACGGTTGGGTAGCGGTGACTCGCTATGAGGTGGTGACTTTGGGCAGTGTAACATGTTTACACTGGTCCGGTTCTGGGCCCGTTGGAATGAGTTTCGGTCCAGTTGGGGTGTATTACCGAGAATATATATATACTTTGGAGGATGTATGAGGGCTTCTGGTTCTTTTCGAAGGTGTTTTTGGACCAGTTGGTGTATGTAAAGGGGGAGTTTATATACGTGAGGGGATATATAATAAGCGGTTTTTTGTATTAAATATATACTTTTGATGTGGAAAGCAGGCGTTTTTCATATATACGTGTTAATATATTATATATGAGCGCTGTTATATTCGGTAAATGATAAGTAGAGGGTTTTCATTTACGGACTTTTGGGACCCGCTATGTATATTATATATTGTGAGAATGAAATAGCTTAGTGGATTTTGTAATTTTGCGCAAACGTAGTAAAACTTTTTATTTTATTATTATTATTTTTTGAGATCTGTATGTATATGTATGATGAGGAGGTATCATACACCGTTTGGCAAAATCCGCTAAACTTAATGCAATATGCAATCGAGTGAGAGAGTGGGACTTACTTTGACATCCGGACTTATTACAAACCTCTTATGAATGTTCTGGGAATGGGACGGGGGAGTGATGTATTCTATGTAGTGCTGGTGTTCCAGTGTTGTTGAGGTTTTGATTATGTCCTCTGTGGCTTATTAACGTAAACGTGTGTATTTTGTTTCGTGCTTGCTTGTGGTAATTTTTGTAAACATTCATATATTTTAAAATTTTATTAAATTCTTTTGTTTCTTTTTTTTATGTATTTTATTTTCCACTTATTTTTTTGTGATTTTTTTTTGGTCACTGCATATATGTAATTGTAGATGTATGTATGTACATATATATATTTTTTTTTCCGTTTATAATTTTTCTTTTCACTGCTTTTTATGTTGTTTTGTTATGTTTTATGTCACTGCATGTACATAGCAGTGAAAAGAAAAATTATTATATATATATTTTTGTTTTGTTTTAGTTTTCTATTTAATTGTTTGGTATGTATTTGGTAGCACAGCACTTGCACTGTGTGTATGTATTTTTTGGTTCTACTTATGTAAGTATATCGAAAACTTTTATGTTTTATATGTATATATATATAAATTTTGTTTTTTGGTCACTTATTAATTTAATTTTGAATGTTTTATATGTATCTTCACACCGCACTTTTTTTTGTTTTGTTTTTTTTTGCTGTTTTTGGCCGGTCACAGCACTCACCAACTTATTAATTTAATTTTCCACGCCCGAGTTAGGAGAACACGAGTTTTCGCTCGCTATGCTTTAATTCGCCGATTGCGTTAATTTTTTGTAAAAATTTATGTAATTTTTTGTAAAAATTTATTTAATTTTTAATATAAAATATTTTTGTATATATATATATATATATATATATATATTCTTTTTTTTAGTGTTCTTTCCGATAATTGGGTTTCGGCACCATGTATAAATCAGCTACTTGTTGTATTTATTTATTATTTGTTTTTCCGCATGTAATTAAAACACTTTTTTTCTTTAAATATTTATCGTCAATTTTATTTTATTTATGTTCTTTTGTTTTATATTATATTTTTTAGGGGACACTACTGTCAAGGTTTTGCGAGCGAATAAATGATTATTATAATTAAAATTACAATTACATACATATTTATACATTTTTTGTTTTGCTTTTTCTTTTAGAGTAGTTACGGAAGTAGGGTTGCTGTTGAGTATTTTTGGAATGGGAGTTATTCAAGTTTCGGTTGAATAAAATATTATATTAATTTTGTTGAGAAATATGAAAATAATAATGTTCCTTTTAGTAAATTAAAAAACGCGTTTTCTTTTCTCAATATATTGTATTACACTGTGTTTATTTATTTCTTATTAAACGCACATCTATACAAACGTATGGTATTGAGTTAAGCAAGCGATTGAACATAAAAAAACTGTAAGCTTATTTATATCATACATAGAAATTTCGGTTTTCCGTTTCTTTCTTCAATCTACTTTGTTTTACAGGAATTGGAATTCCAGTGGATACAGGGTGAGTATTTTATATTAAACAATTCAAGGTGAGTATTTAAAATATGTATTTAATTTCTATTATTTTTATTATTCTATGTATTTAATTTCTTAATTTAAAATTGTATGAGGTCGACACTCATGTCTTCAACATGCCGGCGGGCCTGCGGCGACGTGACCTGCACTAAGTCTTCCAGCTGTTGCAGTGTTTTTCGGGCTTGGTTTACCAACCCACGAATTCGTTGCTGGAGGGCAGGTGGTTCGCTGTTTCGCCGAGTTCTTTCGTTGGCTGCGCTTCGCTTTGCCTTGCGCTTCGGTTTCGGCTCAGTGGTGCCCTTGTGACGATTCTCCCGTGGTTCGGTGGGTAGCTTGAACGTAACCTGCTTTCGGCTGTGATGCGGTGCGCGCTCTGTAAGCTCACGCGAAGATCGGTGAAGCAGCGTGTGATGGGCTAGTCCGCATCGACGACAACTGTCTGGGGAGTCGCATGATCCGGTGGTGTGGGAAGTCGCTAGACAGTTGATGCAATAGCGATGTGCCTTTGCAGACTCGTGCCTCTCGTCGGGCGTCATCGCCAGGAAAGCACGACAATATCGTAGGGATTGCGGGCGGCAGCATAAGCGACACTTGCGGAAGTCGAGTATTCTGTAATGATTGTAAAGTGTCGAAAAACGTTATAAGTTTGAGATACTTGTGTAGAGGGTCTCGTATAAATTTGAGAGAGAGGAGAGTATATGTTTGGAGGGAAATATGCTACGCTGGTGGTAGAACGCAGAGTTTAGTGATGTTGCGAGTGACTATACCGCTTTGAGTGCGAATGTCGACTACGCGGACATTTTGATCGGGGGCGAGATGGAGATTTACAATTCGACCTAACTTCCACTCGTTCGGTGGTAGAAGGTCATCTTTAATGATGACGAGATCTCCTGCACGGAGATTGGATTCCTGTCCTTTCCATTTGTATCGTTTGTGTAATTCTTGCAAATATTCTGTCTTCCATCGTTTGCTGAATTGGTGGTGTAGAACTTTCAGCCTTTGCCATTTGTTTATCAATGACAGGTTTTCTGAGCTTGGTTCTGGGATTGAGTGTATGGGGGCTCCGCGGAGGAAATGACCTGGTGTTAGAGCGTTCAGATCATCGGGGTCTTGCGACATTGGGGAGATCGGTCTGGAGTTTAAGACCGCTTCAATGCGCACGAGAAGCGTAGTGAATTCCTCGAATGTGAACTTATGATTGTTCGCGATTTTCGCGAAGTGGATTTTGAAACTCTTCACTGCTGCTTCCCAGAGTCCTCCCATGTGGGGTGCATATGGTGGAATAAATTGCCAGGTGAGGCCATGGACGGTATATTTCCTGCTGATGTCTTCAGATATCTCTCCTAGAAATGCGATGAGGTCCTTATTGAGACTACGCTTTGCTCCAATAAATGTTCGTCCATTGTCTGACATCATTTTACATGGTATACCGCGTCTGCCGACGAAACGAGCAAATGCGGCTTTGAACGCTTCAGTACTTAAATCTGAGCAGAGTTCAAGGTGTATGGCCTTTGTGACAAAACATACAAAAACACAAACATAAGCCTTTGAGTAGGATGCTGTTCGGAGAGTTGACGTTTTTCCAGAAAGGGTCCAGCGAAGTCAACGCCTGTAGTTTGAAATGGAAGTGAGTAGGTTGTGCGCTCGGGGGGTAGTGCTGCCATCATTTGTGACTTCGTGTTTTGTTTATATAGGGTGCAAGGCTTACAATGAAAAATGCAAGTTTTTATTTTCTGCTTCAGACGGGGGATATAGTATTCTTGCTGGATCATGCGAATCATTAATTGCTTTTCGGCATGAAGTAATGTTGAGTGTAGGAAGGCGAGAATGAGAGTACAGAGTCTTGAGTCGCTCGGGATGATGATCGGATGGCGCTCATTATAGCTAAGGGCAGCGTAACGGAGACGTCCATTCACGCGTAACACCCCTGCTTTGTCTAAGAACGGGTTGAGCGTTAAGAGAGGGTCCTTCTTATTGATTGGCTTGGACGCTGAGAGAGTGGAGATCGTATTACCGTAGTGTTGATACTGAGCGTTCCGAATGAGCAACGTTTTTGCTTGGTTCATTTCATCTTGGGTAATGCAGCGTGAGGAAGGGGCTGGCAACCCTTTTGCCTTGTTTACGAATCTCAGCATGTAACCTACTACTCTGAGTGCCCTTGGATAGGATGAGAAGCGTTCCAACAGATCGATGTTTTCGGCTGCGTGATGTGCATCTGCTTGTCGCTGTTCTGGTGGAGAGGAGTGCGAGGTGGCAGTTTTCGGCCAGAAGTCTGATGGTTTGGTTAACCATTCTGGACCGGACCACCATAGAGGGGAGTTGACAAGCTCCTGAGGTTTGATACCACGCGTACCTAAATCAGCTGGATTGTGAGAGGTGGGGACGTGTCGCGTTATTCACGTTTTGTAAAATCTCCGAGATTCTATTGGATACATATGTTTTCCATGTCCATGGAGGTTTTTCCAACCAAGCTAGTACGATGGAGGAATCACTCCATAAAGTTAGCTCGTGAGGTGGCAGATCGAGTTGAGTTTGTATCTGCTTTACTAACCTTGTGAGAAGTACTGCCCCACAGAGTTCCAGTCTCGGGAGTGAAACCGTTTTAAGGGGAGCAACTTTGCTTTTAGCAGCGAGTAAGTGGGATGTCGTAGATCCGTTGTGCTGAGTGCGTAGATATACGCACGCGCAGTACGCCTTTTCGGAGGCGTCAGAAAATCCGTGTATTTGGATAACGCCTTCCGGGAAGAATTCTACCCAACGTGGAATCCTTATTTCGGTGATAGCCATGAGATTATTCCGAAACGAGTTCCATTTGAGAAGCGAGAGTGGCTTGACTGTTTCGTCCCAGTCTGTTCCTTCCATCCAGAGCTGTTGAAGTAGGGTTTTGCCAGTTATCATTATAGGCGATAGCCATCCTGCCGGGTCAAAAAGCTTCGCGACTGCTGACAATATTTGCCTTTTTGTGGCAGTGTTTGTGTCAGGAAGGGGGTCAATGGAATATGAGAATGTATCTGTCAATGCATTCCATCTAATTCCGAGAGTTTTTGTAGTGCTCGTATCATGAAATTGCAGAAATTCTGAGTCTAGGAGATGGGTTTCGGGTATTTCGTTCAACAGTGATCTGTGATTTGCTGTGATTTTTCTGAGCGGGAATCCGGCGGATTTGAGCACTTCGATTGTTTGAGATACTGACGCTTTTGTTGAGTTCAGATCGTGTCCGCCGGATAGTATGTCGTCAACATAAGTTTCGTTGACTAAAATTTTTGCGACTTGTGGGAATTTTGGTTTGGAGTCTTCAGCCAGCTGATGGAGTGTTCTTATGGCTAGGTATGGTGCACAGCTCACACCAAACGTTACTGTTTTTAGTTTATAGTCTTCTACTGGGCTACTTGGGGATTTGCGAAAGAGAATCCGTTGGAAGTCTTGGTCTTCCTTGTGGACATATATCTGGCGATACATTTTTTCAATATCGCCGTTAAAAACATACTTATATAACCGCCACCTGATTATTACGAGCATTAGATCGTTTTGCAGTATGGGGCCACTATGCAGTACGTCGTTTAGGGAGAGACCTGAGTGAGAGTGTTTAGACGCATTGAATACCACTCGGACTTTAGTGGTTTTGCTATCGGGTTTTATTACAGCGTGATGTGGCAGATAAAATGAGAAGTATTTGCCGTCCCGTATAATTTCTTGGGCATTCGTTCGCTCGCTCCATATGGTCGAGTGTTTGGTACTCTTCTAGGACCTCTGCATAGATCTTTTGGAGATCCGGTTTTTTCTCCAGGTTTCGTTCGATGCTGATGTATTGCTGCTGAGCTGAGAGTCCTAAAGCCATCGAGTTGGGAAATTCCGGTTTGAAGGGGAGTTTTACCACATATCGACCGTCATTTCTCCGGTAAGTGGTATTCCGATAGAGGTCCTCGCAGATAGTGTCTTCATCCGTCTGTGTCTGGGCTCCTGGCACTTCTTCCTGTTCCCAGAATTTCTTCAGCAAATCACCTAAGGGGTCGGCCATGGTCTCGATTACTTGCGTACTGAGTGAAGTAATCGGTTGTGCTACAGGTCCGCTTAAAATCCATCCAAAAATGGTATTCTGGGCTATGAGGCTTCCACCGATGTCGTTTTTAAGGCCTGGGATTAGTATTTTCGGTAGGATATCACTACCGACTACCATGTCGATTCTTGCTGGAGCGAAGCAGCTAGGGTCTGCTAAAGGTAGGGAGGCATATCGTTTTATATCAAGATATGTGATCTTGAATGACGGCAAGAATTGGGTTAGCTGTGGCAGTATAATCGCTTGAGTTGCGATTTTTATTTTGCTATCGTTGGAGCAAATTGTTAATGAGCAAATTTTATTTGAATTCTGTACCGTGTGTCCGCCCATTCCTAGAATCTCGTAGTGAGTTTTTGTGGTGGGAAGTCCTAGTAATTTTTGCACACGAGAGGTTATGAAGGTTTTTTGAGACCCTTGGTCTACGAGTGCTCTTATTAGAGTTATTTCTCCTTTATGGAGAATCGGGATGATTGCTGTGGGAAGCAATGTTCTTTCTCTTTCTCCTCTTTTTGAGTAGAGTTTGACGCTTTTGCTGCCTGTTGAGAGGTACAGGGCCGTTCTTCGTCAATTGCCACTTGGGATGTGACAGTTTTTCTTGAGAATCTTTGAGTGTTAGCTGTTTGGCTATTATTAGAGTAGTGGAGGAGTGAGTGATGCCTTTTTTGGCAGTATACGCATGTAAAATTGCTCTTACAATCTCTCTCGATGTGAGAACACGCCAAACAATTTCTACAATAATTGTGATCTTTTATGAACTTGTTCCGATCGGGGACGGAAAGTTCTCTAAATTTGACGCACATCATCATAGAATGGTTTAAATTACAGAGTTTGCACGATACTGGTCTTCTTGACTCAGTATGTAGTGTGTGCATTTTATTCCTATTCAGGAAGGTGGAGTTATGTGTCGGCCTGTGAGTTTGCCTAGGGATGGAGTCTGGAATTTGAGGTTTCGGAGTTTTTGGATTGAGTTTTTCCAAAACTTTAAAACGAGTGGTCAAGAAGTTGCTCATTTCAGACCAGAGGGGTAGGTCTCTTCTGTTGCAAACTTGCTGTTCCCATAGAGACAGGGATTCTCGAGGTAATCGAGAAGTGCATATACGCACCAAGAGTGGGCTCCAGTCGAGTGTGGAGATTTGGTGAGATTTGAGAATGGAGAGACTGTTCGTTATCGTAAGATGGAGCTTTTGAATTTGCTCCGCGCTCTCCACTGGGATTTTTTTGAGATTTAATAGGGTATCTATTTGGTTATCTACTAGTAACCGGAGGTTTTCATATCGGGCTGAGAGTGCTTGCCACGCAAGCTCGAAATTCAAGTCGCTTACCGAATACTGTTGAATTACCCGTGCTGCTTCTCCCCGTGTCTTCGTCTTCAGGTAAAACAACTTTTGCGCATTCGATAGCATGGGGTGTTCTAAATATACTGCTGTGAAAAGGTCTCGGAAGGCGGGCCATTCTTCAGAGCCTCCATAAAATGGACTTGTGTCACATGCAGGTACTTTAAGGTAGTGTTGTGAATTGGGGTGGGGTTGAGATTGCGCTGTGGGCTGCGCTTGGCTTGTTAATGTGGGGGTTTCCGGTTTATTAAATCCTTCCAGTGCTTCACTTATCCGGATTTTCGTCAGTAATGCGTTGTTGAATGAAGTCTCGTACTCCTCTGCGCACATAGTCCGAGTTTTCTCATCCACTGTATCGCTTAGCTGCATGATGTTGTGAGTTGTGTCCACCTTTTCTGTTAGCTTATCCAGATGATCCTTGTAATGCCTTACTGCTACCGCCGTTTGAAGAGTACTGCAGTCGCTCCACCACTTCTCGCAGAATTTCTCCATTGTTGAAAGATCATGAATGAATCTCCTGTGTAAATGGGAGATTTCCTCCTCTGCTTGAGATTTGGACCGGGTGCGTGGTCCTGTTAGGGGCTTATCATCTGGCATCTTCTTATTATTATTATTATTATTTTTTTTTAATATTTGCTCTGTCCCAATTTATATGGAGCGTACTTTAGTTTGGGTGGAGTAATAATAATGTGGGACTGCACTGTCTCAGCGCTTCTGAGTACAGTATATATATACAATATATGTATATATATGTCTAGTGTATATAGGCCGTATAATGCATGTATATTGACCGCTAGCTATTGCGAATAGCGAAGGTGTGGAAATAGCCGGAATGCAAAAAGGGGAATTGCTGGGCACTGCATACGCAATATGTATATTGAGTGTATGTATATATGCTGCTCGACTGTTGTGTAGCGGACACCTCGCTATTTGAGTACTGGTATGAGCAACTGTGGGTGAGTAATGCCAACACACTGGTCCAGTTGTGGACCTATTGAAAGGGGTTTCGGACCAGTTGGCATATATGTACAAAGAGATGTATATACGTGTGTATATTAATAAAATGAGTCGGGTAAAGGAGTACTCACTTTGGCATATCCTTGTTTTGTACAAACCCTTAATAATTGTTATGTGATTGAGTGGATTTCGGCTTCTTAGCGGGTTTTCGTTGATCGGCCTCCTTGCGGTTTTTTTTTGTCGGGAACCGGTAAGTATTTACTTTTTTAATAGTATGTATAAATTTCTTTAATTTAATTAAATTAAATTTTTTTTTTTTTTTTTTTTTTAGGGACCTTGTTTTTTCACTTCTTTCGAACGCTATTTATATATATTTATATGTATATGGTCACGCATGTACGTATGTATGTATATTTTTTATTTTATTTTATTTTATTTTTTCACAACGGTAAGTCGGTATGCATATAATTTTTTTTCAGGAACGGTAAGTCGGTATGTATGTTTTTCACAGCGACCGGTAAGTATGTATTTTTATATATATTTAAAATTTTTGTATTTATATATTTTCACTTTTTTCAGCGACCGGTATGTATTTTTTTATTTTTTCCACTTTTTTTCAGCGACCGCTATTTTTATGTATATATATGTATATACTTTGTTTTAACTTATTTATTTATACATATATTTTTTAAATTTTTTGTATTTATGTATGTACGTATGTATTTTTTCACTTTTTTCACTTTTTCCAGCGACCGCTATTTATATATTTATATGTAGGTACAATATATACTTTGCTTTAATTTAGTTATTTATTTATGTACATATATTTTTAATTTTTTGGATATATATATATGTGCGTATGTATATTTTCCACTTTTCTTATTTTTTCGCTTTTCTTATTTATATATATATTTTAATTTTTTGTATTTATATATATATATATATGTTTGTATGTATTTTGTGTTTTTTATATATCGACCGGTATTTATGTATACATATATTTGTTTTAATTATATTTTTATTTTATTTTTTTTATTTTATATATATTTCAATTTTTTTGTGTTTATATATTTATATATATATGTGTGTATATATTTTCACTTTTTTCACTTTTAGCTTTATGTATTTTTGCACTTTTCTTATTTATTTATATATATTTTAATTTTTTTATATTTATATATGTGTGTATGTGCTATTTCCAGCGACTGTTTAACTAAATATTCCGCTTTTTCCAGCGTTATTTATATGTATTTTGTTTTAATTTATTTTTTGTTTATGTATGTATGTTTGTATTTTTCACTCTTAGTGTTCTATATTGTAGTTTATTTGTTTTTTATGCATATACACGTATGTTCACTTTTGCCACTTTTAACTTTTTATATTTATTTTAGGAAGCCACTTTTCGTGCGTTTAAATTCGCGACTATCGCTTGCTTTTACGCCGTTTTTCGCGGTTTTCTTGGTTTTTATTTAAGGTTCACTCCGTTAAAGGGTTTTCGGCACCATATTCAAGTTTCGGTTGAATAAAATATTATATTAATTTTGTTGAGAAATATGAAAATAATAATGTTCCTTTTAGTAAATTAAAAAACGCGTTTTCTTTTCTCAATATATTGTATTACACTGTGTTTATTTATTTCTTATTAAACGCACATCTATACAAACGTATGGTATTGAGTTAAGCAAGCGATTGAACATAAAAAAACTGTAAGCTTATTTATATCATACATAGAAATTTCGGTTTTCCGTTTCTTTCTTCAATCTACTTTGTTTTACAGGAATTGGAATTCCAGTGGATACAGGGTGAGTATTTTATATTAAACAATTCAAGGTGAGTATTTAAAATATGTATTTAATTTCTATTATTTTTATTATACTATGTATTTAATTTCTATTCTTAATTTAAAATTGTATGAGGTCGACACTCATGTCTTCAACAGGAGTAAATTCAGTATGGTGAGTATTTGTGTATGTATTGGAAAGTAGTAGGGTAAGTATAATTCATTATTCCATTATTAGGTTGATGGGTTTTCTACATATATTTCTTAAATTTAAAATTCGATGAGGTCTTCGCTCATGTCATCTACAATTAGAAATTTATAAAATAACACATCTTACCTCTCAGCGTCTTCAGTTGAAAAATTAAATGGCGGAAAATTTTCAAAAGGCATATTTGAATAACGTGTATACGCACATCTCTTTCTGATATACTAAATAATTTCGTTCCTATAGCAACTAAAAAATAGTTTTGTGGATGTAGTGTTAAAGCCATGTCCAGAAGTTCACGCAAGTGAGGAAAGTTTCTGACTGCCATTCACCTGGGAGTGGCCAGAAACGATTCTTTTGCATATGGTTCAAGCAGCTCACGACCTCCGGTTTTAGATCACGTATCCCCTGGGTAGCCAACAAACATACATTTGGAGGCGAACTAAAGTGAGAAGGCGAATCCCATGCGGTTGTGCGTAGGGTTTGGAACCCACCACATTAAAATACAACCCAATGAAAAACCAATTTCAGCCTCGGTTGAGAGACCCCCCTTTTGATGACGACCCCCGCAAATGTTTTAAGGATTACGATTTTAGGGCATGCACCTGGAATGTCCGGTCGCTTAATTGGGATGAACGTCTAGCCACAATCCGCACCAGAACAAAATTTTCCAACACCACTCTAATGACTTGACCAAAGATGCCTTCTACGAGCGCCTCGAACACACTTATGAGCGCTGCCCCAGTCACGACGTCAAAATTGCGACTTCAACGCTAGGGTGGGAAAATAAGGTATCTTTGGTACGACTGTCGGAAAATTCAGCCTCCACGGTGAAACAACTCCAAATGGGCTGAGGTTGATCGACTTCGCCGGGGCCCGAAATATGGTTGTCCGTAGCACTAGATTCCAGCACAAAAAAATTCACCAAGCTATTTGGCTTTCTCCAGATCGAAAAACACAAAACCAGATCGATCATGTTGTGATAGACGTAAGACATGTATCCAGTGTTTAAGATGTGAGTACGTTCCGAGGTTCCAACATTGACTCGGATCACTATCTTATCGCAGCGAAGATGCGCACGTGCCTCTGTGTATCGAAGTACGCCCGTCAACAAACACAAGAGAGGTTCGACGTTGAAAAGCCGCAATCACAACAGACTGCCAAGCAATTTTCTACTCGATTTGTACACCTGCTCTCTGAGAGCACCCATCAGCAGCCCGGTATAAGGGAACTTTGGGACGGCATTGCAAGCTCCCTGCGTACAGCTGCAAACGAAACCATTGCATTTCGGAAAGTTCGCAAAAACAGCTGGTACGATAGGACTGCTGTGTCGCAGTGGAGAGAAAATAGACTACCTACCTCGCAACCTTGCGATCAGCCACAACACGTGAGTTACGTCAACCCCCCATTCCAATAGCTCATCACATTCACTTCCCATTAATTGGCAACAGTAGATAAGTCAATAAACTGCTTACGTTTTATTTGACAATATTTTGCAATAACTTTTCTTTAACTAAAAACAATATCAAATTACTAAAGTAAATAAACTGGTAAGGTTTAATTTAACAAGATTTCGCAATATAACAGTCAGCACTAACTGTTTCGTTTTTTATAAAAATTGACAAATAAGCTTTTTCAACAGACGTCAGCTGAAAACCATTAAAATAATAAATATTGTAAATTGTAAAATATTAATCAGTCCGTAATGAATACAGGAGGAATCAAGACGTAAAAATAAAATAAAATAAAATTGTTTTTTTACACGGGAAAACCCTCGGGCTCGTAAGTGGCGCAATCGATTAAAGAACCTAATAACGAAGTGACAGTGAAAAGTCTAAAGGCTTCATTGCAAACCGTTAAAATAAAAATATATATCCTTGTAAAAAGTCAAAAGACTTCATTGCAAACCGTTAAAATAAAATATATATATATATATCCTTGTGAAAAGTCAAAAGACTTCATTGCAAATTTTACTTCAAACGTCTAAAAGACAATATAGCACAAAAGAGCTATAGTTAGGAAAAATACACAAAATAAAAAACAGTGCATTGTATCTAAAGATAACAAACCACTGGAACATTATAGAAAAGAAAAGTGCCTAAAGACAACAACAAAAAAAAAGTAGAAAAACCCAGCAAACGTAAATATGTCCGTCGAAAACAACCACATCAATCCACCCGCTTTACTATCTGGATCCGACCTCTTGAAGGAAGCAGCTCGTATCAAGGAGTTCCACGGTACAAAAGACTACGATTTATCATCCTTCATCAGAGAAGTTGAATTAATATTGCCGCTGTTCCAAGAAAATGCCATACTACACCAGTTTGTCTTCGAAAGATACGTGAAAAACAAAATCCAAGGGCCAGCCTTACACGTCGTTAGAGCGTTAGGATCGGAAGCAACGTGGAACCAAATAAAAGAGGAACTTGTGAAGAATTTCGGCATCAGGGAGAGCTACCACTATCTATATCATCAGGCTATAAATATGAAGAACAACAACGTAAGCGAATATTTTAAGAATCTAAGATATTTATTAGATAAGCTTAATATTAAATACGAGTTTGATATAAATAAACCTCAGGAGTTTTCCCCTCCTACGAACGTATCTATTATTTTTAAAACTTTTCTAAGCGGCATCCACCCAAATTTATCCAGCATAATTTACAGTAGGAATATATCTACACTTAGGGAAGCTTACTACGTTTTAGAAGAAACAGGAACACTAAGACTATATGACAATAAATTTTCAAAATACGTACACCCTCGACAACAAAGGGACTACAACGGAAACGGACAGATCAGGACATATCAACAGACATTTCAGGGACAGACATTTAAAAACTCGTACGAAAATAGTCCTTCTCCAGTTCGTCAAAACAGTATATCCACTCAATCTCGACAAAATTTTTTTAATACAGGCAATTCCCAACAATCTAGATATAGTCAACACCTAAACAGAACTTTTGGTAATAATAATGGTCATACTCCAATGGAAGATGACCATATTGGAAATAATGACACAGAGGAAGTAAATTTTCAATGTTCAGCCGAAACATTCGTCTACCGATAATTGAAATAAGTCTAGGAAATACCAAAATCAAATGTTTACTCGATACGGGGTCAACAACGTCTTTACTTAATAAAAAATTATTACCTCAATTCCAGAGAACAAAATTAGAGAAACCATTATATTTCAATACAATAAATGGGAACTTCTGCATTAATGAAGAAGTTATCACACCTCTTCCAAGCGAATTTAATGAAAACAATCGTATGTGTTGGAAAATAACCAATTTCAACGGAAAAAATTTTGATGGCTTAATAGGGCAAAATATATTAAAAGCATTTTCAGCAATTATAAACCTGGAGGAAGATTTTGTAGAAATAAATGGGAACAAAATTAAATTCATAGATTCTTGCCCATACAACTCAGAAGAAATACCGACCTTAGAAGCACAATCAGATAATATCTTAAAAAAATTAATACACGAGGACATGAATAAAGAAGAAGAATCATTTTTAACAGAGCTTATCTCGAAGAATTCTGATCTATTTTTCCAAGAGGACAACTTACTTACTCACACTCATGAAGTACAACATGAGATCACAACAACGACCAACAAACCTGTATATTCAAAAATATATAGATATCCTCAAAGTCATGAAGAGGAAATCAATAGGCAGATGCGAGAAATGCTATAACAGGGAATAATAAAAGAAAAGTATCTCCATATAACTTTCCTTTATGGATTGTACGCAAGAAGTCGGACAATTCGAAAAAGAAAAAATGGAGAATAGTGATCGACTAAAGAGCTTTAAACGAAATAACTGTAAGCGATAAATTTCCTATCCCAAACATCGACACTATCCTAGAAAAATTGGGTCGAGCACAGTATTTCACTACGCTCGATCTAGGGAAAGGATTTCATCAGATCCTCATTAAAGAAGAGGACAGAAAAAAAACAGCGTTTTCTACCCCACTTGGACATTACGAATTTATTCGTATGCCTTTTGGGCTAAAAAACGCCCCTGCCACATTTCAAAGGCTCATAAATGCGGTTCTAAGAGAATACATCAACAAAATATGTGTTGTATATCTCGACGATATTTTAATTTTTAGCACCACAGTGCAAGAACACAATGACAATATACAACGAATTTTCAATGCTCTTAGAAAACATAATCTTAAGATTCAAGTTGACAAGTGCAAATTTTTCGCAAAATCTACCGAATATTTAGGACATATTCTTACTACTGACGGCATTAAGCCTAACCCAAACAAAGTCGAAACCATTCAGAAACTCAAACTTCCCGAAGCTCAAAAGACTACTGATCGACACACCAATACTAAAATACCCCGATTTTAAGAAAAAATTTAAACTAGCAACCGATGCCAGTGAATTCGCAATTGGAGCTATACTTATGCAGGACAACCATCCCATCAGCTACGCAAGTAGAACTTTAAATGAACATGAAAGAAAATATTCCACTGGCCATAGTTTGGGGCGTAAACTATTTTAGACCTTACATATATGGCAGAAACTTCGACCTCATGACACATCACCTACCACTGAAATGGTTACAAACTAAACACAAAGGAAAAGACATAAACCCAAGACTTCAGCGTTGGTTACTAAAACTTGGCGAATACGATATCAACATAGGGTATATCAAAGATAAAGAAAACACTCTGGCTGATTTTCTTAGCAGAATCAATGCAGACACTGGAGAAATTTGTGCAATAAACAATAATCAAGGGGACATCGATCTAGACAACATAAGCACAACTGCTACTATCCATTCCCAAAAAGAAGAATTAAACGACCACATTCCTATACTAGATTCTGACGTAAATCGTTTCCATACTCAAATCATCTTAACAGAAAGTAAGACAGAGGAAATTAAAATAGTTGATAACAAAAGAAAAATTTTTTTAAGCCTAGACGACATTAGAAGTGGATTTATGTCAGACATTTTTAGGAGATTTATAAAAACAGGAAAAGTAGGAATATATTCAGGTATCTCAGATTCCGACTACAATATAGTGCAACAAAAGCTAATAGAGTTATTCAATACTATTGTAAAATTTTATAGGTGTTCATATCATGCTAAAGACATGAGAAATGAAGAGGAAGCCTTCAGATATATTCAAAAATACCACAAAGAAGAAACGGGCCATCCGGAATAAATGAAAATTATCAAGGTTTAAAAAACACAATATACTTTAAATCACTTAAAACTCTTAT
The DNA here is from genome assembly GCA_037013455.1 of Ceratitis rosa. Taxonomy (NCBI): domain Eukaryota; kingdom Metazoa; phylum Arthropoda; class Insecta; order Diptera; family Tephritidae; genus Ceratitis; species Ceratitis rosa. The sequence goes on along the minus strand of JAWMAG010000015.1, from coordinate 4,884,501 downwards.
CCAAAAATTTATAAATAATTGTGACATCTGCTGTAGGGGTAAATACGACAGAAAACCATATAAACCAAAATACTCTATAACAGAAACACCCGCAGACATAAATGAAATAATACATATAGACACCTATGTTATTAAAAAACATAGTTTTCTCACTATAATAGACAAATTTTCGAAACAAGCTACAGCTATTTACCTAGAAGATAGAAACAGCATAATACTTATAGAGAAACTTCGCATGTATCTTTCTGTCAACCTAAAACCAAAAAGAATTGTCGCCGATAACGAATTTAATTCAACAAATGTGAAAGATTTTTTTAGACAAAAAGAAGTTGAAATCCATTTCACAAAATCGAATTCCCACACGGGAAATGCAGATATCGAAAGATTTCCCAACACCTTAGGAGAAAGATTTAGAAAGTTAGAAATTGAAAGGTCAGACTTAACAGTCCAAGGAAAAGTATATAAATGTACTGAATGGTACAACAAATCTATACATTCCGTAATTAAAGCAAGACCAATAGATATAACAAATGGAAAAGTCGACAAAAACAAGATTTATAATTTGCTAAAAGCTACAAAAGAAAAGCAAATTACAAAGTTAAATCTAAACAGAGAAGACTATCAAAATACAAACCAGGAAGGGTACGTAAAAAATTATAAAGCTGTTAGACATAAGCAAGAACCTAGATACAGAAAAATGAAACTAAGGGGTGGTTAAATTGTAAGGGCCGATGTTGAATGTGAACCACACCTAAACACCAAGTTTTTTTCCGAATTTAATTTGACATTTCTCTATTTCAGACTTACTCAATTTGAACCATGGAGAGATACACAATCCAACAACGTGTTAAAGTTATCCAGACTTATTATGAAAATTTTCGAAGATGAGGCACATTTTCACCTCAGTGGATTCGTCAATAAACAGAATTGCCGCATTTGGGCGAATGAGAATCCAAGAGTGATTGTCGAAAAACCAATGCACCCACAAAGAGTGACTGTTTGGTGCGGTTTATGGGCTGGCGGCATCATCGGGCCGTATTTTTTCCAAAATGAGGCCGGTCAGGCAGTTACTGTGAATGGTGTTCGCTATCGTGAGATGATAACGAATTTTTTATGGCCACAATTGGAAGATATAGATGTGGACGATATGTGGTTTCAGCAGGACGGTGCCACTTGCCACACAGCTAACGAAACAATGGCTCTTTTGCGCAACAAATTCAATGGCCGTGTTATCTCACGTAATGGCGATGTCAATTGGCCCCCAAGATCATGTAATTTGTCACCGTTGGACTTTTTTCTCTGGGGTTATTTGAAAGAAAAGGTGTACGTCGATAAGCCAGCAACAATTCAAGAGCTAAAGGATGAGATAATTCGGCACATTAACCGCATAGAAACTCCATTATGCCTCAGCGTCATCGAAAATGTGGACCATCGTATGGAGGTGTGCCGCCGAGGTCGCGGCGCTCATTTGGCCGATATTTTGTTACATACATAATTGAGTAATACCAACATATCATAATAAAATAAAATTTCAATAATTTCCTAAATAGTTTGTGTTTTATTCAAAATCAACATCGGCCCTTGAAAATTTAACCACCCTTTAGATAATATCCATCCAACAAACATAAAAAGAACTCCCAAATTTTCAGGTACATATAACACTGCAAATGACAATAATATTAATGCTTTTTGCTATGAGCAACACTAACTTAATAATCGAAGACATCAATAGCCCCAATGGTTTCGCCGAAATTGCATTAGAAGACGTTGACATAACATATAGCTACAATACTATTCTACACATCATCGACCCTAAAGAAATTCAACATATCATAGAAGGACTAGAGGAAAACACAAGAGTTATATCAAATATCAATGACAAACACTTTCTAAATTTAGAACTAGAAAAACTGAAAGCAAAACTTTAAACTATCATCCCGACCAGACACCCAAGAGGACTAATAAACTTTATAGGAACAGGAATGAAATGGTTATACGGTACAATGGACGACTTTGACAGGACAGAAATAGAACGACATTTATGGTACAAATAATCGATGACAACAATCATGCAGAAATAGAAGGTTTAAACAAAAATATTGAAATAAATAATGTATTTAATAATACAATTTCGAAGCTAAAGAACGCAATAGAAAGCGATAGAACACAGATTTACTCAACATTAAATCAAATATCAAAAAATAACGAAGAAATAGAAAATAAGCTTCTATATTTGGATATATTGCTAAAAATTAAAATCTTGCTGGATAATGTCGAACACATACAGAATAATTTTGTTGCCGCAAAAACAAACACTATGAATAATAATGTATTAACAAATGAAGAAATAGTTCATTACAGTATTGATCTTTATAAAATGAAAAATATTAAACTAAGCACAGCTCAATACAAAGAAAATAAAATAATTTTTGTAATTCAAATACCTAAAGATATACGTAAAGTAAAAAGATCATTTTTTGTAGCCAGGCCTAATGAAAACCAAGAAGAACTTATTTTTGAAAACAGAAAAATTTTAAACATAAACAATACAATGTATGATTTTAATAATCAAGTAAGAAGAAGCTATTTAAAAAAATCGAACCTCTGTATCTTTGTAAATAAGTGCTTAAAGAAAAATAATAAACAAATGGAAACCATAGAAATAAAACCAGGCTTAATAGTTATAAAAAACCATGTAAACTCCATAGTTAATAGTAGTTGTATTAACAACCAGTTCAATCTAAAAAATTTAACGATTGTAAACTAGAAATAAATGGAGACATTTATCATAAGTCTGACGATTAGTTTGAACAACATTTTTTAATAAACAATAATTTTAATCTAAGTTATAGTACATCTCAGCTAACGTTTGATGAAATAGTGTCCAACCAGATCGAAAATATTAAAAAAATTGAAGAAATTAGATTTCACAAAAAACTGAACTACACTTTTAATAGCATAGCTTTGATAGTCAGTCTGTTAACCCTAAGTGCAATTGCTATATTATACATATGTAAAAAAAAGAAGAAATAGCAAAACAGAAATTATCATTAAAACTCAGGAGAGTTTTAAGTCAAATGGGGGAGGAGTTACGTCAACCACCCATTCCAATAGCTCATCACATTCACTTCCCATTAATTGGCAACAGTAGATAAGTCAATAAACTGCTTACGTTTTATTTGACAATATTTTGCAATAACTTTTCTTTAACTAAAAACAATATCAAATTACTAAAGTCAATAAACTGCTTACGTTTAATTTAACAATATTTCGCAATATAACAGTCAGCACTAACTGTTTCGTTTTTTATAAAAATTGACAAATAAGCTTTTTCAACAGACGTCAGCTGAAAACCACTAAAATAATAAATATTGTAAATTGTAAAATATTAATCAGTCCGTAATGAAAAAGGAGGAATCAAGACGTAAAAATAAAATAAAATAAAATTGTTTTTTTTTATACGGAAAAACCCTTGGGCTCGTAAGTCGTGCGGGGTGGGATAGATACCGAGAACTGAAGAGGAAAGCAAGACGCGTCTGCAGACAAAAAAGGAAAGAGGCCGAGATGCGCGTGTACGAGGAGCTTGAGAAGCTGGCCGACAAGGGTAATGCTCGAAAATTCTACGAAAAGATACGGCGACGTACAGAAGGTTTCAAGACCGGAGCAAACTCAGAGTATATTCTATTTATAGAGGGAGCACTTCTCCAGCTTATTGAATTTTTTATTTTTTTTTTACACACAATTCACTTATTTACTGGATCTGCTTTAATATAAGCCTAACAGTAAGTGTACAAATTTTAAAAACTAAATTACAGACATGATAGCTCGAGTTATGTAACTCTGAGCCCTTTTCAAACTACGGCGCTCTCCTTAGAAAGCGGGAACATCTCTTCGCTGCAGGCGGGAATTTCTTGTTGGGTTGCATAAAGCATTAGCTAGCGGGCTTGGATGATTTCTCAGCTTTGTGAAGTACTTCGCCCTGCTTCTTTCAATTTCAGGCTTAACCAGTAAAATACCAGGGTCTTTGTGAATATTTACGTTACGAACGTACCATGGTGCGCCCGATAGTGCTCTTAAAATTTTGGACTGGAACCTCTGTATTTTATCAATGTTAGTTGCACAGGTCGTACCCCACAGTTGAATAACATACATCCAAATTGGTTTTAATACTGCGTTGTAAATAAGGACTTTGTAGTCTAGTTTTAGGTCGGAGTTTTTATTTAAAAGCCAATTTAAACTAGCTGCTTTTAGTTTCATGTGTAGTATTTTTGCCTCTATGTGTCTCTTCCAAGTGAGACGTCTATCTAAGTGTATATCGAGATATGTAACATCATTTACTTGGGGAACTTTTATACCATTTAAGCGAATCGCAGGACATGATTGCGGTCTGAAAGTAAATGTAACGTGTTTACACTTTTGTTCATTAACTTTAATTCTCCAGTTTTCTAGCCATTCTTTGATGAGGAGTAAATGATCACTAATCGTTTTTGCTGCTCTTTTAGGGCATTTATCCCGGCATAAAACAGCTGTGTCAACCGCAAAGGTAGATGTCTGCACTTTTCGGTTTAAGGCGACGTCTGCAGCGTATATAATATATAAAATAGGCCCAGGGACGCTACCCTGCGCAACACCAGCTTTTATCGGATACTCCTCACTGCTAAATTCAGATTGTTTAATTGTAAATTGTCTGTTAGTCAGATATGACTTAAGTATCATATAAAATTGAACAGCTTTATGTATTGTGTACAGTAAACCTTTATGCCAGACTTTGTCGAACGCTTGTGCTACGTCAAGAAGGATTGCACAAGCAATACTCCTTGAACTCGAATGTCTTCCTGATTTCATTAGTTATTCGGTTAACTTATTCAATAGTACTATGCTTTTCACGAAAGCCGAATTGGTGATCTGGTATCACATTGTTAGGGTGGAGAAAAGGAAATATTTTTGATAGCAGAATTTTTTCAAATAATTTCGAAAGACTGGGTAGAAGGCTTATTGGTCTGTTAGAAGATGCCTGGTTTGGCTATCATTAATATCTGCGACTTTTTCCACGCGTTTGGGAAGTAATTTAGTTTCAGAATGGCATTAAAGAGTTCAGAGAGCAATTCTTGTGCAACTCTTGGTAGCTCTATTAGCATTTTTGGTGTAATAAGGTCGTAGCCTGGAGATTTCTTTGGATTCAGATTCTGTATCGCGTTTACCACTTCTAGGCTCGATATTTTAATTGCCACCTGATTTTCCTGGCCGTTAACAACAACTTCCGGCAAACTAAAATTATTAGTTGCGTCATTTGGCTGGAATACCTTACTTAAATGCTTTGCAAAGCAATTTGCCTTTTCTTCGTTACTACGTGTCCAGTTACCATTTGGGTCCCTGATTGGCATATTCACTTCTATTGGAGGCTTAAATTTCTTTTGTGCTTTCCAGAGTGAGTATTTTTTGGCAGAATTTCGCGCTAGTTTTCCTATGTATGCCTTGGCATTGTGATCTTCTGCTTGTTTCAGTGCACTTTTCAGCTTCCTCTCTACTGCTTTCAACCGTAACTTTGCGGCTGAAGAGCGATATTCTTGCCATTCTCTCCGCAAACGGCGCTTATTTTTTACTAATTTTTCTATTTCTGTATTTGTTAGGATTTTTGGGCACGTAATAGGCTTTATACTTTTTGGAGCTGCTATGGTTGCCGCAGAATCAAGGACATTATTTAGTTCATTAATGTAGTCATCAATATAGTTTTCACAATTCAATATTGGGTTGATGTTAATATGTCTACTAGTATATTTTTTGTATTTTAGCCAGTTTGTTTCTCTGCTTGTTATTCTTGATTCTTGTGCAACTATCTTCGGGCGCTCATAATTTTTTATTAGAACTGGTGAGTGGTCTGAAGACAACTCAGCAACTGTCACAGCTGATTTGCCTGTCGATATTTCTTGAGACAGCAAAGTCTATTAAGTCAGGTATTTTCTTCCGATCGGAAGGCCAGTATGTTGGTTGACCTGGGAAATACAACCTAAATTGTTACGCTTGTTTATAATGGTATTACACATCTGACGGCCTTTGGGGTTTATTAGACGGGATCGCCAGTATACATGCTTTGCATTGTAGTCTCCTCCTGCTATAAATCTATCACCAAGATTATCAAAAAATTCCTTAAATTAATTTTCTGTGATCTTAAATTTTGGAGGGCAATAAATGGCTGAGAAGTTTAGCTCTTTGCCACAATTATTTAAAGTTACAAAGGTAGCTTGTAGATAATTGGTGGCGTAAGGCTGTAAGACGCAGTGCTTAACGCGGTTTCTTAGAAGTATTCCAGTGCCGCCGTGCGCTTTGCCATCAGGGTGGTTAGTAGAGTAGAATATGAACCCAGGTATATAAAAGTTATATTTATCCATCAAGTGCGTTTCAGACAATAGCATTACGTCTATAGCATACTCTGATAAAAATCGTGTCAATTCTAATTTATGTTGGTTCACACCGTTTGCATCCCAAAAAAAAATATTTAGCACGCTCATTTTTTTTGCATGAATATTTGTAGCATGTTACTCTGGGCTTTAATCAAGTCTTGGATCATCATTTGCATAGTTGACATGAACTGTGTCGTACTGCGTAAGGTTTAAAATCATCGATTCTATGCCTCCATTAGATTGGTTCTGTGGAATATTATCTAAATCATTCTTCAGTACATTCGCATAAGATAATTTATTTGGATTCAAATTTTGCAAGTTTGGAACAGTTCTATCCGTAGCTTTTTCTACGAATTGGATTTGAGGTGTATTTACCATTTGACTTCGGTGAGTCTGTATATTGTTTGCCAACCTAACTTTTAGATCTTTATATACACGGCAGCCCCTATAATTTGCAGTGTGATTACCTCCACAATTACTACATTTTTTCATGGTGGCGTCATCTTTCTTTGACGTGCATTCAGACGTGGGATGTAGGTCCCCACATACTACGCAAACACTGCGCAATGTGCAGTAGGATTTAGTATGGCCGAATTCTTGGCAGTAGGTGCATTGCACTGGGCCGTTTCTTTTGTGTGGCTCTTCTACTGTTACCCTACGATGTAGAAAATATTTTAAATTGTATATAGGATGGGTTTCGTTTTTCTTTATCTGACTTGCTTTGGGCTCTAGTTCTACCTTAAACATTGACTGGGGCACTTTGTTTCTATTGTATTAAGTATATTTATGACCGATTTAGTACTGAAACCATTTTCTTCAAGAGCCTCTTTTATTTCGTCTGACTTGACTGAGGATTCGATTCCTTTAATTACAACTATTAGGCTTTTCGAGCTCTTCAGTTGATATGAGTAATAATTTTTATTACTCGACGATAGAAAGCTTACTATTTGCATGAAGCTTTTTTCGTAAGTTTGGATTTTTGTTTCATCGATGTTACCTGTTTTTAAAGGCACAACGTGAAAGTTATTAGTTCCGACTATTTTAGTAATATTATTAACTAACGTGCTTGAGACACGTTCGCGCAAGTAAATTGGCGGTGGTTTGGCATTTGCAACTGTGTACCCTTTACGCTGTCGTCACTTAATAAAGTAAATCGGTTGCTATTGGAGGGTTCTTGAATTTTTACGTTGGTTAAACTCATTTGCACTTTTTTGTTGTTATTGTTTTTAATAGGACTTGATTTCCTCTTGACATTTATATATCGATCTAGTCCTGTCTGTATTTTTGTGTTCTTTTTGATTTCATTGGGCTTACCGCTTGCCTGTTCCTTTTCATTTGTATTGGTAGGCGATTTCCTCCTGGGTGTTTGCTTGCTGTTACCTTTTTTCTCTCGTTTTTCTGCCGACTTCGCCATCTGTTTAGCGCTTGCTGAGTACTGCTGAGAGTCTTCTGCTTGCATGTTGCTTTCGTTTGCCGTTGATTGTGCTGGCGTTGTTTGCTCAAAATAGGAAAAACAAGCATTTGAGAGCCTTCGATCCGGCGGGTTTGACCGCGACGCACTCATTTTTGTTTTTGTACTCACTGGATAACTTTTTGTTTATTTTTCCGTTTGCACTTATTGTTTATTAATATTATATTCTCTTATTTAATTTGGAGTTTATTAATGTTTTCTTTTTTAAAGTGTTCTTCAGATTACACTAAAGGCACTTGCTTACTTATTTTGAATTTTTCACTGTATGTTTTGTTTTATTTTATTTTATTTTTAAGAGCAGTGCTTAATTGCTTGTGTGATCTTACAGCTCTCTCACGTAAAAAAAAATTGAATGGCAGTGAAGAGGAAACACGCGGAGATGGTGAACATGAAACTCCAATTGATGACGATGGAAAAGTTGTTCCATTACCCGACTATGAAGAAGTCCGAATAGCAATCGTCCGCTTAAAAAACAACAAAGCGGCAGGGACCGATGGATTACCGGCCGAGCTGTTCGAATTCAGCGGTGAAGAGCTAGCAAGGTGCATGCATCAGTTTCTTTGCAAAATATGGTCAGATGAAAGCATGCCCGACGATTGGAACCTAAATGTGCTCTGCCCAATCCACAAAAAAGGCGAGCCCACAGTCTGCGCCAATTACCGTGGAATAAGCTTTCTTAACATCGCATATAACGTCCTATCAAGCGTATTGTGTGAAAGACTAAATCCACTGTCAACAAACTGATTGGACCTTATCAGTGTGGCTTTAGACCTGGTATGTCAACCATTGACCAGATATTCACCATGCGCCAAATCAAAATGGAAAAGACCCGTGAAAAGAAAATCGACACCCACCACCTTTTCGTCGATTTTCAAGATGCCTTCGACAGCACGAATAGGAGCTGCCTTTACGCCGCTATGTCTGAACTTGGTTTCCCGCAAAACTTATAGGGCTATGTAAACTGACGTTATGCAACACTAAAAGCTCCGTCAGAATCGGGAAGGACCTCTCCGAGTCGTTCGATACCAAACGAGGTTTCAGACAGGGTGATTCCTTATCGTGTGGCTTTTTTAATTTACTACGAGCTGCAGAGCGAAATAGAAAAGGTACAATCTTCTACAAGAGTGTACAGATGCTGGCGTACGCCGATGATATCGACATTATTGGCCTCAACAACCGCGCTATGAGTTCTGCTTTCTCCAGACTGGACAAAGAAGCGAAGGATATGGGTCGGGTAGTGAACGAGGGCAAGACGAAATATCTTCTGTCATCACACAAACAGTCATCGCATTCGCGACTCGGCTCCCACGTCACTGTTGACAGTCATAACTTCAAGGTCGTAAATAATTTCGTCTATCTAGGAATCAGCATCAACATCAATAATAATGTCAGCCTTGAAATCCAGCGCAGAATCGCTCTTGTCAACAGGTGCTACTTTGGACTAAGTAGGCAATTGAAAAGCAAAGTCCTCTCTCGGCGAACGAAAACCAAACTCTACAAGTCGCTCATCATACCAGTCCTACTATATGGCGCAGAAGCGTGGACGATGTCAACATCTGATGAGTCGGCTCTAGGAGTCGAGAGAAAAGTTTTGCGAACGATTTATGGACCTTTGCGCATTGACAGCGGCAAATACCCCAGACGATGGAACTATGAGCTTTACGAGTTATACGATGATAATGACATAGTTCAGCGAATGAAGAGACAGCGGCTTCGTTGGCTAGGTCATGTCGTCCGAATGGATGAAAGCACTCCAGCTTTGAAAGTATTTGATGCAGTACCCGCTGGTGGAAGCAGAGGAAGAGAAAGACCTCCACTCCGTTGGAAAGATCAAGTGGAGAGAGACCTGGGTTCACTTGGCATTTCCAACTGGCGCAAGGCAGCGAAGAGGAGAGGAGAATGGCGCTCCTATATTGATTCGGCTATAATCGCGTAAGCGGTGCCAACGCCCACAAAGAAGAAGAAGTGGTAAAACAGCAAAATTTTACGATATTAGTTGCGAAATGGTTACCTCCGTCTTGCAGGGTATATGTATGTGAGCGTACGTATGTGTATATTTAGGGTAAGTTCCAAAACGTCAGTTGCAAAGCAACTATTACGCATTCTTAAATGCAACTGTGCAAACTATGTCAATGCATCATGTTCCAACACAAACGCAAATGTACAGAAGGTTTCAAGACCGGAGCAAACTCTTGTAGGACCCAGGGAGGTGAGCTAGTGACAGATGCCCAGAGTATATTCGATTTATGGAGGGAGCACTTCTCCTGCCTGCTGAATGGCAGTGAACAGGAAACACGCGGAGATGGTGAACCCGAAACTCCAATTGATGGCGATGGAAAATTTGTTACATTACCCGACTATGAAGAAGTACGAATAGCAATCGTCCGATTAAAAAACAACAAAGCGGCAGGGGCCGATGGATTACCGGCCGAGCTATTCAAATGCGGCGGCGAAGAACTGATCAGGTGCATGCATCAGCTTCTTTGCAACATATGGTCGGACGAAAGCATGCCCCACCGATTGGAATTTAAGTGTGCTCTGCCCGATCCACAAAAAAGGCGATCCCACAGTCTGCGCCAAGTACCGTGGAACAAGCCTTCTTAATATCGCATATAAGGTCCTATCAAGCGTATTGTGTGAAAGACTAAAGCCCACCGTCAACAAACTGATTGGACCTTATCAGTGTGGCTTTAGACCTGGTAAGTCAACCATTGACCAGATATTCACCATGCGCCAAATCTTGGTAAAGACCCGTGAAAAGAGAATCGACACCCACCACCTTTTCGTCGATTTTAAAGCCGCCTTCGACTGCACGAATAGGAGCTGCCTTTATGCCGCTATGTCTGAATTTGGAATCCCCGCAAAACTTATACGGCTAAGTAAACTGACGTTAAGCAACACTAAAAGCTCCGTCAGGATCGGGAAGGACCTCTCCGAGTCGTTCGATACCAAACGAGGTTTCAGACAGGGTGATTCCTTATCGTGTGATTTTTTCAATTTAATGCTGGAGAAAATAATACGAGCTGCAGAGCTAAATAGAGAAGGTACAATCTTCTATAAGAGTGTAAAGCTGCTGGCGTACGCCGATGATATCGTAATTATTGGCCTCAACAACCGCGCCGTGAGTTCTGCTTTCTCCAGACTTGATAAAGAAGCGAAACGAATGGGTCTGGAAGTGAATGAGGGCAAAACGAAATATCTCCTGTCATCAAACAAACAGTCATCGCATTCGCGACTCGGCTCTCACGTCACTGTTGACAGTCATAACTTCGAGGTCGTAGATAATTTCGTCTATCTAGGAACCAGCATTAATACCAACAACAATGTCAGCCTTGAAATCCAACGCAGAATCACTCTTGCCAACAGGTGCTATTTTGGGCTGAGTAGGCAATTGAAAAGTAAAGTCCTCTCTCGACGAACGAAAACCAAGCTCTACAAGTCGCTCATTATACCGGTCCTACTATATGGCGCAGAAGCGTGGACGTTATCAATATCTGATGAGTCGGCTCTAGGAGTCTTCGAGAGGAAAGTTCTGCGAACGATTTATGGTCCTTTGCGCATTGGCAACGGCGAATACCGCAGACGATGGAACGATGAGCTGTACGAGCTATACGACGATATTGACTTAGTTCAGCGAATGAAGAGACAGCGGCTACGCTGGCTAGGCCATGTCGTCCGAATGGATGAAAACACTCCAGCTTTGAAAGTATTTGATGCAGTACCCGCTGGTGGAAGCAGAGGAAGAGGAAGACCTCCACTCCGTTTGAAAGATCAAGTGGAGAGTGACCTGGGTGCACTTGGCATTTCCAACTGGCGCCAAACAGCGAAAAGAAGAGATGTAATTGATTCGGCTATAACCGCGTAAGCGGTGCCAACGCCAATAAAGAAGAAGAAGAAGAAGGTTTGTGATGCTCGGTTTTATTATAAATTCTTAACAACAATGGCCGACGTCTGAGGGTAAGTTTATTTGGACGAGAAGCGTTCCAAAATGTCAGAGTTTGCAAAGTATTGTTGCCTTGTAAATTTCTTGTAAGGACCTCAAAATCCTGGATTGTTGGAGCCCTTACAGCAAAACATATACGGAATGTACCCATATTTACATATGATAGATTTAATATGAAATAAAAACACGTTCGCTTCGCTTGGGTATGTAAAGAAGAACAAGGTACACTTCTTTATTTGAAATGACGGAAAGCAAGTGTCACAAGTCAAAATAACATTTGATTTTCCAATACTCTCCCTAAACCGAAATTTTGTATTACAATTGCTGTATATTTTGTATTACTATATGCCAAAGATGAGAGCGCTCAAAAATCTGCATTTTTTATAAAAAATCAGAGTGCCACTGTGATAGAAAAATGACTTCTTTGGATTTTTAGGTATATTGTGGGTATTTTATTACAAACAGCGACGTCTTTAAATACAATTTCACTAAAATATTTGATTGATAAACAGTTCGTACAATTAATTATATTAAGTTTTTTTTAATATTTACTGCTGAATCAAATTTCCTTTGAAACAAAAACAATGGATTTTTTATTGATATAATGGTTCTGGTGTCAACATTGGAATGTAAGATGGGGAACACCCTCAGCTGCAATTTGAGTGATTTTGAGTAAGTTTCGTATCTAGTCATCTTTGGCTATGCTATGTTTACATAATGCTTCATTATTGTAAATACTATAATATTAGATTACATTGTTTGTTTTTCAAGTGTTTCATTAAATTTTTCTAGATTACGACCAGATGTTGGTTTTTTTGAAGATATCCGAACGTATCTCACTTGTTTGCAAATATATGATTTTAACCACTTTGTTTTTGACCTCTTGATGTGTGAAGCTGGCTTTTACGTCGATGTGCTTTGTTCGTGCTGACTAGTTGTTGTTGCTCACAAAATTAATGGGAATGAACTTTACCGGGATTTTCATTGTATCGGCTTAATACGTTCACTGGATAGCCAATATCTGGCCTCGTTACCAGAACGCAGAAATGCACCGCCCCCACTATCTGACGAAATGGAATGTTTCTCATTTCGGCCACTTCATCTTCATTTCAGGGGCACATTTTCACCGACCATTAGTATACCTGTTAGTTTGCAGTCGCTCATGTTGAAACGAGTTTTATCTAAAGATATAGTACCTGATCTTTTGTCACGTGTTACCCGAATACCAAACACCAAAGAGACTTCCCCCATGCACTTCATCTTAAATTTGGAAAAAAGTGCATCGGCAAGTATCGCCTCCATTTCCATGTCGTTGCTGAAGACTATTAGTCGTCGACATTAACAGCTACAATGATTACCCTTGTATCATCAATGATAAAATACACACACTGGTCCGTCGTAGAACGCTTGAGCCAGAAGCTAATTCACACTTCACTTAACTTCGAGTTCCAGACATGGCTTGACTGTTTCAACATATATTGATTTTGCGAGCTTGCAATATCGATTCGTCCCATCTTCGAAACCTTCCGGTTGAGTCATGAATATCTCCCCCTCAAGTTCGCCGTGGAGGAAAGCTGTAACAACATCCAACTGATGAATATTCAAGTTGAGTTTTGCTGCAAACGCCATCAGATATCGAATAGTTGTAAAGCGCGCAACTGGGGAAAATGTATCATGATAGTCGATTCCTTCAAGTTGTGTAAAGCCTCTGGCAACTAATCTTGCTTTATATCGAATAACCCTTCCGCCAACGTCTCGTTTAGTTTTATATACCCACTTACATTGAAGCGATGATTTGCCGTTTGGTCCCTCCACTAATTCCCATGTTCGGTTTTCAGTTAGAGAATCAATTTCTTCTTTCATGGCACGTTTCCAGGAATCGGAATTATTGCTGAGTATTGCCTGCTGGAATGTTGACAGATAGCATGCGCTAAAAGCGAATGCCATGGTGTTGTAGTTTGGGTTTGGTTTCCCTTCATTAATTCGAGATTGTTTCGACCAGCACCCATTCCGTCATTGAACTTGCATCCATCATGGTTTGTTGTTCATTGTCACTTGGTGGAGTTATTGCTGTTTCGGCCTGTGTGTGAATCACTATCGGTGATGAAGTAAGCATTTGTGAATCACTTAGCGATGCATTGTTTGTCGAAACCGATGTTTCTATTGCTGATTCTTTCTTTTCCCATTCACAATTATTTTGCTCTTCATTTTCGCTATATTTAATACAAGGTTCATTAGAGTTGTTAAATGCAGAAGTTTTTACCTTGTCGCTTTTGTTTAGTTCGCAAAACACGACATCTCTGCTTAAGATCATCTTTTTTGTTTGCGCATTATAAAGCCCGTATGCCTTGGCATCTGAAGAATACCCAATGCATTCAATTGATTTTTCATCTAGTTTTTTCGTTTTTCTGTAGGTACTTTTGCGAAGGCTTTACAACGAAACACTCTGAGCAACGTTAAATTAGGTTCATCGTTCGTCCAAATTTCTTCAGGTGATTTTACACCTGTACCTTTACATGTAATCTGGTTAATTATATATGCAGCTATTGATGCTGCTTCGTTCCAACATGTTTTTGGTAGGCCAGAATCAATTAATAGACAACTCACTTTCTACATTACACTTCAGTTCATGCGTTCCGTTTTGTTGTGGACTATAAGCAGCTGTTGTGATGTAGAATTCCATTACTCTCGATATCGTTCATTACAGTATTCTAAGCCATTGTCCGTTCTCACGGCTTTTATCTTAAGACCTGTTTGATTTTCAGCCAACGCTTTAAATTTGGTGAAACAATCGAAAACTTCACTTTTGTTTTTTTATGATGTAAATAAACAATTTTCTTTAAAAATCATCAATAAATGAGACGAAGGATTTGCACCCACTAAACGATTCAATTGGAATCTGCTCACATACATCACTGTGGATAAGCTCTAGCAGATGAGTTGCACGTTTTCCTGTCATTGAAGGGAGCACGATTTTGTTTTCGCATTATGCATATATAACACAAGTTTTTTTTTTGTGTTGTTAAATTGTTCAGTTTATTTTTCAAGAAACTCATGTTATTAAAACTTGCATGCCTAAGACGCCGATGCAATAAAACCATATTTTCTTGGGGTTTGTTAGTTATTTTCGATTCTTGTGCAGCTAACGATTTTTCGCTTTGGACTGTGTCTAATTTAAACAAATCATTAACAAGGCTGGCTGTCGCAATAAAATTGGCATCAGGATCAAAAATTTTACAATCTCTTTTATTAAATAACACCGCGTTGTCGTTTTTTACTATCTGACTTACAGATAGAAGGTTAGCACATAAGCTCGGTACAAAATAGACATTGTTGATTTGGATTTCGTTTTGTTTACCATTATTCATAATAGGTTGCCTTACGCTTCCAACACTATCAATTATTATTTTCTCGTTATTCGCGACGATCACCTCTTTCTGAAGAGATCGACTTTTCTTTTTACATATGTGCAGTGCAGCCAGTAGAGTATATTAGGAAGACGGATTCCACCCTACCGAACGGAAGGTCAGTGGAGGGTGTTTCATTTCCGCGATCTTTACGAACAAAAAGTAGAAAGTAGAATCTAGTTTGAACTAATCAAAAATAAGTAAACTTTGTTGTAACAGGAAAGAGAGCGACTTATTATTTTGGCCACCCTGGGTACACTGAGCTTATCCCAGCCAAGGAACTTCGTTACAATATAGAATGTAATTATATGGTTGTGCAACAGCATCATTATAAAGTTTTGGACGTTTTGGAAGTCACCCTTACATAAAAATATGCCTACAGTGGCTGTTAGTTAAATCTTACCAACAACCACACACGACAAGAAACTCCCACCTTCGTTTGCTCCTATGGCGATGATGTCCAATTTACGGGTATTAATGTGCTTCATTTGCCCAATTGCCTATACTGGCAACACTACTAGGTACGAATGTATATTTTTTTGTTTTCACACCTGAAATGTACGAATGCATAGAAAAGAATGTGCACTCTTCCGTCTTAGTCTGGTCAGACTCGCAAATACAATCCAGGCCGCAAGCTATGCGCCGGCCTTCAGAATTCTCTGGCGTGTTAGTGCTGGTGCTGAATCACTTGGCGCCTCCGACCAAAGGGACCGGATTACATAGCGCACGCCACCATAGCACTACAACCACACCGGTATAATCTTTGCTCTCGCCGTTTTACGGAATGTACGCGCAATGCATCCCGTTTTCCTTATAGTGAGTGGAGGAACCGTTTTAGTGCTAACACCTATTTTTAGAGGCTTATACCACTATGTAAGCACACACCGTGTATCAAGGAATGCCCGTCATCAAACACAAGGAAGGTTCGAAGTCGAAAAGCTGCAATCACAACAAATATATTATATTTCCAATTTTTTTTTTTCACACGACCGCTTGGTTCAAGAATCCGTTTGATTTTTGTGTATTCTGTGTGATGGCCGCTGTTGCCGTTGGATAGATCAGTGGTGCCAATTCGTTTTGGCGGCACCGAAGGACCATGTATAGTTGTTGAGTAGGGGTAAAAAATGGGCCGATTGAATAACGGCAGCAATTCTTTTAAGCATGCTGCGTACAAGCTTTGCATATTCGTCCGCACTTATAGCGTACCACTCGTTAATTAAGGTATTCTTTAAGGCAGTTTTTGATGTTATACTGTGTTCCTTAATTTTGCTTTTTAAAATAGCCCACATGTGCTCAATGGGATAAGATCTGTAAACTGTGCAGGCCAATCTAACAAAAAATGTTGTTATCTCTAAACCAACGCATCGTAGTCGCTGATTTGTGACAAGGAGTATTGTCTTGCTGAAATTGAACCCCGTCTAAATTAGTATCGCCGAAAATGCGCGTTAACAAAGGCAGAAGACCAGCTTCTAAAACATTTGTGTTCTTTTGACTGTCCATGCGACTCTCGCAAGCGAACATTTCGACGACACCATCAGCAGCCATGCAGCTCTAGATCATAATGCTGCCTCCTCCATGCTTAACAGTGGGTACCACGTAATTTGGATGATGTTCTTCTCCAACCCGTCGCCTCACGAACGCCACACCAGGTGTTCCAAATATCTGTTTTGCCTCTGGTTTCTTTTCAACATTATTATTGTTGAGATATTTCCAATTTTTTTCTTTTATCACACACGCGACCGCTCGTTTAAAGATTCCGTTTGATTTTGTGTATTCTGTGTGATGGCCGCTGTTGCCGTTGGGTAGAGTAGTGGTGCCAATTCGTTTTGGCGACACCGAAGGACCATGTTTAATGTTGAGTGGGGTAAAAAATGGGCCGTTTCCAATGGAATTAAGTCTAGGTTTTTTCGTTTATAAACGGTATCGATTCAAGTTTATTCAGTTTTTTAAGTTATAAAATGAATTATCGAGAAAATAAGAATAATGTAGATTTAAAATTCGTTGTACAAATTTTTAGACACAAATCGCCTTAGTGTCTTTGAGACCATTTAATTATTACAAGACTAGGTCTTTGAAAATTATTTGAAATTACAATTAAAGATATACACGTAAGTAAATATTAGATTGAATTTAAATGATGAAGAGCGGTCCGTGGTCGCGATGTCGATTCGTTGGGGGTTGAAAAGCGACTGAAAACTGTCTGTCGCTGTTGGCTATTTTGGCCGGTTGGTTAATTCAAACGGTGTTGCTGGTGCGGAGCGGTGGCAACATTGGGCGATATTGGGCAGCACATCGCGGCGTTGCCACCTGAGGGGGATCACTCCGAAAACGTAAGGAGGTCCATGTCCTCAACACCCTCTATTTGCGTAATGGGAATTCTAATCTTCGCAGGAAACATTGAACGGTTGCCTGCTTCTCTCTCGCGAAGAATACAACGGCTTACTGACGACTGACTCATATATATTCCCCATTGCTCTCCGACGGGACGTTGGTAGCATCCAGTTGCAAAGAACCGCAAGGCGGTTAGAACCATATAATATTTAAAAGTTATATTTTTACCTGTTTTTCCGTAGACAATGCTTTTATTCTTCTGCCTTTTAGTTGGCTACCAAGAAACTCCTTTGCATTCAATTAGAAACGATCTTCAACTTCCCGAAACAAACTTCTATCCAATGACGAATACCTCCTCATCTTAGGATAAAACGTATGCCAAATGCTCAAAAGCCATTTTTGTTTATTATTTGAATTCTTTTTCTTCTTTATTGGCATTGGCACCGCTTACGCGATTACAGCCGAATCTATATAAGAGCGCCATTCTTCTCTTCTTTTCGCTTCCTGGCGCCAGTTGGAAATGCCAAGTGATCCCAGGTCACTCTCCACTTGATCCTTCCAACGGAGTGGAGGTCTTCCCCTTCCTCTGCTTCCACCGGGGGATACTGAATCAAATACTTTCAAAGCTGGAGTGCTTTCATCCATTCGGACGATATACGAAATTATCTGCGACCTCGAAGTTATGGCTGTCAACAGTGACGTGGGAGCCAAGTCGCGAATGCAATGACTGTTTGTTTGATGACAGGAGATATTTCATCTTGTTCTCATTCACTACCCGACCCATATCCTTCGCTTCTTTATCAAGTCTGGAGAAAGCAGAACTCACGGCGCGGTTGTTGAGGCCAATAATGTCGATATCATCGGCGTATGCCATCGGCGTACGCCAGCAGATTGTACCTTCTCTATTTAGCTCTGCAGCTCGTATTATTTTCTCCAGCATTAAATTGAAAAAGTCACACGATAAGGAATCACCCTGTCTGAAACCTCGTTTGGTGTCGAACGGCTCGGAGAGGTCCTTCCCGATCCTGACGGAGCTTTTAGTGTTGCTTAACGTCAGTTTACATAGCCGTATAAGTTTTGCGGCCGCGATAGCCGAGTGGTTAGCATTGCGTACATTCGGAAGGCTCGGGTTCATATCCCAGTGCCAGCAACATCCAAAAGTTATGGAAAATTAATTTAAATAAAAATTAAGTGGAATTTTCTAATTGCGGTCGCCCCTCGGCAGGGAATGTCCACCCTTCCGAGTGTATTTCGGACATGAAATAAAAGGCTCCTCGTAAAAAACCGTTAGCCGTTCGGAGGCGGCTTACTATAAACTGTAGGTCCCTCCATTTGTTGGAAAAACATCAAGACGCAAAACCACAAATTGGAGGAGGAACTCGGCCGAAAAATCGCTTCAGCGATTACAAAGCGCCAATTATATATATATATATATATAAATTTTGCGGGGATTCCAAATTCAGACATAGCGGCGTAAAGGCAGCTCCTATTCGTGTTCGAAGGCGGCTTTAAAATCGACGAAAAGGTGGTGGGTGTCAATTCTCTTCTCACGGGTCTTTTCCAAGATTTGGCGCATGGTGAATATCTGGTCAATGGTTAACTTACCAGGTCTAAAGCCACACTGATAAGGTCCAATCAGTTTGTTGACGGTGGGCTTTAGTCTTTCACACAATACGCTTGATAGGACCTTATATGCGGTATTAAGAAGGCTTATTCCACGGTAATTGGCGCAGACTGTGCCTTTTTTGTGGATCGGACAGAGCACACTTAAATTCCAATCGTCGGACATGCTTTCATCCGACCATATTTTGCAAAGAAGCTGATGCATGCACCTTGCTAGCTCGGCCGGTAATCCATCGGTCCCTGCCGCTTTGTTGTTTTTTAAGCGAACGATTGCTATTCGGACTTCTTCATAGTCGGGTAACGGAACAACTTTTCCATTGTCATCAATTGGAGTTTCGGCTTCACCATCTCCGCGTGTTTACTTCTTCACTGCCATTCAGCAGGCCGGAGAAGTGTTCCCTCCATAAATCGAGTATACTCTGGGCATCTGCCACTAGCTTACCTCCCTGGGTCCTACAAGAGTTTAATTTGATTTTATATAACTTAGGCAATTTCTCAATTTACTTTACTTTATTTTACCCTTAATGAAATAACAATATTTTGTCGTTATCGCTAACAACTTAAAAATATTTGTCGCTTAGTTAGCGATTTTTTGAGTAGTTTACGACAACAGCGACAGCAAATATCCTCAAAATAAGTACACCGAACATTAAAATCGTTAAAATTATCGTGAAGTCCTATATGCGATCCGAAAATCGTTATATTGCACTTAGAGAATAGCGAATATCGTTAAAATTATCGCTAACTCCTATTTGCGATCCGAAAATCGTTATATTGTGTTAGAGAATAGCGAATATCGTTAAAATTATCACTAAGTCATTTTAACGATCCGAAAATCGTTATAATGTGTGTATAGAAGCGAAATCGTTAAAATTATCGTTAAGCCATTTTCGCGATCCGAAATCGTTATAATACGATAGAGAATTCTCCTACAGGTTTCAGTAAAATGCACAGGGGCATTAATAAACGTCAAATAAATACATTGCATATTTTGGGTTGTAATGGGGTATAGTCAAGTTTCTGGGTATGCTGTTACAGTTGTGAGGCTATACTCAATTCCTACTCTTGCGTCCACGTCGCGCACCCTGGAAACGTGAGCAACCATTGTGCAAGATACGGTAATCAACCCGTGTGGGGCCTTGGGTCACGGCTAATGCGAGTGGTAGCTTCAGTGGAGCCAATCCGACTTATTCGGTTTAAGAGTCCGCTGAAGTCTAATTGCATCGTCTGTTCACCAGAGGTGCGGCTGCGAGCGGGCGTCCGTCTTGAAGCAAGGGGCTCGCTATATATGGTAAATGTGTAAAATCTTTAAACTTACTCGCCTAGCGGGGTTGTGCGCTGGGTTTGGGACCCGCCACGTAGAAACCAGCCCCAATGAAAATGTTAACAACGCCCCCTGGTCGAAAAACACAAAGCCAGATCGATCATGTTGTGATAGATGGAACGCAAGTCTCCAGTGTTCTTGATGTGCGTACACTATGAAGACCCAACATGGACTTGGGAAGGACCTCTCCGAGCCGTTCGATACAAAACGAGGTTTCAGACAAGGTGACTCTTTATCGTGTGACTTTTTCATTTTAATACTGGATAAAATAATACGAGAAGCAGAGCTGAATAGAGAAGTTACAATCTTCTATAAGAGTGCTGGCGTACGCCGATGATATCGACATTATTGGCCTCAACAACCGCGCCGTGAGTTCTGCTTTCTCCAGACTGGACAAGGAAGCGAATGATGTGAGTCTGGTAGTGAACGAGGGCAAGACGAAATATCTCCTGTCATCACACAAACAGTCATCGCATTTGCGACTGGCTCCCTTGTCACTGTTGACAGTCATAACTTCGAAGTCGTAAATAATTTCGTCTATCTAGGAATCAGCACCAACATCAATAATAATGCCAGCCTTGAAATCCAGCGCAGAATCGCTCTTGCCAACAGGTGCTACTTTGGACTAAGTAGGCAATTGAAAAGTAAAGTCCTCTCTAGGCGAACGAAAACCAAACTCTACAAGTCTCTCATCCCTCCCGTGTTGTTGTTGTTGTAGCGGATTGCTAATCCCGCTTAGGGCAGGTATTATTAGTCTAAGTCGCCGAGGTCATCTAAGGGGAGGTCCAGGAAACGTGCTGTTTCGACGGGGTTGGACCAAAGGGAGAGGGGTGTTAGATTAGTTGGTTTAAGGGGGCATGTGAAGAGGTGCTTACTGTCGTGCGGGGACTCTCCACATGCAGGGCATACGTTGGGTATGCTGGGGTTGAGTCTGGATAAGTAGGAGTTTAATCTACTACAGTATCCAGATATAAGCTGTGCAAGGGTCACGCGGGTCTCTCGAGGCAGCTCGGGCTCGTTGTCTGCGATTGGTGGTGCTTTTACTCCGAGTACGCCATTCACGGGAAGGGAGTCTGTGAAGGTGTTAACTGACTTCTGGTAAATGGCGTTCAGCGCTTGTCGGTACGCCGTCCTGTCCAGCGGTTGTTGCACATGATGCTATATGGTGCTATTTAGGTCTAGTACTCCCTTCCTGATGTGCCCAGGTGGAGGCTCGGCTTCCAAAAGATGCCTGCTGGGGTGCTCCCTGCGGTGGCATCCCAACAGGAACTGCTTGCACAGCAAAGCATTATGCTCCTTAACTCGTAGCATAGATGCTTCGCTGTGCAAGTGATGCTCCGGTGACATCAGGAGGTTTCCTGTCGCAGTCCTAAGGGCGGTGTTCTGACAGGCCTGTAGTTTTCTCCACTGCGTCTCGTTCGTCCCCGGCGCCCAAATCGGTGCAGCGTAGCTTAGGACCGGCCGGCCAATTGCTTTGTAGGTTGCCAGCAAGGTTTCTTTATCTTTACTCCATGTGCTGCCGGCTAGCACTTTAAGTATTTTGTTGCGGCCCTGGAGTTTTGCGGCAATTGCGGTCGTATGCGGAGTGAAGGAGTGCAGGCTATCGAATGTGACCCCTAAAATCTTAGGGTTGCTTACAGTCGAAATTTTTTGGTCATCAACTTTCACATCGAGTTCTAGCCGGTACTCCTTCGTCCAGCTGGTGAAAAGGCTAGCCGAGGATTTCGTCGGTTGTATTTTCAGATGTCGTGCAGTGAAGAAACGGGAGAGATCGGCGAGGTAGCCGTTCACTTTCGAACATAGGCTATCAACATCCTGGCCAGACCCCAATATCGAGCAGTCATCGGCATACGAGGTTAAGGAAACTCCTTCCGGTGGAGGAGGGAGCTTCGAGATGTAAAAATTAAACAGTAGCGGGGAGAGGACACCACCCTGCGGAACCCCCTGTTTAATTTTCCTCAATTTAGATGTTTCACGTCGGAATATGACCGATGGTTGACGACCACTCAGGTAGCCCATGACCCACCTCTGCAACCCCGGCGGTAGTGAGGATTCCTCAATGTCACTGAGTAGCACTGAATGATTGACAGTGTCAAAAGCTTTTGACAAATCCAGTGCTACCAGGACAGTTCTCGCGCAGGATCTGTTTTGTTGTTGTGGTGCTGTGCACTTTTCGGAAGCCATGCTGATGTGCTGCTGGACGCAGATGGTGAGTGAATGTCGGGAGCAGTAAGGCCTCAAGCGTCTTCGCTACTGGGGAGAGGAGAGTTATCGACCGATAGGACTCTCCTTTGTTGGCTGGTTTCCCCGGTTTAAGTAGCGGGACCACCCTACCGGTTTTCCACACATCTGGTATGATTAGGGTGGTCAAAGACAAATTGAGGACCTTGGTGAGGTATTCTGCTCCCGCCCTGAACCTCTTCTCTGGAGAAATCAAGCACCGCGCTTGTGTTTGGCAGTTTGCGCATACGGCGGGTTACACGTCTTTTCACCTTGTCTACCGAAGTATGCAGTGTAAACAGCCGGCTGAAATAGCTCGCGCATCTCTTCGGGTCCGACGAGGCGCGATCACCGAATGAAATTTCCTCCCGGTCATCGCGTCTCGTCGGGTTAGACAACGACTTGACTGTAGCCCAGAGCTTGGTTGCCCCAGAGGAGAGATTGCAGGACCTTAAGTGCTCCTCCCACTCTTTTCGCTTGTGTCTGTTTACAACGGTCCGAATCCCTGATTAAGGGATTCCCGGGATCGGAGTTACGGAGGATGTCGCGCCTTGCTGCTAAAGCCGCCGCTTCGTCCGGGGAAATTAGGGCGGATTTCCGCAATTCGGCCTGCCGGGATGAAGCGGGCGGCAGCGGTCACAACAATCCTGCGGTGAATCCCGTGAAGCCGGTCCAGATAGCTTTTTTGAAGTTAACGAAGGTCCGGTGGTCCGCGGAAACAAAGTCGGGAGGTCTGTCAATCGAGATGTGTATGGGTAAGTGGTCCGATGCTAGTGTCAGTATAGGTCGCCAGACTATACTGTTTTTCAGACCAGCATTCGCAATTGTTATGTCGGGCGAGCTTTAGCAATTACCCACAACTCTGGTGGGGGTGTTGTCGTTCGTTGTGCAGAATGTCGAATCGTCTATCTGTTCCGCCAGCTCCATTCCTCTACGGTGATTTGACAGGCTAGAATGCTAAAGATCATGGTGCTCGTTAAAGTCGCCCAAAACCAAACGGTTTTCGCCTCTGAGTAGCGCACCTATATCAGGGCTATATCCAACTGGGCAACTTGTAACGGGAGGAACGTATATATTAAATATTTTGAGCTCGGCATCGCCTGACCGGATAGCTATGCCCTGACATTCTAGGGTAGTATCCCTGCGGTCGATGTCGCCGTCGATGAGACGATACTGAACGGTGTTGTGTATTATGAACGCCAGACCCCCTCCATGGTTTCGCTCGCGATCCTTGCGGATAATGTTGTATCCGGCCCGGCTCAGAAGATCCGTGTGGGCGGTCAACTTAGTTTCCTGGATCGCAGCAATTGACAGATGCTCCCGGCTCATATAGTTGACTATCTCGTCGCTCTTCCCCTTGAGTCCGTTGCAATTGAATTGAAGGAGTCGAGTCCGTCTCGGGGGGCAGCATGGGACCACATAAGTTGTGGTCGACTCCTTATGTGTCTTAAGGCCTGAGCAGACCTTAAGATGACTCCAACCATTGCATTGGTTGCACCTAACCCAGGTGGAGGAGTGGTGGAATCTTTTGGTGCACACGCAGCAGAAATAATCCGTCGGACCAGGGTTGGTTTCGACGCCAGCCCTGATGAGAAGGATTTGAAGAAACCCAGCTGCGAGGTGTTGCTCCGTTGGCCAACTTAAACTAATTTTACCTGTTGACCTAAACGGGGTTAGGTCGCCGAAAGGGTGACATCCCTTGGCCGGATAAAATCCGGGTCAACTCCGGTGCGTAGAACCGGCTGTCTTGAGAGTTGTCATCATTCCCGTCGTGCTATATGGTGCGGAAGCATGGACGATGACAATATCTGATGAGTTTTCGAGAGAAATGTTTTGCGTAAGATTTATGGTCCTCTTCGAGTTGGCAATGGCGAATATCGCAGACGATGGAACGATGAGCTGTACGAGTCATACGACGACATTGGCATAGTTCAGCGAATCAAGGGGCAGCGGCTACGCTGGCTAGGCCATGTGGTCCGGATGGATACGAATACGCCAGCTTTGAAAGTTTTCGATGCAGTACCCGCTCGTGGAAGCAGAGGAAGAAGAAGACCTCCACTCCGTTGGAAGGACCAGGTAGAGGAGGACCTGGATGTACTTGGTATTTCGAATTGGCGCCACGCAGCAAAAAGAAGAAGCGAATGGCGCAATGCTGTTAACTCGGCTAAAATCGCGTAAGTGGTGTCTACGCCAGTAAAGTAAGTAAGTATATTTTGGCAAAGCAGGGTTGTAATGCATAAACGCTTTGCATGGCATGGGCCTGGGTATAAAAAATGCTTTTCATATTGCGTTTGCGAAAGCAGCCATACATTGAATTTTATATACTTATATACATGCGTATATAAGAAACATAATAGGAGAAAATTTACCATATATATACATAGAATGATACAGAGAATGAATGTATCTTTTTAATGTTGTAAATTTCCAATACATGGCGCTGTATGTTGTATGATTTAAATATAAAGTTCGGTTATTTTTGGGACACACCGTGTAGTTTTAAAATTTAATTAGCCAGTAGATGGTCGCTATGTATACTTGTCCGTGAATATCGCCGACAAAAGTAGTACACCTGAGGGTTTCCACCTAACGACTACTTAGTATATATTTAACGGGGTTTTCACCTAATTGAACGAAAGTTAGTGAAGGGAGTTCCACCTCCTCAACTTTTACGACAGCAGTAGGGTATATTTGGAAGAAGGATTCCACCTTACCGAACGGAAGAGCAGTGGAGGGTGTTTCACCTCCGCGATCTTTACGAACGTAAAGTAGAAAGTAGAATCTAGTTTGAGCTAATCAAAAATAAATAAACTTTGTTGTAACAGGAAAGAGAGCGACTTATTATTTTGGCCACCCTGGTTACACTGAGCTTACCCCAGCCACGGAATTTCGTTAAATTATGGAATACATGGTTGCATTGTAATTATTTGGCTCCGCAACGGCATCATTATAAAGTATTTTGACGTTTTGAAACTCATCCTTACATACAAAT
This sequence comes from Ceratitis rosa, assembly GCA_037013455.1. Lineage (NCBI taxonomy): Eukaryota > Metazoa > Arthropoda > Insecta > Diptera > Tephritidae > Ceratitis > Ceratitis rosa. The sequence goes on along the minus strand of JAWMAG010000015.1, from coordinate 4,858,789 downwards.
ATGCCTACAATGGCTGTTGAGGTCTAAGTAATTTGCTAATATTTAATAGTATTTTTATTGCTTCGTATGAATTTGTGGCACTTACAATTGGCATATGTACTATTTTAAACTATTTGTGTATGATAAGAAATGTATCTTATGTTTGCCTTTAAATGTCACCCAATGATTTGGGTATAAGTGTATATCCGTATCTTCTTCTTTTTCTTACTTGGCGTTGACACCGCTTACGTGATTATAGCCGAATCAATTATAGCGCGCCAGTCCTCTCTTCTTTTCGCTGTCTGGCGCCAGTTGGAAATATCAAGTGAGGCCAGGTCACTTTCCACCTGATCCTTATGCGCGCATTCGGAGTGGAGGTTTTCCTCTTCCTCTATGCCAACGTAGCCGCTGTCTCCATTCGCTGAACTATGTCAATGTCATCGTATAGCTCGTACAGCTCATCGTTCCATCGTCTGCGGTATTCGCCATTGTCAACGCGCAAAGGACCATAAATCGTTCGCAAAACTTTTCTCTCGAAGATTCCAAGAGCCGGCTCATCAGATGTTGACAGCGTTCACGCTTCTGCGCCATATAGTAGGACTGGTATGATGAGCGACTTGTAGAGTTTGGTTTTCGTACGCCGAGAAAGGACTTTACTTTTCACTTGCCTGCTTAATCCAAAGTAGCACCTGTTGGCAAGGGTGATTCTGCGGTGGATTTCCAGGCTGACATTGTTATTGGTGTTAATGCTGGTCCCTAGATAGATGAAATTATTTACGACCTCGAAGTTATGATTGTCAACCGTGACAAGGGAGCCGAGTCGCGAATGCGATGACTGTTTGTTTGATGACAGGAGATATTTCATCTTGTTCTCATTTACTACCAGTCCCATTTGCTTCGCTTCTTTTCAAGTCTGGAGAAAGCAGAACTCACGGCGCGGTTGTTGAGGCCAATAATGTCGATATCATCGGCGTACGCCAGCAGCTGTACACTCTTATAGAAGATTGTACCTTCTTTATTTAGCTCTGCAGCTCGTATTATTTTCTCCAGCATTAAAATAAAAAAGTTACACGATAAGGAATAACCCTGTCTGAAACTTCGTTTGGTATCGAACGGCTCGGGGAGGTCCTTCCGGATCCTGATTGAGCTTTCAGTGATGCTTAAGGTCAGTTTATACAGCCGTATAAATTTAGCGGGGATTAAGGCGGCTTTAAAATCGACGAAAAGGTGGTGTGTGTCGATTCTCTTTTCACTGGTCTCACCTTATATGGGATGTTAAGAAGGCTTGTTCCACGGTAATTGGCGCAGACTGTGGGATCGCCTCTTTTGTGGATTGGGCAGAGCACACTCAGGTTCCAATAGTCGGGCATGCTTTCATCTGACCATATTTTGCAAAGAAACTGATGCATGCACCTTGCTAGCTCTTCACCGCTGAATTCGAACAGCTCGGCCGGTAATCCATCGGTCCCCTTCGCTTTGTTGTTTTTTATCTGGGCCATTGCTATTCGGACTTCTTCATAGTCGGATAACGGAACAACTTTTCCATCATCATCAATTGAAGTTTCAGGTTCACCATCTCCGCGTGTTTCCTCTTCACTGCTATTCAACAGGCTGGAGAAGTGCTCCCTCCATAAATCGAATATACTATGGGCATCTGTCACTAGCTCAGCTCCCTCTGTCCTACAAGAGTTTGCACCGGTGCTGAAACCTTCTGTAAATCGCCGTATCTTTTCGAGCGTTACCTTTGTCGCCCAGCTTCTCAAGCTCCTCGTACTCGCGCATCTCGGCTTCTTTCCTTTTTTGTCTGCAGACGCGACTTGCTTCCCTCTTCAGTTCTCGGTATCTATCCCAACCGCACGTGTTGCGGTCGTTCGCAAGGTTGCGAGGTAGGCAGTCTGTTTTCTCTCCACTGCGACACGGCAGTCCTCATCGTACCACCTGTTGGACCTTTCCGAAATCCAATGGTTTCGTTTGCAGCTGTACGCAGGGAGTTTGTAATGCCGTCGAACAGTTCCCTTATACCGGGGTGCTTATGAGTGCTCTCTGAGAGCAGGTGTGCAAGTCGAGTAGAAAACCGCTCGGCAGTCTGCTGTGATTGCAGCTTTTCAACGTCGAACCTTCCTTGTATTTGTTGACGCACGTTTTTCGATACACAGAGGCGCGTGCGCATCTTCGCTGCGACAAGATAGTGATCCGAGTCAATGTTGGGACCTCGGAACGTACTCACATCTAAAACACTGGATACATGTCTTCCGTCTATCACATCATGATCGATCTGGTTGGATGTTCTCCGACCTGGAGACAGCCAAGTAGCTTGGTGAATTTTTTTGTGCTGGAATCTAGTGCTACACACAACCATATTTCGGGCCCCGAAAAGGCATCTTTGGTCAAGTCATCCTTCTCTTCCGCCGGAGCGTGGGCGCAAATTAGAGTGGTGTTTAAAAATTTTTTTCTGATGCGGATTGTGGCTAGACGTTCATCCCAATTAAGGGACCGGACATTCCAGGTGCATGACCTAAAATCGTAATCCTTAAAACATTTGCGGGGGTCGTCATCAAAAGGGGGGTCTCTTATCCGAGGCTGAAATTGATTTTTCATTGGGTTGTTTTTTAATGTAGTGGGTTTCAAACCCTACGCACAGCCGAATGGGATTCGTCTTCTCACTTTAGCTCGCCTCCAAACGGATGTTCGTTGGCTACACAGGGGATTTGTGGTCTAAGACCAGAAGTCGTGAGCTGCTTGAACCATATGCAAAAGAATCGTTTCTGGCCACTCCCAGGTGAATGGCAGTCAGAAATTTTCCTCACTTGCGTGAACTTCTGCACATGGCCCCATTGCTGACAAAAAAGAAAGAGGCGAAGTAGCGTGAGTATGAAGAGCTTGCCAAGCTGTCTGACAAGGGTAATGCTCGAAAACTCTATAAGAAGATACGACAACTTACAGAACGTAATCTAGTAACCGATGCCCAGAATATATTGACCAGGAGATAGTGAACCTAAAAACCCAATCGAAGACGATGGAAAAGACGTTTTATTGCCCGACCAAAAAAAAGTTCGAATATCGAATAATCGAATAATCGTCCGATGAAGCGACGGCCTACCGGCAAACTTATTCAAACACGTTAATCTAACCAAAAGGTCAGCCATGAACCGAATTTTAGGTAATCCAATCTATAAATAACCTTTTTCGAATAGGCCAGTAGCTGGTTCACTTTCCGGAAAGAGCCGAAGTCTTCCCGTTAATCTAAACAAAAGGCCACCTTTGAAGCGAATTTTAAGCAAGCCAACCCATAAAGAAAGTTTTTTCAAATAGGTCAGTCCCTAGTCCACTTTCCGGGGAGAAGTGTACCAAAAGGCAACCTATGTACCGAGTTTCAAGTAAGCTGAGCAATAAGTAAGTTTTTTTCGAATAGGTTAGTCCCTGGTCCACCTCACGGAGAGAATATCAGTCTTCCTGTTAATATAAGCAAAATGCCACCTATGAACCGAAGTTTGAGAAAGGCGACCCATAAATGAAATTTTTTTGAATAGGTCAGTCCCTGGTCTACTTTCGGAAGAGAAGTGTAGTCTTCATGCTCTAAGCAGAAGGCCGCTTATGTACCGAATTTCAGGTATATCGAACGAGCTATGAACCGAGATTTAAGTCAGCCAACCCATTAAAAACATTATTTCGAATAGGTCAACCTCTGGTCCACTTTCCGGAAAGAATTGTAGTCTTCCTGTTAATCTAAGCAAAAGGCCACCGAACAATAAGCAAGACAATTTCGAATAAGTCAGTCCTTAGTCCACCACCCGGAAAGAAGTGTAGTGTTCCTGTTAATGTAAGCAAATTGCCTATGTAGAGAATTTCAAGTAAGCAGAACCATAGATAAACTTTTTTATAATAGGGCAGTCCCTAGTCCACTTTCGGGAGAGAAGTGGAGTCTACCTGCTAATCTAAGCAAAAGCCCACCTATGCACCAAATTTCACGTGAGCCGACCCTGGTCCACTTTCGGAGGAGAAGTGTACTCTTCCTGTTAATATAAGCAAAATGTCACCTATGAACCGAATTTTGAGTAAGCAGACCCATAAATGAACTGTTTTCGAATGGGTCAGTCCCTGGAGTCTTCCTGTTAATCTAAGCAGAAGGCCGCCTATGTACCGAATTTCAGGTAAATCGAACCATAAATAAGATTTTTTGAATAGGTCAACCCCTGGTCCACTTTGCGGTTTTCCGTGGAGAAGTGTATTTTTCGTGCTCATCTAAGCAGAAGGCCGCCTATGTACCGAATTTCAGGTAAATCGAACCATAAATAAGATTTTTTGAATAGGTCAATCCACTGGTCCTCTTCACGGCTTTCCGGGGAGGAGTGTACTCTTCTTGCTAATCTAAGTAGAAGGCCACTCTTGTATATCGAGTTATAAATAAACTTTTAATCGAATAGATCAGTCTGTTTAAGCTCATGCTTAACTGTTAGGACATGCATGCCTTTTGTACGCATCTAATGGGCATTTGGCTTATACCATATAAGCCGTGCTTGCCAAACAAAACGCGAGATTTCGAAACAAAAAATCAAATAATTAAATTAAGTAAAATAAAATATATGTGTACGTATGTACATAGAAAAAAAGGCTTTGACACGAATACAACAGAACTTTAATAAAATTGTAATACATATAATTGGCGCTTTGTAACCGCTGGAGCGATTTTCGGCGAGCTCCTATTCCAATTTGTGTGCGTCTTGATGTTTTTCGAACAATTGGAGGGACCTAAAGTTTATACTAAGCAGCCTCCGAAGGCTGATGGTTTTTTTACGAGTAGCCTCTATTTCATGTCCCTGTCTTCCGAATGTCAGTACGCACTGCTAACCACTCGGCTACCGCGGCCGAATGTAATAGCACATTGAAATATATATATATATTGTAAAATAACCATCTATGCAACTAAAATCGAAACGCGAGATGTTTTTTTTTAAAGGCTTCAGAAGAGACCCTCGTGAACACAGTCCTTGGTCCACTTTCAGGAGAGAAAAGAAGTCTTCCTTTTAATCTAAACAAAAAGTTACCGATGAACCGAATTTTAAGTAATCCAATCTAATAATGACCTTTTTTCGAATAGGCCAGTAGCTGAAACACTTTCCGAAAAGAGGAAGTCTTCTTGTTAATCTAAACAAAAGGCCACCTACGAACCGAATTTTAAGTAAGCCAACCCATAAATAGCCTTTTTTCAAATAGGCCAGTCCCTGGTCCACTTTCCGGAGAGAAGTGTAGCAAAAGGCAACTTATGTACCGAGTTTCAAGTAAGCCGCTTGCCAAACTAAACGCGAGATTTCGAAACAACTAATCGACAAGCGCGCACGGGGCGATAATATTTAAAATCAAATAATTAAATTAAGAAAAATAAAATATATTTCTTATGTTTGATTATAGAAAAAAAGTCTTTGTCACGAATACAACAGAACTTTAATCAAATTGTAATAGCACATTAAAAAATAAATATATTTTATAAAATAAATATTTATGCTACTAAAACAGAAACGCGAGGTGTTTTATTTTAAAAGGCTTCAGAAGAGACCCTCGTGTGAACACAGTCCCTGGTCCACTTTCGGGAGAGAAGTGGAGTCTTCCTGTTAATCTAAGCAGAAGGCCACTTATGTACCGAATTTCAGGTATATCGTACCATTAATAAGACTTTTAGGATAGGTCAATCCCCGGTTTACTTTGCGGCTTTTCGGGGAGAAGTGTAATCTTCCTGCATATCTAAGCAGAATGCCACCCTTGTACCGAATTTCAAGTAAATCGAGTTATAAATAAACTTTTATTCGAATAGATCAGTCCCTTGTCCACCTTAGGGAGAGAAGTGGAGACTTACTGCTAATAAAACCAGAAGGCCACCTATGTACCGAATATCATGTAAATCAAACTATAAAGACGATTTTTTCAATAGGTCACAATCTGGTTAACCTTCCGGAGAGAAGTGTAGTCTTCTTGTTAATCTAAGCAAAAAGCGAGCTATGAACCGAGGTTTAAGTAAGCCAACACATTAAAAACCTTATTTCGAATAGTACAGCCTCTGGTCCACTTTCCGGAAAGAATTGTAGTGTTCCTGTTAATCTAAGCAAAAGTCCACGGAACAATAAGCAAGACTATTTCGAATAAGTCAGTCCATGGTCCACTTTCGGAGAGAAGTGAAGGAAAAGGCCACCTATGTACCGAGTGTCAAGTAAGCCGAGAAATAACTAAGACTTTTTCGATTAGGTTAGACCCTGGTCCACCTCCCGGAGAGAATTGCAGTCTTCTTGTTAATATAAGTAAAATGCCACCTATGAGCCAAATTTTGAGTAAGCCGATCCATAAATCAAATTTTTTCGAATAGGTCAGTCCCTGGGCCACTTTCGAAGGAGAAGTGTACTCTTCCTGTTAGTATAAGTAAAATGCCACCTATGAACCAAACTTTGAGTAAGCCGACCCATAAATGAATTTTTTCCGAATAGGCCAGTTCCTGTAGTCTTGCTGTTAATCTAAGCAGAATGCCGCTTATGCACCCAATTTCAGGTATATCGAACTTTAAATAAGATTTTTTGAATAGCCCAATCCACTGGTCCACTTTACGGCTTTCCGGGGAGGAGTGTACTCTTCCTGCTAATCTAAGCCGAAGCCCACTCTATTAAATCTAGCTCTAAATAAACTTTTAATCGAATAGATCAGTCTGTTTTAGCGCATGCTTAACTGTTAGGACATGCATGCCTTTTGTACGCACCCTAATGCGCATTTGGCTTATACCATATAAGCCATGCTTGCCAAACAAAACGCGAGATTTCGAAACAAATAATCGGCGAGCGCTCACGGGGCGATAATATTTATAATCAAATAATTAAATTAAGTAAAATTAAATATATGTATATGTAAGTGACATACCCTAATGCTAAACTCAATACTTTGACTTTTATGAGCAATATATAAAAGGGTTTAATTAAGGTATTAATGTCGGAGAGACTAGTTTTTTAGTAGTAGCTCATCAGACAAAAACACAGTTGTTGAATTGTAATATTGTGCTAAGTTAAAACAATAAATTTATAATAAAACATACATTAATAGTATTTAATTTTACTGGTGCAGTCGGTAGGATCTATGCAAAAGATCCTATAACGAATCTACATAATTAAAATTGAGTAAAAATAATAAAATAAAATGAATTAGTACTATGAAATGAAAACACGTGTTACACATCTGAGAAAACTTATATCAATTAACACTACTGCAGCATTGTTATAAAGGTAAAATAAATAATAAACAAAACTAAAACTGAAGCTTCAGCAGAAAAATGCAAAGAAATAAAAGTGGTTTATCGTAAAACAAGACGAGTCTTGAACTACAAAAACAAGGTCATGTTAAATGAGAACACTAAGTCTCTTTTTATGTTGATATAACGTAAAAAGCAAAAACGCGTGTAAAGCGAAATTCCTAAGACAATTTTAGTGTACTACTAAATGCACCGTTACTAAAATTAGCATATGCAAAGCAAAAATTGTACAGTAAAACAAAGCTGACTGAAGCTGAAGTGTGAAAAAAAATACAAAAAACAATAGTTTATGGAAGAATTGGATGAACTAAGTACATTATTGAACTCGATTAAAATAAGCGAATTAGGCAGAACAATGGAACTTGCTATACAAAGTATTAAACTCATTCAGCCTTTCGAGGGCGATCGAAACTTGCGCAATACGAACAATAAGAGGTGCTGCTCTAGATGCGGTCAGGCGAGAACAACCAACAGGCTGGACGACATTAAGGCAGTTGCTTATCGATGAATTTGGAGAACACACACCAGTTTCAACTCAAATTTTAGAAATAAGTAATATCAAATTTAAAAATAGCGTAAGATTATTGTGTGAGGAAATAAACTCCGAAGTTTGTAGGATTTAAGATGCCATTAAATTGAAAGATTAATATAATTCCACTAAAACATTTTTATATAACGAGCTAGATCAAATAAGCCTAAAAACACTAAAACGGGAATTACCAAATTTTTTAACATTAGTAAAACTTTGCAAACTTTGCCACTGATCTGATCTTAAGGCAGCAATAAAAATATTGAAAGAAAATAATGTATTTGAAGATGATAAAAAGCTATATGAGAATATGTCAATTCAAAAAAATAACTCAAATATAAATCGACCACATTTCGTGAATAGAAATAATATTAATGTGGAACATTTTGCAACTAATATTTATCGATTTCCAGTCCATTCCAGTCATAAACGAACCATACTTTAATCATAGTGAATACAGCTATCGCCAAGACAATTTGCTACATAATAATTTATCTCAAGTCAAACATACTCCTTTCAATTCTACCAACATTTACTCTAACAGAAATTTAACTAATTCACAGCAAAGAAATAATCAAGGTTCAAATCAGTCTCGACTCAGGCGTTTTGGTTATCCTGAACCAATGGGACAGGATCCATCAAATTTTCTTTTAACAGCCACGGAGGACTTCCCACCATCATCTTGACATTAAACACAAGACATTTTAAATTTTTAGATGACACAGGCTCGTCTGTTAGCTTGATAAAACCTGGAATGTTTATCGAAAAGATCATACATGTTAAGCCAATAACATTAACAACAGCAACAGGAAAAGTATTACTGAACAAAATTCAGGAAGTGTTTAGCGACGAACACATGGAAAAGTTAACGTTCTTCATTTACAACTTTTCTAATAATGACGACGGACTACTCGGCTTTGATGTACTCCAGCTACTTAAAACTAAATTCGACTTAGAAAACTCTATAATACATATGAACGGCATTCGTTATAAATTCGTGGGTGGTAATTTCGGTAATTACTTTTTAGATTCAAATATAAACCAATACAATAATATTAATAATAATAATCTTAGACTTGAACACTTAATCACGGAACATAGAATAAAAACTGTTCACGAAGATCCTATATACGTTAAATCTTATATGTATCCGGAAATTCAAAATAGAAGTAAACAGACAAATAGAAGAGGTGCACAACAACGAATCATTTCACATAGCGATTCTCCGTATTCAGCACCAATTTGGGTGGTACCAAAAAAGCCTGATGCCTCAGGGAGAGAGAAATGGAGAATCGTTGTCGACTTCCGTAAGCTAAATACAATTACCATAGATGACCGGTATCCTATTCCAAACATGGAAGAAATTCCAGAAAAATTGGGTAGGTGTATGTATTTTTCTACGATTGTTTTGGCGCAAAGCTTCCACCAAATTGAAATGGACCCTGCGGATATGAAAAAAACAGCCTTTTCTACCCAAAATGGACATTTTGAGTTTTTTAGAATGCCATTCGGCCTTAAAAATGCACCAGCCACTTTCCAAAGGCTGATGTACACAGTTTTGGAAGGGTTAATAGGAAAAGACTGCATGGTTTATTTAGACGACATTGTAGTTTTTAATACGTCACTACAGGAACACTAGAGAGAGTATTTCGTAGACTAAATGATGCAAATCTGAAAATTCAGATGGATAAAAGTGAATTTTTCAAAAGGGAAACGGAATTTCTCGGCCATGTCATAACGCCAGCAGGCATTAAGCCTAATCCTAATAAGGTGCAGGCAATTTTAAATTATCCTATTCCTAAAACGGAGAAGGAAATAAAACAATTTCTCGGTTTAGCGGGATTTTATCGGACATTTATTCGAAACTTTTCAGAAATTACTAAACCATTAACTAACTGCCTAAAAAAGGGCAATAAAATAAATAGCGCAGATAAAAAGTACGAAGAAGCTATCAACACTATAAAAATTTTGAATACAAGTGACCCAATTCTTGCATACCCGAACTATGAGAAGTCATTTACGTTAACCACTGATGCGTCAAATGTGGCACTGGGGGCAGTTCTAAGTCAACAAGGACATGCTATTTGCTTTGCTAGTCGCACGCTCAACGAACATGAGTTACACTACTCAGCTAACGTAAAAGAGCTTCTGGCTATGGTATGGGCCACAAAATATTTTAAATAGTGATCATAGACCACTGCAGTGGCTCCATAATTTAAGGGAACCAAATTCTAAACTGCAAAGATGGAAGATTCGACTTAATGAATACAACTTCGACATAAAATATATATCAGGAAAAGAAAATCACGTGGCAGATGCTTTATCTCGTATCAAAATTAGAGAGTGTAATTTCAATGAAGAATCTGAGTCTACCATAGTATAGACACTATTCACTCCGCCGATGAAGATAATGAAAGTTTCTTTGAAATTACTGAGCGGCCATTGAATGTATTTAAAAATCAAATTAAATTAATAAGAGATTGTAAAAATTTTACTACAAAAATTTTATTACATTTTAAAATATTTTCAAATAATCTAACTAACAATCGACTATATTAAACAAATCATTCAAACTTATTTACTAAAAAAGAATACAACAATATTTATGCTCAACGATGAAGATTTTTTACAACAAGTCGTAACGAAGTTTATCGATGTACAAAAGAAATGGAAAATATCACAGATTTTGCGAACTTTAAAACTACTTGAAATTCATTTCAGTGGACTTCATCAAGGTTTTGAAAAGGTTGCAAAATGTTTTAAATTACAGTATTACTATCCTAATTATCTCAAAGAGATCACTAAAATAATAAATGAATGTGAACTGTGTAATCATTGTAAAAATGATGAAATTTCTAACAGGTTGCCATTTAAAATTACCCCTCCAATATACGAAATTCGGGAATAATTTGTTGTAGATTTGTTGTAGTTATTTAACTTGTATTGATTTGTTCTTAAAATTTGCTATGGTAGAAAAAGTTAAAGCATTAAATTGGTTGGAGACGAAAAAGGCTTTGCTTAAAATCTTTAATTGTATGGGTCCCCCAAAGACTTTAAAAATCGACCAAGATCAAGGTATAAATATTGAAAATATTAAACAATGGTGCAACTTATTAAATATAGCTGTCGAAGTAACAACTGGTAAAACCGGTATTGGTGACATTGAGCTGTTGCATAAAACTTTGAATGAAAAACTTAGAATAATCAATACTTCAGGTGATAAAGAACTAAAATATTTAGAAATTGAACAAGCACTTTACACTTATAACCATGTTATAGTCCACTCTACCACTAATGAAATTCCATATAACATTTTTTTTAATAAAGAGTCACCAAAACATGATCCCCAAGTTGTTAAAGAACGAAGAATCAGTAACGCAAATAAAAAGAGGCAAGAAAAAGACACAATTTTTGTAAATGCAGAAGTTTCGAGAAAACGATTAGATAAAATGAGTAATCCGTATAAAAAGGTTAGTATCATCCAAACTGAAGAGGATGAAGAACATCATAGTATTAAGTTTAAAAGCCAAAATGTAAGAAAATATAAGAACCAATTTAAAAGAAAAAAGAAAACTAACTAAAATTACTTAACATATAAAAACAAGACTTGTTGTTTACATTTAAATACCCTTGTTATTATCAATTATTATTTCATCAGCTTACTAAGAAAATTAAAAGTAAAAATATTTGCCATACGTTAAAATTAACTTAGAATATATGTGAAACTTCTTTTCTTTTGAAAATTTTGATTTGTTTTAGAAGAAATATTGCAATGAGGACATTGCACGATTTAAATATGGGAGGACTGTCATACCCTAATGCTAAACTCAATACTTTGACTTTTGTGAGCAACATATAAAATGTTTTAAGTATTGAGTTCAACTCTCTATTAATGTCGGAAAGACTGGTTTTTTAGTAGTAGCACATCAGACAAAAAACACAGTTGTTGAATTGTAATATTGTGCTAAGTTAAAACAATAAATTTATAATAAAACCTGAATTAATAGTATTTAATTTTACTTGTATGTACATAGGAAAAAACTTTGTTACGAATACAACAGAACTTAATAAAATTGTAGTAGCACACTAAAAAATATATATTTTGTAAAGTAAACATTTATGCAACTAAAGTCGAAACGCGAGGTGTTTTATTTTAAAAGGCTTCAGAAGAGACCCTCGTGTGAACACAGTCCCTGGTCCACTTTCGAGAGAGAAGTGGAGTCTTCCTGACAATCTAAACAAAAAACTAACCATGAACCGAATTTTAGGTAATCCAATCTATTAATAACCTTTTTTCGAATAGGCCAGTAGCTGATCCACTTTTCGGCAAGAGGAAGTCTTCTTGTTAATCTAAACAAAAGGCCACCTACGAAACGAATTGTAAGTAAGCCAACCCATAAATAGCCTTTTTTCAGTCCCTGGTCCAGTCCCTGGTCCACCTTCCGGAGAGAAGTGTAGCAAAAGGCAACTTATGTACCGAGTTTCAAGTAAGCCGAGTATAGATAACATGAATCTATATATATGTAAACGAAGATTAATTTAAATTTTTTAAATACAATTTATTTAACTTTTATTGTTTGCTTGCTAATGAAAATTATTATAATTCAAAAAATGAAAGTATTTGAAGTTAAAAATTCATTAGCATAAAAATTGAAAAATTCTAAATTGTAAAGTAAAAATTGTTAAAGTAGATTCCTACACCGCGCAATAAGTAAGAGGTCTACTTTCCAAAGAGAAGTGTAGTCTTCATGCTTATCTATGCCAAAGGCCACTTATGAACCGATTTTCAAGTAAGCCGAACAATAGGCAGGAATGTTCCTGCGGAAGGCAACTTATGTACCGAATTTCAGGTATATCGAACCATAAATAAGACTTTTAAAATAGGTCAATCCCTGGTTTACTTCGTGGCTTTTTGAGAGAAGTGCACTCTTCCTGCTTATCTAAGCAGAATGCCACTCTTGTACCGAGTTTCTAGTAAATCGAGTTATAAAAAACTTTTAATCGACCCTGGTCCACTTTCGAGAGAGAAGTGGAGTCTTCACGTTAATCACACCAAATGGCCACCTTTGTACCGAATATCAAGTAAATAAAACTATATAGAAGACTTTTTGAATAGGTTACAATCTGGTTAACTTTCCGGAGAGAAGAGTAGTCTTCCTGTTAATAAAAGTAAAATGCCACCAAATTTTGAGTAAGCCGCCCATAAGTCAAATTTTTTCGAATGGGTCAGTCCCTGGTCCACTTTCAGAGGAGAAGTGTACTCTTCCTAAATGAATTCTTTTCGAATAGGCCGGTCCCTGGAGTCTTGCTATTAAACTAAGCAGAAGGCCGCTTATGTACCCAATTTCAGGTATATCGAACTTTAAACAAGATTTTTTGAATAGGCCAATCCACTGGTCCACTTCACGGCTTTCCGGGGAGGAGTGTACTCTTCCTGCTAGTCTAAGTAGAAGGCCACTCTTGTACATCGAGTTATAAATAAACTTTCGAATATGTTTAAGCTCATGCTTAACTGTTAGGACATGCATGCCTTTTGTACGCATCTAATGCGCATTTGGCTTATACCATATAAGCCGTGCTTGCCAAACAAAACGCGAGATTTCGAAACAAAAAATCGGCGAGCCCGGACGGGGCGATAATATTTAAAATCAAATAATTAAATTAAGTAAAATAAAATATATGTGTAAGTATGTACATAGAAAAAATGGCTTTGTCACGAATACAGCAGAATTTTAATAAAATTGTAATAGCACATTAAAAAATAAATATATTTTATAAAATAAACATTTATGCTACTAAAACAGAAACGCGAGGTGTTTTATTTTAAAAGGCTTCAGAAGAGACCCTCGTGTGAACACAGTCCCTGGTCCACTTTCGGGAGAGAAGTGGAGTCTTCCTGTTAATCTAAGCAGAAGACCACTTATGTACCGAATTTCAGGTATATCGTACCATTAATAAGACTTTTAGGATAGGTCAATCCCCGGTTTACTTTGCGGCTTTTCGGGGAGAAGTGTAATCTTCCTGCATATCTAAGCAGAATGCCACCCTTGTACCGAATTTTTAGTAAATCAAGTTATAAATAAACTTTTAATAAAATAGATCAGTCCCTGGTCCACTTTCGGGAGAGAAGTGCAGTCTTCCTGTTAATCTAAGCAAAAAGCCAGCCATGAACCGAATTTTAGGTAAGCCAACTTATTAATAACCTTTTTTCGAATAGGCCAGTCGCTGGTCTACTTTCCGGAAAGAAGCGTAGTCTTCCTGTTTATCTTAACAGAAGGCCACCTTTGAACCGAATTCAAAGCCAACCCTTAAATAACCTTTTCTCAAATAGGTCAGTCTCTGGTCCACTTTCCGGAGAGAAGTGTAGCAAAAGGCCACCTATGTACCGAGTTTCAAGTAAGCCGAGCAACAAGTAAGACTTTTTCGAACAGGTTAGACCCAGGTCCACCTCCCGGAGAGAATTGCTGTCTTCCTGTTAATATAAGTAAAATGCCACCTATGAACCAAATTTTGAGTAAGTAATCAAACTTTTTCAAATAGGTCAGTCCCTGGTCCACTTTCGGAGGAGAAGTGTACTCTTCGTGTTAATATAAGTAAAATGCCACCTATGAACCGAATTTCAAGTGAGCCGACCATAAATAAACTTTTTTTGAATAGGCCAGTCCCTGGAGTCTTGCTGTTAATCTAAGCAGAAGGCCGCTTATGTACCCAATTTCAGGTATATCGAACCTTAAATAAGATTTTTTGAATAGGTCAATCCCTGGTTTACTTTGCGGCTTTCGCAGGAAGAGCGTGTCTTAGCAGAATGCCACTCTTGTACCGAATTTCTAGTAGATCGGGTTATAAATAAACTTTCAATCGAATAGATCAGTCCCTGGTCCACTTTCGGGAGAGAAGTGGAGTCTTCCTGTTAATCAAACCAGAAGGACACCTCCGAATATCAAGTAAAGCAAACTATAAAGAAGATTTTTTGAATAGGTCATTATCGGGTTAATTTTCCGGAGAGAAGTGTAGTCTTATTGTTAATCTATGCAAAATGCCACCTATGTAGCGAATTTCAAGTAAGCAGACACATAGATAAACTTTTTTATAATATGGCAGTTCCTGGTTCACTTTCGAAGAGAAGTTTAGTCTACCTGGTAATCTAAGCAAAAGCCCACCTATGCACGGAATTTCAAGTGAATCAACCCATAAATAAAACTTTTTCAATTAAGTAAGTCACTGGTCCACTTTCCGGAGAGAAATGTAGCAAAAGGCCACCTATGTACCGAATATCAAGTAAATCAAACTATTAAGAAGACCTTTTGAATAGGTCACAATCTGGTTAACTTTCCGGAGAGAACTGTAGTCTTCTTGTTAATCTAAGCAAAATACCACCTATGAGAGAAATGTAGTCTTCATGCTTATCTAAGCAAAAAGCCACCTACGTACCGATTTTCAAGTAAAGCGACCAATAGGTAAGAGTTTTTTGAATGAGTAACTCTACCAGGAGAGAAGTGTAGTCTTCCTGTTAATATAAGCAAAATGCCACCATGCACCGAATTTCAGGTGAGCCGACCCATAAATGAACTTTTTTCGAATAGGCCGGTCCCTGGTCCACTATCGGAGGAGCAATGTACTCTTCCGGGGAGGAGTGTACCCTTACTACTAATCTTAGCAGAAGGCCGCCCTTTTACCGAATTACAAGTAAATCAAGTTATAATTAACTTTTAATCGATTTGATCATTTGCATACAATGAGTTTAGATAACATAAACCTAATATACATATATGTGTGTATGTGTATGCACTTGAGTGCATTTTTATGTTTATATTGTATTTATATTTTTATATTTTAATCAGTTTTCCCTCTCAGCTTACTAATAAACATGTTCAAAGATTCTTGAACAGACCTAATATACATATATGTGTGTATGTGTGTATGTGTATGCACTTGAGTGCATTTTTATGTTTATATTGTATTTATATTTTTATATTTTAATCAGTTTTCCCTATCAGCTTACAAATAAACATGTTCAAAGATACTTGAACATATTGCCGAGGGAAAAGAAAATAATATTTAGTGGACTGTAATAAAATATGTTCAAATTGTTTTACAGTTGAACATCTTGCAGACGACTATTATTTATAGGTGATTCAAAGTGAATTTTTACATTTGGATCTTTCTTTCGAATGAATTTAATGTATAATATTAAAAAAATAATTATGATTAATATGCTTAATATTAAAGATGTATGACCTATCACATGATGGAAGTCTAATCCTCTTAAATTTAGTCGTTGCTTTTTGAATTCATCTAAGTTTTGTTTCAAATTGCGGAGTTCTTGTTGATGGTTGATTGTTGAGGAGTGGAAAGGCTTGATATTTTCATCTTTTATGACATCAATGGTTGCTATCCAAGCTGTTTGTGGGTCGAAGAAGGTTTCGGATGTCGTGATTGATGAAGATGTTAGAAACCCTCCATTGTATCTCAAACTGCAACCCGGATTCATAGAAAGAATGCCTTGAGGTGCTAAATTTATCCACTTCGCTATGGATTGTCCACAGCTCAGGCTGACTCTCCCTATATTGTTCAGCTTAAAGATCCATGTATTGGGCTTATGCAATTCGACCCAAAATTCGCCGTTTTGAATTTGTTGAAACTTGCAATTGGCGGTGTTCGTATGTTTAATAGCAGATACTTCGCACGAGTTGTCTGTAGCTGAGGTCCAGGGCCATTCTCCATAGCAAATGTAATGGTCGTAATTGGTTTTTTGACATCTATTTAATTGCGCTTGATTAAATAAAAGGTAAGCATCAAATTCGAAATTAAATATTATCAACTCGGATTTAAGTTTAGCAACTACAGTCATATTTCCTTTATTTAGTGGTACCGCGATTAGTCTGAAGACTTCTGACATTTGGGCTTGTAGTAAGGGTATTTCGGTGTTAATCACTAACTTGTTGTCTACAATTATTCCTTTTGCAGTCATAGTTTTTAATACTTCTTTCAATTCAT
Source organism: Ceratitis rosa (assembly GCA_037013455.1). NCBI lineage: Eukaryota > Metazoa > Arthropoda > Insecta > Diptera > Tephritidae > Ceratitis > Ceratitis rosa. The sequence goes on along the minus strand of JAWMAG010000015.1, from coordinate 4,842,002 downwards.
TTTCTCCTTCGCCAGGTAATTTCAATATCGATGGAAGTTTAAGCTTTATATTTTGAATTTCTTTAACAAGCTGAGAAGGTTTAATTAGGGATGGATTTATTCGCCGGTGATTAACATCAATCAGCATATTTATTACTGCTGTCTGTGTATTCTCACATTCATTTAGTATTGTTTGTAGTTGCATTGTGATTAATTGAAATGTCGTGGAGAATCTGAAGACGTCAATAGCATTTGTCATTAAATTTTGGATGCTATTCTATCATCACTGTCCATTAGTCCAAATAGTAAGTGATAAAGTGAGCCTATCATTTCTAACGGCGCTCTTTTAGTTCTTTTTATGTACACAAGAAGTTGATTATTGGATTTTAATAGCTCATATTTATTATTTAGATTTTTTGTTATTATCTCACATTGTTCTGAAAAGTAAATCATTTTTGGACATAAGTCCTTCATTTGTTTTAAGTAAATTGGTATACTTTCAATTTCTCTGAAGTAAGGTTCCAGATTATAATATATTATTAAGTTCCAACGAGACGCTACGATATCTACTCTTCCGTAGGAGTCCAAGTACATAGCTGTATTATTTGAAAGGGTGGTTTGCGAAATATAATTTTTACTTGCTGATGCTTCTCCTTTTATTACACGCTTTATATTAGCTTCACTTGTCTGTCAGTATGTCAGTATGTCTGTCTGTCAGTCTGTCAGTTTGTAACTTTTTAGCGGTGACGCGATCCCAATATGAAATATTTGAAATGCGAATCGTTGCATACATCGTAGCGTACTATAATTTTACCATAAAATCTTAGTTTGACTTATTTTCAGCCTAAACAGTTTGATTTATACTTTTCACCTTATGTTGGCTGTCAAACTGCGCGATACGTAATTGTCTTGGCTAAAAATTAAATGAAATAAATATAGTTTAAAAAAAACTAAAAAAACACGCTTTTAAAGAATATTAAACTAAAAAGTTAAAAATAAATATAGTTTAAAAAACTAAAAAAACACGCTTTTAAAGAATATTGTACTAAAAAGTTGAAAATAATTTTGAAAATAAACTTAAGACAATAGTATATAAAAAATACTTGTATAATTAAGAGAAAAGCGTGGGGCGCTTTGTAACATAATTTCCATATATCGAGCGCCCCCCGCTTTTCTCTTAATTATACAAGTATTTTTTATATACTATTGTCTTAAGTTTATTTTCAAAATTATTTTCAACTTTTTAGTACAATATTCTTTAAAAGCGTGTTTTTTTAGTTTTTTAAACTATATTTATAATAATTATTTTTGCTATAATTATCAATAATAGCAGTAATATTTCAACTGTTGGCCGAGTAGGTCTATTTAAATCATTAGTGCAGGATTTGATGAAAGTATAGTTGGCTCTAACTTTTTCATTTTCAGTATCATCTTCGACATCTTGAATACAATGTAATGGACACAACTTGTGTATTGATCTTTTCACAGTTCCATCACTTGTTTTTATTGTAGCAACGCGAACTTTATCATCCGTACCTTTGTGTACTTGTATTACTTTGGCCAACGGCCATCTTGATGGGGGTGTGTTTTCATATTTTATAATCACTATTTGGCCTTCTTTTATATTTAAATGATCGACTTTCCATTTATTTCGTCTTTGTAATGTAACAATATATTCATCCTTCCATTTATTCCAGAAGTCTCTCTTTAACTTTTGAATAAATTTCCAACGGTCTAAAGTCCCTACCTGTTCCATGTCTTGTGTAACTTCTGGGATATCTAATAGCGGTCTGCCAATAAGAAAATGTCCAGGTGTCAGCACATTGTTATATTCTATTTCTGACCCTAGTGTATACAATGGTCGTTTGGTGAAGTTTGGTTTCACCAATGACTCTTTTTAGGTTGTATTTTACTGATTTTACCCCTGCTTCCCAAATACCTCCGAAGTGAAGACTTGCTGGCGGAATAAAATGCCATTCAATCTTTTCGGTTGCTAATATTGGGACTAGAGAGCAATTATTTTTGAGAGCGTTTTTAAATTGAGATTCTATACTTCGATTTGCTCCAATGAAATTTGTACCATTATCTGAATACATATGTGAAATAATGGTCCAGCGTAGTCGACACCGGTATGTGTAAAAGGTGAAGACTGTGAAACTCGCATCTCAGGTAAATTTCCCATTTTTTGTTGCGAAGTTTCTTGTCGATATCTTATGCATTTTACGCAATGTCGAATACATTTTTTAACTCCTTTTTTAAGATTTATTACCCAGTACTTTCTTCTTATTGTTGCTTCCATTAATTGATTGCCACCATGTAATGTTTTATTATGTGCATCCATAACAATTAACCATGATAAGTGAGATTTGTTAATAATTGCTGGATGTTTTTGCTCATATGAGATGTTTGAGTTCTTCAGCCTACCACCTACTCGCAACACACCTTCGCTATCGATGAATGGATACAAGTTTGCTAACTTACTATGTTGCTTTAAATTTGCCTTTTTTAACAATTTTCCAAATTCATTTTCAAACTCTTTGTGTTGATGTCGCTTGATAATTTCTATTTCTGCTGCTTTTAATTCTCGTGATGTTAAATATTGCGGATAGAATTTAAGTTTTTGCAATTTATTTTTAAATCGCAATACATATGCAAAAATTCTAATTAGTTTTTGAAAACTGGAATATTTTTCTGTAAGCGAATCTAAAGGATGATCTTTATTAATTTTTCTCACTCCAGTTACAGCACATGTTGTCTTCTCGCTGGTTGATTGTGGCCACTTGTCTTCTGATGCTCTCAACCAGTCTGGACCAATCCACCACAATTTTTGCATTTGTAGTTTATTGGGTGATGCTATGTCTGCTGGATTTTCTTTAGAAACCACATGATTCCATTTTGCACTTGGAATCAAATCTTTAATGTCGTTGACTCTAGTTCGAATAAATTTGTCTTTACTTTTGTTGTTTTCTATCCAACATAAAGTGATCGTAGAATCACTCCACGTGTACACTTCCGCTCTTTGCTTGATCGTGATTAATATTCGATGTATTAATTTTGACAATAGGTGAGCTGCGCAAATCTCTAGTTTTGTCAAGGTTTTTCTATTTTTCATCGGATTAACTTTGCTTTTTGCTGCCACTATGTTTATTTGTTCATCATATTTAATATACACCACTGCCGCGTATGCTTTTTCTGATGCGTCTGCAAAACCATGCAGCTCTATTTTTATCATTTTGAAAGTTTGCATCCATCTAGGGATTTGTATATTATGTAGTGCACTTATATTTTTTGTAAATTTAAACCATTCCGTTTTCAAATCATCTGATAATTCTTCATCCCAAGTTAGCTTCTGTGTCCAAAGATTTTGCACAAATAGTTTTAAGACAATAGTTATTGGAGATAGCCACCCAAGTGGATCGAATATAGTGGCTAAATTAGACAATATTTGTCGTTTTGTGATTTTCTGATTATCTTTTAAGTCAATATCGAACTTAAATTCATCTCTTTTGGGATCCCATTTAAGTCCTAACGTTTTCACGGCTTCATCACTATTTATTATGTAATTTTCTTCACTGCACTGTTGCACATTATCTTTAAGTATTGAAGAATTATTTGTGAGCCACTTTCTTAAATGAAAACCAAACTTCGTTAAATGTTGTTCGATTTTTTGTTTAATTTCACTACACCCTTGTACACTATCTGCTCCGGTCATGAGGTCATCCATATAAAAATCTTCCTCAATAACTTTTTTTATTAACTCTTCGTTGCAGTCTTCAGCGATCTTAAATAGGCTTCGAACTGCTAAAAATGGTGCTGATGCCGTTCCATAAGTTACTGTATTAAGCCTGAACACTGTTAATGGCTTTTTGCTGTCATTGCGCCACAGTATGTTTTGGTACTGTTGATCTTCTTTGTGTACTTTAATTTGACGGAACATTTTTTCGACGTCGGCTGTCACCACAAATTTCCATAATCTCCATTTTAAGATTATGTCAAATATATCCCTTTGCAATTTAGGCCCCGTGTACATCACGTCGTTAAGACTTCTTCCATTCGATGTTTTGGCTGATGCGTCGAATACTACTCTCAGTTTCGTTGTCGTACTGCTTTCACGAATAACAGCTTGATGGGGAAGATAGTATTTGCAATCTTGTTCATTAAATACTCTTACCATATGTCCCAGCTTTTGGTATTCGTCAATGAATTTGACATATTCATTTTTCAAGTTAACGTTTCGTGCCATCCTTTTTTCCAATGAGAGAAAACGTGCCACAGCCTGCTTTCTGGATTCTCCTAGTTCGCAGTCTTCTTTGAAAGGTATCTTAACAGTTATCCTTCCGCCTTCGTCTAATTTAGTAGTGTCTTCGTAAATTTTTAGACACAACTCGTCTTCGGTGGATGATTCCGTTTCAGTTGGGACTTCTTCCAGTTCCCAAAACTTCTCTAATCTTCTCACTGTTGACAAAATTTGTTTATTACCAGCGGTTGCTGTCACAGCTCCTGAAAGTATCCAGCCTAGTTTCGTTGATTGTCCTAGAATGCCACCTTTTTTTACAACGCCTACTTCTAAGATGTCACCAAATATGTCGCTGCCAATTACGACATCTATTCTGTCTGACTTGTTGTACCAAGGGTCGGCTAAAACATAGTTTTTCCATTCTTCGATATCTTGGTTGAACGACCTTTCTGGCTGTACACTTGTTAACGATGGCAAAATCAAGGCTTCCGCTGTCACTGAGTAGTCGCTTATAAATCTTGACTGTATCTGTATTTTTATCTTATTCTGAGAAACGCCAACTTTGGTCTCTCCAAGACCGTATATTTCAGTTTTTGATTTCATTCGAGGTAGATTAAGTAGCTGACTAGCTTCTTCGGAAATCGTTGTCTTTTGTGATCCCTGATCAACAAGAGCTCGAAGTAAAATATGTTCGCCAGTAGCTGACTTTAGCCTTACTTGAGCTGTAGCTAAAAGCACTGCTGGTGATTTTCGACTTGTTACCAGTGTTTTCGATTTTTCGATTTCTTTCGGTTTATATTCATCATGCAACAAAAAGTGGTGTTTAAAACCAGATTTAACGCACTTTTTTTCAGGAATGTTGCACTTTGAGCTATAATAGTGCTCCATACAAACGAAACATAGTTTGGCTTTTGTTACAAATTCTCGTCTTTGTGTCGTTGTTAGAAATTTTAATTTTTTGCAGTATGTAATTTTGTGTCCTGGTATTTTACAATACGCGCAGGATACTTGCTCAACATTTCTTGTGCTATTGACATAGTTGTTTGTAAAACTTTTTTCTCTTTTTTGGAATTTATTTCCACTTAAAGTTTTACCAGAGACAGCTTCTAAAGCAAGATATTGCTGCTCTAAAAAGTTGAAGACACCTTCAAGAGTTTGAATTTCTCTAGTCTTCTTTACGCTTTGCTCATATAAGCGTAGCCCCTCTTTATCAAGCTTTCTTACTATAATTCTTGCTAAAAAAGGTTCAGCTTCAGAAAGATTGATTCCGAAGCCTTTTATTGCAAAAATGCACTCTCTTGATTTATCTAGACAGCCTTTCAGGCTCGTTGCTGATTCACTATTTATCGTTGGCAAATCTAAGATTTTGTCAAACTGAGACGTAAACAGTAATCTACGATTTTCGTATCTGTTGTTTAAGATTTCCCATGCTGCTAGATAATTCTCATTAGTAACCGTCAGATGTTGTATTAGCCGTCCAGCTTCATCTTTAAGGTATGATTTTAGTCGATACATTTTTTCGACTTTAGAAAATTGAGAGTTTTCATGTATGAGACTATTGAATATGTCCTTAAACGTAGGCCATTGCGATAAGTCTCCATAAAATGGCGAAATTTTTATATCCTCTACTTTAAGGTTACAAAAAGCACTTGGCGTCTGTGACTGTTTTCTGTTATGTTTAGAAACTGCCATTCTTATGTGGTGCATTTCGCCTTCACATTCATCCATTAAGTATTGCATGTCTCTGCTTGTTGATGAATATTCTTCATATATCTTTTTAAGGAATTTGTATTCCTTTTCTAAAGTTTGAAGAAATATTTCTGGCACTTCGTTCTTGATTTCTTCTTTACTTCTTGAAGCGTACTTTTTGAATCGTGATATTTGATCTTCAAGTTCTTTTTTTATAATCTGATGACCTTCTGTCATATTATTATTTTTTGAAGTGCTAGCTTCTGCGACTTCTTCGCATTCTGCGTTATATTTTTCTAGGCTGACGTCAATTTTGCGCATCCAGTCATTAAAATAATTCGAAGTAAAATATGACTCATTCTCCACACCCAGCTTTATTAATTGGTGATGGTTTGAGATAAACTTTTCTCTAATGCTCGTAATATTTTTCTTCGCTTCTTCTGTTGCACGTGTTTTTCGGCCTTCTAATTTTATCAGCCACGTGTTGAACTGCTCTGCCAAATTTTTCTGTTCTTCTAACAGTTTTTGTTTTGTAGCCATTTTAAAAAATTGTATATTGTTTTTATTTAATTTAATATAAATTGATTTACTTCTCCAAAAGAACCGTTGGAGGAAATTGATTTGGTCGCCTGGTTGACCTTGCTGTGCCTCAACTCACAGCTGTTGATTATTCTTTTGGATTACAATTTATTATTTTGTGCGTATAGTTTTCACTAATACGGCTTATTTTATTGTTTTAATGCGAACAGACTTACTCTCTCGACTTATATAAATTAATTTTGTTTGGTAATGCTCTTTTTCTTTAGAGACTTATAATACCTTTGCTGAGCTCTTTTAAGGCTCGTATGGACCAAAAAATGTAATGCCACAAAGTAGTGTCTAAAATTCCTTACCGCTGGTGGGGGAATTCAAAGATTTGCTTTGTGGGAGAATCAATTCATTCTAATTCTAGTTTATTAAATTTTCTCTTTATATACAATTTCTTAAATTTATCCTTACTGACTAATTACATTGGTTTGTGTGAGGAACATTTTTGACACTCAAGTGCTTAATTTATGTGTATAATTTATGTGCCTAACTCATGTGCATACAATGAGTTTAGATAACATAAACCTAATATACATATATGTGTGTACGTGTGTATGTGTATGCACTTGAGTGCATTTTTATGCTTATATTGTATTTATATTTTTATATTTTAGTCAGTTTTCCCTATCAGCTTACAAATAAACATGTTCAAAGATACTTGAACAGACCTAATATACATATATGTGTGTATGTGTGTGTGTATGCACTTGAGTGCATTTTTATGTTTATATTGTATTTATATTTTTATATTTTAATCAGTTTTCCCTATCAGCTTACAAATAAACATGTTCAAAGATACTTGAACACCACCTATGTTCCGAATATGAAGTAAAGCAAACTATAAAGAAGATTTTTTGAATAGGTCACAATCTGGTTAACTTTCCGGAGAGAAGTGTAGTCTTCTAGTTAAACTAAGCAAAAAGCGAGCTATGAACCGAGTTTCCAGTAAGCCGAGCAATAAGTAAGTGTTTTTCGAATAGGTTAGATCCTGGTCCACCTCGCGGAGAGCATATCGGTCTTCCAGTTAATATAAGTTAAATGTCACCTATTAACCAAATTTTGAGTAAGGCGACCCATAAATAAACTTTTTTCGAATAAGCCAGTTCCTGGAGTCTTCCTGTTAATCTAAGCAGAAGGTCGTTTATGTACCGAGTTTCAGATAAATCGAACCATAAATACGATTTTTGAATAAGTCAACCCTCGATCCACTTTGCGGTCTTCCGTGGAGAAGTGTATTCTTTCTGCTAATCTAAGCAGAAGGCAACCTTTGTACCGAAATTCAAGTAAATCGAGTTATAAATTAACTTTTAATCGATTTGATCAGTCCCTGGTCCACTTTCGGGAGAGAAGTGGAGTCTTCTTGTTAATAACAAAAAGTTAGCCATGAACCGAATTTTAGGTAATCCAATCTAGTGATAACCTTTTTTCGAATAGGCCTGTGGCTGGTCCAAGTTCCGGAAAGAGGAAGTCTTCTTGTTTGACTAAATAAATCCACCTACGAACCGAATTTCAAGTGAGCCGACCCATAAATAAACTTTTTTCGAATAGGCCAGTCCCTGGTCCATTTCCGGAGGAGAAGTGCACTCTTCCTGTTAATACAAGCAAAATACCACCAATGAACCGAAATTTAAGTATGCCGACCAATAATGAACTTTTTTCGAATTGGCCGGTCCGTGGAGTCTTCCTGTTAGTCTAAGCAGAAGGCTGCTTCCAGAGAGAAGTGTACTCTTCCTTCTTATCTAAGCAGAAGGCCATCCTTGTACCGAATTTCAAGTAAATCGAGTTATAAATAAACATATAATCGAATAGATCAATCCCTGGTCCACTTTCGGCAGAGTAGTGGAGTCTTCCTGTTAATCAAACCAGAAGATCACCTCCGAATATCAAGTAAAGCAAACTGTAAAGAATTGTTTTTGAATAGGTCACAATCTGGTTAACTTTCCGGAGAGAAGTGTAGTCTTCTTGTTAATCTAAGCAAAAAGCGAGCTATGAACCGAGGTTTAAGTAAGCACACCCATTAAAAACCTTATTTCGAATAGGTCAGTCTCTGGTCCACTTTCCGGAAAAAATTATAGTCGATCCTTAAATAAGATTTTTTGAATAGGTCAATCCACTGGTCCACTTTACGGCTTTCCGGGGAGGAGTGTGCTCTTCCTGCTAATGTAAGCAGATGGCTACCCTTGTACCGAATTTCTAGTAAATCGAGTTATAAATAAACTTTTAATCGAATAGATCAGTCCCTGTCCTTTCGGCAGAGAAGTGTAGTCTTCTTGTTAATCTAAGCAAAATGCCACCTATGTACCGAGTTTCAAGTAAGCCGAGCAATAAGTAAGTCTTTTTCGAATAGGTTAGGCCCTGGTCCACCTCCCGGAGAGAATATCGGTCTTCCTGTTAATATAAGAATAATTTCACCTATTAACCAAATTTTGAGTAAAGCGACCCATAAATGAAATTTTTTCGAATTGGTCAGTCCCTGTTCTACTTTCCGGAGAGAAGTGTAGTCTTCAGGGAGAAAAGTAGAGGGTCAAAAGGAGAATTATAATCACACAGACAACTTTGCAGACATTCTTGAAGAGTTAACGTGGAGGAGCTCTGTTCTTCGATACTACCAAGACCTCTTTGGAAAACTTTTGGAGACCATAAAATTTTTGTATATGCCATAAAAGGTAACAATTTCATTTATTGTATTTTCAATAACGTAAAATTAATGATATAATTGCTTTTTTTCAGGTTATCATATCTATCCAACACAGAACATAAGCACAAATGTGCTTACCAGGACAGTGAGGTAATACCTAGTCGGTATTTCCGCGGGGAGAGTGGTTGGGAGTGGAGAGGTCTTTAGTACGTAGGGTGCAAGTCGTACATACTGTTATGTCGGTATAGCAGTACTCATGAGAGTTTCTCCTTCACCGGCGTCATCCCAAAAAAAAAAAATTTGTATACTAACAGTAAGTTCATCAGTAATTTGATACAGTCACTAATTCACAAATTGATTGATACTATTTATTTTTGTGACCATAGTATCAATTGCAATTCAGTACCGAGAGTATCAAAATATTCCCCTCAAAAATAAATTCCAGCGATCAGTTGATAGCGACCTTTGCTGGAGATGCGTACAAACACTCTACAAAAATTAGCTTATCGATTACATTCGATCTTCTTAAACAGATTTTATAGCCATAATTATTCATTACAATAAACAAAAACTACTAATTCTACTGAACATTGACAAAGACCTTATTTCTGAATGTTTTAAATTTGCGTATTAACTGAATCATTTGTTTAAAAAAATGTTTACAATTTCAAATCTACATACATACTATATCAATCGATTACCATGTCGTGAGATCTTTATGTACGAACGTAAACATTCGAATTTGTGCTCGATGTGCCTAACAAAACAGAGCATTGAATGTCACACTATATTTAAAAATTTTCTTAAACATTCTAATAGCACAGCAAATCGCTTGGAGCTTTTAAATATTTATGATGAGGTTGATGGCATTATATTGGGGACTCACCATTAAAGTTACAAATGGCAAGTGGCTTGGTGAACTTACTTATTAACTGCTATAAAGATAATTGTTAAAATTATACTATACAATGATTTTTTTTTTATTTGAGTAGTAATTGTATATTTTACTTTTTTTATTTCAGGTAGCGTCGAAATCACACATCTCGAGTACTGCAGATTTGTACGAATTCTGCAGTTTGCAATGAGCGTTTCCGCAGATACAATCGCTTGAATATGTAGCTATAATGAGTGTATTGTGGGATTTTATAGCCATGATTTTGTTCATATTTTATATAATGTAGATTACATTTTATGAATTGATATAAGGATTAAATTTACAATGAATATAAAAAAATATGGTGAAAAAAGAAGAAAAGAAAGATGTTAAAGTGTTAAGACTGGCCAAATTTTGTCTGCGGATTCTTCCATTAAAAAATGGCTTATTTCGTTATTTACTGTCTTTCTTTTTCATTTAAACAAATATTACCTCTCTACGCGATAGGTTTCTTGAAAAATCAATGAAAAAGCAGCGAGTTCCTCTTCCATTCTTTTATTTTTTTCTACGACAATTATATAAACAGAGCAAAATTAGTTTGTTTTGATTTTTATGACCTGCTAAACATCAGATCTTAAATTTGATACTTTTTTGTGACTTTAGTGACTCAGTTTTGCTTAGTGAATTCCAAATAGTATCAAATTGATACTTTAGAGACAAAAGTACGACTCTCAAGACAGCCAGTTCTACGCACCGGAGTTGACCCGGAATTTACCCGGCCAAGGGCTGTCACCCTTTCTGCGATCTAACCCCGTTTTGGTCAACAGGTAAAATTAAACTAAGAACACCAACGGAGCAACACCTTGCAGCTGGGCTGCTCCAAATCTTTCTCATCAGGGCTGGCGTCGAAACCAACCCTGGTCCGCCGGAGTATTTCTGCTGCGTGTGCCTTAAAAGAATCCACCACTCCTCCTCCTAAGTTAGGTGCAACCAGTGCAATGGTTGGAGTCATCTTAAGGTCTGCTCAGGCCTTAAGACTCATAAGGAGTGGACCACAAGTTATGTGGCACCATGCTGCCAGCGCCCAAGCACTTTAAGAAAGCTAACTGGACTGGCATCACGAGAACGCCTTTAGTGCTCTCCCCGTCACCTCTGGTGAACGTTATTTCCGCAAGATTGTTGTGACCGCTGCCGCCTCAAAGAACAAAGCGAAACGACGTGTAACCCGCCGTATGTGCAAACTGCCAAACACCAGCGCGGCGCTTGATTTCTCCAGGGAGGAGGTTCAGGGAGTGATCGGGAAGGCGAAAGCATCCAAATCCATCGGCCCTGACGGAATAAGCATGCTGATGCTAAAACATCTTGGACCAGCGGGAGCAGACTATCTCACCAAGGTCCTCAACCTGTCTTTGACCACCCTAATTATACCAGATGTGTGGAAAACCGGTAGGGTGGTCCCGCTACTTAAACCGGGGAAACCAGCCAACAAAGGAGAGTCCTATCGGCCAATAACTCCCCTCCCTCCAGTAGCGAAGACACTTGAGGCCTTGCTCCTCCCGACCTTCACGCACCATCTGCGTCCAGCAGCACATCAGCATGGCTTCCGGAAAGTGCACAGTACTACAACAGCACTAAACGCCATAAACACTCAGATAGTCCATGGCCTGAACCAAAACCGACCCTGCACGAGAACTGCCCTGAAAGCACTGGATATGTCAAAAGCTTTGACACAGTGACCCATTCAGTGTTACTCATGGACATTGGGGAATCATCATTACCGCCGTAGTTGCAGAGGTGGGTCATGGGCTACCTAAGTGGTCAATCATCGGTCATATTCCGAGGAGAAACATCTAAGTTGAGGCCGCAACAAAATACTCAAAGCGCTAGCCGGCAGCACATGGGGTAAAGATAAAGAAACCTTGCTGGCCGCTCGTAAACGCAGTGAAGAAAATTACAGGTATGTCAAAGCACAACTTAGATGTGGATATTGTAGCAGGTTCAACTCCTACTTACCCCAGCATTCCCAAAGGATGCCCTGCATGTGGAGTCTCCGCACGACACTAACCACCTCTTCAAATGTCCCCTTAAACGACAGCCGGTTCTCAGCTCTCAAGACAGCCGGTTCTACGTACCGGAGTTGACCCGGATTTTATCCGGCCAAGGGCTGTCACCCTTTCGGCGACCTAACCCCGTTTAGGTCAACAGGTAAAATTAGTTTAAGTTCGTCATCGGAGCAATACCTCGCAGCTGTGTTGCTTCAAATCCTTTTCATCAGGGCTGGCGTCGAAACCAACCCTGGTCCGACGGACTACTTCTGCTACGTGTGCACCAAAAGACTCCACCACTCCTCCACCTCGGTTAGGTGCAACCAGTGCAATGGTTGGAGTCATCTTAAGGTCTGTTGGCCCCATGCTGCCAACGCCCAAGAGCGCCCCCAGCCTCCACGGCAGTGCCTTCAACACCCTTACCCAGTTTTGGTAACCCGCAGACCTCCACGGCCTCCCGGAGCTCCCCGCAGCATGACTCCCGCCAACCCTCACCCCCTCCCCCTCCCACAACCAGCTCCTCATCCTCCTCCTGTGCGAGGGCTACCCAGCAGCTCCTAGTCCCCCGCACAGTCTGTCACGTGTGTCAGACCTTAGTACGTCGGAATGTGACCTCAGTCAGATGCAATTCTTGCTCCGGCTGGTGTCATTTTCGGACGTGCTCGGGCCTGCGCACCACCCGTGAGTGGAGTGATGCGTACGTTGCCCCTTGCTGTAGGAGTCTGCCCCCGCCTGTTAGCACGACAACACCTCCAATCAACACCGACGTGCGGAACCAACCTCAGCGGGTATTACAGCAGCAACATACGTCATCCACGCACCACTCCCTCACCCCACGTATCACGAACGTTCCCCCGAGACGGACCCGACTCTTTCAATTTAACTGCAACGGACTCCAGGGGAAGATCGACGATATAGTCGACTATATGAGCCGGGAGCATCTGTCAATTGCTGCGATCCAGGAAACTAAGCTGACCGCCCGCTCGGATCTTCTGAGTCGGGCCGGATACAACATTATCCGCAAAGACCGCGAGCGAGACCATGGAGGGGGTCTGGCGTTCATCTTGCACAACACCGTACAGTATCGTCTCATAGACGGCGGCATCGACCGCAGGGATACTACCCTAGAATGTCAGGGCATAGCTATCCGGTTAGGCGATGCCGAGCTCGAAATATTTAATACATACATTCCTCCCGTTACAAGTTGCCCAGTTGGATATAGCCCTGATATAGGTGCGCTACTCAGAGGCGAAACCCGTTTGGTTTTGGGCGACTTTAACGCGCACCACGATCTTTGGCATTCTAGCCTGTCAAATTACCGTAGAGGAATGGAGCTGGCGGAACAGATAGACGATTCGACATTCTGCACAATGAACGACAACACCCCCACCAGAGTTGTGGGTAATTGCCAAAGCTCGCCCGACATAACAATTGCGAGTGCTGGTCTGATAAACAGTATAGGTTGGCGACCTGTACTGACACTAGCATCGGACCACTTACCCATACACATCTCGATTGACAGACCTCCCGACTTTGTTTCCGCGGACCACCGGACCTTCGTTAACTTCAAAAAAGCTAATTGGACCGGCTTCACGGAATTCACTGAGAACGCCTTCAGTGCTCTCTCCACTCCAACAGACGTCACCTCTGGTGAACGATCATTCCGCAGGATAGTTGTGACCGCTGCCGCTCGCTTCATCCCGGCAGGCCGAATTGCGGAAATCCGCCTTAACTTCCCGTCCCTTAATCAGAGATTTAAATGCGGAGATTCGGACTGTTGTAAACAATCACAAGCGGAAAAAGTGGGAGGAGCACCTAAGGTCCTGCAATCTCTCCTCTGGGGCAACCAAGCTCTGGGCTACAGTCAAGTCGCTGTCTGACCCGACGAGACGCGATGACCGGGTGGAAATTTCATTCGGTGATCGCGCCTCGTCGGACCCGAAGAGATGCACGAGCTATTTTAGCCGGCTTTTTACACTGCATCCTTCGGTAGACAAAGCGAAAAGACGTGTAACCCGTCGTATGCGCAAACTGCCAAACACAAGCGCGGCGCTTGATTTCTCCAGAGAAGAGGTTCAGGGGGTTATCGGGAAGGCGAAAGCCTCCAAATCCATCGGCCCTGACGGAATAAGCATGCTGATGCTAAAACATCTCGGACCAGCGGGAGCAGAATACCTCACTAAGGTCCTCAATTTGTCTTTGACCACCCTAATCATACCAGATTTGTGGAAGACCGGTAGGGTGGTCCCGCTACTCAAACCGGGGAAACCAGCCAACAAAGGAGAGTCTTATCGGCCGATAACTCTCCTCTCCCCAGTAGCGAAGACGCTTGAGGCCTTACTGCTCCCGAGTTTTACTCACCATCTGCGTCCAGCAGCACATCAGCATGGCTTCCGAAAAGTGCACAGTACCACAACAGCACTTAACGCCATAAACACCCAGGTGATCAATGGCCTGAACCAAAACCGACCCTGTGCGAGAACTGTCCTGGTAGCACTGGACTTGTCAAAAGCTTTTGACACTGTCAATCATTCAGTGCTACTCAGTGACATTGAGGAATCCTCATTACCGCCAGGGTTGCAGAGGTGGGTCATGGGCTACCTGAGTGGTCGTCAATCATCGGTCATATTCCGACGTGAAACATCTAAATTGAGGAAAATTAAACAGGGGGTTCCGCAGGGTGGTGTCCTCTCCCCGCTACTGTTTAGTTTTTACATTTCGAAGCTCCCTCCTCCACCGGAAGGAGTCTCACTAACCTCGTATGCCGATGATTGTTCGATATTGGCGTCCGGCCAGGATATTGATAGCCTATGTTCGAAAGTGAACGGTTACCTCGCTGATCTCTCCCGTTTCTTCACTGCACGACATTTGAAAATTCATCCGACGAAATCCTCGGCTACCCTCTTCACCAGCTGGACGAAGGAGTACCGGCTAGAACTCGATGTGAAAGTTGATGACGTAAAAATTCCAACTGTAAACAACCCTAAGATTTTAGGGGTCACATTCGATAGCCTGTACTCCTTCACTCCGCATACGACCGCAATTGCCGCAAAACTCCAGGGCCGCAACAAAATACTCAAAGCGCTAGCCGGCAGCACATGGGGTAAAGATAAAGAAACCTTGCTGGCAACCTACAAAGCAATTGGCCGGCCGGTCGTAAATTACGCTGCACCGATTTGGGCGCCGGGGACGAACGAGACGCAGTGGAGGAAACTACAGGCCTGCCAGAATACCGCCCTTAGGACTGCGACAGGAAACCTCCTGATGTCACCTGAACACCACTTGCACAGCGAAGCATCTATGCTACGAGTTAAGGAGCATAATGCTTTGCTGTGCAAGCAGTTCCTGTTGGGATGCCACCGCGCGGAGCACCCCAGCAGGCACCTCCTAGAAGCGGAGCCTCCGCCTAGGCACATCAGGAAGGGAGTACTTGACTACGACAGCTCTATACAGCACCATATTCAACAACCGCTGGACAGGACGGCTTACCGACAGGCACTGAACGCCATTCACCAGGAGTCAGTTAACACCTTCCTAGACTCCCTCCCAGTGAATGGCGTACTCGGATCCAAACCACCACCCATCGCAGACAGTGAGCTCGAGCTGCCTCGAGAGACCCGCGTGACTCTGGCACAACTCAGATCTGGATACTGTAGCAGGTTAAACTCCTACATATCCAGACTCGACCCCAGCATACCCAACGTATGCCCTGCATGTGGAGAGTCCCCGCACGATACTAACCACCTCTTCACATGCCCCCTTAAACCGACCCATCTAACCCCCCTCTCCCTTTGGTCCAACCCTGTCGAAACAGCACGTTTCCTGGACCTCCCGTTAGATGACCTCGGCGACTTAGACTGATTATACCTGCCCTAAGCGGGGTTAGCGAACCGCTACAACAACAACAACAACATGTCATCGGAGCACCACTTGCACAGCGAAGCATCTATGCTACGAGTTAAGTAGCATAATGCTTTGCTGTGCAAGCAGTTCCTGTTGGGATGCCACCGCGCGGAGCACCCCAGCAGGCACCTCTTAGAAGCCGAACCTCCGCCTAGGCACATCAGGAGGGGAGTACTTGACTACAATTGCACCATACAGCACCATGTAAAACAACCGCTGGACAGGACGGCTTACCGACAGGCGCTGAACGCCATTCACCAGAAGTCAGTCAACACCTTCCTAGACTCCCTTCCAGTGAATGGCGTACTCGGAATCAAACCACCACCTATCGCAGACAGTGAGCTCGAGCTGCCTCGAGAGACCCGTGTGATACTAGCACAACTTAGATCTGGATATTGTAGCAGGTTAAACTCCTACATATCCAGACTCGACCCCAGCATACCCAACGTATGCCCTGCATGTGGAGAGTCCCCGCACGACACTAACCTCTTCACATGCCCCCTCAAACCTACCCATCTAACCCCCCTCTCCCTTTGGTCCAACCCTGTTGAAACAGCACGTTTCCTGGACCTTCCGTTAGATGACCTCGGCGACTTAGACTAATTATGCTAGCGAACCGCTACAACAACAACATGCCCCCTTAAATCGACTTATCTAACTCATGTAATCTAATATTTGATATTTAACAAAATAACTTAATTTCTTAAGAAAAGTACATGTATTATATTTTTATGTAAATCACTTATCAAAAATACATTGGATTGTGTTTACGTTATTCATTCATTTATTGGGAAGCGCAATTAGAGAGATTAATTTTATATAATTTGGATGTTGGTGGAACCAGGACTCGAAATCTAGCTTTCCAAATGTCAGAACGCAGTGTTAACCACTCGGCTATAGCGGCCGATACTAACTCTGAGGATTAGGGGTTCAAGATTTTACCCGCGGACTGCCGTAAGAGACAACTAAAATCCAATAGTTCTCCCGAAAGCCGGCTGTTTAGACCGGAATGACCCGATAAAAGCCGTAGGCTTTCGTATATAAATTTGGCATGGATGGAAAGAGAAAAAAATTTCTTTTTTTTAGCTGACTTATAGCTTTTGAATAATTCTATTTTAAAATCTGCATAATGAATGTAAAATTACTTCTACATTGGTGTTACCAGACTACAAAGTAAAATAATTCTTTAGTGTTTTTTTTTTTTGTATCTTCCAATAAATACTTGGCTAGACAGGCGTTGCAGAATAATAATATACAATTTTTGTGCAAATTATTTTGTAAAAATAAATGTTATTCTCTTAGATATATAACACTGGGTCGGACCAACACCCACTTCGCCCTGCACAGTATTCTTAAATGAAACTCCTTTGTAGGTTGGCGGCCTTTGGCCGCGCTTTAGATTGTATCCCTGTATTCTTAAGTGAAACACCTTTGTATGTTGGAGGCCTTCGACAGGATTTAAAAAAATTACCCTGGGACGGACCAACACCGACTTCGCTGGGGCGTGTATTTTTAAGAAAAAACCCTTATAAGTTATAAATTTTATGTTCTTTTTGCTATGTAAATGAAGTATTCAAAAGACGTATATATGTATACATATATTCATCAGGTCACCCAAACTTGAAGTTTTCAATGCTGACAACTTTTAAGCTATAAATTTTCGCGCGATAAAATTTATATTTTTGGTAATTGCAGACCTCCTACTACCAACCATCACTGTTTCATAAAGATAAACTACAGGCTCTATATTTAAGATTTCCCGCATATTTTTGCGGTTACAACAGCGGCCGATAATTTTATTAGTATTTTTATTTGTACAATTTATTTGTTACAAAATTAAATAAAACCTTAAATCTTTCTAGAAATATTATAAAGTTAATTTTATACCTTTTTCTATAAAATCTTGTTTATAAAACAAAAAATTTATTTGAACAGTGCTGAAAAACAAATTCATTAAATCCAGACACGGAGAAATTATCTGGATATGAAATTTGCTATATCTTGCTCTGCTCACGTTGCAAGCGATTGCTGTAAGTTCGAGAAACTAAATTATAGGAGTCCATAAATCTATCCATACACATGGAAATACATTTCTGCAAAAAAAACAAGAAGTTATTGTATTATTGATATGGCATATTACTGATTAATCATAAACTTTCACCTGTTCCGATGAATCTAATTGCAAGCCCGGTTTGGATATACATTTATTGAAACACTTTTCTGTCATTTTCTATAAACGCCAATGAAGCATTATTGATTGTATAATACGCTATCTTAAGAACTTGTGCTCACTCACCGTCAGCAATTCTTGAGCATTAGCAACTGCTATTTGTTGTTTGACTTGCTCAATAAGCTCCCCTTTTTCGTCACTAGATAAATTAGTAATTCCCGACATTGCACTGCTACAAAAATTAAAGCCACCTTTGAGCAAATAGAAAAACTTTTATTAAAACCTTGTAAAATTAACTAGCATTTTACAGATCCAAATGTTGTCTGCTTTGACATATCAAATACTTCAAATTTAACGTGGTTGCACACGCGACTACACTTCAAAAAATAAATTGTATCGTCGGCTACAATGAGGTTACGGTACACTTGATTTCGATGGCACAAGTGGTATTAGAAGAAAGTGATGAGCTAATCGGAAATATTTAGTTCCCGAGATATTTGGAAAAGAAAGTTGAAAATTTGGTATTGTTTTAACCACTTAGTACTATTGAAAAATCACTTTATATCTATTTGCTATACAAGTATATCATCACACTTTACGCCATTACTTAATAAATATTTTCAAACATTTTGATGTATAAGCTTTTTATAATATTGAAAATGTTCCAAGTAATTTCGCCATAACACAAGATTGCAAAACTCTCATATGTTGAGCTGCCGTATTGTCTAATGTAAACAAAATATTGTGACAAAAATGCCAAATACGAATGACAGATGAAAAGGACATGCAGAAAACTCTCCACATTCTAGAGCGCGAGTATCGAATATTCTGCAAATCGTAAGCGCACTGCAGAAAGTACTAGAACTGGGTACAAAAACTGGCCAGTACAGCGGACGACAGCCACAAAATAAACTAGGTAGGGAAAAATTTTGCGTAAATAAAGCGAAATAAGCCGTGGGAGAGATGTATTGTTTGAAAACTATTTGAATAAAGAAGAATGTGAAAGTTGTAAAAATAAGTCGTCGTGTAAAGTAAAGCATGTTATTTATTAGGGAAGAAGATGGAATTCCTACAATTAAGAAATCGGTAAACATTTGGTTACTCTCATTCGACAATCCAGTAATCGAACTCGAAGGATATGGGAAGTCTTCGAGGTTTAATTAGCAAAATCGTTACAATAGGTGCCAGCAGTGGCATTGTTAAATAAATAAAGGATAAGAATTGAATATGAGAAATTCAAGATTTGACGATGCTACCCCTCAAAAGAGAATTGGAAAAGCAGGGACTATCCACGACTGGAAATAAAGAGGAGCTACAATCATAACTGCGAGAAGCTTTGGAAGCTGAGGGTATTAAACTTAAGCCAAAACGAATTTCGTCGTAAGTACGAAGAGACATCTACGAAAGATTTAGAAAAGGAGCAGACTGTTGATTCAATGAAAAATTCAGAGCAGCCATTTGCGGAGATTGAAGAAAAGACTCCTAGTTCATCTACTTGTATATACAAGAACATGCTATTGGCTGCAATTACACACAAATTAGATGCCCTAGCTGA
The DNA here is from genome assembly GCA_037013455.1 of Ceratitis rosa. Lineage (NCBI taxonomy): Eukaryota > Metazoa > Arthropoda > Insecta > Diptera > Tephritidae > Ceratitis > Ceratitis rosa. The sequence continues at coordinate 4,822,324 of JAWMAG010000015.1, read as the reverse complement.
CCGTAATTAACAAGTGAAAGTCAACATTACATCACAACTGCAAGTACAGAATGCACGTATGTCTGAGATGACATCGCAGATTTCATCCCACTTCATACAGCTTCAGGAAAATTTGATCATATACATTAGTAGACCAGCCGACTCCTGCGGTTTAGGGCTCAAGACTTTACCCGCGGTAAGGAATGCCTGTCGTAAGAGGCGACTAAAATCCAATAGTTCCCGCGACAGTCGGGTCTTTATGCCGGAGCGACCCGGATATTTTTATCCGGCCAAGGACTGTCACACCCGCAACATTACCCAAAAACTACTTTGGGGAATATTTCTGCGGTTACAACAACAACAACAACAGCAGACCAGCCTACAAAGCGAACCGGGTCGAGGTGAAAAGCTCAGACATGATCGGCGAAAATCTGCGAACGCTGAAGTTCATCAAAGAAAAGATTTGTATTGGTAGTACAATCACAAAGCCCAAGACCAGGAAGTTCTGCAACTATAGAGAGCCAGGGCACTTTGCCCGTGACTCTAAGGCGAGGTCCAAAAGAAAGTAATGATGGCGGAATCGGAAAGCTGAAAAAGAAAGGCCTATAATCTCCGGTATTGCATCGAAAAAAGCGCAGGATAGCCTCACCAAGTCAATTAGCGCTGAAGAACAAAGGACAACGACGACGTAGCCACTGCATCCAACCCTCCGGTAAGTGCATCATCTGGTGCGAGATATTCTTCCAGAGTAGCCGCAGAGAATCAACAGCAAATGCTCAAGGTCATGCAAAAGCAAATTAATTCCTTGACCAGCCAGCTGCGCGACGCAAGGTAGGCTTAAGGAGAGAGAACGTCAGTGTGTACTTCAGAAAACTTCAATATAAAATCGACCAACCCAAGTAGAGGACCAATGAAAGCCACATCCAAATGTAGCATCAGAAGCTTCCGTAACTTCGTAAACAATCACCCGTCTGTTAAGATTTGCAATTTAAATGGATTCTAGGATATTTGCCAACACTCACACGTCGAACAAAGTGGCGTGAAAGGTCAAAGCCGATTCAAGTTGATGATCTAGTGTGCGTTTGTGTTGTCAACATGCCCCGTAAGCAATGGTGTCGAGGCCTCATAGGAGCAGTATACCGTGCAGCTGATGGCCTTAACAGGAGGGTAGACGTGCGAACGAGCAGTGGGGTCGTGAATTCAGTTAAATATTCTAATTACGATCGCCCCTCGGCAGAGAATGGCAACTGCTCGCCCCAATTTCCCGACTGAAGCAGCGGTTTTAGTATTCAGGAGCGGCTCTATTCGTCATGCCGATCCCGGAAATTTCATTATAAGATCTGAGCCGCAGTCAAATCGTTGCGAAGTCCGACGAGACGTTCAAGGGCATCTGACAACCCTTGGCGTTCTTCTTTTTACTCATATTATACGTATAAATATATATACATATATATTATATGCATGCAAAGTTATATAGAAATAGTACTTTCCGGGTGCTCCTTTTCTGTTATAAACATTTGCTGAATTTTTCATTTAATTTTTAAGTTGTAACCCTTAAAAGCCTGATTTTTTTCTTTGCCCTGAAAAAAATGTATGTTATAAATCTTGCGGTCATAACAAAGATTGTTGTGGGATTTTGCTTATGAATAACACTAAAGGCTTAAGGAAGGTAGCAACAAATTCGTTTTCACAATGTCCGGTGAAGGCGCATCTGTCAATTAAGTTATGGTTAACTTAACGATAACATCGAATGGCGATTAGCTCTTAACCATAAGATAATTTGACAGCTGCAAATTGTAAAATAATAAAGAAAATATTATTCCGACATTGGCTTTAAAAAAAAATTTCAAGTTCATCCAGTCTAGATCACTGTCGTCAGTAGAGATATCGATGTCATCTTCGCTTTCGGATCACGCAAAAGAGTTTACAAATTCGACAAGTTCTTCTCTCGTTTGAAAATCTCCAAATCTACGCACCTTTTTTGAATAACTGTAAATAAATCATAACAAAAACGTATCCACAGAATTTCATACTTGCTAAATTTGGAACTCTCAATGCCCGGTCGGTTCCGCAAGGGACCAACCAACTATTTGAAACATTCTTTATAATAATAGCTCACTTTCGTTTGTTTAGCACTCACAATCACTGCAACGTACGAGGGCGATCACGACAATATTTTTTTTAGCTTCGATTCCGGTGAAATTATTGCACGAAAAACTTTACTAAATACACGCAGAAGTAGAAGAAGTAGTAAAAAGAGTTATTTGTCATTGCTGGGCGTTAGGTAAGGCATGAGCAGTTACTCTGCAAGACGGAGGTAACCATTTCGCAACTAATATCGTAAAATTTTGCTGCTTTACCACTACATCCACAAAACTATTTTTTCTTTCCTATAGGCAGTTTCTGTAGTAATACGAGTAACATACATCGAAAACGATTATCTAGTATATTAGAAAGAAATGTGCGTATACACATTATTCAAATATGGCCTTTGAAAATTTTCCGCCATTTACTTTTTCAACTGAAGACGCTGAGAGGTGAGATGTGTTATTTTATAAAATTTCTAATAATTAATTATTTGTTTCTTAATAATTTCTTGATTAGCTGTAGCAGAGCGGGAGCAACATTAAATCAAGAAATAAGGTAAGATAACAACATACGCATATGTGTATATACAAATGTATGTGCATATTGATGAATGTGCATGCATGTACAGATGTATGTAGAACACACATATGATATTTACGTTTTATTTTTGGTTTTATCATGACAATAAAAATATTGTTTATTTCAGCGTTATTCGCCGATTCAGTAGCCAGCACATCGCAAAATTTTAGTTGGATTATCATCGCAAGCTTCAAGTAAATTAATATCACCAACTTACACAAGCTCGATTGGATTATCATCGCAAAATGTTCTGCCAGAAACAATAAATAATCAAAACGTAAGTTTTTCATTTGTTATTGTTTGAACCTAAGGCCAAAATCCTATAAAACTCAGTGAAAAAGTGTGCATGCATTTGGCCGTAGTTACAGTGTAAAGAAATTGTTTTGTGTAAATTCTACATTTGTTGTTTATGTGTCAGGCATATGTACATGTGTGCATGTACCAAACGTATATGCAAATAGCAAGGTCTTTGGAAACCTGTTATTATGATGAATTGTTTAACTTAAATTTGTTAAAATGAAATTTTAAAGAAAGTTTATCTAATTGCCTTTTAGTTTAATCAAATCTATTTAAAAAAAAATTGGTTTTTTCTGGAAATTATAGCTTTTTGTTGTGCATGTGTCAGTCATACATACTCGTATGTTGTAAAAAAAGTTTATTTTTTGTTTAAATATTTAACTTAAATTAGTTAAAATCAAATTTAAAATAAAGTCTTATTAATTATCTTTTAGTCTAATGAAATTTGTTTTACAATTTTTTTTATTTTTTTGTGTAAATTTTGCATTTTTGTTGTGCATGTGCTAGTCATACACACATGCGGGTGTACAAATTTGGCAATGTATGAAAAATTCTTTTTTTTTGTTTAAAGATTTAACTTAAATTTGATTAAATGAGTTTTAAAATAAAGTTTATTTAATTATCTTTTAGTTTGATGAAATTTATTTAAAAAAATTGATTTTTTTTGTAAAAATTTTACGCTTTTGTATAGCACGTGCCAGTCATACATATATCCGGGTGTAGAAAACAATAGTGTAACATTTTTTTTTTGTTTGAATATTTAACTTAAATTTGTTTAAATGAGTTTTGGAAGATAGTTTTTTTAATTATCTTTTGTCTCATGATATATATTATTAAAAAAAATTGAGTTTTTCGTAAAAATTTTACATTTTGGTTACGTATGTACCAAGCACAAATAATGTGTGCAAATAGCTATGTACTTTGTAAAGCTTTTATTGCGATTAATTATATTATATTAAACGGTCTTATATTATAGAAATAAAGATAAAAATTCAATAAAATACATCATAATAATTTTTTTTTTTTTTCTATATTTTCTATAAATAGAAATTTGTTATTTTTTTCCCACGGCTAGAAGAAAAGTAATAATTCAAATAACAAATGCACGTATTTAAAGTAACAGGCGGATAACATGTTAGGAAACAGCTACCCGTCTTGCAGGGTAGTTTGGTTGCAGTTGACGAAAGCGTCGTTGAAACTGAAGCAGAGGTAAGTGAGTGCGGCTGAAGACAATAGATTGACAAAAGCGTCGGTGTAACTAAAGTAGGGGCAAGTGAGTGCGATTGAAGTCCATAGTTTGACAAAAGCGTCGGTGAAACTGAAGCAGGGGCAAGTGAGTGCGATTGAAGGCAGCAGATTGACGGAATCGTCGGTGAAACAAGCAAGTGCGTGCGATTGAAGGCGATAGATTGTCGGCAAAAACTAAAGCAGAGGCAAGTGAGTACGACTGAGATTTTGAAGTCGATCAACGTATGGCGATGCGAGACAAAGACAGAGAGTACAGAGCAGAGAAATTTAGGCAGCGTGGCGGTGAAGCATTTGCATAGAACACGTATGTATTTGCGATTTTCCTTTGAATAACTATAATAAATTTTTGAAGATAATTTGAAGCAAATAATTAATTTTCATAATAATAACCATATTTTAAAAAGTTTTCGTTTTTTTGCAAATACAAAATATACAAATCGAATATTGAGAATTATTATATGTATTTGCAACAAGCGTAATATTTTTTTTTTTTTTTTGAAAAAAAAAAACTTTTTTTAACGTAACGTTTATTAAACATCGGAATTAATAACATTAAAAAAAGAACGGGGTTATATTCCACTATTGTAACATTTTACAATTACTTATTCTAGAAAATATTTGTATATGTAATAAGTTAACGTTATAAAATTCAACACGGATCGCAGTAGTCGCTAAACCACTGAGCCATCTTTTACGGAATGCATCAAAATATTTTTTTCATGGAAGATCAACAATCGGCGTTTCAGGCTGCGTTAAGTAGTGCGCCAGATCTAAAACTTTATAATATAAGGCGGTAACTGAGGTTCACACTGATGCATCCGTGTTTGGGTACGGTGGAGTTCTTCTATAAAAAGACAGTGATGACCATTGTTTCCATCTAATCCAATACATGAGTAGAAAAACCAAGCCGGTCGAAGAGAAATAGCACTAGAATTGGAGGTATTAGCCACTGTAGAGGCACTTAAGAAGTGGGTTTACTTAATGGGAATGCACTTCAAGATCGTCACCGATAGCAATGCGTTCGCCAAGACCATGCGGAAGAATGAGGTTCCAGTAAAAATGTCTCGCTGGACGATGATGCTATGAAATCGGACATTTCAGTGGCTCAAAAGTGCGGCACGTGCACGCTTTAAGTAGGGTGCGTTTTCTGATATTAAAAGACTCGCTTATTCATAGGTTGAGGCAAGCCCAGCAGCAGGATGAGTGGATTCGAGCAATTTGTAAGATGTTCGAAAAGAATGAATATGAGGACCTTTTTGTTAAATACCATATACTCTATAAAGACTTTGTAATAAGAGAAAAGAAGCAGTTAAGTATAGAGAGAATGAGTTAGTTGCCATCAAGCGCACTCAGTTCGGGAGTGGACTTAGATTAAGACCGCATTATCTTGGTCTTTGCAAAGTTGTGAGAGTTTTGTCACACGATCGTAACGAGAAAATTGGTGAGAGTGAGGGCCCTCGGTGCACAACTACCATCGCTGAATACATGAAGAAATGGGAGCCTTCGTTCGAGCCGAAGGAATAGTCAGGAGGGTCGAATGTGGGATTACATACTCCAATATGCAGCTCTACACGAGAACACTAATTTAAAGAATGTAGTATTTCATTCGTCAATGTGAAACTCTACACGAGAATACTAATTTAACGAAAGATACGAACAGAACGGACATATAGTTCACGGGACTAAAACTATTATTTTTGCAATTTGAAAAAAAAACTGCAGAGAATTGTATTCCCGCAATTCCGATTTAACTATTATTGAATTGTTTCGTAGTTCACCTTTGCCCATTTAAGTTTTGTTTGTTTTTGTTAATAATTAAAATTATTGCTGCGCACGATCCTTTTAATATTTATTGAACTACAAGAAATTGAAACATCTTTAAATAAATCTTATTCAGAATAGAACTGTTTTGCCAACAGTCAAAGTTTTTTTCGTATTATGTTCCATTACAATTTTTTTTAAGATTATGGTTACATTTAATGGAGAAAATTTTTTCTTCAGATTCTGATTTTTTTTTTGCGGCTGAATTCATTGATTAATTATTTGATTTGTTTTGCAATTTTTGAAAGTAGCTTCCGTGGATTCCGTCAAAGAAATCGATAGTAAATTATTACACTCTTATAGGAATAATTTCCCTTAGCTAAATTCTAACTAGATTTTACTATGCTGAATTTTTAAAGTGAAATTATTTGAATTTAAACTTTAATTAAGCTTTTTTTATTTCGAGCTAGGATTTCGTCAAAACTGAAAATTCTGCATCGATTTCTAAGCCGCGTTTTTTGTGAATGGAAAGTAGAGAGAGTGAGGGTCGAGTGAATGATATTGAAGTGTAAGTTGGGGGATTGAACTTGCTACGTCCGGAGGAGATTTATTTACGCAGCAGAGAAAATAGTCACTCCTTTTCAAAAGAATTTCAAATAGCTGTTCAATATGACTTCTAGGCCAGAGAAAGTACGCTGACGGAGGAACAGCAACCGAAGGTTCCAACACTCCTACATGTGTGCCGAGCTCTACTGTCATTGACGTCGCGCAGCTGAACAGATTGATGGCGATGGTGGATCAGCAAAGCGATGTTATGGCGGCATGTATGAATGAGATCTACTAGAACTCCAGCTAACAGAAGGAACACCCGGTAAACCTCCAGGATACAGTTTTTAGTAGTAAGGTAGATGTTCCACAATGTAAGAATAATATGGACACCGTAGAAATCAAACGTGAAATAAGAAGTCTACACCGAAGGAGGAGGCGCGGAGACATATATTCTCTGAGAAGCTAGATAATAAGAAAAGGGAGGAAAATTTCAAATAGATCAAGAAAAAAACTTAGAAAAATAGCCAAAAAAATAACATCATGTTTATTCTCCAAGGACACAACATATATTTTGCAAAAGGCGCAATTGGAGGACAGGAAGTATTGCCGAGGAAAGTTGTCTCGAGGAAAAATGTGGAAAAATTCCTCGAAAGGAAGGAACACCTCATAACGCCAATTAGAGGCCAAGATATAAGAACCAATGAGCTTCAGAAAAAAGAATATCTAGGAGATAAGGTCAGTCTCTGGTCTAATTCCCGGGGAAAAAAGTAGTTTTACTGTTAGTCTGTTAGTTAGTGTTAGACGGCATATAAAAATTTTTCGAATTGTTCAGTCATTTGTCCACTTCCCGAAAAGAAAAGTAGTCTTCTTGTTAACCTGGACAAAAAGCCACGTCTTAAATCGAAGCCTTTATAAGATCTTTCTAGTTGCTAGATCCCTGAAGTACTTCCCGAAGCAAAGAGTATTCTTCTTGTTAATCAAGGCGAAATGGCAGCCAACTTTAAGTAAATCGTACCGAAAATACAATATTTCTGAATAAACCAGTAACTGGCCCAGTTTCCGGAGTAGTATCCCTAAGCAAAAAGCCACCTATGTACCAAATTTCAAGTAAATTGAAAGATAAACACTATATCTCCGAATAGTTCAGCTCCTGGTCCATTTTCCCGAGAGAAGAATATATATATGTATATGGTATATATACAATATACATAACTGGCGCTTTGTAACCGCTGAAGCGATTTTCGGCCGAGCTCCTCCTCCAGTTCGTAGTTTTACGTCTTGATGTTTTTCCAACAAATGGAGGGGCATACAGTTTATACTAGCCGCATCCGAACGGCTGATGGTTTTTATTAGGAGATTAATTTTGTGTCAGAAATACACTCGGAGGGGTTGATATTCTTTGCCGAGGGGCGACTGTTTTAAGAAAATTTAGCTTAATTTTTTATTTGAATTAATTTTCTATAATTTTTTGGATGTTAGTACGCCACCAGGACTTGAACCCGAGCCTTCCGAATGGCAGTACGCAATGCTAACCATTCGGCTGCCTATTGTTCTAAGCAAAAAGCCACCTATGTACTGAAGTTCAAATAATTTGAACGATAAACACAATAGCTTCGAATAGGCCGGTCCCTGGTTCCCGAAGAGAAAAGTTATCTTTCTGTTAATAGAAACAAAAAGCCACCTATGTACCGTATTGCAAGTAAATGGAACCAATAATACGAATATTCCGAATTTGTCAGTCCCTATGTACCGAATTTCAAATAAATTGAACGACAAACACAATAACTACGAATAGGTCAGTCCCGGGTCCGATTCCCGGATAGAAGAGTAGTTCTCCTGTTAATTTAATCAAAACTCCACCTCTGTACCGAAATTAATATTTTATTTATTTATTTTTTTGCGCAAAAAATCTGATTTTGAATATTATGTAGTGGAAATAATACGTTCCCTAAAGAATAATCAAAAAGATTAAATCATCTCTTGCCAAGTCGCTAAATTTGTTAACAAAGAAAAAGAAAAAAACACAACTCTGCTCAACTTCCATTGGAGCTGTTCGGAAAGGAACAGTCAAAAGTGAACGGCGGCCATTTCCGAAAAAACAAATTCTCTTTGGACAAGACCAGCAGGAGTGGGAGCAAAAAATATTGACCAGCATCCAGCAACCAGGAGGAGTTGCTGGAAAATAGGTAATTCGCAAGGAATCGGGTAAGTAATTTGAGAAAACTTACAACATTATATTTTGCTAAATATATTTCCATCCCCGATCAAGCGCGCAGGCTTGAAACTAGCCACAGATAAGGCGCCCCATTAAAAAGTGAAAGAAAGTGCAAGGTAAAAGACTCAGAAAAGGGCACTAGGCGCCAGCACTATAAAGTGAAAACTGTGAAAAAGGTGATAAAGAAGTGGGTGCGCAGGCTGAGAAATAGCAAAAGGCAAAGCGCCCCACTATAAAGTGGATAAAGTGAAAGAAAAAGTGGGCGCGCAGGCTTCTGACAAGCCACAGGCAAAGCGCCCCACTATAAAGTGAGTGTAAGAAATAGTGGGCGCGCAGGTTTCAGAAAAAGGGCGAGTACTGTACGCTGGCACTTAGTGCCATACGGTCAGGCGTCAGTGCGGCTAGAACCTTTTTTTATCTTAAACAGCGCCGGCTGTACGGCCATAAGGTGATATATTCCAATACAATTTCTTATTGCGGACAATTTATTATTTACCCTACTTTTATAATTGGGTACTGCGAAAGTACCATTTTTACCTGCGTAACAGCTCATCTTTTCCCTTTGTTTACAAATTGAAATTACGGCCTGTACCTTGGTACTACGGAAGTATCTCAGGCACCCCTACTTTCACTATTTTCATCAAATTTTCGCGGTAAAAGTTACGTTTTTGCCTTTTCTTGATATCCAGAAAGAAGAATTTAAGGCGTTATGGAAAAAAGTCAAGGAGTCTTTTGACGGACATTCGCGAAACCTTTTAGGAGGGGAATCGGATATATCGGCTATGCTTGCTGCAAAGTGTCGGTACCAGGATTGCTACGTAGCATACCTGACGTGCGCGGCATTGATGGGTGAAAGCATCCACAACCTAACATTTGTGCAGCAGAGCTCGTCAACGGTGAATCCTCCAGTTCGAGAATCTGAATAGGCTCCACGTTCGAGTATTAATCTCCCCCCTTGCGACACCGAAATATTTTTCGGCGACTATATGGCATGGCCATCTTTTCGGGATTTATTTACATTTACGCTATATACATTAATAATTCCCGTTTGACCCCAGTTGAAAAATTATAATCAGAAGACTCGAGAAGAAGCCAAGGATATCGTCAAGAAATCTCCATTAACTAATGATGGTTTTGCAACTGCGTGGCAAAACTTATCTGACCGTTACGAAAATAAGAGAGAGATGGTAAATAGTCAATTAAGGACGTTATTCAACCAAGCCACAGTGACAGTAGAGCGCTGTGCGGAAAATAAAAACTTGCAACGAGCAGTAAACAATTGCATCTCAGTTCTTCAGATGTATGGGATTGAGATCCGCAATTGGGATACTATTTTTAAATTCTTAGTTTCCAGTAGGCTTCCGGATACCACCTTAGCTTTTTGGGAACAAGGAATAGTGGATAAGGCCGAAATTCCGAGGTGGGAGGAACTAGATAGCTTTCTCTCAGTTAGGTTCCAGACTCTAGAAACAGTATCAGATATTCAAAGTGCGCTAGTATCTAAAGGAGGACAAAATAGGGCTCATGTAACATCATATGGGAAAATGTTGTCTAGTCACCATACTCAATTTTCCCAGCCTGTTTGTAAAGGCCTGTCCAAAATTTTTAGCCATGAAGGTGGATGACCGGACTAAGATAGTAAGGGAGTACAACTTGTGCATGAACTGCCTAGCACATTCACATATTGCACGCGACTGCAAGAGTTTCTTTAGCTGTTTCAGTTGTCACCAGCGGCATCATTCATTGCTACATAGGACACCGACAGGAAACAAGCCATCGACCACAACCAATCGTTCTCAACCCGGTAACAGTGGAGATAAGGGTACACAGTCTCCAACTTCTTCCGGCAACATTCAGGCACTGTTCGCAACAAATGCAAAAAACATTATCTTGGGCACTGCGATGGTACACATATGCTACAACGGAGTGAATTACGAAGCGAGGGAACTTTTGGATTTGGGCTCAGAGGGCACGTTCATAACAAAGCGGCTACAAAGGCGCATTAAACTACCAACTCAACCTATGGACTTTCAGATAAGTGGCATCAACGCAACGACACTAGCTAACGTACGAGAAGCCGCACGTTTAGTTATAGGTTCTCCTGTTAACCCCGAGATTAGAATTGAGGCAAGGGGCCTGATTCTCCCCCAACTCACAGGAAATCTTCCCCAGCTTACAGTAGACCAAGTTGATTTGAGTCAACTGCCCCCGATAAATTTAGCCGATGTCAACTTTTATAAAAGTCAGCAGGTTGATTTGGTGATTGGTTCAGACCCTTACCCAGCGATAATGATGGGAAATATTCAAAGGAATATTTTGGGCTCTTTCCTTGCGCAGGAGACAGTTTTTGGATGGATCCTGACAGGACCAGTCCCGAAATCCCTGAACAAATGGCAAAAATCATATGTTTTCTTGCATAGTGAAATTTCGAGCTCAGATCTTACTAGATTTTGGGAGCTCGAACAAGTTCCAAGCAAGAAACCGATTACACCTGAGGAAGCATTCTGTGAACAGCTCTATACAAATACGACAACGAACATGTACTCAGACAACGGAACAAACTTCGTAGGCACGAGTAAAACTCTAAAGCAGGAATTTAAACAGTTTTTGTCAGAAGCCTTCCGACTTGCCAATCAGTCATATGTTCATCAAGAGATACGTTGGCACTTCATACCTCCCGGAGCACCCCATATGGGAGGGCTGTGGGAGGCGGGGGTGAAGAGCTTCAAAATCCATTTCAGGAAAGTAGCAAATCTAAACGAGTGGCGACTTGGCAGAGTGGTAAGGGGTTTTTTAGGACCAGATCACCGCGTTCGAGGAGTGGAAATACTTACCACACGGGTTCTAATGACAAGACCAATCATTAAATTAGTCATGCTTCCTGCTGTAAAACCAACTAATGTATCTTCTACTTTCAGAGAGTTACGAAAAGGTTCGAGTCTACCACATCAACACCCCAAAGGACCAACACCGTTGTCCAGTCTGAAAGAACAACCATCGGCTTCTATTTTGCAGACAGATGCGCCGAATTGGAACCCACGGAGAGACTCCGAGCTGTCCTCCTTTATCGTCACTGTGCCAACTGAATGTCCGTCGACAAGGACATGTGACCGATGCCACGAACGGCACCACAATCTCCTTCACCTGCGGGAAATGGAAGAAGACGTACCTTACAGCCAGGGCGCGGTAGACGGTCGGTACAAGAGACAACACGGTTCATACCGAGCGCAACCGTTGACTGAGTCTAGCGATGAAGAAGTGTTGGAAATAGATGCCAGCAGCGAAGATCTGTTGAAATAGCAGAACCAGCACCCGGTCACAATGATCCGACGGTACTCAGACCGCCGCTGTCGAGTGTCCGGTCAGTGATTCAGCGGCCAATCCAATCCTCTAAGGAACAGCGGCAACGAGAACAGAGAAGTCGTAACAATCAACAACGACGGTGACAAAGGGTGTTCTCCGTACAGAGAACAAGCGGAACTGTCCTCACGCCGACAGTAATAGTGAAAGTGGCAATGAACGGGTGGACGCAAAGGGTCCGTGCCCTCATCGACCCTGGGCAACCAGCGTCCTACATTTCAAAGGATCTAGCCAGACGGCTTCAGGTGTCATCAAGCGATCGCAGTGATCGAGTGACGCTTACCTTGAAGGGCTGGCGCGAAAGGCTACACATCCGAGCAAGAGTGCTGCCCAGCCTCACCAAAACGACGCCAGAACGCACGCTGGACGCCAGAGTTGTCGACGAATTCGACAATTTCTTTTTATCGGAAAAGCACGGTATCCTTTATATTAGGTGCCGATATGAAATTTAAATTAATTTTGCTGATGATTTGTAATCTATGAATTGTTAATTATAGTTTGAATTTTTATAGAAAAAAAATCTTGTATTTATATATCTATTTAAATATTTCTATTGCAGTGATGCTGCAAGGCGGGCGGCATGTTTATGTGTGTAACCCTGTGCAGCCATCATAATCCACCAAGAGATGTCGCTGCGTTCAAAAGAAGTATAATCAGTATACATGACTCGACCAATTTATGGGAAAGATGCAGTTATGTCCGTTTTAGATTTCTACCTTCTGTGGAATCTTTAAAAGGCCGTAGCTGCCGGTCTAACGTTCTGCTTTTTACCACAGCTTTGAACGCAGCAACATCTCCGGTGAGTACTCTTTTGCGTAATATTTTAAATAAATACCTTTTTTTGGTACATTTGTATATATATATAAATTCCTGTTTTTTAATTATTGAGCTACTTGGCGTAGAAAGTAGGATATTCTTAATTTGCAGCTATCAAGAGAATGGCACCTTCCCCGATACCCGCTGTCGGAATTCACGAAGAATTTCGGCCCCAATCCATCTCGAAAAGAAACAGGCAGTAAGACTTCTTCATACCAAAGCAGTTGAAAGAACTTTTTTACAAAAAGTTCCTAAATTTATATGTTTTATATAAATATATCAAAAAAAAAAAAAAATACAGCCCAAATATCCACCCACATATGTATGTGCATATACTCGTACATATGTATGTATATACAAATTTCCATTGTATTCTCAATAAAAGTGAAAACCTTCAAAGTATACTTGCTTTATCAAGCAGTAAGAAATCTAGTAAGGCTATCTTGTAGGTTGTTGACCCCAAAACAAATCCAAAAACTTGAGATCCTGCAAAATCAATTTACACGCTTTTAGTATTCCAACAAAAAATAATTGGTAGCCCACCCAATAAAAAGCGCAACTGCTCTTAATGTGCGATCACTCTCCCACTTGGTACATGCTCGTAATAGGTATATATTCGCTTACAGATTTTGGCGCTCTGCTTTTCCCCTATATTTTTGTCTCAGGCATAGCTTCAGCATAACAGCGAACACACAACTGTACATATACCAAAGCCAGCTTAGTGCATAAAAAAATCTATTTATATAATTCGCTCTCATTTCAACTGAAACATAACATTAGAAATATATGCACATACAAACATACATATAAGCTACATCCCAACCCAGCAGTAAAGTGGTTCTCGACTACACCCAATTTCATGTAGCACTAGTTTCCCGAGGCTAAGTGTTAACTTGTTTAAAAACAAGAAATTTTAATTAAAAACATATAAATAAATTTAAATTATAAAATATCAAAATGCCGAAAGATCAAAGTCCACAGCTAAGTATCTCATCCAAGATACCCCAATGAAATCTCCTAACACAATATATACCTGCAGTGGTTGTTTGTTAAAGCCTACCGACAACCACACTACGCACTGACCAAACGAATCACACCGCAAAGAAAAGGTGACAAAACAATCTAACAAGCGACCGGCCAGATAAGTGCAGACGGCGTGGGTCAACAGCTAAGTACAAGAACAAAAACTATTAATTAAACACCAGAGAAAACTATATATGTATGTACATATATACACGAAGTAAACAAAGTATGTTTTTGGGGGTGCACCCGAGGTGCGGTCCAAACAAACTGGTTACGAACCTACGAAGCTTCTCCGGTGGGTGGGGACGTAACGAAGGAAAGAACACTGACGGCATGACAAAACGTTAAAAAACCATAAGGTGATACTTATGGTCTCTTGGTCGGGTGTGGGTACCCAACTTCAGTTGCTCCTCCGGTGATGTCGTCCAACTTCGGCTCTGCCATTGAAACACAACACAGCTATGCAAATTAGGTTTCCTGGGCTTCAACTGCCCCTTCTGCTCACTAACGTCTCTCTTTTATCCCGACTGTTTTAATGGCTATTATCTTCTTTTTCAAAACTACACGAACGTCTTCAAAAAGATGTGTTTGCATTCGAAGATTGCAAGAATCTGATCCGGCTCGCACTTACGAGCCAGGCCGCAAGTTACACGTCGGCCTTCAGAATTCTCAGGCGAGTATGTATTGGTGCCCAATTATTGGCGCCGCCGCCATTACCCAAAGGGACCGGTATAGCGCACGCCATCATGGCACACCCAGTACACTGGGATAATTTTCTCCTCTCCGTTTCTTAAAAAGAAAGGTGAAACTCGTTTTTACGGAATACCCGCGCAAAGCAATCCCTTTCCCTAACATTTGTTAGTGGAGGACCCGTTTTGTATGAACATCTCCTCTTGGGTAGGCACATAC